>CM043706.1:34386085-35586085 GCA_023969325.1 Oryzias curvinotus
ACTTTATTTATTTAGATTCCTTTCTTCTTAAAACTTTTTCTGACTTACTGAATGACAAGAGTACTTCCAGTCCTTGCTCTTCATCCTCATTCTCTGAAGCATCATTGCTCCTGTTGCTCTTCGTCTGCAGGTACGGCTCCTGCGCTCCACAGGTTCTTTCCATTAACGTCTCATCTTGATCCTTAAAAAAGTTCAATGATGGGTTTCGTATATAAATATATGTCACAGTATAGATCATCAATATTTTTATTTCAACTTACCTTGTCTTCATCAGTTTTTGCAGAACAAAGGGATTTCTCAGTGCTGCCGACTGCATTTTCCTACATGGACAAAGAAATTAAAGCAGAAGTCAAAGTTCGGCTTTAAACACGTTTGCATCTGAGTTCAGAAAGAGGAAAATGGCTGACCTCAGGAGTCCGTTTGGGTTTACTGGGACCTTCAACCCTTCTCTTCTGTTTTGTGGTCTTCTTGGAGCTATTGCTGTTATCCAAATCCTGCATTAGCTTGAAAAAGGCCAGTTCGTTAAAGAGGATCTCGGAAATCTCCACCAGGAGGTCCTCCCGCAGTCCTTTAGTGTGCATCCCACAAATTTGCTAAGAGAGTCCTGCATGCAAACAAGGGATTAAAAAGAGTCGTTTGTTTCATTTAGGAGGACGACATTCGCCTCACCTGTAGTATTCCTCCCAGCTGTCTGTGGAAAAAGTGGACAAACTCCTTGCTTTCATCATTTTGCTGCGTGAGTTTAAGAACCATGCGCCGCACAGAGGTCAGGAGCTGAAGGGAACACACCTCGTCCATGTTCTCCTGATTAAAAGACAAGATTTGGACATTTTAAGTGTCCCGGTCCATACTAAACAGGGTTTTCAGTTGTCATGGGTTTCCACCGCGCCAGAACATTTCTTCTACCTTCAGAAAGGGAATGACTTCAGTCATGATGGCTTTGATCTGTCGATCCAGCTGCTGGGTGTCGATCTGCGGGCAGTGCACGCTGCCGGCTGCAGCTCCTGCACACACACACAAAACGGCCAACGTCACGAATGCAGCCAGGGATGTCCAACACACAAATGGAAGACCTCAGCCGAGCTGCTGCAGGCCTTTGCATATGCTGAACACAAGGGGGCGTCGTGCGGCTGGATACCTTCCGTGGACTCGGCGGCGGTGGAAGGAGGATGCTTGGCATCAGAGGTGCCAGCGCTGCAGGGGTTAAATTCGGCTTTGAGCTTCATGCGCTCATACTCTCTGATCCTTGCCAGAGCTTTGTCTAAATGAATCACGGTGTTCCTGTTTGAGCCACATCAGGGAGAGCGAAAGGAGACACAAGGAATCATGAGGTCACAAAAAAATAAGTGTTAGATTTAAATGCACCTGCATCCAGAGCAACGTCCGCTTACACATCAAGAGTTAATGTGGTCAAACGTTCTTGCAAATACAAAACTTCTGCTTATCAAAGCCCAGAAACACAGACGTGGAGTAACAGACAGCCCTGTCAGCAGTGAAGTCACACACAAAATGATGAAGAGCAAAAAAAAAATAAAAAATACCCAAGTCATCATTTGCAAAAGCTTCCAAGTTGGAGGAGGTGGACATGTTGCTGTCGTCCACAGAGTCTGCGTCCTCCTTCCTCTTCTTTGTGTCCCGTGCGTGTCTTAAGTTCTTCTCCACCACTTCCTGTGAAGCAAAAAAGATGTTTTTAGACAAATGCATGTCTTAGTGGAGCTCTGATGGGGTACATTTAAAATGAAAAAAAACCAGTTAAATAAACCCAGATTTACTTGCTAAGCTTAGTAGTAAAGTGTCTGTCCTTGGACTTGGAGGTTATTGGTTCAAATCTCGGACCAGTTTAATGTCAGAATATTCTCACGGACCGGTCTGTGCCAAGCTTAAGTGGAGGTTTGTTTGTTTTTTTTAGTTCCAGCTTCCCTTAACTTTAGAGGGGAATGTTTTATCTTCATTCTCTGCAGCTGATTAAACTTTATCTGGACTCTAGATTATGAGTAGGAGCCATTAAAATGTGATATAGATTTTCCCTTAACGGTTAACCCATAACTATTAAACTAAAACAGGCACCAACTTCAGCCTCGTCCAACTTTTATGGCGTGACGATAAATCCAAAAAAAGAAAAGAAAAAAACAGTCACAGAAACTGGTATTTTGTACATATATAAAAAAATAAAAAACGGAATTCATCATTTGAACAACTTTATTAGCAGCATTCTCGTAACATTAGACAGCTGGTTGCTAAATATTATGCATTATTATTATTATGCTGTCTGGGAACAACTGTCACATAAATCCAGATTTTGAGAAAAGACTCTGTCTTTTATTTGAAGTTGAAGGTTCTTCTTTTTCCTTCAGGGAAAACAAACTTTCCGAATATGTTTGTTGACTTTGCTAACTTGGGGGTTTTCATTAGCACAGCTGCTTTGAGAACATTGTGGAGGCTTTTACAGCACACGATGGAGCGACTCGACTCGTGTCAAGATTGAGTCAGATGTGGTGGAGAATCCAGTGGTTTTCCAAAATAAAACTTCTTTCAGAATCCGATTACAAAATAAAAGGTTTTTTCTCTTTGCGGCCCGGTGACAGCCGTCCCACTGACCGGTACCGGGGCCCATGGTTCTACAGGAAGAGTCAAATGTGAAGAACAAATTTCACAGCCAGTATCTGCTACAATCCAGCTGACAATATCAAAGGGCTAAAAAAATGAAAAGGAATTGTGAAGCAAATGTGTCATTTTATCAATCATTCTCCAACAAAGGCACACAAGGCCAGGACTTTTAATTAGCACGACTCTGGGGACGCTGGAACAAAAGGACACGTTTAATCGGGTCAAATAGACTTTAGGGGAGACGAGGGCAGCTTTTTTATTTCTCTTTACAAACAGAAAGGCTTCTGAACGCTTTGCTGTCAGGTTTAATATAAATAAGGACAAGCAATAGAGGAAGGGGAGATTTAAATCAGAAAATCAAAGACACATGAAAGAATGAACAGACGAGATGATGAGAAATTAAAGTTGACAAGTCTGGTTAAAAATAAAAAAAAAGGGGGGGGGGGGCATCAGTCTTTGTGAAAGTAATGAGAAAGACAAGCAGAATTTAAAGGACTGTGGGAAGAACTAAAACAAGATGGGAAGGAAAAAGCGACGACACAAAGCTGTCTTACGTCATCACTGGTGGACAGACTCTGACTGGGCGTGAGCTCGGACTGAGAGCAGGCGGGCCACGCCGCAGGACCCATGCGGGGAGGCTGGTCTTCAGCGGCGCTCCTTACTTCCAGGTGCTTGGTCACTATGTCCTGAGAGAAACCCAGAATCAAATCCATTTCCTTTAAGCTTACTTTCCTCTCATCCGGTTTAAAATATGGGACTGAGTTAGGACACCATACAAAACCATTTAAGTCACACTCTGGTCTCTTTTTGAGGCATTCCCACAGGTCTTTTAACTATGCAGATTATTTAAGTCACAACTACAAGCTTCTTCTAACAGCATTCTTTGTCTGTTCATAACGATTTGAATAAAAGCAAGAAAAAAACTCAGAAATATCTTCATTTCTGTCGTCCGTCATAAGAAAAATGCCACAAGAACATGCTTTAAAAAACACAATTTTCATTGGCGTGGGTCTTTGTAATTGGAGTCCCTATCAAGTGTCTTTAAACTGACTCATACAGCAGTTGAGTTGAATGCGTAAACACAGAGCAAACAGACGGCATTTACCTGGAGAGAGTAGAGCGCCCTCTGACGGAGATAGTCTGTGTTGAGGAGCTGCAGCTCATGGAAGAGCTCAATCAGAAAATGGGGCCGAGACTCGTTCTGGGAAATCAGCGTGGCCACCTCGGAGTAGATGGTCTCCCGAAGAGCTTCAAACAGCGAGAAGTCACTGCTTGCATCTGAAACGTTGAGAACCAGGTTTGTCTTTTTGAGTTGAAATTTAAAAAAAAAAGAAAAAATTCAAATGCGAAAAAGCCAAACATTCCCTCTCAGGTTTGAAAGTCTGGGTTTCGGCTGAGCTGAATGACGATCATGCATGATGAGTTAGATGAAAGAAAAGTCAAATGATGCTGCACGGTGACTTTACCTGGTGCTTCTGTGCATGCAATTCTGTTAGAGAGGAAGGGGGTTCTCCAAGTGTAAGCTGTGAGTAAGATAAATTAAAAGCAAATTAACTCAAAATCGGACAAAACGTAACGTGGAAAGAAATATTAACTGATAGAAAACGAGACAGAAAATAATGAAAGCATGAAAATATGCAACATGGATGATGTGAAATGATGACATGTATGTGCCCATTTCCCCTGCAGGAAGATGGAATTATACCGGAGGAGATGTCATTTCGTTTGCTGCTGAGCTTCGTCTTGCTGTCCAGCTTTTCTTGCGTCAGTTTGTCCAGAAGCATCTGATTCTGGTCCTTGTGATGAGACGACGCTGCCCTCTGCTGGCCAAAGTCAGTAGTGCTGCTTGCACTGTCACTGTCATGACCTGCAGAGGAATTTGGGGAAAATGTACTTTTTGTACATTTGAATCTCACCAAGTGTTGACACGCTTGATAAGACAAAGCTACAAGGATTCACCGACTCCACTTTTTTCACCCTCACCGTTTTTGTTGTGAACTTTGCTCCTGCGGCGTCTGTTCTTGGGAGTCCTACTTCGAGAAGCCAAATTGGCTTGTGCAGAAGCTTTGCGGCCAGCCTTGAAAGTCTTTGTTATTGTGTTGGGATCATCAACGTCTGGTACGCTGCTGAAGCTCTCCTTGTCAAACTCTTGCGTTCTGGAGTGGCATTGGCAAAAGAAGGAGAGGAAGGAGGAGTCTCCTGCAGCTCAGTTTTAGCAGCGACAGCCGTTTTAGATGACTTGAGCTGCCGGATGTTGTTCGTGTACGAGGTGTTGACTCGATCTGCTGGTCTAAGAGTTCAGATCAGAACAGTTAGAGGCTGTAAATGCCAGCGGTCATCAGATAGCATACAGGTGCTCTGGGGAAAACTGACCTGCTTTTTTTGGCGGTGTTGAGGGGGGAGCGCTGCAGTGGAGGAGGGAAGCTCATGTACTCGGTTTTTAAAGGAGGTGTTGGGGTCCGGGCGCTGCTTCTGATGTTCAGGGGTGGTCGGACCAAAAGGTTCTTGGAGGAAGCCGCCCAAGGTAAGAGGGGAATGGAGGGAATAAGGTAAAACCTTAAGAGACAAAGACAAGGAACCTCCAATGACTTGTCTTTTCATCGAAGCACACGAAAACAAAGGATTGTCAGAAATTCTTAGAAAGATGCTCATACCGGAAGGGAATGGGGACATTGGAGAGGCTGGCATGTTGTTGGCTGAAGGATGCAGTGTGGAGGAGAAGGGCAGGGAAACGCCAGGAGAGGCTGAGGGACCACAGCTGGACTCTTGAGCTGATCCCCGTTTCTGCGTCTGCCACGCCGCTGCTGAGGAGGAAGGCGGCAGCTGCTGCCCGAGAAGATCGTTCAGCACCTGCTTTAGTCTGACGGAAAAAGTTCAGACGTTTAAACCCCCCACCCATACGAGTGTCCGTGAGGATACTTCTGTGTGCTTTGGATTTCACCTTTGGATGTTGTTTTGCTGCCAGGCCAGCTGGGTGTAGCACTGATTCAGCTGATGCATGACCAGCTGGACTTGTGGAGAAGAGCGGTTGTTGGGCAGCACGCTGTACTGACCTGTCAGCAGACTCTGCAGCATAAACGACAGCGTCTGCACAGACCAACAAATCATTTCAATTTACAAAACTGATCAAAGTAACGATGTCTATGAGCAACACAGCAACAAAGATGCATCCATTCTATCCCGTCTGCTTCTGAAATAAGACAAAAAGACGTCACAATCTTTAAAACAACAACAGAAGCGGTTTTCATTTTTGTTGGTTTCACACAAATGTCTCCTGTAAGAACTCAAAAACACATGTGGTCAATAAACTTTACAGCTCGTGATACGACCGCCAACGACACACCGCCCCCTCGGCAGCAGCACTCCACCTTAACACCAGCTATAAAGATTCTGGTATGCACAGCACAGCTCTGAGCATTCAAGACGAGGCTCATTAAAAAGGGAAGCAGCTGCATTTTCATTACTACTACAAAAGGAAAGCTGGAAAAGATTTAAAGATTTGATACTGAATCTAATCCCAGATTCATTTCTGCTGACCGCCACAGTTCATGTGGTTTATTAACATTATGCATTAAACCGTAGTATAACAACAGTTAACTCCACTGGCTCTGTAAAACTATATTTTAGAAAATGATTGGCTTTTTCTACACATCTAAAAAAAAAAACATGAAAGTGTGTGAATGTTATTTTGCAGTCCTTCCTTTTGTTTGTTTGTTTGTGTGTGGAGTTATATTTTTAGGCCAAAATTGAGTTTTTGGTGTTTTTTAAAATGTTCTTGTGGCCTTTTTCTCATGATGGAGGACATAGATAAAGAAAATTAAGCTTAAAAGTGTTTTTATTCCAATAGTTATGTCATTTGAAAAGAAGAAAATACATGTGTGGGCTTCCTTCTCTGTTCCATTCTGATGCATCCACTTCAAACAGAGAGCTCTCACTAACAGCGAGGGGAAAGGGGGATGGAGCTGCTCCATGCCAACAGTCCCGCCCACAACTGGTGAATTTCTAATGAACTCCTGCTGCTCTGCAGAAACTCTGTCCTAGAAAACCACAATCATAATGAAAAGAGCAAAGGGAACGCTTTTACAACAGATCAAAAGATGATCGGAGTGAGACTTTCTAACATAAGGATATTTCAGAAACGTTTGAGTTTCATTTTCAACAGCCTAGGAAACATCTTCCAGGAGTGTCGGAGCATTCACCTGCTGGTCCTGCAGAAGCGTCTGACACATGCCGGAGCTGAAGTCCAGCTGTCTCTGTAAGTGGTTGACCTGTTCCTGCCACTGACTCGTTCCCTCTGCAACGGAGAGCTCAGAGGCCCAGCACAGGTTCTCCTGTCGGCGGACGCCTCCACGCTGACTTGAGGACTGGTTGAAGCTTCGGGTCTGAGGCTTCGTCTTTGTTTTGTTATGAAGCTGCACGTCGCTCTCGCCAGAAAAGGCAGCTGGAGGCTTTAGATTGCTGAATACACACACAAAAACAAGCAGAAAGATTTGAGAAATTGCTGAGATCTGAAAATGGTGGCGGCGTGCCTAGAATCGCCCGCTTGCTCTGACCTTCCCTGGTTTTTCTTGTTGCTGTAGGAGCCCTGGTTCCTGTTCGGCGAGTACAAGGGAAGGTCATCAGAGCTGCTATCTGTGCATTCTTCTACTTCCTCCTCCTCCTCGTCCTCCTCTGCTCCCAACTCTGAGTGATACTCGTCTGTTTCCCCAGCGTCAGGGCCATCATCATCATCCTCTTCATTATCATCAAGGTGGCAGGGACTGGAACCCCAAGTGGCCATAGTTCTGAAGACAAATTCAGACGTAGCTTCTTGTCATTTCCCCCTCCAGTAAAGTTTTCTCTCATCCCTAAGTAAAAATCTAGACACTCTGGTTTCCCGCTTCTGTCACAGCCAGGAGAATTTGAAACAGGCTTTGATCAGACGGTCTTCTTAATCACCTTTCATCCCTGCTGACAGACAGTGAGGGTGTAGCGTTTTCTTCATGGTCTTCAACGGGGAACGACGAGTCCACGAATCCGTTTCGCCTCTGATGTTCTGCCATTAATGACTCCAGGTGCTTTCTGCGCTGCCGCAGGTCCTCGCGCATGATCTGCCGCCGCCGCATTTCAGACCAAAGCTGCTGAGGGCGCAAGAACAGGCGGCGCTGATAAACAGATGAGCGTGCGTCGCTCAAACTGATTTCAAAGACGGCGCCCCTCACCCCATCGTCCGTGGCTGAGGCAGCAGGCGCCTCTGGAGCAGCCGGTTTGAGAACCGCCAAGTTGGTTTTCTGTCCAGAAGAAGTCACTTTGACGGCGGCGGGAGTGGAGACCATCACTGGAGCTTTCCTCAGCAAACCCTGCTGGCTGGCTGTGCTGGACACAGAGGACTGCAGCAGCAACAGAGTGTAAAGTGAGAAACTTTACATCAAATCTACTCTCCACCATCAGTATTTTCTCAGTCGAGAAATTCTTTTTGCACATCAAATTTGCATCTGTTTCAAAGAGCTGTCCAAAGTGTGTTCTTAAAACGGATGCTCCTGCCGTGTGTGGAAGGAGCTCTTGTTAACAGTTTTTAGCCTCGTCGCTACATGGAAGCATCGATTTCTCATTTATCAATTCATGACAGCTACAGATCACATTGAGAGATCAGGTTGGTTTATTTTGAAGAGCTCGACTAAAGCATCGGTGATCCTGGCTCCACGTCTGGGTTCATGAGATCATTCTGAGACTCTTCCAGCTTCCCCCCTGCTGCAGGACCTGCATCTGAATGACGGACTCGCGGGACACATAGGGTTCTAAAATTCTATAGAAGGGCCGGACCAGGAGCAGATGCGTGGAGTGAGAAAGAAATAACATGGAATCTGGATGAATACATTTGGATGGAAAACTATATTTTAAAAACAGAACATTTGAGAGTTTTTGGGTTAAAACTTTTGCTCTCCATTTAGAGCCAATTGCACCAATAGCTTGATGTAGCTTAGTAGGCCTGCACAATATACCGCAAATGTATCGTTATCGCAATATCAAGCAGTGCAATATCCATATTGCAAAAGTCAGCAAAAATCGCAATAAATGGTTACTTTAAATGTGCTAAAACAATCTTATGGCAGCTTGAAGTATTTAACTAATCAAATAAATCCATGTATGCATTTGACCAATTGGATGGACCCTTTCACGTTGTTGACCAATCAGATGCAGCTCTTTTATGTTAGATGTTTGCCTCCTACGTCAACGAGGGTCATTTGGAGTATAATTTTTAAATTGTTGCACTGAAACGGTAATTATGTTTTTGGTTGTTTTGCTATTTGTGTATATACTGCAAATTAAATCGTTATCGCAACATTGATCACTCATATCGCATATCGCAAGTTTTGCTCATATCGTGCAGCCCTATACCTTAGTGTAAAACTTGGGGGAAATGGTGCATTCATGTGGTGTTTGAATGATCGGAAGAACGAAAAACAACAAATGTTGGATGCTAGAGCGGGGTCCCCAAAAGCTTTCTCGTGAGGGCCACAATAACTCTTTTTCTTTAAAACTTAAAAACTTTTTTTTTTTTTTTGTGAAGCCCTTTGGTGCCTTAAAGGAGTTGTAAAGGGCTATATGAATAAAGTTTCATTTATTCATGATTCTTTTAATAAAATAAATAACACTATTTATGAAATAAAATAAAAAAGACCAAATAACTGATTTTCAAAGACAAAGAGTCAGGAAAATAATAAAAATGCATAAAAAAAAATAATAAATAGTGGATCCTCTCCCGTCATAGACCCGATGAGACTATGAGTGCTGCAGCTCCTCACAGGTCTCAGTTTGCACTAAAACTGAGCAGCTGTGTCCGGCACGTCTGTTTCTTATCCAGTAATAATGAAAAAAGCAAATGCATGTCTTCTGCTGCAGCTATGCAGATATCTGTGTCACCTTTTCACCAGTACAGAGTTCTCTCGTTTATTGCAGGAGCTTCTTTCTAAAAATAACGCATGATCGGTGAAATCCACTGAGTCTGATTACAGACGTTTTACGGCAGTAAAACTCCTCACTGCCTAAATCCACTTTTCTCAGACAAACATTTTCACCCTTTTCTCCTTTAAATTCTTGAAGTTTAAACCTTCCTTGAAATGTAGTCCAAGATCTTAAAATAAAAACAAAGATCTAAACGCGATCAAATATTTCTGTAGATCTGAAGAGCTCTGCGTTTCTGTACAGGAGACACGGCACGTAGGTGATTGATTGACAGGGTCTCCAGCCAATCAGGACACAGACCAGGGTACGCTGTTTAAAAAAAAAAAAAAAAAGCAGCATATTTGCTCTGAAAGAATGAGCTAAACGGGGAAAGATGAACTGCGACGTAGAAAGGAAAGATTTCAGAGGGTTTCAGGTCGCAGCACAGACTGGAGAAGGGGGGAAGAAAATGTCACATTCTATGCGGGTCTAGATCGTGTGGCCAGATTAAAAAATAATAATAATAATTATAATAAAAAATTACCAAAAAAAAGCACGGGTATCCGATATACTGGGCCGAACCAAACATGAAGGAGGGCCGGACCCGTTCCGGGGGCCGTAGTTTGCCCACCCCTGTTTTAAGGGTTTGTGTGAAAATGTATAGCTTTATATCCTCTGTCCTCCTTAACTAACTTTAAAAAATTGTGTAGTGGCACCAAAAAAGTCGTCCTACAGTTCTTTCCACTGGGAGAACAGACATCATTAACATTTTCCATCAACTTTAATGGAAAATCATGTAATCGCTGAAATTAAGAACAAATGAAGACTGTACTGTGTTGTAAGTACTGTAAAGAAGGAGAAAAAAAACAGTAAAAAATAATGCAGGGGATGACATAAATACCACATCAATAGCTGCATTTTGTCTTTTTTTTTTTTTAAGAAAATTAGATTTTTGGCAGCAAACAGGCAGTTAGGCATGTGGAGCAAGTTTATTCTGTGAGGCACGCAGCAAGGTCGGTTATACAGATTGTTAGTTCTGTGTTCTTTATGCCAAGTACTGCTGTTTTCAATTGACAGTGTGGAAAAAGATCTCCTCACACACTCTTTTTCTCTCTTTCTCTTGTTTTCTTTATTTTTTGGTAAAACAGCAAAGACAAACAGGTGTGAAGGAATGGAGGAAGTACCTGAAGGTCAGGACAAGCCCACTGCAGATCCTGGATCTTGTTCTGGATTTCCATGAGTCTCTGGCGTTCTTCGTGCAGCTGCTTCAGCTCCTCCTTCTGCTGACGCAGCTTCTCTTCGTACAGTTTCTCCCTGTGAGGAAAGCAAAAACAGCTGTGACGAGAAGAAAAACACACAACAATGCCACAAAACCAACACTTTCTTAGCTGCACTGACTGCACTGCTGTTTTTTTTTTTTTTTTTTTTTTTTTTAGAGAAATACCACACCTGGCCTTGCTGGTGAGAGCGTGGTCTCTTGGACTCTGCTTGGATCCAGATCCGAATGTTGCTCGGGTATTATTTGGTTGTTGGTGCAAAGCTTCATCCTCATTAGCAGTGGTTCCATCTGTGTCGTCACTCTGCATTTACAAAGCGATCAGTAGATAAATAAGAGCCAGTTTCTCCACAGGACTCAAAAGAGAAGTGAATATTTTCTTAACTATAGTCACGTTTGTTTGCTAATTCGGTGTTCTCTGTATTTACTGCAAATTTGACCGGGATACACCTGAAAATATCTGCAGTGAACATTTCACTGAATGCATAATGAGCCTACATATAAAAATACATCCTGCAATTTATCAGACTATCAGTTTCAGCCATTTAACAAGAACTCGGGGCTGTTGCATTTTAAATGTTCTTTTGATAGTTAGAGGTGGTCAGGTTACAGAATGAACAGTGTAGATCACTGCCTTTCCAGATCCATAAGGGACAGAGAAATTCACTAATTTCCCATCATGCACCACCTGACTATCACAAGAAAAACCTCAAAAAAGGAGGACATCTTCAACATGACTACAGAACCAGAACGTTTCATCTGTGACCTGAACCATGGCGACCAGCTCCTGCAGCTGCCGGAGTTTCTGTTTGGCTGACTGCCGGTGAGCTTTCTGGGGAAATCCGGCATCGTTCCCGAGGCTGCTCCTCCGACTGGACTCCGACACGCTGTCTGGAACCACCGCCCGCGCTCCTTCATCGTTACAAGCGCACTCCTCTTCTCCATCGTCCCCTCTCACTTCACTATAGGGGATGTCCCTGTTGTATTGGCATTCTGAACAAAAAAAGGGGACATTCGAGTCTGAGGTTCTGCAACTTGGCTTTAGACATAAAATAAGTGGTAAAAAGCATGTTTGGAAAAACTGAGAGGTGAATAGATTTACTGGATCTACCTGTTCTTTCAAACTATGTAATCAAAGTCAACATTCATGAGAATATGAAAATGAACTCTAATATCTGATAGACACCACACTGAGTCCTGTTAGCGTATTCATGAGCAAACCTATGGCAGCTGGGATGTTCAGGGCGTGGAGATTGGCTGCCGTTCGGTTGTTGATCTCACAGTTAGTGTTGAGTCTGCTGTCCTGGTTGTTGGTTGCAGCCCTGATGCTACATCGATTAGCCAGACTGTTCAGGTCTGTCCAGTTCCTGCTGCGCTGAGAGTTTCTACAAAGAAAGGGCAATGAATGTCGTCAGTGACAAATCAGCACTATTGAGAAAAAAAAGAATCTAACCTCATTAAATTAAGGACAAAGAAAAAAAACTACATTTTATTTAGCTGAATAGCTTTAAGAAATCCAATGAAAATCATCTTTTGTGTGTTTCTAAAATGTTTTTCTGATGATAGACGACATATATATATTTAAAAAAAAAATAGTATTCAGTATTCAGGTGAATTTCTGATTATGTCCTGTCGCTCTGCAGAAACTATGTCCTAGAAAATGACAGGTATTCTGGGTTTTTTGCTGAAAACGGCATTATCCTAATTAAAAAAACCACTGGAAACGCTTCAACAATACTTTTAGTTAACTTTAGTATAACTGATACATTGGTTTTTCAAAGTAATACAGTCGTTTTATTTTAATCCTTCACAATTACCTGATGTTAGTTACAGGTTCCTGATTTTCCTGTTCTGAGTCAAATGTAGCCTCAAAAATCGATCCTTCCTCCGTCTCATCTTCCTCCTCATCAGCATCTTTCACATTTTCATTGACAGCATCCACCATCATGTCGGAGGTCTGCTCGTAGTACTGAACTAATTCCCGCAGCTCATTCAGGCGCTTATGGACCTCCTTTAACTTCCTGCATTAACATGTGGAAGAAGAGGAAATCAGTATTTGGATTCAGTGGTTCAAAAAATCACATCATAAAAAAGCCAGAATTCCTCTTTTCTTTTGAAAAAGCGCCACACAAAATATGACTAAACAAATAAAAGAGAAGAGTCTTGGTAAAAAAAGAAGCTAAACATGACAACAGAAAGCCCACTGTAGGCTGCAATTAAACACCGCCTAGGTGCTCCACCCTCCCGCTGATATTTGAGCTGTGGTTTGTACCTGAGCTTGTCAGCGGAGTTGGAGCCGTCCTGCTGCTGTGAGAATGACGGCTGGAATGAGGTGGAAGCCAAAGCCCCGTTAGAGTATAAAGCTGATGGACACTCTGAGGACCCTTGAGCTCCTGGACTATGCTGTGCTGACGACCCACGACCTGATGGAAACCACATGGGGTTCATCCCCTTTTGTCAGGACCAAAGTAAATAAATGCATAATGGCTCAAAAAAAGTATAGAAATCCCTCTCACATGAGTTGTTATTTAATGTTTGGTCTCGGAGTGAGTGTAGCTCTTTCAGAATCTTGTCCATGGTTTGCTTCTTGTCTTGAAGCTCCTGGAGTTTGGTCAGTTTGGCGCTAGCAGCTGATGCTCCAGAGTCCAACCCCGCATGAGGGCCAGAGGCGGAGTGGAGGAGGGGCCTGTGCTGAGGGGCACCCACGGCTAGGGGAGACCTGGACCAACAAACCTCTCTGGAGAGCGAAAGACTCTGTGCCTGACGGCGGTTATCCGGCACGGCTTTTGTCTGTACAAATGAGAGCAGCTGTCAAATGAAACGTCCTACCTACTATTCATACCAACAGCACCGACCTGGGTTCTGTTAGACAGTTAGGCAAACTATACTAAAGAAAACCGATGTTCTACACGCCAACTTGAAGCAGCAAAACTGCACTGCAAGCAAGCAAACTCTTCAAAAGTTCAAGACTGTGTGATTCTAACATTTGTTTGTCCAAAAATAGATACTGAACCTGAGAGTCGTGAAGCTGGTTGTGAAAGCGCTGAATCAGCTCGTTTAACTCCTCATTCAGTTCTGATGTGATGCTTAAGCCCGAAATACTGCCGGTGGTTTCCGTGACGACTGAGGGCAACAACAAATAAATCATTTATTAACATGTACAGACATTATTATGTACAAATTTGACAGGATTTTCAGTATTGAAAAGTGTTTTGTCAACTGGATCTGTGCAAACGTTGCAATGCCAACGTTTCTTGGCTTTCAGCTCTTTATGGTCTGTCTGCAGCTGCATATTAAAGTGTGGGACGTTGTTGCAGTCGTTTGTGTGTGTGTGCCTCACTGTTGTCTTCAGTCAAGGCGAGAGCCTGCTCTGCGCTGTGCTGCATAGCCATTAATGCTTCCTGTCGGCCCTGCAGCGCTCTGAGCTGCTCCTGCTGCTCCAGCATCTTCTTCAGCAGCTCGTGCTGCTTCCGCAGGTTCTCCAGTTCCTCCCTTTGGTCAGCACTCGCAGCCTCTGGCCTGCCGTCCTAAAATACACAGCCATGCATCAGTGCGAGGACTGAATCAATCAAGCCCACGCAGGCAAGCATGCACTGCAATTCTAGACTAATAAAGATGGGGGTGAAAAAAGTAAAAACAGCCTTGTTTTTTTCAATGTACTTTCAGATAATTTCTTATGTAGAGATGAGCTGTTCTGTATCTACTAAAATACAATATAAAAAATCCAATAGGGTTCTAAAAACTGCAGAAAAAAATTGGAAAATGTGCAACTACAAATGTACTCACTGCTGCATTGGAAACATCTGAAGACAGAACCTCAATGTTAACAGAAGCACTTTCTGCCAGAGAACCAGAACCAACAGCAGATTCCAAGGTCCCCATGTCACAGTCATCCACCTCCTGTGCCTACAAACAGAATCAAAGTGAGCCACAGAGCGTCACCTCATGGACATTTCTTTATGAAAGGATAGGGAGAATAGCAAAGGATTGTTGTTGAAGCGGAGAAACGGTTGTTTGCGAGGACTGCTTTGTGTTCACGACTGAAGGAGGATGGAAGAACACAACCAACCACAAAGTGTGATCCAGCAATGTCAGGACCATCGTGATGAAAATGACAAAAACTTGTAAAGGCCACAAAGTAGAAGCTCATAAGTTTATGCTTTAGGTTGTACATTTTATTCTGCCGACAAACAGCAAAACTTTAGTTTGCAACTTGACAGGGTTAAGACCAATTTTAGTGGAAAATATCAACTTTTCAGTGGAACAATCCAAGATTGTTCATCATTTAAGCAAGTAAACTAAAGCTAAAGAAATAGACTCTAAATACGGCACAGAAAGCAATTATGCTCCGTCCCAATTTATAAGATTTAATACTAAATAAAAATAGATATATGACGGACTACAACCCAGACAGGTTCTGTTATCCACACTTTGTTTTGACAGCAAAAGCTTCTTCTAAAAATCAAGATAAACAAAAAAAAAACTTTCACTTTAGATCCAGAGTTAACTAAACAAGCAAATTAAATGTATAGAAAAAGAGAAACTAACCAGCATTTTCTGTAACAAACGCAGGCAGGACTTCTCCTTCTCCCGGAGGTGTTCAATGAAACTAGAAAGACGCTCCACTTTTGCCGGCACATCATTCTTTTCCACCATCTCGTCCCTCACGGAGCTGAGCTTACTGATGTAGTCCCGAATTTGGACCAGTTTGCTCACCACCTGAGAGGGTAGAAGGAGGGGATAACTCAGCATGGGTTTGAGAGGGAAAAGCAAAAAAACAGGGGTTTAAGGGAAGCTAGGAGAACGTCGGTGGTGAACGCTCAGGAAAGGCGACACGAGGGCAGAAGAAAGGCTGGGTGAAAAGCTCTCTGGGCATTCGGAGAGGAATATTTATAAATTGTCCTAAATACAGCCTAGCTTCAGCTGCACTCAGCCTCTCTCACTTTTATCCTAGTTTTGATTTATTTTCCAGTAGATTCTAATGGGGGTGATGAGAACAGTACAATTGGATGAATGCAATTTTATACAATTATCTATGGAGGGTGTAAGAAAATACGAATAAAAATTCACCACAGGACTTTACTTTGAGGGCCTAATGTGGCTCCTGACATCCTTAATGAATCTCTGCTTTGCTATAAACTTAGTAAATTATTTATTAAATTTACATTTGATGAAGATAAAAATAATAAGCTAATTTAATCCAGAACCCACTAAATCCCTTTCAGAATCATGGGTTGCTGGAGCCTATCCCAGCTCCTGTTAAGCGAAGGCGGGGTACACCCTGAACAGGTTGCCAGTCTGTTGTAGAGTCTCGCACACATTCACACACACACACACACCTAGGGGACATTTAGAGACCATTTCACCTATGAAGCATGTTTTTGGACCGTTGGATTAAGCCGGAGAAAACCCACACATGCACGGGGAGAACAGGCAAACTCCACACAGAAAAGTCCCAACCGGGATTTGAACCAGAGCCTTCTCACTATGAGGTCCAGAGTGTTAACCACTACAACACAGTGCACCTCAAGCTAATTTAAGTGTTCAAAAAGAACAATCACTATAAGATTACCTGATCCAAGTGGTCAAAGTTTTCCCACAACCATCTTTATTTCTACATTTACTACCTCTTCATGAGTGCTTCTCTCACAAACATCTTTTGTTTTAGGCCTTAAAACAACAAGTGGTAATTCACCAAAGCCTTTCATGACCATAACAACCACAAAACATTACCTGGCTGCTGTCTAATTTCACATCCTCTCCTCCATATTCCCTCTGCGACGGAAGCCTTCTCTCTTTGTCGCCGCTTCCCAGCCTGGGAGCGTCTTTCAACAGAACCACAGGAGTTAACTTCTCCCTGAGTCCTGGACTCGGCTTCTTGACTTCCTTGGAAATAACTGGGGTGGTGGGGGCAGAGGCGGAGGGGTGGAGCAGCTCCTTGCTCTTGTTAGTGTTTACATGCAGGGGGAAGAAGTTGTGGGGTTTCTTGGCCTCTCCTGCAAACTGCCGCTGGTTGTTGGCAGCCGTGACGCGCCCCTGAGAGTCACTGCCGATACTCCTCTGGATCAGAAAACAACACATGAACCGTTAATGCTGCAGAAGGTTTCAAATATTTATCTGAGCAGATAAAAGAAAACATCATTTGGACCACACACTTCAACAGCTACTTTTAACTGTTTGAAGTGTCGACCAAAGTCTTTCACAGTTCTAGTATTTTAAGTAAACAAGTAACAATACGGATTTGTTAATTTGTTTGTTTATAATTGTTTTAAAATCCAAAAATAGATTAACACTCAGGGTTAGTGTGTATTTAGTTTGGGAATCTTACCCCAGTCTAAGACCCAGCTGTAATTTAAAAAAAAAAGACCCACTCCAATGAAAATTGGATGTTTTTGGTGTTTTTAACATGTTCTTGTGGTGTTTTTTTGACAATAGAGGACATAGAAAAAGAAAAATTACTCTTAAAATTGCATTTCTGAGTATTTCTTTATTCAAATCGTCGTGAATCAGGAGCAGACAAAAAAGAAAAAGCTGTTTAAAAAAAAAGAGCGTATTTGTGATGCAGAAAATATGCTGGGAGGGCCACAAGCTCCCTGTTGTGAGCTCTCAGCAACAGGAAAGTTAAGGGTGGCAAGTTTGCCCCCCGCCAAAGGTCCTACTCACAACAGGCAAATTTCTAATGATCTACTGCTGCTCTGCAGAAAATATGTCCCAGAAAATGAAACAGATTTTTGCTCAATCCTGATTAAAAGACCACTAGGAAATATTTAAAATAGCTCAAAGGATGACTGGAGTGGGACTTTAAAATTGCATTTTCCTCTGACACAAGGATGATTTTTTTGCTACATAAGAGAGCATCCCTATTAATGTGCGTTTAGACACATACATCCGTTTTTCCTTTGTGCATTTATCTGTGATCTCCATGCTCTTGAGTTCAGCTGTGTTTTTACCTCGTCCATGTCTGTGAAATTGATCCTTTGACGCAGTTTTTCCAGCTCAGCCTGATCAGGTACAGACATTTGGGTGGTGTATTTGATGTGGGGAAAGGAATGTGGAGTGTGAGCTCTCCGACGGCCCGCCCCCGGGGTGGACTCTGGGGATATATCGTTGGTCAGGCGACTTTCCACCACCGCTGCGGACAACTTTTTCTTATTTTTATCCGAAGATCGGTTGGCTTTCTTTTGCTGGACACCCCAATCCTGGCAAAAAGGAAGATAATAATTATGCACACATTGTGGAGAGCTCTCCATTTTAGTGAATAGATCGACAGAGTGTTGATACTCCAAATTCTAAGGGGATTATGCTTCTCGTGGAAAGGAAACACGGAATGACCTTTTCAGCATGAACAAAGTTATGTTTATGTCAAGCACGTACCATGTTGTTGAGTCGATCATCCAGGCTGGAACTGGTTACCGTCCAGTTGTGCAGGTCTTCTGCACCGTCATCAAAAGGAGGACCTCCAGTTGCCATGTCAACTACTTAGTTTGCTGGAATTGAGAAAACGTTATGGTCACTACTCAGAAACCAGAAAATCAAAGTCTTTAAATACTTAATTAAATAATATGTAAAGTACATTTACAAGTATAAGTTATTAATTTGGGCATTTTGGGAATTATTTATAAATAAATATTGTTTTTGAAACAGAGCCCCAATAATTTATTGTTTTTTTTATTACCAATTTATTTTGAAAATCTCTTCCAAATTTGTAAAGCTAAATGTATCTGTTTTTGTAAACTAGTGCCTTCTTTGTATTTATTGTATTACTTTTAGTCTTTTTGGTTTGTTGTATTTTGATCCTTATGTCTGCTGCTTCCAATGTTCTTTTGGGAAATTATAGTTTGTGACTTTGAATGTCAATAAAGAAAAAAAAACGAAAGAAAAAAACATGTACAAAATAAATAGTAATAAATAGTAGAAAATACAGCAACTTCAAAATTATGTTAATACAAAAAATAAAATCAAGAGCGCGCGCAGTTTCCCGGGGAAACACAGACAAACATTACATCCGCCGCGAGGACACAACGCAGGGGGGAGGGGGGTTGTGTTAAAACAAAAATACTACGCAACATCCACCCACAAAAAAAAAACAAAAAAAACAAAACATTTTTAATATTTCAACAAACTCATAATATTCCTGTGCAAAACGTCGTTTCAATTGTATACATTGTTCAAGAAAAACCGCTCATGACCTATTTATGTCGAAGAACACATTAGAAGCCAATCACTCCCACATCCAGTTTACAAATGAACATCTGCGGGTCACCTAGCACACAAAAGTGAAATGCTAGAGTCAACTATGTTCTCGTGCTTGGTAGTAGTATGGCTGGCTAATGTGTGGCTAAAGCTTGATACAAACTTGCTCGTCCAAAAAGAGAGAGCACATCTGGGATACTTGAAGCAAAAAAACATTTCGTGTCACGTTAGTGAAGCTAAACTGTAAAATATAAAACGTGTTCGTTACCTTTTTAAGTTGAGGACTGCACGCAGAGAAAGCTAGCCGATGGAGGTAATAGGAAAAACTGCAAGTTTCATGCTCACTTTCGTCGTTTTCTTGAAACTGCACTTGCTAAGATAGCTAGCTTGCGATTTCAAAAAACATGTACATCGGGAACCATCCAGAGCCCCGAGCAGGACACAGATTTAGCCTCAGAGAACCAAGTATACGTTGTTATAAGTTTACAAATGTATCTGTGAATTTGGTCAAAAGCCTCTTCATTAACAAAGACGTCACGGAGTTCCACAAACACACGAAACACCACTAGATGTAAGCGGTCAAACTACTATTAGACTCCCAAACGCTAGGTGGCAGCAGGGCTAGATAATAACCAATAAACGGAAGTTTATTTTCAGGAAGCCATAACGTTCACTGCACGTTAAGAGTGAAAAATTACTCGTTCAGGGACCTATTGCGGACCGAGTGGCATAAGTTGAAAGGAAAAAACGAGCTTTTGGTAAAACATTTTTTATCCTTTTTACTCACCCGTTTTAATGTTAGATTGTGGGCTTGTTTCGTTTCCGCGTGACGTCTGTGAGCCACTTAGCATTTAAAGCTAAGCTAGCGGACTAGCAAGGAAAAGCTAACATCAAAGGATCCGCGCTAGCAAGTGAACTTTTTACTTACTTACCTGTATTTTTGTGTTGTGTCGATTGTAAACTCCAGGTAGAACCATGGGCTCCTCGAAGAAACACAAGGAGAAGAGCCGCGAGAAGGAGACTGAAGACCGTCGCCGTGAGCACAAGAAACATCGACACAAGGAACGGGACAGAGACACTTCGGATCGTGATAAAGACAAACGGAAGCGATCCAGATCAAGGGAAAGGAGCAGACGGGACAGCCGCAGTAAGGGCGAAAAAAGCAGCGGGGAGCCGCGGGTTAAGAGGGAGAAAGTTGACCTTGGATACCAGGAAAGTAAGGCTGAAACGCAGCCTCAGAGCACAAGTGGTGATGCGTCTCTCAGCATTGAGGAAACAAACAAGCTGAGAGCCAAGCTCGGGCTGAAGCCTCTGGATTTGAATGAGAACAAGAAAGAACTCGGGACAAAAGAAGATCCAATGGTCGCGGAAACCATCAACCCAATTGTGATCCAGCAGCAGAAAGAGATGAGAGAGAAGCTTGCAGCCATGAAAGAGAAACGCCTTCTCAACAAGAAACTGGGTAAAGTAAAAACCCTAGCTGAGGAAGACTGGTTGGATGACACAGCTGCTTGGGTAGAGAGAAGCCGAAAGCTGGCTAAAGAAAAGGAAATGGCAGAGAAAAGAGCCAAACTTCTGGAAGAAATGGATCAAGAGTTTGGTGTCAGCAATCTTGTAGAGGAGGAGTTTGGTCAAAGTAAACAAGAAGCATATACATCTCGTGATCTAAAGGGTCTTAAAGTGCAGCACAAGCTGGAATCTTTCAGTGAAGGTCAGAGCGTTATCCTGACCTTAGAAGACAAAGGTGTACTTGAAGAGAAAGAAGATGTGCTTGTAAACGTGGGGCTGATCGACAAGGAAAAGGCAGAAAAAAATGTTGAGTTGAAGAAGAAAAAGCCAGATTACAAGCCCTACCAAGAAGAAGAAAGTGTGGAAGACATGGTCACGTTCAAGAGCCGCTCTGTACTGTCGAAATACGATGAAGAGATTGATGGTGAAAAGAAACAGAGTTTCCGATTGAGCACAGGTGGCTTTGCGGATGGGGAGCGAGAAAGGGAGCTACAATCGGTCAGAGAAGCTCTGCGAAACCAAGCGCAGTCCTTGCAAATGCCAGTCCTCACCATTGCATCCGAATATTACACGCCTCAGGAAATCGTGGGCTTCAAAAAGACTAAGCGCCGCGTGAGAAAGATCCGGAAGAAGGAGAAATCTGCTGTTGACTTGCTGCCCGATGACACTCGCAGCACTGATTTTGGCTCTAGAACACGAGGAAGGGGCCGCAAAAACGAAGACGATGTGGAGGAAGTAAAGGAGGAAACCAGGTGTACACTTGAAGCCCCCCCAGAGTCAGATGACATCCGGATGGCAGAAATGGACATAAGCGATGATGAAAATTTCGCAGCTCCGGAGCCGGTCACAATTGAGGAGGATGAGGCAGAACAAGAACTACAGAAACAACTGGAGAAGCAAAGGAAATTGAAGCAGAAGCAGCTTCTCAAGGACTCGGGGGAGAAGGTGGTTGAGAAGATTAGGGGCCTCATCAAAAGTGATGACGACAATGATCCAGAGAAGAAAAACATCGTTTTCAATGCCACCTCAGAGTTTTGCAGAACCCTGGGTGATATTCCCACCTATGGCCTGTCAGGTAACAGGGAGGACCAAGAGGATATTATGGACTTTGACCAGGAGGAAGAAAAAGATGATGCTGCAGGATCAGACTCTGAAATTGATGAAAATATTGGATGGAGCTCAGTTAACTTGGATGAAGAGCAAAAACCATCAGAATTCACCACAGCCTCTGCAACTATTTTGGATGAAGAACCCATCGTCAACTCTGGCCTTGCCGCAGCCTTAAAGCTGTGTACAAATAAAGGCTTATTGGACACTCAAATGCAGAAAGTGGCTCGTGTTAGGGCGACGAAGGGCTCCCTGCCCAATGACAACTATTGCATCGAAGACAAAATGGGCTTTGATGACAAGTACAGTCGCAGAGAAGAATACCGGGGTTTCACTCAGGATTTCAAGGATAAAGATGGATACAAGCCTGAAATCAAGATCGAGTACGTAGATGAGTCCGGCCGGAAACTCACACCAAAAGAGGCTTTCAGACAACTCTCCCATCGATTTCACGGAAAGGGATCTGGGAAGATGAAGACTGAAAGAAGGATGAAAAAGCTAGAGGAGGAAGCACTGCTGAAGAAGATGAGCAGCAGCGACACACCTCTTGGGACTGTGGCTTTGCTTCAAGAGAAACAGAAATCCCAGAAAACCCCATACATCGTGCTTAGTGGAAGCGGGAAAAGTATGAATGTTAACAACATCACAAAATGAGTAAACTAGATGTGTCGAATAGATATAGAATAGAGGCACATGCCAGCGGATTATAAGATGCGTAGTACAACTCTGCATTGTAATTAATACAAGTTCCATTGCTGTCAGCAGTGTTGTGTAAAACTGTGTAAATCTGTTGACTTGTTTAGTAAACATTTGTTTCTAATTTTTTGAAATGGTAACTTTCAGAAACCTCAAGTATAAATACGATCTGTAGAGGTTTAATGTTTGCTTTTGAAATTGTTAAAGTAGCAAATCAGAAAGAAATTTACCTTGACTTATTTCCCTAATAAATCATTTACATTAGACACAAATAAAACAACGTGTAAGCAGTTCTTTACTAAATAAAGGCACACGCGTGCAAATCTTCAGCTTTAACTGTTGGGAAAAATGTAGCTTAAATGCAATGTTTGGGAAATGTTTTTATGTTTCAAAGCTATTAGAGATGTCATGTCAGCTGCAGATCCCAATGATTCTAGCACATAATTATAGTATAAACACCTAAGATTTTCGATTCTGCGTTTCAATTTTTGGATTTTCTTTTTCTTGTACAGTTACAAAAGAACTGCATTTGAAAAAAAGTATGTTTTGGTGATGTTTCATTGAATAAATTCGATATTTTACATCTGTGTTTTATTTCCAAAGTTAAAAAAAGTGTTAATTCCAGAAAAAATGTTTATTATATCTATATATAGTAAATGCCACATGTAATATTTTGAGTATTTGGGAGAGTTACACTACTTGCCTATAGGGGAAAGTATTTATAGTTTCGTCACTTAAAAAAAATCCCTTTTTGTATTTTAAAAACATAAAAAATAATAATTTATGACGTAATTTGTTTGAATACTTTTTTTCCGTTAGTAGCATATAGTGCGTGTTCATCACACGGAACGGAAGTCTAGTTTTATGAGGTTGGTCGAACCCTTTGATGGGGCGCACTCTGTTGCTAGCTACGTAGCAATAGCATTAGTGCTGCACAGTTACACAGAGGAGATGCTGAAGGACTTATCAGTGGTGCACAGCCGGTTCTGCTGTTACGTCCCAACGTCAGTTAATACCGAGTACACGTACAAGTAACGAACGGGACTGTTTTCATCGCGCTACCTTCGCGCACAGAGAGTGTAAGCTAGTTTAATAGCTTCCTGTTGAGCTAGCTGTAAGATTAGTGGTCGACAAGAGTTTGAAGTGGCGTTGATGTGACAAACGATCATGTTTCGCGGCGTGACTCACCGCTCAGAATCCAGACGGTGTCTACTTGACGCGGCCGTGTCATCCTAGACTAAAACGGTGAGTTTCGCTACTTCTTTTACGTAGTTAACGGGACTTTCTTGGCGAATTAGTGAAGGAACCAAGCCAGCTGGGATTATTACAGCCATGTCGGTGTTAATCAATCAGCGTTCTCTTGAAGGAGTTGGAAAACTTTATGGAGATGGGTTTTTGGGAGTTTGTTTACACTGTTTTTTGACAGTGGGAGTTATATACATCAATGCCGGCTAACTACTTTACTTATAATAACAATAATGTTAAATAAGTAATATAAGTGTGAGTTTGTGTTTTTATTGAAACTAAAAGTCAATTTCAGACTAATTGCTTACTAAAAGAGAATGGCTAAGAGGTTCTAATTTACTTAAAATGTTCTGAATGCAACTTTCAGCAACAACTGCGTGATCCAGAGAATGGAATGAATCATGTGTGATCATAATTGTATTAGTTGTGTATTTATATAGCGCTTGTCTAGTCTTCCTTTTTTGCCATTCAAAGTGCATTTGTCCCCCTTTTATCACACATTGATAAGCTAAAGATAAATTCATATAAACATAAAAAATTATATACATCAATTTAATGTTTTGCTGAGGAATCCATTAACCCGCAGACTGTTAAAGTCAGGAAATGAATCACTGTAAATTTAGGAGAGGATTTCCTCCTTCACTTTAGTTTATTTAGACATGACGATTTATTATCCTCAAACTTTATAAAATGTTTCTCATGTGTGCGTTGACATAATTTGGATAATTGCTATATGTCTCTTTATGAATAACTATTGTAAAGACCCACTCCGATGAAAATGGTGTTTTGAACATGTTCTTGTAGCATTTTCTCACGATGTAGGACATTTATAAAGAAACTTAAGCTCAAAATTCCATTTCTGGGTATTTCTTCATTCAAATCATTGTGAATGAGCGACAGACACAAAAATGCAGTTGGAAAAAACTTGTTGTGATGCTGAAGCTACTACAGCAGGCCACAAGTTCCCTACTCTACTCCATTCTGATGCCTCCACTTGCAGACGACTAGATCCAAGACTTTATTTTCCTCTTCTGAGCTGGCATCTGATGGAAAACTGTACGGCGAGATAGCTCCAATATTTCTCGGCATCTTTGTTGGGTTGGTAGTGTTAGGTTGGGGTTGTGG
Organism: Oryzias curvinotus; assembly: GCA_023969325.1. NCBI lineage: Eukaryota > Metazoa > Chordata > Actinopteri > Beloniformes > Adrianichthyidae > Oryzias > Oryzias curvinotus. The sequence continues at coordinate 34,410,768 of CM043706.1, forward strand.
GGGGCTGTAAGCTATTGTGAGTGTGTAAACAGATGGATGATGGGAAGGGGGCGAATTTCTAATGAACTTCTGTGGCTCTGAGAAGAAACGACGTCCCAGAAAATGACACAGATGTTTGATATTTTGGCTAGATACAGCATAATCATAATTAAAAGACCACTGAGAACATAGATCAAAAGATGATTGGAGTGGGTCTTTAAGTAGATAAATCTGTGTCCCAGAACAACTAATAAGTATATTTCCCTCCTCAAGCTCTAATCTCGCCCACTGAAACCGCAGACTATTGTGATGTCGGAGCCCAAGCCTCCTACTCCAACCCCTGGAGACACATACAAGGGTTGGCTTTTCAAATGGACTAATTACATAAAAGGTTACCAGAGACGCTGGTTTGTTCTCAGCAATGGGTTGCTGTCGTACTACAGGTAAGCACATGTATCATTCATGAACTTTCTTCCAAGAAAACGTGGCCTTAAGAAGAAAAGTGTGTTCAGGGTCTGAAGAATGTGTGCATTTTTTGACCACACAAGCTTCCACAGTGAAGCAAAGAGGTATTTGGAAGTCACAGATTCTGCAAGTTGTCCCTCAAAAGTTAAGAGATCTGTAGTGTTTATCATAAATACACTTCAGCTATCGGAGACAGAAATTAGAGTCTAGAAAATCATGGGTTTTTTTAAGGATTTATGATGGCTTCTAAAAGTTTCCGTTTTCAGTTTGGTCTGTTTTATGCTATATTTACGAAGTAAAACTGTTTTATCTGAGTGGAAAGTTCTTTGTTTTCAGCAGAAACACAACTCTTGATAAGAACTCGTTCTCAATATCTTAGCCTTCATAAAACCGTCGCGCTGAGATTCCACAGTCTTGACTCTGTCTGTTCCCAGGACACAGGCGGAGATGGGTCACACATGCCGGGGCACCATTAACCTGGCCACGGCCAACATTGCAGTGGAGGACTCTTGCAATTTTGTTATTTCCAATGGCGGGGCTCAGATCTATCACCTAAAGGCCAGCTCAGAAGTAGAGCGTCAGAGGTGGATCACTGCCTTGGAGCTTGCAAAAGCAAACGCCGCCAATATGCAAGATGAATCAGGTGACAAGAAGATGGTTGCAGATTACGGGGATTTTCACATTTAAAGGGCCTATATCATTTAGCTTTTAAGTGGATTATAATGTTCATTCCTCAGGAAAAGAAACTATTTATTATTTTGATCCGCATTTCTAAGTGTTCATCTAAAAAGCTGCGCTCTGAGCACCAGCCCCTCCCAATCCATGAAAACAAGCGGGTCCTCTCAAACTGACATAGACCAGAGTGAACCTCCCAGCACCGCCCCCCCCAGGCTAACAAGCACTCACTTTCTCAGCTGAGCTAGCAGTGATCGGCTAAAACGCTTTCCTTTTCAATGCACATCCATCTTTGCAAGAGTTTGGATGTTTGTTTGTTTTGTGGGTGAGACGCAGACACGCTGCCGAGGCGAGTTCTAGGTAACGTCATGAAATGGGCGGCACCCGCACAGAGTGAAATCTAGTGCCTCAGAGATCTGGTCATTTTACTTCTGATTAGGAAAATATCTCATAAAAATAGCTGATATTTCATTAAAAAGATAGTTTTTTTTGTGTGCCAAAGGTAATATATTATCATATACATAAATATATTTGACCATAAAAGGCTTAAGAAAAGCATGGTATAGGCCCTCTAAGTTCCCTAATCATGCAATTGCTTGCAGTATTTCCTTGTCTTTACGTTTACCGATTGTCTCTTCTGTGCCTTCTTCAGATGATTCTGGGGATGATTGTTCTACACTTGCTCCTGTCCCAGGACAAGGCGGCGGCTGCCGGAACTCAGAATTGCAATCCACATTACGCACCTTAAACAGCAAGGTGGAGGATCTCTCCACCTGCAATGATCTAATTGTCAAGCATGGGTCTGCCCTCCAAAGGTACTGGATGGAAGAGTAAAGTTACCCAAGACCCCCAAAAGTAAAAACCGGTTTGCCCACATAGTCATCACAGAATGTGGTTAAAGACCCACTCTTATCATATTTGAATTTATTTTTAAAAGTGTTCTCAGTGGTTCTTTAATTATGATTATGCCTTTTTTAGGTCAAATGAAAAGAACCTTTGTTGTTTTCTTGGACGTAGTTTCTGCAGAGTGGCAGTAGTTTGTTAGAAATTCAGCTCTGAGTTGTGGGTGGGACCATGGGGACAGAGCAATCCGCCCCCTTTCCCCTCCCTGCTGCTGAGAGCCCTCTGCTCTCATGCTCTTCTACTAGCTTACAGGGAGGGCGAGCAGCGAGCCTGTGGCACGTCCAGTGAACCAAATACATCACAAATAAGCTCTTTTTCTAACAGCTTTTTTTGCTGCTCCTGATTCCTAATCATTTGAATAAATACTCAGAGATTCAATTTGAAACCATTTTCTAGGTATATTTCTTCCATCAGGCAAAATGCTTCAAAAACATGTTAAAAAAAATGAACCATAGTTTTCATCAGATTGAGACTTTAGGCTGAAACTCCATTTTGTCTGTCATCTTAGTTGATTGTTGGTCCACTGGGCTATAGTTTTCTGGTTTGTGTTTAGGTCTTTGTCAGAGCTGGAGGGATTGCGTGTTGGGGCCGACATGGGGGAAAAGATCAGGCAAGTCACAGAGAGGGCCACGCTGTTCCGGATCACCTCCAACGCCATGATCAACGTGAGTGCTGCTCCGCGACGGAGTGCCGCCGCCGCTTCTGCTGATGTGAAAAATGACTGACGTTTCCCTCATGTTCCTGAAGGCATGCAGGGACTTCCTCTCGCTGGCTCAGAGCCATAGCAAGCGCTGGCAGAAGTCCTTACTGTCCGAAAGAGACCAGAGGATCCGTCTGGAGGAGACTCTGGAGCAGCTAGCTAAACAACACAACCACCTTGAGCGAGCTTTTAGAGGAGCTACAGTCCTCCAGCCTTCGTTCAGTAATCCCAGTTTAGGCAGCAAAGGTACAGCTCTCGTTTTAAACTGTCTAAAAATACTCACTCCTTCATGTCACATATTTCTGCAAATTAGCTGAGCTTTTCAGTGACCATTCTTCCATTGTTCCTGTTAAAGATGGTCCTTCAGGAAAAGGAGATGCAAGTGATGAAGATGATGATAATGAGTTCTTTGATGCCATGGAAGACCCGGCCGAATTTATTACTGTTCCTGCTGACCCAAAATATCACAGGTTATTTCAGCTATTCATTGCAAGTTTGTTCTGTTAGCCTCTCAAACTCATTTAGATTCTTTTTGTTGTTGTTTTTTTTTTAACAGGCGATCTGGCAGCAACATCAGTGGCTTCAGCACCGAAACTGGAATGGATGATCAGTCGGTAAAAGTGACTGTTTTTCTTTGTAAACGATGCCTCAACGTGCTGAAGACTCACACATTTTGGGGATCTTTTCCTCAACAGTATGACGAAGTGTCTTTGGCCTCCAGTGCGGAGTCCTCTCAGCCTCCTGAGCTCGAACCAATCAGGCGAAGACGAACTCGCATCCCGGACAAACCCAACTATTACCTCAATTTGTGGAGCATCATGAAGAACTGTATCGGAAAAGAGCTTTCAAAGATACCCATGCCTGTGAGAAACCTGTTCCCACGCGAGTGCACGTTTTTCTTTTGTATGGAATATCAAAGGAATTCACCAAACTTCCATTTGTTTTTTATCTGGCAGGTGAATTTTAACGAGCCCCTGTCGATGCTGCAGCGTCTGTCTGAAGATCTGGAGTATTACGAGCTCCTGGACAAAGCTGCTAAATGTCATAACTCTCTAGAGCAGATGTGTTACGTAGCAGCGTTCACCGTCTCTTCCTACTCCACCACCGTCCACCGCACCGGAAAGCCTTTTAATCCTCTGCTCGGAGAAACCTTTGAGCTTGACCGATTAAGGGAATGTGGTTACCGCTCGCTTTGCGAACAGGTACGCTGAAATCAGCCGGTCTGCTCAGCAGATTCAATGCTAGCTGTGTCTGATCTGTATCAAACAGTTGAATATACAAAACCCGAGTTGGGTTTTATCAGGTACCTCTTTATTTGTTGCAGTTCCATGTTTTTTTTTTTTGGGTTTCTTTTTGGACTGTGCAAAATGAAAATGCATAATTTAGAATTGCTTTGTTGTGAACTCTGTCTCAGGTGAGTCACCACCCGCCCGCTGCAGCGCACCATGCCTTCTCTGAAAAGGGCTGGACGCTCAGACAGGAGATTACATTGGCCAGCAAGTTTAGGGGAAAATATCTCTCCATCATGCCTCTGGGTGCGTGTGTATGTGTGCACATGTCTGTTTGTGCAACTGTAGCCTGAAAATACTGCTTCAGTGTACAAGAAAGCAAGTGGCTTTTTTTTCTGTCTTCAGGCTCCATCCAATGTTTGTTTGATAAAAGCAACAACCACTACTCTTGGAAAAAAGTTACTACAACGGTACACAACATAATTGTTGGGAAATTATGGATTGATCAGGTAACCTTAAGTCTTATTGGTCAAAACGATGCAATTTAGCATATCATGGCATATTTGTTTTTGTTTGTTGTTGTAGAAATAATCCATTGTAGAAATTAAGATTTATCAAGCTTTTTGAGACTGAATCCTTTTTTATTTTTCACTCCTTCTGCCAGTCAGGGGAGATCGATGTGGTAAACCACAAGACAGGCGATCGCTGTCACCTGAAGTTTGCACCGTACAGTTACTTTTCCAGAGATGTTCCAAGAAAGGTGAGCGGTTTTATTTCCATTTCAATAGAAACGCATATTCGCTTTTTTTAGGGGAGGGGTGAAAATCTCATTCATTTTCTAAATTAAAACATTTTCTTGAATTGATTCTGGTATTTTGTCAGATTAAGCTGAAAGTGTTTATACTTCACCTTAAAGCTTTTATTGTGAAATATGTTCATTTATAGAGTTCCAAATGCCACAAAAAGACTTGATGAGTATAAACATCAACAGTATTTGAAGCAGTTTACATTATTTGAAGAATATGAGCAAATGAGTTAAATGATCATTAGGACAATTCCATGTATATAATTTTTTTTTCCAGTACAAGGATCTTATTGGGGGTCAGGAGTCTGTCCCAGAGTTTGTGCTGCACTGCTAACTAGCAAACAGTGCGGTCTAATTTAATCTGAATTTACTTAAGTTTTAACAGGAGATAATCAAAAAATTTACTCCAAAAATAGATTTTTATGACAGGATTTGAACATAGCAATGCAATTCTCCAAACGCTTTTATAAATGCAAAAATTTTGATGATTCAGTACTGAAGCAGATTTCTGTCAAAATGATTTACCGGTAAGCATGTTTTTCTCCAGACAAAAACGCTTTTTTTTTTCTTTAATAATTACTTAATCTCAATTAAATGTAGTTTTTCGTTGTTGTTTTTCAGGTGACAGGAGTAGTAACAGATAAGGATGGAAAGGCTCATTATGTGCTGTCTGGAACATGGGATGAAAAGATGGAGTTTTCCAGGATAATGCAGAGCAGTAAGGGCGAGAACGGCACCGAGGGCAAACAGAGAACAGTCTACCAGACACTAAAAGCTAAAGAAATCTGGAAGAAGAACCCTTTACCGTAAGTGTTTTTGTAAGGAATGACTGAACGGAGGTGGGTTCTTTTCTGCTCTTATACTTGCTTTCATGACAGTGAAGGAGCAGAGAATATGTACTACTTCTCCTCCCTCGCCCTCACGCTCAACGAACCCGAAGAGGGAGTGGCGCCCACAGACAGCCGTCGACGCCCCGATCAGCGACTGATGGAGGAAGGCCACTGGGATGAAGCCAATGCAGAAAAGCAGAGGCTGGAAGAAAAGCAGCGCTTTGCCCGTCGGGAGAGGGAAAGGGAAGCGGTTAAAACCGTCACCTTAGCCGAGGAAGGTAGTAGAACCATTAAGTAGTTCTCTGTTTTCAACTCTCTTATTTTGTATCAGCTCAATAGTTTTTCTGTCTATTCTTTTTTATCAATTAATACATGTTTTGTCCCCCGTCTTATCCTAAGTTGTCTCTGTGGATTCATTCAATGACTCGGCTCTGAAAAGCAAGTACTTTTTATGGTCCCCCATTGATGAAGCCTTTGCATTTAGCCTAGAATTTAAAAATATACATAGTTTTCTGTGTTACAAAGTTTTAATCTTACAATGGTATTAATGCAGTGAGTCCAAAAAAAGAACCCTTTTATTGGAGGAAGTTGAACAATATCTTGTGAATCCAGCAAATGAAAACACTAACTCCTGTACCTTTTTTTTCTGTCTTACATCGTTCTTTAGGGAATTTCTGTCCTTTCTTCTAATTATTTGAACTCTCCAAAAACCTTACCACATTGTTTTAGTTAGATTGAAATCTAAATCCATAAACTTTGCCATGCACAACACCTAACCTGTCTTTGTTTCATTTAGCCGATGCACAAGAGTCCGCAGCAGCAGAAAGTGACATTTCAAGTGAAAGCAAGTATCCATTTTTATGTTTTAACCGTTTAAAAAATGTGTTTTATGGGGCATAGTTTTTTTTGGCTGTGAATATAAAATTAATATTTTTCTATTTCTGAGATGCTAATCAAGCATTTGCTCTGTCATTTAAGCCAGATCAGGAGCAGTGCTTTGGAATTAGTTTGTTTTTTTGGCCATGAGAAGAGAGGGCTTTTGTTTTTCTACTTGGTTGTGCCGTTTTTCTGGGGTGTATAAATGTAAAGACAGGGATGGACTTTTTTGTCACGGGTATAAAGCGTGTGGTGTGGATTTTCCATTCACCTTCATCTTCTTTTACTTGTGCTGGGGTTTGCTCAGCAGACACTGAAGACTCTCCCCCTCAAACACCAGTTGCATGCAAGTAGCCTCTTACATTTTCTAATGTAGATTCCACATTTAGATCATTTCCTTATAATAGATTCCGTAAATGTTGCTCTTTTAAATATACATATATATATATTTATTTATTTTTTTAATCCTTCAGCCTATTTTGGACCATCACAGTTCCCATACTCAAGCAAGTATTTTAAACACACAAATTCAGTAAAACAATACTGCATTGAAGTGAAGTCTATAGTGAAGAGATTAGCTGTTTAATGCTAAATAGCTTTTTTTTCTTTATATTTTTGCAACTAATTTTATTTTAGTGGAGGGAAAGGAAGGCCTCAATGGATCTGCAGCCAAAAGCAAGTAGCACCTGTTATTTTTCCTGTGTTCCTTGCTTGAATAGTTTTAGTTGACTGTAAAAAATGTAAAGATGACCTCCTCAGCTTACTTAGAAAGTTAGGCGGCTGAACTGTCCTCTGTAGTGTTGCTTAGGTCACACATCTTTTGTATTTATTTAGGTAGTAAATAAGCATTAGATGATGAACTGGAATAACCGCTTGGTGTCAGTGTTCATCATGCGTGCGTGTCCTGTCAGCAAGTGAAACTGCACATTTCTGTGGTTCCATTAACAGGCAAACTTGGAAAATGATCAGCTGTGTTTTTAGAGAAGTCTAATTCTACTTTAGAATAGCTTCCTCAATAGCATTGTCTTTGGTTTTTCCCTGTAGATCTGTGTTAGATCTAGTGAAAAAATGGATCAAAATAAGATTGAAAGTTGTTGAGCATCACTTAAAGAACTTTTCATTCTGTTTTTTGTCTGTATTTCCATCTGCTCCCATTGTTTAGAGGCAGAGACTGAAGGCCTCTTCTGAAGGCCTTTTGTCAACAAATATGACAAAAATTTCTTTTTTTTTTTCTTCTTTTTTTTGTATAACACTTCCTGTCCCTCCCTTCAGGCACCCATCAGGACAACTACCAACCGCTGTGGTTCAAGAAAATTGAAGAGGTTGCATCTGGAGAGACTTTGCACGTCTACAAGGGGGGATACTGGGAGGCAAAGGAGCAAGGAGTGTGGGACATGTGTCCAGAAATCTTCTGAACACCACCGAGGGGATGTCAAATAAAGCAAGGCTCGGAGACTTTTGAGGTCAAAGTAGCCTGAATGTCTGTGGTTTCATCCTATTAGTCCCACCCACCCCCAGGATTATGCTTGTCTTTACTCAAGGTAGATGCTCATGTGGCTTTGTTGTCACAAGAACAGCTGGTTGGCTTTCACTGCCCCAAAAGTACACACTACCAGTACATATTTTTGTGAGAAGTCATGCTACATTTTTCATACAAATGCATGCTGTTGTCTGACAGTATGCATGTTTTTTTTTTCAGTTTGTTCTCTTTATTTAGCACAAAAACAGATGTTTATGGTTGAACTACTGTGTAAAAATACCATTTCCTACATCATCAGTTCTGTAGATGGAAGATGCACAAGCCTTAGGTTTCTTTTTGTTGTTTTTGTGTATACATTTAAAATCATGTTGTTGATTCTTTTTGTGGATTATTAATTTCTTCTTGCCTGAACTCTTTCTTTTATGGAAAATTCCTACTCTTCTCTGCATAATTTAAGTATTTCATTCTGCAAAGAATCCTGATTGGTCCTTTTTTTGTTAATTCTGTTCATAATTTATTTAAAAAAAATTTTGTTTTAAATATGAAGCTGTTCAAAAACCATATGTAAAGAATAATGAAAATGTCCCAGCCACAAATGTCTGCAAAGCATTTCGGAACGTGTTTCTATTTGTTCTTCCTTAAATCTCCTTAGACTGAAGCTGTTTTTGTTTTTGTCACTGCGCATGAAGGCCTTCTTACAGTCAACTATTATATAGTGTTTGTATTAGAATTCATTGTACACCTTGGAGGGGGGGGTGCTTGCTGATAAACTCAGATTTTTTTAAGCAAATTGATGGAAAAACAATTGTTAAAAAAAAGAAATGTGATTAAATAAACACTAAACACCTGAGTTCCACTTACACCTGTTAACCAGCTTTGGTATTTCCTTTGAGGTTATTGATATTAAACTTGTTGAGTGATTCTTCTGTAATTTGCTGCATTTGTAGATTTTAACTAATATGTGCCTCAATTCATAGGTGTGATACAAAGTGGATTAAATGAGATAAGGTAGCACTAAAGCAGCAAAAACAATATTTTGTTTGGCTATATGTTAAGAATTTAAAGCAAACAAAAAGTTTTTGTCCTACATTCAAGTGCACTTGTGGAAATAAGTCACTAAAAATGATAAGAAATAAACAAATTCTTAATAAAAATGGTGAAAAGGTTAATCTAGAAACACCAAAACAGTTGCGTTTGGGATCCCTCAATTAATGTAGTCTTTTGTTTTTGTGTTTATTAGCAAAAGTTCTTCATTTTAACCGATATTTAATTTATTCCCAAGAGTCAGAACCTTGTCCACTGGCATTTTTAATGCAACATTTAAAGATATTTCACTGTGCTGTACGCTTATGTGTTCGGATGTTGTGTACTTTAAGATGTTGTCAATGTTGTTTTTGTCATAGCAGCTGGTTTTAAGTTTGCAATCCCAAAAATGAATGTTTTCTTTTTTTTGTGGGTGGTTATTTCCTTTTCACATATTATGTGATGTCACCTTGAAAAATGCAGTAACTTTCTGTTCAAAGTTAGAGCAATAAAAAATGATCAACCTTTTAATTTTAGGAAACTGAAATGGTATCTTTAGGAGAGTTGACTATTGTTTCATTCATTTCACTTTTTTGTTTCTTGTTTCTTTTAGGTTGGTTTGTCTCAAGCCTGTTTGTGGTGTTCATTTTCCCAACAAACTATCCAATTACAATTTAAAATAGTTTATTAAATTTTAAAGGGAGGCCTGGCCTTTGTAACTTAATCAGTACAGACTGTTGGAGGAGAACGATCACCTTGTGTGTTGTGTTTGTGTGTGGTAGCAGTGGTTGAGGGTCAAAGTATTATTTGGTTTTGTTGATACTGCCCTTGTATTTACTGTTTAAATAAATCTACAGTTATTTACATAACTAGAAGTCTGTGTGCCACCATTTATTAATTTGTAAGATGGGTGTCTGTGTTTAAAAATGTTTTTCTTAAACTTAGTTTTATGGTGTATTGTCTCTACATTACAGCTTTGCTCAAATTAAAAATAAATAATGAAATAAAAAATCGTTGGTAATAGATGTCATGATAAATGGATACTAATATACTGGAATCAGTTTGTTTTTGGCAAGTAAATATCGAACCTTTTCCATTTTTGGCAAATTCTAAACTGTAGACGTATCAAATTTGTAGTCGTTTTAAAATTAATCTTTATTTGATTCTCTTTGAGGCACAGCTCCACTAGGGGGCGCCCGCGAGCTGACGGCACGTCTGCGCATGTCAGAACCCTTTTGTTTATTAACCTGGTCGGTTCCGTAGCGAGCTGTTGCTAAAAGCTGTGAGAGCAGCGTAGTGTTGTCTTGTATAAGTACACTGCAGTGTCTACTGCCCGACACACAGGGCGGTTCATTTCATTTATTACAATTGTTTAAGTTGGGAGGAAAATATGGCGTCAAATCGACCAGGAGAGGATTCTACAGACGCAAGGAAAGACAATGGAGAACTGTGAGTCAACGTCTTTCTGTCACCTCTTCTTGTTTATGGACGTCGGTGAACTTGGAAACTCATTCACGTATCCGGACTTCCGGGACCAAATGATCTCGTAAACGAGACGTTTGTTTGCCTAACAAATGAGAAAGGTGTCGGTGTAAAAACAGGCCTTTTTGCATGTTGATGCTCACAGTGTTGGTCAGTGATGTGATGCTCATTTTTTATTTAGCAGATTCTTTAGAAAATGCAGGAAATTATTGAGGTGAAGTACATTTGTATGCATGACCAGTGTGCTTGTTTTTAGTCTCTATTGCACTTTTCACAGAGTGAAACAAAAACAATACAATACAAACCAACAAATAGATAAAACAGACTAAAAGACCTTTTACTTTTTTAAAGGAGCGTCTTCAACTTTTCAACAGAAAATTGAGATATATTTGGTGGTTAAAGAAAACGAGGCCATTGTTTTAGGGCTGTGGGACTCCAGGCCTTAAGGGCCCAGGGTGTCTGCATGGTTTCCAGATATCATTGCCATACTCACGGCTGTTCACCTGGATCAGGTGTGTCCAGCCAATTGAAGCATGTATGTTGGGGAAACATGCAGGAATCCTGCTCTGCTGTACTAGTCTACTCTCTGCATCATGACAGAGGAAAAGAGACAGTTACCTCCTAAAACAAACACTTAGTTCTTCTGGTATTCTTCGCAGAACTACAGATCAGTGAATTTTTATCCAACTTTTCTTGTTGATTTTCTTTTTTTTTGTTGTTATTTCTGTAATTTATGGTGCAGTAAGTCAGTAGAAGAGGACACTTCAAACAAAAAGAAATGTTTTGAAGCCGATTAGTTCCTGTTTTTAAATGTAACCTTTGATAATAACTACTGTGACTCTTGTGGCTTTGAACGCTCCACTTGTCCTTTCGACCGTGTCCTCTTCCGATTGATATTGTTGAGGTGAAGTTGATTCTGTGTTGTGTTGTGTTGCAGGGCAGCAGGGTCTTCACCTGCTCCTGATCGCATGGACGTCGATGGGAAGCCCTCCTCTCACAGCTTTAGATACAGCCTCAACTTTCCCACCATCGGCTTCTGCATCATCATTAACAACAAGAATTTTGATCAAGGAACCGGTGATCCCTTTTTTTTTTTTTTTTTTTTTAGTTTTATCTTCATGTACTCGGCGTGGAAAATGATTCTATATTGAAGATGTTATCACAGCTCCTATTTTTACAGGCTAAACTAAAGACTTGTCATACATACTTTAGTTATTTTAAAAATACATATTTTCACAGACGTTAAGGAAGAACTGACACTGTCAGTGATAAACATGAATCTCCCACTTCTAACATTTTGATGGTTTTTTTTATTGGTTTCTCCCCTTGACTTTGTAACATTTGCTAATTAGATTAAGGCAAAGCAGACATATAAATGAACCTTTTCTACCTTAAGTGTTTCATTTTTCTCTGTGGCCTACCAGGATGAGCATGAAGCTTTAGATTTAACCATTGCATTAGTTTGAGCTGTTTTTATAAGGCTATAAAAAACTATAGTGTAGTAATTCATAAACAGACAAAACCAGATAGTTTTCTGCTTAGTTAAATAGAATGTACTAATATTAAACAAAAAACAGTCTATCAGGACTACAGTTCTTAAAATACCTTCTCTGAAATGCAGCAGGAAACTAGTCAGACCTGCAGAAGCACAATTACAACGTATATTAAGCCTAAATGGGATTAAAAAAAACATTATTTACCCAGAACATATATCCAGAGATTCAGCTTTGCTCTGTGTATTCAACTTGTCATTGTCCAGGAAGATGCTGGACCCAAACAATAAAACTCAACCTTAACTTATTTTATCATACATTTTTATTTTTTTCTTCTTTAACAGATCACTCTTTGGCGGGAAAGTGGGTGGAGTTAAAATTGTTGTACTTGTGGAAATAGGCTTTTTGTAAAACACAATCATTGTTTGTTTTTTGGGGGGTTTTTTTACATTCAAGTTTTGACAAAATGGCATGTGATCAGGGCAAAAAAGTCACTTTTCATGCACAACAAGAGAGGTGGAAAAAAAATTCCACATATTGGACCACTTTGAGGGTTCTTTAAGGAAATGTGTGCGGTTTACATTCTTTTTGTTGTTGATACTAAATCAATTGCTGCAGACATTTCTTTACACCATTTTTGTTCTGCTAGGTATGAATCAGCGAAACGGTACAGACATCGATGCAGCCTCTGCAATGAAGGTGTTTTCAAAGTTGGGCTATAGAGTGAAGATTTACAACGACCAGACAGTCAAACAGATTAAACAGCTTTTGACGGATGGTAAGTATGATTCACACTCTCTTCAAAATGACACTTTTAAACATTCCAGTGCTTATTCATATAGATACTTATAATCCTTTTGGTATATTTTATTTATTTATTTTTTCATTAGTGTCAAGGATGGACCACAGCGACTCCGCCTCGTTCGTCTGCATCCTTTTGAGTCATGGCGACGAGGGCGTTTTCTTCGGCACGGACGGTTCGATAGAACTCAAAACTCTGACGTCCCTGTTCAGAGGGGATCACTGCAAATCACTGGTGGGAAAGCCCAAACTGTTTTTCATCCAGGTACGACCAAAGCCTCTCTCTCATTTGTTGCCTACCACCATTGTACTATCAGTCTGTGAAAATGTTTGGTTTGGGTTTGTGGACACTGAAAGGCTTGCAGAGGCACCGAACTGGATGATGGCATTGAAGCAGATTCCAAAGACGACACCACCAAGATCCCAGTGGAAGCGGATTTCCTGTATGCATTCTCCACAGCTCCAGGTAGCATCTTAAAACAGTAGTAACAATAGGTACTAGTAGCAGTATTTGTCTTCTGTATTGTAGTATTCTTATTTTACAGCAGTTCCACTGTAAAATCCTTAAATGTTGTCATGTTTGTCTCCAGGCTACTACTCATGGAGAAACACCATGACTGGATCTTGGTTCATCAACTCTCTGTGTGAAATGCTCAGTAAATATGGGAAAGAACTTGAGCTCCTGCACATCATGACCAGAGTTAACCACATGGTGGCGGTAGAGTTTGAGTCCATCTCCACTTTACCAGGTTTTCATGCAAAGAAACAAATCCCCTGCATCGTTTCAATGCTGACCAAAGACATGTACTTTTATCCTTGATGTGGTGGGGGGCTGCAAAAAGTTTTTGGGGGTTTGTCATTTCTCTTTCCAGTTTCTTTCTGGATATCTTTCAAAACCCACAAATGTTTAGAGTGGAAGTGGTACAACTAGACTGGCATTATAAAGTTTTTAGTTCTCAAAGTGCATTTCTGCTTGATGTGGTCTGTATCTTTGTATCCCAGCAGCCTGTGCTTTTAAACACACTATTTTTATTTCAACAATTAACAAAAGCATAACAATTGACACGTTATTACTGTGTTTGCGTTTTTTGGACAGCAGCTTAAAGTATATCAGAAGCATGCTGGTTTTCTTGTGTAAATGTTACACATTTCAGGGATATTCTTGGAGCCATTTTTGCATTAGGTTTATGTGTGTAATCACAAAACTGTTCAAGGCTTTTTGTGTCTCAGAATCACTTTTGTATTATAGAGTGCATGCCAGAGCCAGTCTGTTATTAAGGATTATACTCATTTGTTTTCATGATACTTGGGTCATTATTGCTGTTTTGGTGCCTTTATACTTCAAAGTTGTGCAACTAAAACACAACCTTAGAATTTCATGAGTAGTGCTTAGAGTAAATGGAAACACCAGAACTGGGTGGGTAAATTAATATGTTGGAACATCCTGTGTGCTGTCTTATGATTTGTGTTTTTTTTTTCTGAATGTGGTTTTCCTGTAATTAGTCATTTCCTTTGAATATTTTCAAATTAATAGCATGGCAGACTTCACAGTTCTCATGAGCAATGTCTAACTGTTGCCTGAAGTCATTCATGTTTCAACTCAACTCTACTTTTCATGTTTACCGTTAATATGATGGACATGTTTGTCAGTGAGGCAGTGATGGAAAAGAATGAGGAGTAAAACCTACAACAATCAGACAAATGTAATAGTTTTTCAGTTTTACTGTTGTTTAAGCAGCAAGGCACAATCTTTTTCAGGTATTTTCTAAAGAATAAAGACCACTTCTTGTTTTTTGGAAGCACTGTTGTTTTTTCTTCTACATTAACTATTCAATAAAACACAAGTAATCCTCAAACTTTTTTGGGGGTAGAATTCTATTTCAAATACCTTGAGAACTGCAAACCAGCACATTAGTCATGTATACAAATGTATTCACCACTCCGGTCATATTTTGATTTATTGTAAAAGCCTTCTCAGTGGTCTTTTAATTATGATTATGCTGTTTTAGAAACAATCCTGAGGCCTGTGTCATTTTCTAGGACATAGTTTCTGCAGAGCAGCTCTGAGCAACTCCGCCCCCCTTCCCCTCCCTGTTGCAAAGAGCTCTCTGTTTACACCCTCTCCCGCTAGCTTACAAGGCCAACCTATTAGCAGTTCAACAAAAATGTCTAGCATTATTGGAGCTATCCAGCTGTATAATTTTTAATGCAAGTGGATGCATCAGAATGGAGTGGAGACGGGGTTTTTTTTGTCTGCGTCTGATTTCCCAACGATATGAATAAAAGATTCAGAAATACAATGTTAAGCTTTATATATGTCCTCCATAATAAGAAAAATGCCACAAAACATAATTCTCTAAAGCATCAGTAGTTTTTATTTTATTTTTATTAAAACACTTAAACTGTTTGGAATTCTTAGTAATAACAATGAATGAATAAGCAGTTTTCTAATTAAGTATACCTATATTATCATTTTATTATTGTCCATACTGGTAGAAGTCTACATTGTTGCAGTCAGTGATTCCTGGAGATCTAACTAATATTTGTAAGTTTGGTACAATTAGAAGATTAATGCTTATTTTTTATAAAAACTATTAATGCAAGTATTTCTAAAAAATACATATTTTCTCTGTACTGGGAATAGTTTTTGAGTTTTATACAGAGACGCACAGTAAAAACAATCTTGTGGATGTGCTGCAGTCCACGTAAACACGTTTTCTGGACTGTTAGTAAATTTATATTATCAGTTAGCTGAAAACTTTTTAGAAATATACACAATTTCAGTGAGCCGTAATTTTGGCCTGTGAATAATATGTAAAACCCCGCAAACACTAGCGGAGAGCGTGATATTTACGGGGAGTACTTGAACGCAGCACAGGTCCTCCTCAGTTAATGCCGTAGCTCTTAATCCTCTTTGACAGTTGGAGAGAGCTGGCCCAAGTGGACGCAGGGTACGGTTAATTGCCATTGTTTAACGTGAAGAACATCAATGTTTCTCATGGCGCGTGCACATATAGGACTAAACAGCGCGGCTCTAAAACACGACTCCTCCGGTTAAGTTGAAGTTTGTGGAAAAGAACCGCCGGACAGCTGTGAGAAATGGCTGCAGTTTCCTCTGAGTTCCAGTCCGACTGACTGAGGATGGAAAGGTGCGTTCGCTTAGCTCCGCACTCGCTCGCTCTGGTGCTGTCGCGGGTCGGCCGAGAGGCCGGGGAGGACCCCGCATCCCCGCCTGCGGCGCAGCCCGCACAGCCGCAGCATCACAGCGGGTACGAGGTGTTTGCGAGCTTCAAAGCCGCCAACATGCGGCACTTCTGGAACGAGGCGCTGGTGCACGCGCTCGCGGAGGTCTTCTTCCTCGGCTGGATGGAGGAACAGGTGCTGCTGGTCCGAGGGAGGGAGGCGCACCTGCAGATTCTCAGGAACGTCTGGACGAGGAGGACACTGGAACCTCCACGGGGCTTTGACATCAAGTGCGTGGGTGAGTAACACGTGCCACGGCCACACACATACACACACAGCAGTTTCATGAATGGATGAGGTCACACAACTTTGATTTTTAGAGTCAAAACATTTCATTCTGTCATTCATCGATCTAATTAAAAACAAAATTGTTTAGGTCCAAAAATATTAACTTTTAACAACAAATAAAGAACACACGGTAGATTCTGCTATTAAAGACCCACACTGATGAGCATTTTTTTTTTTGTTTGGAGTTTTAAAAATGTTCTTGTAGCATTTTTCTCATAGTGGAGGACATAGATAAAAGAACTTAACATTAAAACGGTGTTTCAGAGTATTTCTTAATGCCAATCGTTTTAAATCAGGAGCAGACGAAAAATGGAAAAAGCTTGTAGTTCCGATGTACAAGTTACCATGGCAACCTGCAAGCTCCCTGCTCCGGGCCATTCTGATGCATCCACTTGCAGACAAATAGATCCATGTTTGTCTTTGTTTTCCCCGTTCAAACTGGTATCTGGCTCCAAACGGTACCGCTGGATAGCTCCAACTTTGCTTGCCATTTTTGTTGCACCAATAATGTGAGGTTATGGTTTGTGAGGGGCTGTAAGTTAGAGAGAGATAGTGTAAACAGATGGATGATGGGAAATTGGGACGGGGTTGGCAACATTCCCACTCACAACCCAGAGATCATTTTTTGATGAACTACTGCCACTCTGCAGAAACTATGTCCTGGAAAATGACACAGGTTCTTGGATTTTTGCAAAAAGTGGCGCAATCATGATTAAATGACCACTGCTTCTACAAAAGAATTAAAAGACGTGGGTCTTAAGTCCTGGCACTGACATTTACTGATTTAATGCTTCTTCCCAGGTTTAAATTATTATTTATTTTTAATTTCCAGTTTTAAAAAAAGGTTCTCTGGTTTTTAACTAGTCTGCAGCTGTGAGTTTAAACATTTTCAGCCAGGATTTTGTTTCTTTTTATATGATAGTTGTGACTTCATGAGTCAAGCAGGTTTGCCGGCGGGTTGTTAGAAAACCAGTCACGGCTAGTCTGTGAGAGAAGAAACCTTCAGCATCATCTCACCTCAGAGCCCCCAGATGCTTCATGTCCTGTAGGCTTCAAGAGTTCAGGGCCGAGGCCGGCTTCTGCAGATGAATGTTCCCACACTCTGCTTCCTTTTTCTTTTTTTGGAGGTCATAACTTATGTATGTGCTGTGACAGGTTGGGGCTTCTCTGGGATGTGTGGACCTGTCTAATCATGCTGCCTTCACAAACCTCTTTGAGTGTGCAACATGTATGTGTTTTTAATGCTCTGTTTAGATCAGTGTTTTCTAACCGGTGTGTCGTGGCACACTAGTGTGCCGTGGGAGATGGTCAAGTGTGCCATGGGAAATTACCCATTAACTGATCTAGAAACATTTCCTTAGGATATTAGCTCTTTGTTCATCCTAACAGGCCCTAAAAAAACACTGAGTAGTTAGGAATATGAAAGATCGTAAAATACTTTTTTCATTGTGTTTATTTGATTCTATTAAAGACATTTTGATAAGAATGACGGTACAGCGATTTAGCCGTAGCTTCAGCTGTTTTTGGAAAAGTCCCGCCCCTTTAACATGTTTCCACCAATCATTCTTGGAGGCTTAATCACATGTCATCAGTCTGACCAATCAGAAGTGGTTAAAGTCTTCAATTCCTTGTTCCGATTCTGCTCATAAAGTCGCTCAGTTCCAACAAACAGACCAGCTATAGCTCGTCTTTAGCGATGTAGCTTTCCACAGAATCCGGTATCAGACCGTGGAACAAGTGAACAAAACAATGATGAAGCTCTAAGAAGCGAGTCTGTTTGCGTTCGGCGGCTTTTTGCACTACATCTCCCATGATGCATTGGGTTAAGGTGACAGCGTTTCAGCGCACTATGAGTCTTTCCTGTTAATCGTCTTGAAACCACAACAAACTCACATCAAACAGTTTTTAAATCTTCTAACTTAACTTTTTTTTTACATCTTTTAAAAACAAACAGCTGCAACTTCCAGCTTTTTCTGCCACAATTATCACAAAAATGCATGTGAGATTGAGGGGCTGTAGATCAGTACAAACTATGAGTTTCTCCTTTTTTTGGATGCTTGTGCCGCGGGATTTTTGTCAAGGTTAAAGTGTGCCGTGGCTCAAAAAAGGTTGAAAAACACTGGTTTAGATTACCAGGTCCATCAGCATCAAACAGCAGCAGCAGCAGGGAAAGTTCAGGATGTAGGAGAAAAGTTGGGAGCCGGAAAGAACATTTTCTTCTGCAGTTTCAACTTAAAGAAAAAGTCTTTTTGTCCTTTTGGTGTTTTATAATCCCTAAAAACTACAGACTGAAAACTAACAAAAGAGTTATGATAACTATTACGATTGCTTTATTTGGTCATTTTTTTTGTTTGACACCAACAAGACCACTTTTACTTAAGAAGCAAAACTGTTATGAAACCATTGTGAGCTCCATCTATGGCAGGAAATGCTGCAGACACAGTCAGCAGAAAACAGTCATACATTTAACAGTTAAAGAGCTAAATTTTTGTTTGAAGTGTTTTGTGCTAAAGTGAATGGGGGTGGGGGGGGGCATGTGTGGGCCTAAATCTTTGCAAATCCTCTTTACACACGTTCAGTTACAGGCATGAGAAGTGGCACGTGGCTGCAGCCATTCAAAGGTTAAAATATGCCAACGTTTATCGGAACATTTGTTTTAAGGAAGTATTTATTTTGTGTTTTGTCACTTTTCTTTAACTGATGAAGCTATTTTCTAAAATCAAGCAATCCTACAACCTTAAATTCTCAAATGTGCAGCCTTCAAAATAAAATAAAAATAAAAAACCCAAACACTTTAAATACATAAATATATTCTTGGAGTGTTTGTTGGTCTGACTGACCCGAACCGGTCACAAAAGGTGCCCATACTAAGTTCAGTTCTTATTCAACTATTGTCAAATAAGGCTAAATTGAATTGGATTATATAAACCTTAAGTTTTTTTTATGTATAATAAATGTCACCATTTTGATCTAAGTTGATGGTTTTTGCATCTTGAGTTTGGTGAACTTTTCAATGACAGAGTGATGGTGTGTGTGCTTTATAGTGTAAATGAAGCTGCTATTATTTTCGTGAAGGTTTGCAGAAATGAAGGCTGTGTTGCAGGAAAATGTTTCATGGGATAGTTTCAGGAATGACACAGAAGTAAGCACTGATAATGGAGTGTGGAATGTTTATTTTTGCTAATAACTCATTAACCTTTAAGTGGTCAGAACCAACAGACTACTTAAATAAAAATGAAATGTAAAAGAAAAAAGATTGCCCCTGAATTAACATAGAAATTAAGTCAAGACTGGAAACTAACAAGATTTAATTGGATCATTGAATTATATTACATTCCTTTTTGCCCTTATCTATTTTACCTGATTAATGAATTGAGTTCCAGTATGAAGACACAAATATATATATATACTTTTTGACTCTGACACATCAGTTTCTGAAATATTTTTCAACAATGACCTACAAATAGGCATTAAAAATATTGTCATCAAATAGCTGCAGCTTTCTTTCTTTGTCTGTTATTGTACGGTTAAGTGTGGCCGCCATTCCAACAGAGTTTAGTCAACATTTTACGAGAGGTAACCATTAACTAGTTGTAAGTGCTTCATCACCCAAAGGCACAATTTTGCTCCATGTATGTTGCAAAACAGTATTATTTATAACTTTTCAGAGAAAATAGTTATTTAAACCTTTGGAAAACTTTATGCAAACATTTTTCCATGGAGAAAAATGTTCAATTATTATGGTTTGGTTGAGCAAATAAAGGTAATCTGTGTGCTGGTAGAAATGCCTTTGTTTCAAACAATTCATGAAACACTCTTAAGAACTACAAGATGGATTAACACACTTAGACAAAAGTTGTAAATTCTGAACTGCGTTGACATTTTTTTTAAATACATACCTCAATCAGATTAGCCAGGCTCTAACAATAGCTTGGGAGGAGTGTGTTCTCCCTATAGGAAGGAAAAGTGCTGCATTTGCTCAGGAAAAGCTCACCCCTGCTATATTTCTCTGCTGTGCCACAGGTCTCCAGTGGAAGGAAAGGGAGGGTCTCCATGGAGAATTGAGGGAAATGTTTGATACAGTTAAATTTGCCATGAAGTGAAAACAAAAGGTCAGGGTCCGTATTGTCACCTGTCTGTTGGAGCCAGAGAAGGGGCTTTAAAAAGAGTAAATTCATCATCAGAGGACAGCACGCACTAAACAAAGTCTGTAAGTTAGATGTTCAGAGAGAAACAAACCACATTCTTGGGCTTCTTTGACGAGTGTTTTTTAGGATTTATTTCATGCAAACTTATTTCAGTAGCTTAAACTTTATTGACATTTAAAATGTTGCAAAAATCACTTTAGTTCCTAAAAAATCCAAACTGTATTGTTCTAAAATAGACACAAAAAGGAACACTCTGTCAAACTATAACATGCTGTTAAAAAAAACTGTAAACATGTGGGTATTTAAGCTACCCTTAGCAAAAAGTTGCACACTTTACATTTTTTATGAGGTATACTTTACTATTAGTATATGTTTTAGTGTAAAAAGCATACTACTATAGACCATGTTTGTGTAGTGTAGGAAGTACTGACTAAATACATCCCTAAGACTAAACTAGACTATTTTTAATTCTCAAAATATAGATATTATTTAAAAAGTCACCTTCAAGGATATTGCCTCACTTTTATATATTTCATTATAGACTAAGCATACTTGTACACTTAATTAGACTACTTTTTGCTTAGATTACAATAACATTTTATGCTGATTTGCTGTGACATAATGGAGTTGTAACGGAGAGGAAAAAATTATTAAGAAAAACTTGATGTTAGCAAAACGTGTTTGCAGATGGATCCAACTTTTACCATTAAACCTAAAAACAATAATAACCAACAAATGAACGCACACTGACACACTCAAACATTGGATCTTGGCAGATGTTTCCCATGTCCTCGCTAACCAATTTTGATTGGGAGGTAATTTTAACTCAAAGTTATGCTGGTCATATCTACCAACCAAACAACATTGTGATAAGTACGGAGAAGGACCAGTTAGTTTGCTCAGAAGAGTCCAAAAATAATCCGTATTTACAGAGAAAATGCCTTTTTGCTGTTCAGCACTGTGCTCAAATAAACTCTTCCACGGCTACCATGAAGAGAGATGGCAGTCGGCCTCAATTCTCTCTGTTTCACTGCACTTTCCAGTATTTGCGGTCTAAGTTAGACACCTATGCAGACCAAGATAAGTGATCAGTTAACAATAACCATATTAAACATGTTCAGTATTAAATGTGAGTAATTCGCCATGTCATAATTTAAAATATAATTGTAAAAACAGCAACTCCCATGAGTTCTTGCTGCATTTGACATTATCAAGCTGCTTGTGCTATCTTTGCTTTTGAAGAATGGGTTTATTTGATTTGATGCTATCTTATCTGTTTTTGGAATGCAGCACATGTAACTACCTTAACACCTTTACCTGGGAACCGGGGTGGACACCCTCTCTTCTCTTCATCCCACCTTTATAATGACTCTGCAAACAAACAGGATTTCCGCTATTTTTGTCTAAATGGCGCACATGGTTCACAGGCTCTTAGGGGGAGGCGAAGGGGCTCGTGACTCTGTTGTGCTTGTTCAGGAAGTACAGTTTTGACACATCTACATGCTTTTGCATTTTGTTACCACCTGATGGCAGTATTGGAAATACTTTTGTACAGGATTAAGATGCTGGTTGGAGTTGGTCTTTGAGAAAATACCTAAGTCATTTTATTTTATTTATTAACTGAAAACTTGTAATGCAAGACAAGAATGTTTAGACTCTTTCTCTGACCTACACCTTGTTGGTTTTTGTTTTTCATCCTGTACATATTTTTCCCAGTAATCCACTGTGGTTGTGCACTTTCCATTTAAGTTTTCAGAAGTCCTTCTGTACAGCTTGAATGGTCAGAGTTCTTCACTCTTAAGTATAAGGTGACAAAATCCCAAAAGTTGATTCATTTTGGGATATTAGTTTTTAAACATTGGGGATTCAATGAAAATCACCAGATAACTTAACTTTGTTATTCAACGATTGTCAGTTTTGCGTTAAAATTAACCATCACAAAAAAAAAACATTTTTGTTCTAAATTGTGATTCATCTCACACTCTATCAGACTTTAGAAATAAAATGGAAAACAAAAGTTTATAAAAAAAATGTCATGGGAATTTCTTTGAATTACTTTAAATGTATTTAGCTTATTTTAACTATTATTTAATACTAATACTGAAAGAGGTTTGATGTGATTTTTTTGAAACATCTCTTATTTTGGCTTTTTTATTTAAATTTTTTTTTTTTCATTTGGAATTTAAGAGCACAAATAAATGAATAGGCCTCCTCTGGAATAACTTTTTGCCTAGTCTAAAGTGTGATCATCAGTATGTTAGTGTCACACAGTGAGCGGAGGAGGACTTCAGGACGGTGGTTTCATCATTTTTCTGTTTATGGAACAGGCTGATGGTCACAGTGGATGTGCTGCCCGTCGTCTTTCTATTTGGAGTAACTGGCTCTTTAAGGGAACAGCACTTAAAAGGTAACAGCTATGAGATCATCCGCTTGCGTTGTCATAGTAACAAAGGCTGTTGCAGCAATACTGAGAAATAAAATGGCTGGCGTGGTGTCTCTCTACCCCCCCCTCTTTCTTTTTGGTATCAGTGAACTGGAGCAGATTGGTTGTGACATCGTCCTCCCTCCGCTCATGCTCCATCCTGCCCTCTCACTTTGCTCCTTATTTTGTCCCTTCCAACCGTCCATTCACACTCCACACATGTGGGCCAGCAGGAGTTTGTTGGTAGTTCTCTCTCCATTTTTTTTTTCTGTGTGAGAAATCTGAGCATTTTTTTAATTAAATAAAGATATAGGGAATCACTGAATCAAGAGCCTTGAAATTAATTGTTGGGTTCGATGATGATCATAATATCTTATTTCAGACATAGATCAGTATTTGGAATTAAAAATAGGACGAGATGAAAACAAAAAGTACAAAAAAAAAAGTCAAAAGGGAATTTAAACAAGTAACAGCCTAATAAATTCTATGCCCTAGACCAAATTTATTAACACACCCATTATCTATCATAGTCCTGTCCCTCTCTAATGAGTACTGTTAAGTTTCAGATACCCATATAGATACGTATAACAAAATATATGTACACATTCCATTTAAATCGTATTCTCCAACACATCCAAGTGCACCCACGTACGATTTAAATTTATGAACATTTAGAGATGTGTCACAGTTTATTTATGTTGTGTATATGCACATATCTATCAATAATAGGGGTGTGACGATTCATTTAACAACAGTTTGATTCATATAATTTGTGGTTGCCGATCGAATTCATAATCGATATTTGTTCAATTTGAACGATCCAATTCACTGACCTAAAATTAATCCAGGACATCTTTAGCCAAAACTTCAACCAGTGTGACTCACAGAAAAATACCTGGTACTGAACAGTACAGGGGAAGTTTTCCAGATTCCTTGTATTTCTTGCAATAAAATCAAGTGTCAGTTCAATATGTGTACCAACAAACAAGTAAATAAGAATCAGTGGCAAATCATTTCACATTTTAGTTTCATAAAGTTCAACCCACACCAAAATAATCCAAAGAACATTCTGCCACATGTTTGGTCACAGGTCTTTGCTAAATTCAAAGCGTTTCCACACATTGGACTGGAATTATCCGTTTTTGCTGCCATCACATGTGTGTTGTCTGCTGTGATGCACTTGGTCATTTTTACATTTTAGTAAAATAAACCTACCATGTTTCAAATCAAAATATTTTCCAAGATTGATATAATCGATTTATTTCATTTTGAAACGATTTTATGATGGTATAGGTTGATTTATCAACTCGCCTCCAATGGATGAATCTGATTAGATTGTAGGAATGTCAATTAAGTCGATTAGTTGTAACACCCCTAATCAATAATCATATTTCTATATAAACCTCCTTATGTTTGGACTTTGTTTTAAGTGTAACAGCATATTTGCTCCACATGGATACACAAACTCATTACAGTCAGGTAAGACATAAAAAGAGAAGTATAGCATTTGAAAGGGGCCCTTGTCCCTTTAAGAGTACCGGGATTAAAACATAGGATGAGAGATGGAAAGTAGCCACATATCTAGAGTTTTTGCACTTTTCCCCGGACATCCTTTTTATTTTATTTTATTTGGAACTTTCTTGTGTATGTGTGTGTTTGGATCTGTTGCTATTTGCTCTCCTTCCTGCCTTATGCATGTCCTCAATCTCTCTTGTATCCTCTCCTCCCCTCCCCTCAGCCTCAATCACCCAGACACAGACGCATGCATGCTCACGCAGAATCACGCACAGCAGGCGGATGCGCACACACACATGCTCACACACCCTTCCTGGAGGTGCTGGGAGCAGCTGCAGCATTAGCGTTGAAAGAGATTTGCCATTGAGTTTGCCTCCCCCCCTCCTCCTCCTCCTTCTCCTCTTCCTCCTCCTCCACCACCACCACCACCACCACCACCCACCTCCCCCCCACGCTAACGAATGGATGCTACAGCGATCAGCTTGGGAGCTTCTTCTGCTGGATTGCGGGAAATAGTGGATATCTGCTCTTGACTTGATTTTTTTTATTTATTTGTTTGTTTTGTTTGCTCTCCGTTTTTTGGCTCTGCTGCTGCCGAAAGGACGATGGGGTCTCGCGCTTGATCGGATAGAGATGGAAGTGAACGTGGCGTCCCCGGTGCTCGGCATACTATGAGGTTTCACTGCCCCTTAGGGGGGATGGAGCTCTTCTTTTCTTCTTCTTTTTTCGTTTTTCCATGAACCGGATCTTTTGTTTTACGGCCCAAGCTGTCCTGTGGTGAATTGAGCTATTGTGGAAGACCGGGCCTCTTTAGCATCAAATCTGTGACCATCCATCCATCCTCCTTTCCTCCCCTCTTCTAGTTAAAAAAAGGACCAGGCAGATCGCCCCCCCCCCCCCCACCCCTAAAAAAAGGCTCCTCCGAACCCTTTTCTCACCGTCCTCCTTGCCTCCAATGCCCCATTTCCCTCATCTCTACCCCTGCCCCCCCACCTTTCTCCCGCTCCCTCCTCCCACATCAGAGTGGCTACGTAATGTGCCTCCCTACGCATGCAAATGGGGATGCTACAAATGGTGGCTGGGACCGATGTCGATGAAAGGGTGATGCCTCGCGCACTCCCCTGCGCCTCCGCCGCCACTGCCATCACCCCGGACCCGCGTGGGAGCGCCCAGCAGCCGATGACAACCGCCAACAGGGCCGACACGGTCGTTTGTAGCTCGCTCGTGGACGTCAATGAGATGCGTGAATGCGCGTGAAGGAGGTGCACACTGGTTCCTGCCATGTCTGGTGTGTGATCGCTCTAGCGGGACGTTCTCACTGATGCGGGGGAGGCACTGAGCCTGAGGTTGGTCGACCTCCCCCTTCCCCACTCCCCCCCTCCCTCCCTCCCTCCCTCCCTACCCCCCCCCATCCCTTCCCCGTCCTCATCCCCAGAGGCCCCCGGGGAGCGAAGGCCATCTGGTAAAGGGGTCATCATGAAGAAGACCCGCAGCAGCAATCTGCGGCGGGCATGGCCCAGCTCGGAGCTGCCCGAACGCCCGCTGGAGCACAACCTCTCGCGTAGTGAGAAAGACATCCGTGCAGTGCAGAAGCAGCATCTTCCTCCACCTCCACATTTCTCTCCGTCCCCGCCAAGTTATCGTGCGCCAGGTGAGTCCGACACGCCCCCTTCTTGAAGCTCCACCCTCCTCGTGCAAAACTACTCAAAGACCTGTTTTAACCTGGACCTGAAAGTGACTTAGATTGTGTTATTATGGGATCACTGCTGTTCTGGGAGTAAAGGATTAAATCAGGAAAAAAATATTGCAGTTGAGTTTTTGTTGTAAAACTTCCCTGTCAGTGTCACTCATGTGGGGCATACACTGGGTGGGCACATACGCCTTCAATACTTCCTGACCTTCTTTAAATATCTTTACTCATGTATTCTTTCCCTTTTCAATGTGTTTACGCTTTTTTGGTTCATAAAAACTAAAAAAAGAAAGTTGAAAAACATGCTTTTAGAATAGAGATGCCTTTATAAGGAAATGTTGTGGCTAACACCTGTGATTGCTGAGGTTACATAAGGATCTCATCTCAAAGATAAAGGAACGTCCAACCTAACTACATTCTTTCATTATAATCATTGCTTTTTTCATTTCTGTTTTATCCTAAAATAATTGGTACAGCATTTGATTGAAAAGCAAAAAAAAAAAGATTGTTTTACTTATTGGGATTCTCCACTTTTCTTATGCTTAGTAGAAAACAAGAACAGCTACAAACTGCTACTGCCCAGTGCAGTGATTTCTCATTGCTGCTTATTTGACAGTCTAGCTCAAATGCAAAAACGGGCAACACTGTTGTAACTGTGACGATAAAGTAATATCATGCAATAATAAATTACACAGCAAGATTTGCTGCTGCAGCCTCTGCACATTGTCTTGTAAATCTCAGATGTAGGTCAGAGGACAGGGTCATTACAGCACAGATGCTGCAGTGGTGCATTCAGTGTTTTTTTTTTTTTTACAACCTTCCAGCAGGACAGATGTTTGCTCTCCAAGGGGCTTGTAGCCAAGAGTTCTGGTCGTAGGATGATCTCATCACTCAGTACAGCGGACAGTAAAGCCAGCTTATGGCAGCTGAGAATTTTTTGTGCTGCAGCTCTCAATGTGGGACTTAGCGTTGGTTATATTTAGCCAAGTGTCAAATACGCTGCTCTTGAGCGATTGCTTTACATTTATTTTCCTTTCATAACGTGTTCTCATGCGCCGGGTAGCGCTCCAGCTACAAGCTGCTAATCCACGAGAAACAGCAGCAGTGAGAGGCCAAGGAAGCTCAGCGAGAAGGGGAGGAGCTGTTCCAGGCAGCATTCACACTGCTGCTGTTTGACCATTACATCATAGCTTCACACGGCATGCCCACCATTCATTCATGATCTCACAATTGCACTTTCACATCCTCCTCCTGCAGGTGATGTGTCTCCGATCAGTATGTCGCCCATCAGCCAGTCACAGTTCATTCCGCTGGGGGAAATCTTGTGCTTGGCCATTTCTGCTATGAATGCTGCCCACAAGCCTGTCAACCAGGAGGCTCTGGTAGAGCACCTCACTGCCAGCTTTCCAGGTACGCACTGTCCCCCAGTTTTCTAAGAATGCACTTTTTAAAAACAATACCATAATTTTTAAATGGAAGGGTACCATCGATTTTGTGTTGTAAAGCATAATGAAAATAAGCCTTCCTCACCTGATTTTCTGCATCTTTAATTTGCAACAATCAAGTGTCGACACTTTTAAAACAATCATACCTTGAAACAGTAGTAAAATGTTTCCTGTTTGTGGTAATTATAAGACTACAAATATAAGAAAATTACTTACTTGTATTTGTTGTGATTGCAGATTTATTTTTTAATAACTGGCCATCTGTTGTGTAAAAATTAGATTTAGTAGAAAATTAAATAATCATCAAGTTTTTGGAGGGCCAAGTATTTCACATGTGTATGCCCCAAAACTATGTGACCTTTAAAGTGAATGTCTTTGGAGGTTAAACTAACAATGAATTTCCTCCTATTTACCGTGGGGCAAAAAAGTATTTAGTCAGCCACCAATTGTGCAAGTGTTCCCACTTAAAAAGATGAGAGAGGGCTGTAATTTTCATCCTAGGTATACCTCAACTATGAGAGACAAAATGAGACAAAAAATCCAGAAAATCCCATTGTCTACTTTTTAAAGAAATTATTTTAAAAATTCTGGTGGAAAATAATTAATTTGTCAATAACAAACAAGCAAGACTTCTGACTCTAACAGACCTGTAACTTCTTCTGTAAGAGGATCCTTTGTCTTTCACTGGTTACCTGTATTAATGGCACCTGTTTGAACTTGTTATATATACATAAAAGACACCTGTCCACAACCTCAAACAGTCACACTCGAAACTCCACTATGGCGAAGACCAAAGAGCTGTCCAAGGACACCAGAAACCAAATTGCTGACCTGCACCGGGCTGGGAAAACTGAATCTGCAATATTAGCAGCTTGTGAATAAATCAACTGTGGGAGCAATTATTAGGAAATGGAAGACATGCAAGACCACTGGTAATCTCCCTTCACCTGGGGCTCCCAGCATGATCTCATAGGGTCAAAATGATCACAAAAACGGTGAACAAAAATCTCAGAACCACATCAGTTCACACTACGCCACCAGGGACTCAAATCCTGCAGTGCCAGACATGTCCCCCTGCTAAACCCAGTACATGTGCAGGCCTGTCTAAAGTTTGTTAGAGAGCAGGTCATGAAGAGGATTGGGAGAATGTCCTATGGTCAGATGAAACCAAAAAAGAACTTTTTGGTAGGCACTCCAGTCGTCTTGTTTGGAGGAAAAAAGACTGCTTGTTGTATCCAAAGAACACCATACCTACTGTAAAGCATGGGGGAGGAAGCATCATGCTTTGGGGCTGTTTTTCAGCAAAGGGAGCAGGACGACTGATCCGTGTAAAGGAAAGAATGAATGGGGTCATGTATCGTCAGATTTTAAGTGAAACATGCCTGAGTCTTTCAGCATGACAAGGATCCTAAACACACTACCCGGGTAAAGAAGAAGTGGTTTCATAAGAAACATTTCAAGGTCCTGGAGTGGCGTAGCAGTTTCCAGATCTCAACCTCATAGAAAATCTCTGGAGGGAGTTGAAAGTCTGTCATTGCCCAGCAATAGCCCCAAAAAGGAATGGGCCAAAATACCAACAACAGTTTGTAAAAACCTTGAGAAGACTTAGAGAAAACGTATGTCTGCTATCATTGCCAACAAAGGGTAAATGACAAAATATTGAGTTGATTTTTTTATTATTGACCAAAATACTTATTTTCCACCATGATTTACAAATAATTTCTTTAAAAAATCAGACAATGTGATTTTCTGGATTTTGTTTTTCAAATGTTGTCTCTCATAGTTTAGGTATACCTAAGATAAAAATTACAGGCCTCTCTTTTGTTTTTAAGTGGGAGAACTTGCACAATTGGTGGCTGACCAAAAACTTGAGAACTATGCGGCCTGATAGCTCCAATATTGCTTACCATTTTTGTTGCAGTGGCAATGTTGGGATTGTGAGGGCCTGTAAGCTAGCGGAAGATTACAAATGGATGATGGGAAATGTGACAACAGTTCCACCAACAATTCAGAGGTCTAATGAACTACTGCCTCTTTGCAGAAACAATTTTCTAGAAACGGCATAATCATAATTAAAAGACCACTGAGAACCCTTTGTAGATCAAAAGATGATTGGAGTGGATCTTTTAAAAACTTTAAAGATAATAAATATAACTTTTAAGAGAGAAAAATTATTAATACTATTTGTATTTATATATTAAAGGGTTTGCTAAAAAATGTGTTAGTAAAATGTTACCCAATGTGTGTTTTCTACAGGCGTGCCTACACCTAGCTCAGAGGTTCTGCGACACACTCTGAACATGCTGGTGCGAGAGAGGAAGATATACCCAACTCCAGAGGGCTACTTCATTGTCACACCTCAAACATACTTTATCACTCCCTCCCTAATCAGAACAAACAACAAATGGTATCACCTGGAGGACCGGCTACCAGACCGTCCGCAGCAGCAGACACAACCCCAGCATTGCACCTCACCTCAATCTAGCAGCGTCACACCATCCACACCTGGCTGCCTAAGAGAGAGGCCTCCTCGCAAGAACCACAGTGACTCGTACAATTCTTATCGGGAAGACTCATCCAGACTGCATGCCCCTGTGCTCCAGAATAAGCCACCCAAGGAGCACAAAGGGGAATCTGGTCAAAATAAGCCACCCAAGGATCACAATGGCGGTGAGACTGTACCAAGCATGTCAGCCAAGGAGCACAGAGGAGAGCCTCCATCTTATCCCCACCCCCCGGCTCCTACTTCCCCTCCCGTCCAGCCATCACCACCTCAAGATCCAGTTGATAAAAGCAAAAGCATCACTTCTTTCCCATATAAAACTGACACTTTAACCAAAAAGAAAGAAGGAAGTAGTGGTGGCGGAACTGGCGAGAAGCAATCTAAAAGGTTTGGACTCAGGCTTTTCAGACTGAGTTTTAAGAAGGACAAAATGAAACAGTTGGCTACCTTCTCAGCCCAATTCCCCCCAGAGGAATGGCCGCTCCGTGACGAGGATGTGCCAACTACACCTATTCCTCGAGAGGTTGAAATGGAAATAATTCGCAGAATCAATCCTGACCTAACAGTGGAGAATGTTGCTAGGCACACAGCTGTGATGAAGAGGTTGGAGGAGGAGCGTACTCAGAAGAACAAAGCAGGGTCCTCTGCCCAGCACAGTGCACGCAGCAGAAGGGGCCGGGGCCATCGGAGAGCCCCACATGGTAAGTCGCGGTCGCACAGTAAACCTCGGACGTCCAGAGGAGACCCATCCGAGGGATCAAATTGGGATCTTGTGTTCATGGAAAGGGATTACCGCTTCTTCAGCCACTCATTAGTTCGCTCGCCTCGGGAGGCTATGTACACCTTAGAGCGCAGACGAAGCGGAGGAGCTACGTACCTGGTCCACAGCAACCCCAATATTACAGAATCGTACTGTCCTGTGACCCCTGAGTGGGATGTGTCTGGGGAATTAGCCAAGAGACGGACAGAGATGCCCTTTCCTGAGCCTTCACGTGGAACATGCCAGTCCAGAGTGCAAAGAAGTCACAGTCACAACCAGGATAGGAAGTCACGTCATGATAGATCAGATCAGGCTAAAGAAAGATCTCGGTCCATGGACAATTCTCTCAAGGGCCCAGCGCTGGGTGCACCAGAAGACTTTGAACCTACTCTGGAGGAGCGTAGTCATTACTACACTGATGATGGTACCTTGCGGGCCACACAGAAGTCCTCACATTACTCAAGAATCATGTTTTCTGCTGCTAAGTTCCACTCCGATTTTAATGTGCCTGATTTGGGAAAAGGGAGTTTGGATGATTCAAGGATCCGGAGTACAATAGAGAGGAACAAAAGCAGAGACAGCTTGCCGACATACAATGAGTTAATGGGACTTTCTCCTAAGCCCTCAACAGATGAGTACTTCCAGTGCAATACATCAAATGAAACAATCCTTACTGCCCCTTCGCCTCAGGCAAAATCTGAATATGACACATTAACCTCATCAGGGGGACTCCGAAAGGGCTCTCCAGCTGACCGGCAAACTCCTCACCTTACCTCTCCTCATACAATGGAGTACAAAGAGGAGTTGTCAGCAGTGAAGGGACAGAGTGGTTCTGCACGGCTGACGCCAAGCCAGACACCAGAGCCAGCTCAAACTGCCCGTTTGACGCCGCACCAACACAACGTGGATCCTGGAGGGGGAGGAGGCAGTTTGGTGATCAAGAGGAAAGAGATCTTCAGCAAGGACACTTTGTTCAAACCTCCACATAATGCCTTGTCCACTGGCTACGTGGACAGCAGCTACACCAAGTCTGGCACATTGCGGAAAGCCTCACATGCCAAATCAACAGAGGCCCTAGACAATCCTGAGCCCCAGCAGCCTTCCAATTCAAATACTTCCTCAACGTCACCTGCAGTTTTACAGAGCTGCTTAGAGCCAACAGTCCCCTCCGCCTCCTTTGACTATTATAATGTATCAGATGACGATGATGAGGAAGAGGCAGAGGACGACTCGCACAAAGAGCTGGTGACGGCTGAGGACAACAAAGACCATGGGGAAGGGGGCGGTAATGTTGGAGGCAGCTGTGGTGGTGGGGAGGGAACCATGCAGTGGCTGTTGGAACGGGATAAGGACCGTGATTTGCAGCGGAAACTGGAGACCAACCTTACCCTTCTCAGTCCCAAAGAGACTGAAAACAGCAACAGCCAGAAGTCAGCCCACTCTGCCCGATTGGACAGCATGGACAGCAGCAGTGTGACAGTGGACAGCGGATTTAACTCCCCCAGGTATGATCTTAAATCAATTGCATGTCGTGGAATACAAATGCTCTGCAGTCTTGGCTTTGATGCTCAGGTGATGTACCAGTACCTGTACCAGTACATGTAACCCAACAGATGAGCTGAGTTTTGATTGATTGCCCTATGAGCTCCTTGAACACAACTTCTGATTTAAGGTGTATTCAGACTGATAAATCCTTTGTTCCAGATTGAGTCTGTTCTGGATCTAGTCCCAAACCTTGCATTTTGTCTGTATTCAGACTAGCATCAAGCGGACCATTCTGTAACGGACCAAAGCTTGTTAATAAAACCACGTGACTAAAGATCTTTTCAGTCATTGGCCAGGAACTACGAGGGCGGGTCAAAACAACAAGAAAAAGACAGACGTGCTGCGCTTTTGAGCCGTTAGCTCATTAAAACTTTGTATTTAGATGATCAGTTTTTTACTCTTTTATGACATAGATTGTCTGGACAACAGTGAGAAACAATGTGTGAGAAACAAAATTGTTTTGATGAACCTCCATTCATCCAATCACATTTGAATGAGTTGCTGTTTCTCATTGTTGTGGTGTTATGGCATTGTTTTAAAGAGAATTCTGTTAAGGAACTACAAGGTAGCTTTTAGGGTGATGTCACAGCAGCGCCGCATGCATGCAGTGAAACGAGACACAGTAAACAATGTAAGAAGCGTTTTAAGCGGTTAAAATAAAATTAACATTCTTACAAATAAGAAGTTGGACTCTTTTTCTGTTTGATAACACAACAATCGTTGCTTTATATTTTTCTGTGGATCATCTAATGCCTCATTCCTACTCTGTTTATGTTGGCTACGGTGGCCGATTTGGCTCAGTTATTCCGCTCCGAGGCATATCGTATTCAACCTGAAGAATCTCAGAGCGAACCGAAGCTCCGTCCGATTGGAAACGAACCGTGATGGGTCAGAGTGTGGTTCCTGGTCCTGGATGAGGGTCTGCTTTGATCTATTCAGTCTAAATATTTGTTCAGAATTCATTCCATAGTTCGTTTCAGGGGAAACGACCTATGGTTCACTTTAAGTGGACGAGATGTGTCCAGCCTGAATACACCCTTAGTCTTAAACAAAAGTACTTACATTGCACCTGTTAGTGTTTTCTTTTGGGGGGTGTTAGAAAAAAATGAAAAATCCTCAAGATGTGCCTGCGTCTCCCCTACTTAACTCTTACTTTACTCTTGTGTGTTAAATAAGTTCACTGCTACTCTTACGGGGAACACCACTTGCTTGCCTTGTACAGGTTTGGCGATTTTTCTGCCCACAGACAGTTACAAGCTGTACAGTTATAAGGCCAGTTATGACTAAGGCCCAGTTTATATGTAATAGCAATTTGAGATTGCTTAGGTCGTACTGCTCACAAGGCCATCAGAAGGCAATCGTTGGCATCGTCCACGTAGTACAATTGTGTGCATATTATGCTATGTAACCTATGCTTTTTTTGAGCGACTACAAGACACGATGGGAGAGCAAACTTGATCCAGAAAATTTCCATTTCCCATCCCAGAATTTCAAAGACAAGGCTGATGTATTGAGGCTTTTAATGTGGCTCATCTATACCTCATTCCTACTCTGTTTATGTTGGCCGATTTGGTTCAGTTGCTTCGCTCCGAAGACGGATTGTATTCAGACTGAAGAATCTCAGAGCGAACCGAAGCTCCGTCTGATTGGAAATGAACCAAAACCACCTCCAGAGACAGTGGTTCCTGGTCCTGGACGAAGGTCTTCTTAGATCTATTCAGACTGAATATTTGTTACGGATTCATTCCGGAGTTTGTTTCGGGGGATGCGACAGCAGCTGAATATACACCCTTAATTTTAAACAAATGTACCTACCTAAAGCCTTAGTCACATGCACCCTGACAGGTGCTGCAGGTTTTTGAGTTGGCTGGGACCATGGGAGAAGTGGCTGCATCTTAAGAGGAGGTCAGGTATATCTTGCAGTTTCCATGAGGTCCGAACGGCCACATTAAGAGATGTTATGAAATGGAAAGTATGATTGTTGTGCGTGTGGTAAGTGTATCATGAAGTATTTGTAAGACAAATGTAAGTTGCACCCGATAGTGACGTATAGGTGATGCTGTTGTACGGTGCCCTTACACCACACTCTAATCGTTACACTGGCTGCTTACAGACTGCACACAGGGGATGGGCAGGTGATGCATAAGTGCGTGTCAGTCGTCCGTAGGATGTCCACACAAACTACGCTCTGATTGTCGAACTTCCTCATTTCTAACGGATAGGCTGCAGACAAGGACCGTATTACTGGAACAAAATTGACGGGCTCCTTGCACCTGTTAGTGTTTTTGTGTGTGTGTGTCAGGGGAAGGCACAAGATGTGCCTGCGTCTCACCTACTTAACTCTTACTTTACACGTGTGTTAAATAAGTTCACTGCGAAATTTCAAAGATCCCTATATATTACTATAAATAAAATACCAAGTCACTGAAAGGCTGGAAATAATTGCGTCATCAGGCTTGAAAAATGTAAACACCACTCAGAAGTTTGTCGCAGTTAGTGCCAACAGTGCCAAGCGAAACCAGCCAACCTTAGAATGAACTAGATCGCACGATTGCAGTAGAGATGCTATACGATTGATAAGATGGCCAATCAGTATGAAACATAAACCAGGCATAAGGTTGTATCAAATTTGACTGAATATCTTTGTATACCGTAAGCTTGCCCGCTAACAGGAATGTCTCAGCCTCAGGAGTTTTTTTCCTATTTGAAATTGGTACAAGCAGGAAAAAGAGATATTTGCCATCTCTTTGTTGTTGCAGAGGTCTTTAATCGTTCGTCATCTTTAACCCAAAATTTGCCAAATTTTTCATTACCACGTCCTTTATGCTTATTCAGATCACAAATGCCTGTTCCTGGCACAATATACCAAACACAAACTATTGTATTGGAACGAAAAATGAGTGATTGGTATAAGCACAAATGTTCCTTTCTTTGTGCTTAGTTTTAGCTTTGAAGGAAATTTTTTTAAAAGTTCTGACTGTCAGTTTATGTTTTATGTTGTTCTTTTTATTTGAGGGTTAAGAGAGATAAACGTTTATAATATTAGGTCAACATCACAGGAAAGTATTAATTCATTAAAAAGGGTTAGAGAAGGACACATGGCCCAACAGAGCATCTGCAGGAAAATTTGGGCCTGAAGTTAGATTCTGTGGAAAACCTTTCTCGCTCTGCCTGTCCACAATGCTTCATAGTAATTCTAGAACATGTGATCCACATTAGCGTATTCACAATATCTGTAACTCCCACCGTTGTTTTCAACATGTAACAGACAGATACCACTTAAACAAATGTTACTGTGAATAGGATATACATTCTCTGTTTGTTTTTCTCTGTTTTTTTATTATTATTTTTTTATTTAATGTTTTTTCTTTCAAGCTTAGCAAGAACAAAAACGCACATGCTGCATCAAATCCAATGGCTTAAAAAAGAGTTAAAGGAGGAGCTTTATCTTTATCTGTGGTCCATCCTTTAGCACAAGCTTAGAAATAATTACAAGCTTCCCATAATGCACTGCAGTAGCATCCAAACAATCCATTATGCCACCATTTTTAAGCACTTTTCTTTGAAACTCTTTTGCCTTTCTAGTCACAGTTTACACAATCTTACTCAAAACAGATTATAAGGCTGCTGGCAAGCCAGAATAACAATTTCCAACTACTACATCTGTTTTCACAGCCTGTCTTCACGTGTGAGAAAGATTAAACATGTTTTATTGGAAGAGTTGAAGGTTTTAAAGATGTAGAGTGGTTCAAGAGAATCACACATCTTTCTATTTACTTTCTTAAGTAACTTCAGAAACAATTTGTCCATTTTTGTTGCAATGTTTTTCTCAATATTAGAAGTCAATTTTTTAGAAATGCTTTATTTTTCCCCAATGGTAGGATAGAAAGTTACAGTAACTCAGTCTTTAGACTCCTTGAACAAAATATGAAAATAAACCTGACTTCTTTGTTGGACCCTGTAAAAATGAACTGAAATAAGCCAATAACTTTGTTTGGTAATTTAATCTAATTATATACTTTAAAATGTTTTTAAAACTTTATAAAATAGAACATTATCTTATTTAACTCTAACCTACTTGCTTGCTTTAATTTTCTACTTTTTTGTGAGCTCTAGTTTAGCTGTTCTTTTTCTTTTAGTTATTGTCCTGGACTTCATTTATTCATATATTTATTTATTTGTTTATTTATTAAACCTGTCCTGTCCAGAAGCTGATCAAACAGATAAGAGCTGAAGGCCTCTTATGTTGGACAGATTTTACTGTTATGAATAGATAGATAGATAGTTGTGAATCTTCTGACACATGAGTTATATATTTGTAAAACTCCTTTTGAGTTGGAGGCTAAACTTTATCTACATTAATTTGGTTTGTAGATTTCTTGTTGAACTGGACAGAAAAGAGAAGAGGGAAGAAGAGAGTGGGATGTTAGTGGTGGAGGATAAGGGTACAAAGCGTCACAAAAAATCACAAAGTAACAAGTTGCTGGAGGCTTATCATTAATACTGTCAGGTGTAGATGTTAGTCAAAAAGGTGGGGCCTATCCACAGACACACTCCAATATTACAATAGCCTTCATTGAAAGACTTGTTAAATTCTTGCTGTGCAAAGTTTTAGGTTTGATTTGAGAACTGAAGTGAGCTACTACATCTCATAGATGGTTTACTTCTTCTGTAATACAGCTGTAGACTGTGAGAAACCTAGCTGGAATAAATGTTGATATTGAGCTGTCTGGATCATCAAGGTTTGAAAACCCAAATGCTTGAAGCCAAAAAGATTGACTGGACAGGAAACATTCATTTATCTTCTGCCGTTATATCCCTTTCGGGGTCACAGAGCTGCCGGAGCCTATCCCGGCCACTTGGACAGGAAACAATTTAAACAATTTAATCAATTACCTTAACTTAACATAAAAGACAAAAGCTGAACTACAATGAACTTAAACTTAATGTGTGGGTACAGACATTGAAAGCAGTTTTCCTCCAACATTCTGTCTAGTGCAGATGGAAATCTTGTTGACTTTGAATGTAAATGTTACTTAGTGATGGAAAGAATCACGTCTTCAAAGACCTTACCAATGCTACCAATTTTTTTTTACAAAGGAAGCAGGGATTTCAGACTTAGACACCAGGCCACCAATAACTAGTTAAAGATGTATGTGTGTTGGCGGGGGTCTATCCTGAGTTTCTTGAGGGTCCACATCAGAGGTTCTCAGTACTAGCCCTTGAAACCTATCACCTTGCCTATCTTGCTTTGGGGGGGGCGCCGTGGGGCAGACGTTGGGTCTCAGACCCCTGATCAGAAGATTGAAGGTTTAGCTCTCGCCCGTTATACAGTAGGTTGACACCAGTGTTCAGCAGCAGAGCTGCCATTAGTGTGTGAATGAGTGTGTTCATGGGTGAAATGCCATTTTACCATGTTTCCAGCTCTCTCTACCCTCCTTGCTTTTGTTTAGCTGACTCAGGTGTTCCCATGCTATTATTGAGTGAACACAATCCAACAACATCTAAAGCAAGGGTGCTTAATTAACATGTTTATGTAATACCATGTGACACAGGGTTTCTACTCCTGGATTGGCAAATTGGGGTTGACCTTTAAAAAAAAAGTAAACTAGAGGCTGTGTTCTAATAACAGGGTTAGCAGAAGGAGGGGACCTCTTTTGGCAATGTCAACCTGGACTTGTTTTATATATCTTTACCAGGATCCTCATTGTCTTTTGTCTGCTTGGAAAAGATAATTGACAATGTTCCAAAAATATTTTGTCTCTGGAAGACTTATATTCTTTGCTGTTGCTAATGATATATTTCTTTTTTCTCTCAAAAGCCCTGATGTTCAGTTTTCTCTGGAGCAGTCTACACAGAGTGTAGAGCAATGATGCAAATCACCTCTCCTATCAGCCGAGGCCTTAGTTTTCAGTTGGAAAAAGGGGGATGCTCAGGAGTAGGAGGGAGTCACTTGCCCAGCAAGCAGAGTTTCAAGTCCGATTTTGATTATCTTCTGATCTATTGTAAAAACGTTTCAAGTGGTTTTTTAATTATTATATTGCCGTTTTTAGCCAAAACCTGTTTCAATTCCTATAGTTTCTGCAGAGCGGCAGTAGTTCATTAAAAGTTCACCTCTGAGTTGTGGGAACCACTGGTGTGGAGTTAGCCGTCCATATTTCCCGAGATCCATCTGTTCACTTGCTCTCTTGCTAGCTTATAGCACCTCATAACCCCAACATAACATTATTGGTGCAAGAAAAATGGCGAGCAATATTGGAGCTATCCAGCCATACAATTTTGAGCCAGATGCCAGCTCAGTGCGTACGTGGATCTAGTCGTCTACAAGTGGATGCATCAGAATGAAGCGGAGCATCATACCTACAAGCTTTTTCAAATAGCATTTGTTGTGTCTGCTCTTGATTCAAAACTGTTTGAATTCAGAAGTATTCAGAAATACAATCTTAATTTTCTTAATGTTTGTCCTTCATCATCAGAAAAAGGCCTGTTAAAAATACCAAACACATGATTTTCATTGGGGTGGGTCTTAAGATATTTTGGCAACAATGGAGAGATGGGTTAAGCATTACATCTATCGATTTATTGATGCAGCATCTGCAGTAAAACAGACTTTGTACTAGATTGTTGTGGTGAAGAGTTGAGTTAGAAGAACAAAATTCTATCCTCTCCTCTTGCTAGGAGCAGTGGAATGTGAACAAGTGGTTAATATCATACCTGGAGCAGAGCTGCTACTCATTGGGAGGAGCCAGTTGAGGTGGTTTGGATATCTGGCTGTAATGTCGCCCAGATGTCTTCCTCATGAGGGCATACAGGCATCTCCAACTGGGAGAAGGCCCCCCTCAGACCAATGACAAGCCTGGAGAGATGGTATCACTCAGTGAGGTTGGGAATGACCTCATGACCCCATGACCTTTCAAAGTCTTAAAGAAAGATAAGCAGAAACAATTCTTTGTTCCAAGCCAATCACGATGTGTGTTTTTTGTGGCATTGTGTGTGACCTACATCAGTAGTGACACAGTGGCTAGTTTTACTTTACACTCCTGCTTTTTTCTCATTATATCCTAATTGATGAATGATTTAGTGTGATAAGCTATGTCAGGTGTTGTGTTTCATTTATATATTAATTCTTTAATCGATTTTAAGACCCTGCTTTTTTATGTTTCTGATGCATTTTGTTCATTTTTTTTCACAACTTCCAAACACAGTGAATGACATTTCTTATTTGTGTGATTATGTGTATTAAGATTTGATGTTTAAAAATGAAAAGATATGAATCAGAAATGGTAAGGCCTTAATGTCAATCTGTAAACTGTGTTAGAAGCAGATTTTTTTATGACCTCAAGTGTTTTTATGTATTTTGAAAAGATTTGTATCAGTTTGAAACTTGCTTATCACTTTGGATTTGTTTGATTAACAAAATAAAAGCCTCCTCTCTTCTGTGTTGTGCAGAACACGGGAAAGCCTTGCATCCAACACATCCAGCATTGTGGAAAGCAATAGACGGCAGAATCCAGCGCTGAGCCCAGGCCACATTGGCACGAGCAGTATAGGATTGCCATTCAGCTTTCGCGCCATCCCGGAGCCGCCCACCACGCAGCCTGAGAAACTCCAGAAGTCATCGAACTGCCTGGCCTCCATCACCAGCGTCTGACAAGCAGGGCAGACTGTGACAGTGGAGGTGGAGTACAGATGAGAGGTGTTCCACCGTCTCTTGCTTTCTTCAGACAAAACATACATGAAAACTCTGTGTCTCTAACACACACACGTCTTCAGACTCCTGAAGATCCATTTAATGGGACTGTTATAAAAACAGGCATGGCTTCAACAGACTGTTCCTGCAGCATCAAGAACTTAACTGCAAAAAAGAGAAGAACAGATTACCAAGGCCGCAGTAGGAGCAAAAACCTACCTGAAGTACTTTGATTTTGGTGACATGGACTATAGTTTGGCTTATATCAAGATTCTTGATGACTGGTATTGGAAAGTAGTAGACTATAGGTTTCAAGTTACATTTGGAAATATAAAAAAAAAACTTTTTATATGGCTTAACAATACATGTCCAATTAAATGTTCTCCTTCCTGAAATAGCGTTAAGTTCTTCAGGACGATTTAATGTATCAGCACAATGTCAAGATAATAGAAACTGATCCTAAGAACAACGAATGAAAGATATAAAACATAAATCAGCTCAGATTTGTGTACCACAATGCAAATTATGTATGTATACTCGATACTTTTGATATCCTAATTATTATAATGGTGGTATTAAAGATGCTATGTGACCAAGGTGATGGTTTCATGAACAACTTACATCTTACATATCCGGAATGTCGGCATGATTTGAGATAGAATGAGGGGTTTTATAGTAGCATCACATTTTAAAGTAAAAGAAAAATCTTTAGTTTATATTTTACGATTTTGTTTTCTTTTAGAAGGAATTCAAATGTTCTTAAAGGATAAAGAAAAAGACATCAGTCTTGAACACTTGGATGGTTTGTGGACCAAATCAGGCATGGAGGATTGTGGGAGCTGTAGGCTGAAGCTGGATGAGTTCTGCTCACTGAAGAGCACAGAAAGCCACAAAGACCCAACACAGAACAGCTAAAATGTTCAGACAAAGCTCCTGAAAGCCCAGACAGCTAACATTGTAATTAGCTCCATTAAAGAAAGGCATAAAGAGCTGAAAGTTTTTTCCCGTTTTATAGGCCTAAAAAGACAACTGAGTACATTTACATTTGAATAAACATAAATACGTTGTCACTTTTTAATTCTTAAATGATAATAAAATATGGGCTGTACAGTGGTGCAGTGGTTAGCGCTCTTGCCTCACAGCAACAAGTCCCGGCTGGGGGACATGAAAAACAACATCAATGGGGGGACATTTCTGTGTGGAGTTTGCATGTTCTCCCCAGGCACGCGTGGGTTTTGTCCGGGGACTCCGGCTTCCTCCCACCATCCAAAAACATTACTTCATACAACTGGCAACTCTAAATTGTCCGTAGGTGAGACTGAATGGGTGTGATTCTACCCTGCGACAGACTGGCAACCTGTCCAGGGCATCCCCTGCCTTCGCCCAAGTTGCCGGGATGGGCTCCGGCAGCCCTGTGACCCCGAAAGGGAATAAACGGTATATAAAATGAATAATAAAATATAGTTTAATACTAAAGTAAAACAGTGTTTAAATCAAACTTAACTGACATTTAAAGGATTTAAAACAAGTGTTCCCTGTTCTTTTATCCTTGTTGTCTGCTTGTCTTTGTTGGAAAGACTATCATAAGAAGAGAAGGCAAGAATAGTGATTTAGGATTTACAAGTTGGGAAAGTAGGTAAGTGAAGGACTACAGGAACGTTAAGAGGGTTTTTCCTAAGGAAAGTTAAAAACCCATTTATTGATACTCATAATAAAGCTGATCCAGTCCCCCTAAAATAAAGGTTTGTACATTTTTCTTAAGCCATCCTTTAAAAAAAAACAAGGGAGATAATGTTGTTTTGTAAGTTTTTGTGTCTGCAACAGAAACATTGGAAATGTTCACCTGATTACAGATCCATAAAGAAACAAGTGCAGAAAAGTAACACCTGACATCATGAAGAAGCAGCTTGTGAAAATCTTCATATTGT
This sequence comes from Oryzias curvinotus, assembly GCA_023969325.1. Taxonomy (NCBI): domain Eukaryota; kingdom Metazoa; phylum Chordata; class Actinopteri; order Beloniformes; family Adrianichthyidae; genus Oryzias; species Oryzias curvinotus. The sequence continues at coordinate 34,452,686 of CM043706.1, forward strand.
ATAACTTTATTTTTCTTTATTTACCTAACATTATAAAAAAAATAGTATTTGACATTATATTTTAAACTAAGGATTGTCAGTATACAATAATGTATCTATAATTCTGCATTGTAGGATTTCTTTTGGTGTATAAAATTTGGCATTTCTTACTGAAATTAACACAATTTTGTTAAATTCTGAACCACAGCCACTACACCAGAGCCTTATGTAAATGTTGTCATATTTACAAGGTGTGACTTGTTTTTTTGTATTATTTACATACGTTCTATGTTTTCTTTTCTTAACTCTTTTACCAGATCAAGAAATGTTCAGAAAGGGACAATAGAAGGTTTTAAATATTATTTTTACTTATCATAAAATTAAAACAAATAAAAAATATGATCAATATTCAATATTTTAATTTGTGCTGGCCAGAATCAAAGTATTATCTAAACACCAGAATAAGTTAGAAAATGTCTTTTGAGCTTGTCCCTATAACAAGGTAAACACGCTCAGGGATGATGACGTCATTGTCATTCCCCAGATTGGACTGTAGGGGGAGACAAAGTGAGGCAGGCTTGAACATGCTGCTGCAACATCGCTGCAATCTGTGGAAACACCTCTGACATGCGGCCACTACAGGCTGACCCAGCAGCTGCTTCAGTTCCCATGTTCACATCTCAAGATGCAGCGCACAATGGGACGCGCCATTAAGATTATTCCGGATTGATAAACCTCTTTAACGATCAACATCTGTGGGAATTTGAAATATATATTTGTTACGCGTGTATTTATTTATGTTAGTGATCTGAAAATAAAATGTTCCGCCTTTTAGTTCAGAAAAATCGCCATTTCGGAGACCCGGACTTTGAAAAATAAGACTCTACTGCTCTCTAGTGGCCTCTCCTAGACACGACAAGACCAGCACAGAAATCCAGATCTGCAATAATATAATATAATATAATATAATATAATATAATATAATATAATATAATATAATATAACATAACATAACATAACATAACATAACATAACATAACATAACATAACATAACATAACATAACATAACATAACATAACATAACATAACATAACATAACATAATATAATATCATATAATATAAAGGATTTTTAAAGATATATTCTGAGGTATTGTATTAAAATAATGTCTTTACAGTTAGATATCCTTCAAGCTGCTTTTATTTATTTAATCAATTTTGTTTTTTACAAGTGACTAATTGGAGAACTCTGATATGTTGAAGAGACTTCTTGCAGCATTTTCTGGTGTGGGAAAACACTAAATTATGTCCTTGCGCTCATAAAACTGGGTAAACTCTGGTTACAAATAAGAATGCTTATATTGGAGGCAGACTGAACCTGAACTCCATAAACAAAGATGTATGTTCAGGTCCATTGCCATGACATGGACGTGATCAGCCTGTGGCAAAGCTTGGGTATATACTGTAATGGAAGTTCTGGTTGTTACCTTCAAGTCGACTTAATTGTTAGATCATGTGTGTCTCATTTTCCTCTAGACAAATATCCATAGATTTTATTTCGGGTTCTGGCCAATTAAACACAGTAACACCATGAACATTGAACCAGGTACCTTTGTGGTAGATGCCAAGCTCTGCTGGAAAAAGACCCCCCACCCACACAAACACACAAACACACACACATACACACATACACACAGTAGAGTTCTCTGGTAGAATTGTAGAAGGTTGCATTGTTCGTGAACTTCAGAAAACACAGAGGACCAAGTCGACCAAAATGAATTTGCACCCCAAATTTCAAATTGGGCTTCTAGCAGCATTAAGTCTATGCCTTTCCATTTATCTCCAGATTGTGGGACATTGATTTTCAAATTAAATGCCAAATTGACTTTCATCTGAAATATAAATCATTCACCAACAATACCGTTTTTTTTCCCCCTTCTTAACCTAGATAAGAAATCCTGCAGAAGAGGCTTGACTCAAGGAATGCGATGTTTGTTATAGCCCATGTCTTGTTAGTGGTGGCTTTTGTTGCACCGACTCCAGTCTTAGTGCACTTATGTTGATGCTCCTCAATCTCTTAAATACATTTTGTGTACCAATTCTAGAGCACCCTTTCCTACCACAATTCAACTCATTTTCCTGTTTACACACTTAGATACATCACTCTATGAACAACCAGCTTGTGCCACTGTCCATCTGTAAATTATCAACAACTGTTCTTGACATCTGTCGAGTCAGAGGCATTCCCATGATGGTGTCATGATTCCTTATAACATGAGAGGTTCACTTTTTACAGATGTAATATATTACACTAGTTCTCAAAAATCAAATGTTTAGACGTACCTGCAGCTTAAAGCAGACAACACACTTACACAATTGCAGAAGCAAAAATCTAAGACAAATAAAATATTTCAAAAATTACTTAAAAATCTATCTTTTTCTAAAACATAAAACTTGATGGCTTTTTGTTGGGTCTTATCATTACTCCCTTTTTTAAGACATGGCTTTTAACTTCAGTTTTTTTGTGCTTTCTTTCATCTTTAAAATTTTTCTACAATAAGAACCATTTTTGCCTCAAAGTGACACAGAAAAACTTCATTAGTTCAAGTTAAGACAATTGCAATTCCTTTCCAGTCAGTTTCATTTTGTTTTATTAAAGTTTTTATCTCAAACATTGAATCTAAATCAAAAAGAAGCTAGAAGATTTCATATTTTTTCAACTTTAGCCCATTTTTTATTTGTTTGCCCATTAAAAGCTGTAAGTATTTCATAAATACTTGGCTTATACATTAAGTTGAAGTCTTTTTAGTTGTTCTGCACATATGTGTATAACATTTCTTCTCTTTCATGCATTCTCGGCTGTGGTTTCAATCCCAAATACAATCCCTATAACCGAAATCAAACCTTCAGTTTTCCATTCTCAGAGCAGAACTCCACCTCTTGCTCTTTGAATACGAATCTATACTAGAACAAGATCCATCTAAATACAAAGCCTCAAAGTCCAACGAGTGATCTGAAGGGCCACTTTTTGGACTCAAATACAGGATGTCATCCTGTATCTGAGCAAACCTAAAGCTACGTTTGGCCTGTCTAACTCTGAGCCAAAGCTGGGGGTCATTTGAAGACGCGCTGGCTATTTAATCATCCCACAACCTCTATTTTGAGGTACGATCATGTCTGCTGATCCAACGACCGGGACTTTGGATCCCACAGCAGCATGAGGCCAGCGAGAAGAGGAGGTTTAGGATGTTCCGACGAGTCTTTCACACGTTCCTGAGTCTCAGCATGGAGATCTCATAAGCAGTCAAATTACCAATATGTGTCATTTCAGCTATAAACTAATGACACATACTGGAGTTTTGCTCAGTACACATACATGCTTCTTAAATATGTGGCAATGATTACTGTGTAAAGGTCCTTAGCAAACTTACTAAAAGTATTACTTGTATTGCCAAGGAGCTTTAGTGGGAAGACATGACCATAAACCAATCAAATCTGAAAAGTCAAAAAGACTGCTGTTTGGTTAATTTCTTTATTTCTAAATATTTGAATGCATTTGCATTAAATGTCATCATCTGTTTACTTTTGTCTTTTTCTGCTCAGGCAGAATTTAAAGTTGATTCTATTGGTTGGTTTACAGCCAAACCATTGAGGTCTGTGCTTGCATTTTTAATGGTTGAAGTGGCCATGCTTGGGTTTTTCTTCCCCTCAAACAAAGTCCTGGTTAATTTTTTTCCATGCAGAAAACCAGAATCCAGGAAAAGTGCAAGTGCTGAAGCCATTCAATCCGAGATGAAAGCCTGCGTGTTTTTCCTGCTGCTGGACAGAAGACTCGACTATGAGAAGAAACCACCAGCAAAGGCTTCAGCAGAAACACAACAAAACCTCCACGTTCCATTCCTGTTCACAGATGACCTCCAAGGACTGATTCCAGAGGGGAGAAATTTCCATTCATTCTTAAACATCTTTAAAATATGTATAAACGCCTCATTTTGGAAGCTTTTTTTGTCTTTTGTTGGTTTAACTTTTTTTTTTACTGCGTGTACTTTTAGTTTGTGTTAAATCTCATGTATAATTTCTATACACAAGAAAACCATTTTTCCTTAATGTCTCAATCCAGTTATGTATAGATACTCCAGAAAATAGTTATGGCAGGTTTGTCATCATTTCCTAACATACAATATTACAAAAATACTTTTTATGTTTTATTTCTGATAAAACAACAGAAAACTGGTGTCTTTTGAACAAATAAGAGTAGAATATATACTTTTAATAGACAAATTAAACAGTCTTTTTTAGTATCTGTTGTGTGTTACATGGGCAAACTAATTGAGCTGCTTTTTTGCGGGGCATGTCTCAAGAGCCGTCCAAAAGCTACAATTTGCCATTTTTTTAGGGAGTAAAAGTTGTTTTTACTTAAAAACTTTTATTTAATTGTCAAAGTCCAAGGACACATTTTTGAACCTTCACAATGCTGTGGAAGGAAGAGGTGACCAAAAACTGATGGATCGTGTGATCAAAAGTCAGCTCCAGAAGAATATGAAACACAATAGAGGGTAAGATATAAAGCACACAAGTGTTTTGAACCTGTGTGTATTTTATTGAGTGATGTAGAGGACTAATCGTCGGTGTCTGAGGTGGAACAAGGAAATAGAAACTACAGAAGGTCAGGTTATAAGCTTGGCACGTACAGCAATGTAAAGTTAAACTTACCTCACACACCCACACACACACACACACACACACACACACACACACACACACACACACACACACGGTTGTCTAGAGTCAGATACAACACACGTTTGCCCAAAGGAGGACTCTAAACATGGAGAACAGCATTTTTTAAATGATAAACAACAGTCCCTAATTCTTTTTCTTCGTGCTCCAAACACGTCTTTAAAGCGGGAAATAGATCTGATGGGATCTGGGGAAATGCACAAACACTTTGTGAGGTCATCAAAGTAAGATAAGCACCTAAAATAATTACACACTCCTATCTTACACCTTCCACGTCTACAACAAAACCACTGTCCAAAAACATTTAAAAAAGCCTTCGAAACACTCCACTGATCCACCTGTGCAGCAGCTCGGGAGCCGCCTGCAATTACTTACATTTGGTTCTAAGGCAATGTTGTAGTTCCATAGGACTAGAGCTGTTGATGCAGCCTGCTGTTAGCACACTGGCTGTGTCTCCATTTGAAACCCTTCATCTTTGTTTTTAGCACCATGGGACTCTCACTTAATCACGCACAATCAAAAGACAGTTGTGAAAAATATTCCCTTCTGATCCACTATTATATACTATATATATATATATATATATATATATATATATATATATAAATTCCTTGAAGAATAAACTAAAAACACAAGCAAAACATGATCAAGATGATACAAACTCAAAAATCTTAGATGCAAGGCTCAACGTCACAGATTTTTTTGATTTAAGTCTGCTTTTCTTTTGACGTGTTCTTGTTTCTCCGATCCACAAAGACTGTGGGTTTAAGCTTTCTGCGAAAAAAAAAAAAAATAAAGGAGCAAAATGATGTGCTTTTGTCTTTTCTGTTTTTTTTTCTTTTGTCCTCAGACGCACAGACAGTAAACACAATGGATTTTACAACACAAAGAAATAAAATAGTCTGCTGCCACTTTGAGCTGGGCTGAACAGGGCCGAGTCCCAAAGGCAATATACCGTCTGTCAGCAGTTTGTCTTGAGTTATTGTTGGGATAAGCAGCCACCTGATAACAGTAAGTTGCACAGTTCAAGGATTAGGAGTCACCAAAGGCTCTGAACTCCCTTTGCAGATGCATTCTTTAGTTTCTTTTGCATCTATGGTTTATTATTCAAGATACAAGTTGAGTGTTTTTCTGCTTTTGCGCAACCATCGCCATGAACTCTCCACACGGATACTTGATATGCGACCGTGACACGTCTCCTTCGTGCCAAGGACTCATGCAGCATTCAGATGGACTTCCCCAAACTTTGTTGATATCTTATTGTCTTTGATGCCTCGTGTCAGAAAGCAGTGACCCGTGCGGATCCATATGGGGAAGCAGGTATTCACATTACAGTCGTATTCCTCTGATCCCAGGCCGCTGTCTGCTTCTGTTCTCGTTGCCATGGAGATGCTTAGGGTAACAGTGGCTAAGGACGCACAGAGGTCAGAGGCGACAGCCCGGGTTTAGAGTCACTTCCTGGCATGCAGGTTCTCCTGGAATTTGGTACTCGTGTATCGCAGGTGGAAGCCCTTTTTGCTGATAGTGTCGTCGCTATGGAAACGGATCAGCATAACATCTCCCGGTGAATAAATTCCTTCTCTGGGCTAAAGATATAAAAGACAGAGAGATTTGGGAAAAATTAGATCAACTTTAGCTTTTCCTGAGATTCCGTAAATATTTTGTTTTGATTGTTAACAACTTTTGAGATCAACTCTCAATTAATAAATCGAAGTATTTAATATGAAAAACTAAAATCACGACTACTAAGCTGGCATTCTAAATATATTTCCAATATATGACACTGAAATTATTCCAGGGATCAAAATTTTGACATGAGTTTTCTTTGGATCTTTGGGTGTAACCTACAACTCCTTCTATATCCGCCCTGTTACAGCATCAATTACATTGGATGCATATTAGTATTATTTAAAGAAAATGAATGAAAACTGACAGATGAATTAAAGTTTTGGGAGTTAATAGCCCCACCAAGCTGTGATCTCTAAAAAATTCCTCCAAGTAAAAGATGGAAGGCAAAAAGTGGATGTTTACCCCTGAACCACAGAAGCGACCCAGCCGGTGTGCATTTGCATCATATCCGTTAAACAGCTCAATGAAGTCGTAGCCACAGTCTGCCTCCTCCTCCACCTCAAAGGTCATGAAGGTGAGCTCGATGCCGTATCCCTCCTCTGAGGTCAGCAGCCACTCGCAGTCAGTATGACCTGGATAGTTGTTGTCTCCAAACTGGGCATGGGAGTACAGATTTTTCTGATGAGCTTCTGCTTTCAGACGACCTCCACACTCTAAAAAAGACATTGATAAAAGTTACAACTGAATCTGGATAAACTTCAGTTCTTTATAGACGAATGACCAGCATGTACAGGCTGTAACCAGCCACTAGAGGGAGATGTTATGCTGGTGATTGTGATGGCCGACTTTGGTCAACAAGAACACAAAACAAAATGTATATAGAGGCTTAAAAATAGATTTAAAGAAGGTAAATGGAGTCAAACCTGTGGAGTGTGCAGCTTGGAAACCTTTCCTTTGCACGGAAGCGTCAGATATGAAACGGAGATACATCTTGTTGCTGGTGGAGACGAGCGGCTCGGGGATCTTGCTGCCACACAGTCTGCCGAGGATTGCTGCGGTGTCGCTGTCTCCATCGAAAGCCTCCAAGTGGTCATACGCGCACTCCTGATGCTGTTCAATCTCAAACTCGCTGAAGCTCTGCATAGGTGGAGGCAGACAAGGAGAGCATTAAACCATAACACATCTATGGGCGAGATTAAACAAAAAGAAAACTGTGCGTACTGTAGGTTCATATATTTGAAAGGAATACAACATTTTTAATTTAGTTACAACAACAAAGAGGTACACTACAGTTTGCTCTAAAATAAAAGCAAACGTAAAAAGGAAACACTTGTGTTGCTGGATTACCTGCAATTAAAGACAATATTTTTATCTTATTTTTGCCAATTTAACTGCACTTCGAGGCATCACAAGGGCCTTCAAGGGCAGTTTAGTGTGAAATCCCAATGTAAGTGTGGCTCCGTCTATTTTCTGAATGGCACACTTAAAACCCTTGTTCTATCCTAGGCACTTTAACATTGGGAGTTGGGTCATCTAGACCCCACAAGACAGTGAGCTGAACCTTTTTTCTTCAATGATTTGTGATCTTCACTGGCTTTCTATGGATTACATGAAATCCTCTCCACCTTTATCCACTTTGGTCATGGTAGGGAGAACACGTCAATGTAAGGGTGGGGTCATAGGATAGCACAAGGATTAAGCCATAGAGTCAGAGCTTCTAGTAGACGTGTCCTTCTTAAACTTCCACAGTCCAAGTTCTTCGTTTTCAGATGTTTAATTCCCAAAAAGGTTCTTACAAAAAATGTAAATACAAAAACATATAAACATAAGAACTTTAAAGTAGTGCGCTCTCGCACTCTGTAGTTTCACAAAACTAACGAAAACAATGTGCATCTGGCTACGTCATACATCTCAGCCAATAGAACTGCTGGGCTCCTAGGTTGACCTATTCGTTTGCAAATCCAGTAAAAAAACGTTGTAGGATGTTTAAACGGCTTTAACACCCAAACAAACTCGAAACTACGTTTAAATGTGCTCAGATCATTTGGTTTCTGCGGAAATCTGGCAACAGGAGAAATTAGTTTACATGCACAGCAGTAACCAGATTTCCACACCCCCATATCTCACATGTACAGTTTTTTTGTGCAAATCCACTATTGTGCTAAACTACCTAAACACCACTATTATAAGCCAGAGTAGATAAAAGCTCTTTGTAACCCTCTCATGGCACGTATTCCCAACGTACCACTAAATGCAGGACTTCACTTAAAGGCAAAAACATGAAAGAATATTTTTGTTCATATCCTCCTGACTACTAGCAATGGAAATTTGTCCAATCTAGAGGACATTTGTAAACTTGAATATCACTCAAACACTGCATAGAACTTTCAGTGATACCAAATCTGAAGGGATGGGGCTTTGGGAATTGTAGTTTTTCATGGATTAAAAACAATCTTTGACTGGAGAATCAGTCAGGAGGATAAAATCTGAAATAAAGTCAGGCATAATGCCATTAACCCCTTGACACAGTAAAAAAATGTTTTTGCTTTCATGTAGGTACATGAAGGTAAGTTTGGAGTTGAAGCGGTTTGATGCATTTTTACATCAATAATCATCAAGGGGTTACACATGAATAATTTTCGGGGTCAATTGCAGTGCATTGAAATGTCTCCACTTTGTTTTGAATTGGCTTCGAATTTGAAGAAAATCTTTTTCAAAATTCAAAACAAAAACACTCCATCATGTCCTTTTTTACTTTCTCGTTCTTCCTGTTAAGGAAAATGCTTGAAAACACTTTGGTCGTTAAGATAACGGAAACTTTTTTGCAAGAATTTCTTTAGTTGCAAAAGTTGTAAAAATTCAAGAAAAAAAACAGAATTCTAAAGTCTGACAGATGTGAATCAACCATCTGGACTGCACACTTTATTATGTCAGTCAAATATAAAGTACAGAATTTTATGGTTTCATGTTTTTCTCCTCATTGAATTGTTTACTGACTGACATGAATGTTCACTGAGTCACACTTAATGAAACCGAGGTAGAATGACTCACTATTTGCCAGATTTCTATCAAGCAGGTGTGAGAAAGGATGTTAACTGTGAGGACAACAAAGGAGGACGTTTTTTATTCGTGATGCTGTTCAGGAATTTTCAGGAAATGCTTTCAGGTTGGTGATTTTGTCGACAACATTCAGGAGAAGTTTGTGATTGTGAGAGGGGTTAAGTAAGTGAACAAGCAACAACAGAATGTCCTACATCAGGGGTCGGGAACCTATGGCTCGCGAGCCATATATGGCTCTTTTGATGGTCACGTATGGCTCGCAGACAAATCTTTATTTATACCATTTTTTTTTTTATTAGACCAGTCCTTCTCGTGCGCGATGCGATGCCAGAGGGGCGCGCAGTAGTAGCGGTGCTTGGAGAGAAAAATCTGCGCCAGCACTCAGTTTAGTATTATCTACTATTTCACAGAGTTTATTCCAGCAGGAAACCTATTAATTGCCGTGCCTAAACCTGCGCGCTCCCGTCTCTGAGAAAGAGCGCGCAGATGCGGGGACGGGGTGTGAGGAAGAAAGCAGAGGGTGGGGGTGGAGACAGGCAGCAGGTGAATCGCACAGGGATTGTAAAAACGTAAAACCCGCTGCCCGTCACTCACTGCGGCGTGTGAGTGTGTGTTTGGCTCCACGTCTGCATGTGAGTCTTTGTCACATCTCCAGAACATTCAGACCTACCATCACGTTTAAAGTCTCAACGCCTGCATGAAGCTGAAACTCACCACGTATCAACCAGACTAGACCATCAGCAGAACCACCACGAGAAATACTCATCATTTATTAGCAACAGCATAACAATGTTATTAAAAATAATTCAGACTTAATGTACTTTAAAAATGTTGAAATGACATCAAATGCTCACATTCGCTTGTATATTTAGTTTTAAACATATTGTCGCGGACTGAGTTGGGTCAGATGTTGGCAGCGTTAAAATTTCTGAAGTTCATTAAACGCATCAAGCAGAGATCTGATTGGCTCTCAGTTCTGTCACTCAGCCTGTTGTTAGGTAGTTTGGACCAATGGGGTTCAGCTATGGGCCGAATAAGGAAATAGGAGGACTGGAGCGGGAGCAGGGGAATATAAAGTTGGGAGAAGCGCTCTCGACTCGGCGGGACAGATTCAGGAGTTGCTGAATTAATTTTATTAATTAATTAATTAATTATTAATTTTGCGGTCTGCCGTAAACAGAATAAATAACCTTAAAAGAGGTTAAGTCTCCGTGCCTCAGTGTGGGAAAGGGACGCTACATTATTGTATGGCTCTTTAGAAATTACATTTAAAAATATGTGGCGTTTATGGCTCTCTCGGCCAAAAAGGTTCCCGACCCCTGTCCTACATGTTTGGTTTTCTGGAATCAAACAGTGGTGTCGTCATCACCCCATCTTCTAGTTTCACAAACCTTATACACTCCTACCATTGTAAAGACTCTTATGTCCCAACAAAATTCTCCCAAATGACCTTTAAATGGACGCTGACCTTAAATTGTGTTTAAATGTGGGCAAAAACGTTTCAAAAATATCTGTATGTCTGAAGTAAAATTGAAACTGGACGAACACACACGTCATCCTACCAAACTATGTGTAATTTTTGCTGTCTACGCTACTTCAAATGCTCGAAAAACAAAAGAAGTTTGACATTCAAGTGCATGAACCCACTATGATGTTATCAGAGTGGATGATGTAATGTGTTTTCTGTTGCATAAGCAGTAATAGGGGGATTATGAAACCTGAATGACAGTCGATGGTGTTTCTGATAGAATGCAGCCAGCCTTAATTTGTCTAATGAATGTGAGTGAGGCAAAGAGATTTATATTTGTAATCGGAAGGATTTTGGTCTCTGTGTGCAGACCAAGGATTTTTGTCCAGTTTGTAAAGCCTGGGATTATTGCATGTGTTACGCTCTGAGTGGAATATGAACGAATGGCAATGGGATTAAAGTCCCATTCCAATCATCTTGTGAGTTATTTTAAAAGCATACCCAAAGAAATTTTAATAACTATTATGCTGCTTTTAGTCAAAATTCAAAAACCTGTGTCATTTTCTACGACATAGTTTCTGCAAATTTGCCTCTGAGATGTGGGTGGGACCATTGACCCATTTCTTTCCCTGTTGCAGATCGGGGAGCTTGTGGCCAGCACAGTATAATTTCTTTGCGACATATAAGCTCTTTTTCCAACGCCATTTTTTCATCTGCTCCTGGTTCACTGTGATTTAAATAAAGAAATACTCAAAGATGCAATTTTAAGCAGAATTTTTTTTTTTATGAATGTCCTCCATCATGGGAAAAATACCACAAGAACATGTTAAAAACACCATTTACTCTGGAGTGTTTTTCGAAGCGTAGTAAATCCTTTCTAACAGGACCCAGACATTATGATATTCTCGTGTAAAATATCAGATCAATTATAAATTTCACATCTGTATTTTAGGTATCTGGGTTTATTATGGTATATCATTCACTGCAGCTGGATGGCTCAGTGTGGGTTCCCTACTAACTATGCAGCCACAAGCTGATTTGCTGTGGCAACCTGCCAAAAGGTAAACAACTGTGGTAAATTGTTAAAGCTCTTGAAAGTTAATGCAAAAGTTGAATGTGTTTGGTTTGGTATTCCAATGCTTTTGGTGCACTGACCTTTCTACACCAAACAAAGTTGGAAAATGCCTTCAATGTAATGACAAAAACTATATACAATAGAAATTTTTGATTACATTTCGGTTTTGAAACTGCATGAAAATGTATTTATTCCAAACATTTTTTGTTTTGTAGCTCAGAAGGGGGACAACTGTATGTTTGTTAGATGGACCCAGATGGCCCCTGCCCAGAGCTGCTTTAATGCATGAGCTCATACTTACTGTTAACATGAATATCCAAACATGCACCTTCTTTATTCTCATTTTGGTTTATTAAAGAAAAAGAAGCAGCAAATCAAAAGTGGGAGGGTTAGCCAGAGGCTTCTGTGTGCAACATGAGTCTGCTGTTATAAGACATGGAGGTCTGGCAGCCATGAGCACTCGGTTTCGTTTGATTGCACACTTACAATCTTGACTCTGTGTCCCGATGTGGCGGTGATGTCCCAGGTGCATTCCTTCCGGCTGGGGTACTTGTCTGGCCAGTTGGGGCTGCTCAGGGTCCCGCTGGGGCTGTGGATCTTGTGCTCACACTCAGCTGGACATGAACACAGAGAGACACAGAAAGCACACACATAGGAAGGATGTTAACATCGTGGTTGTACAGGAAAAGATCAGAGGAAATGGCAAAGGGAACAGGAAGGAGAGAAACAAGAGAGCCAAAAGAGAGTGAAAGGATTTTAAAGAAACACGTCCTGGTCAGGAGTTCAGAGGGAGTTTCACATGAAAGCATGCACGCATGTACTGCGCGACCGCTTTAATGTGTTTGTTTCTGCAGCTGCTGAAAATTAAACCAGTGGACCAGTGGAAAATAGTGGAAACCTCCAGACTGTAGTAAATATGAATATGCCAAACAAAAAATTCAAACCTAAAGGATAGCAGTGTTGGATGCATAACAAAGAGCATCTGGCACAGATGCATGCTGGGATAGGAACCCCATCTTTTAAATATTGGTGGTGTCTGAACTCCTAGAGCAGTGTTTAGTGTGTTTGCCATTTTGATGAGCTGTACGAATCGAAAAAAATTGAGCTCACTGCAAATTTCCCAGAAGTCTCTACGAAAAACCAGTATGCATCAATGGTCACTAAAATGGCAAATATAGACCACAATGCAGTGCGTTTGAACCATTTTTCGTGTGAAAAATGTATGTTTATTATTCCTTTAATAAGCTGTCCACGTTTTCATCATCAGAACACATAGAATTAATAAATGGTCTTTGTAAAATAAAGTGACAGTCAGTGACAGTCTTTTTTGGCAATTAAAAAAAAACTAGTGAGCGTAGAATTACTTTTAAAGTCCAAGGCGTCAGATAGTCCCACACTATATAGTTTTTAAGTAATTAGGAAGAAGTCATTGTTGTTGAATAATCTAGAGTTTAGTTTGACTCATTAGGTGGATCAAAACAACCAAATACATTTGTCATTTGGGGAAAGTGAGTAGATTTTCCAACATAGGCTGCCTAAGCAGCAAGAACAGCATGTTGTTTCCAAACAAAGCATGTAAAAAACCATATATAGCTGTATGGTGGTCATACATGCAATTCTCAGCAAAATAACTGAGTAAACCCAACCCTAAGCACACACAAACATGAGTAAAGTGCAACATATAAGCTTCCCTGTTGTTTTACGTTTTACAAGCAGCATAGGGAGCCATCAGCAAGACACAGATGTGGGTATTAATGGGGTGTTTGTGTTCAAAAGTTCAGCCTCAAAGAGCTCTGGCGTGTGTGTTAGTTCAACTGTTGTGTGTCTTAGTATGTGCGTGGGAATGTGAAAGTAATTTTTAATAAGTTATGATGTCTGTTAACCTGTAACCTTTTCCACTCTGTGTCTGTTCCTCACACACAAGCAGCACACACTGAGCACAGCTGTCTTCACTTCCTGTCTGTTGAGTCTTTGAACTTACTGGAGACACGTTGAGAACAAGGCTTTCTGTGTCGATTTTGAGTATGGAATTGACATCCCATCTACTGAACATGTGCGATGTTAGACTCATATGTGTGCTGTGTGGAACCGAAACGAGGTGAGAGCTCTTTTCGTAGCATCTCGTAAAGGTTTAAGTAGAGAAAAAACTAAAATTCACAATTCAAGTGAAGGAAAAATAAAGAACAAACCAGCAACAGAAACAGGACTTGAACTCAAATATCACAAGATGAAACTTTAGACTCCACTTCTATGAAGATTCAATGAGGTTCATTGTGTCTATAAAATACACTGAGTACTTAAATTATTTTTTATCAGACACTGGTTTGTTTTTTGTAAAACGTACCGACATGTTTCGGTGGAATACCGTCTGCCTTCGTCAGGTGATGACGACCCTGATGAAGGCGGATGAGTACTTAATAATTTAAGTACTCACCCACTTCTATGACATGTGGACTTTCGTACAATTTGTGGATTTTTATTTTTTTCCTCTTTGGACCATTTCCACCCAATCTAATACATTTTTTTTTCTTGCATTCATAGTAGCACAGATATTATCAGATGATATGTTCCCTTTGTTTTTTCTTTTTTGTACTTGTACTTGATATATTAAACTTAAAAAAATACTTTTATAGAACTACAGACTTGAGAATTAAAACTATGGCCAAAAACTTAAAGACTCACACAGATCACCTGGTGATCTATGTTTAAGCGTTCTCAGTGTTCTTTTAAGTATAATTATGCTGTTCTTTGGCAAAAAAACAACAAAAAACTGTTGCTTTCTAGGACATAATTTCATCAGAGGAACCCATTAGAGTTTGTTAGAAATTCCCCTCTGAGTTGTGGGAGGGACTTGGTGATCAGCAACCTTGCCCCCTTCCCCTCCCTGTTGCTGAGAGCTCTCTGTTTACACACTCTCCCACTAGCTTACAGTCCCTCGCACCCCCAACTTAACATTAGCAGTGTAACAATAATAGCAATCATTATTGGAGCTATCCAGCAATACAGTTTTGAGGCAGATACCAGCTCAGACAAGGAAAACAAAGACATAGATGGATCTACTTTTCTGCAAATTGGATGCATCAGAATGAAGTGGAGGAGGGAGCTTGTGGCCTAAAGATTCTATCTTCTATCTACAAGCTTGGAAAAAAGAAATACTCAAAAAGGAAATTTCAAGCTTAGTTTTTTTTCATGGATGTCCTCCATCATCAGAAAAATGCCATAAGAACATATTAAAACACAGAAAATACAATTTTCACTAAAGTGTGTCTTTAAACCTTGACTTAGACATGCTGACAGTGGCAAAGGTCAAATTACAAATTATTTTTTTTCAAATGAAAAATTGAATTTTGAGGATGGGTGAGACTAAAACCGGCTCAAACTATTAACTGTAAAAGATGGGTGGTGGGTGTAGTCATGTGACCCTTTGTTTTTGTGCTACATTACTTTGAAGCTTTTTTTTGGCACCATCTTGTTACTTAGTAACCAAAGAGAAGAGTGCAATTTCCTTTTTCAAATCTAAAGTTTATTCATAAATGCTAAAGAAGGTGCAAATTTAACACATGTATTAGGGCTGCACGATATGAGGAAAACTCACGATTTGCAATATTAGTGATCAATATTGCAATAACGATATAACTTGCGATAAATGAACAAACAGGAAAAACAACAAAAACATTTCCATTTCACTGCAAAAGTTTAATTTAAATAAGAGTCAAAATACCTTAAATTGTTCTCCAAATGACCCTTGTCTAATTAGGAGGGCCACATATAACATAAAGCTCCATCTGATTGGTCAACAACGTGAAGGGCTCCATCTAATTGGTCAAATCCATAAAGGGATTTATTCAATTCATTAAATAGTTCAAGTTGCCATAAGATTGTTTTAGCCCATTTAAAGTTTACCATTTATTGTGATTTTTGCTGACTTTTGCAATATGGATGTTGCACAGCTTGAAATCGTGATAACGATACATTTGCAATTAATTGTGCTGGCCTACCATGTATAGTTAAGGGGGAATTAAGTCTAGATGGAGTGAAAACCTTTAATGTAAAAAGACTTTGAGATATGTTTATTTTTTTTAACCTTTTACCAAGCCTCACTTTCTCAAATCTAGATATTCTAAATCTTCAGTTCCTCAAAAGACCACCAGGAGCTAGGGTCAGGAAGGAGCAATTTCCCATTAACTCTTATTTCCAGCAGATGTCCTATGTGTGCCATCAGAGATTATTGATCTAGTCCTTACAAGTTACTTGTGTTGTCAAACAAGCTTTAATCCAGAAACCAGAAGATTCTTGAAGCTAATCCCAACAAGGCTGTTCGGCCTCAGATACAAAGAGTTATGGTAACTAGCAAATGCAACCTCATTCATGGACAAATTCTGAAAGTCTTTTAATAGGACAACAACCGAACTTCAGAGTAACATCTATAGTCTAAATGATAGTGATGAGAGCGTATGAAGAAGCAAATGTCAAGTTTTTTATGATGCTGTGTGTGTGTGTGTGTGGGGGGGGTGGGGGTGCAAATGCAACTGACCTTCCTTGCAGTCATGCTTGTTCTCATGCAGCACAAAGCCGTGACGGCACTGGCAGACGTAAGAGCCCACAGTGTTGATGCACTCGTGCTGGCAGCCCCCATTGTCCTTGCTGCACTCGTCTTTGTCTGTTAGGGAGAAGAAAACCCCAGCCCATCACTTTCAGGTAAAAATTAGAGACCGAGTGGAAAAAAAGGAGAACGTGATGATAGTGATAGCATAAAGATGGGTAATGATAAGGAGAATTTTAATTAGACGTGATAGAACAGCACAAAGGTAAGAAAATAAAAGCATTGTTCAGCTTTTAGGTTAAAACTTTTCCTTGCATTATTTTAACAAAACGTTTAACAGCCTCAGACCAAATCTTTAGAAACTTAACATTTAAGCAGCAAGATGAAGTGCAGATTAATTTACACCGATATGTGTTTTCGGTGGCTCAGAAAAGGATATGAGTTTCTAAATAAAAGCTTCTGGAGACAGTGCTACTTGGCACTGACACATCTGTGTATATAAAAGTTTTTTTCATATCAGCTGTGATCTTTTGTAGACGGGAGTTTGTCGTCTGAACAAGCTGTTAGGACATAGTTAGATATGGAGAGAGCTTCAGTGCGTCTACAATATGCATCTTTTCTAAAATCTGATCAAATTCAGCTGAATTTGCTCTCTTCTCGTGTTCTCCAAACGTTTGTTGTAAAAGGTAATATTGACACACTGTAAAGTTATTTTAAATATTTTAAACACTCTTGAGAAAGTTTGATGAGCTGCTTCCTTCTAGTTATTTGATTTTAACCCTTGCTAGCTCAAACAAATGGCTGAGCACATTTAAAAAAAAATATTTGTAAAAACACGGATTGTAGCTAATTCCACATGGAATTGAATAAAACATTTTTTTCATTGTTTTCGTTTTTTTTACTTAGTTGGGTTATTAAAGCAGTAAAGGTGTTTTTAGTGATAAACTCACTAAAAAGAACTTATAGGCACTGGAAAATAAAAACATGGCACATGGCATCTTTAAAACAAGTCCCAACTCTTTCAGAAAGAAAAACAACAAAAACACTCAGTCCAGTTCTCTTATACAGTTAATGGATTCACAAAAAAATGTAATTAAAGTCAAAGTAAGCATAAAAAGTCACAACTTTAGCAAACATGTCTTTACGTTTATATCTTCCCAGATATTAAATAGCTGTCTACTTGAATAATTTGTTCATTTTCAAACACAATATATATTTTTTTATTTTGACAAACCTATTCTAAATCTCTTGGGCTGACACAGTATAGACGACTAAAAGTTTAAAAACAAAGTGTTTTGGGTGTCTTTCTGGGTGTGTTTTTTTTACTTTCATACTGTAATTTAGGGCTTTTTCCAATCACTATGCTTTCCCTCTGAATGGAAAAGTATAGGTTGAGACAGCGCGTTTGACATATGTGTGAGGTTGCCACGTTGAGCTGCGACAGGCAGAAGTCGGAAAGAGGTGAAGGTGGATGAAATGAGTGCAAGAAAAACAGATGAAGAATGTGAGACGGAACAAGGAACAAGAGTTGCACGATTAGACACAGATGCTAACTTTCACCTCAGCGTGACTAGATCTGATTTTAATGAAACTACTAAATCCTTCTCTGCCTCTTCATCTGTGTGTGTGTCAGTGTCTGATGTGGTATTACAGTGCTATTGTGGGCTCAGTCTCACCCTAATGTCGGCTAAGCAGCTTTGCAGTCGATGCCACACAGTCTTCATTGTAACAGCCTCCGGGTCAAGCACAAAACGTCCACACACTCTCGCAAGCACAAACACTCACTTTCATGGATTAGCGGTGAGTGGGAGGCTGCAGGGACCTCCCCAAAGCTGCTGGAAAATTGCCAAAACAAAAGTTATCCCTGGCAGCTTCTGATGACATCCAAGCCACACGGCCACTTTGGGCACGCTCAAATGAGTGCAAATTATCTGCGAGAGAGTAATTCCTCCAACAACAAAAAAACACGCTGCGCTTAGCCAGGAGCTCCAGGAACTCTGCAGGGAAGCTCCGCAGGGAGTTGAGCTTTGACAAGATTATTTCAACCGACAAGTTTACATGAAAATGTTGTGTTCGGGTATTACAAAATAGGAAGGGTTTGGTTTTTGTTAGTTTGGAATCATTCATTTGTGCGTGAGGAATCTAAAGAACGATGTCATGGGAATATCATGCCATCATGAAGTGATTCCACTAAAAAGGACAGTTTTGAGTTTTTGCCCAGATCTGGAAGTAAATAAGGGAGAAACCGGGCCAAAGCACGTTTCGCTCAAGAAGAGAATGGATTAGGCAATAATCCATAGAAGTACAACAGGATCCACCCATTTCCTTACATCACAAAGTGGATCGGATCCAGAGGTCACGTTACCTCTGACCTTTGACAAGGTTGTCTGCTTGTTGGCTCGGGTGGGACCATGCTTTCTATCATGGCAGGACTCAAATACAAACATGGACAGCTGACACAGTACGGGTCTGTCTGAAGGAGAGAGGGCAGAGTGCAGTGTGGGTGCAGAGGCCTGCAGCATTGCTGAAACCTCTAGAGTTACAGCTTTAGGGACTGGAACACACAGATGCACATGGTTGCTTCCCTAAATACTAAAACACCAGCGTTGACGGCACAAGAAGGCAGTGAAGGGTAGAATATTAAAAAGTTTAAATAGTAGTAATGACCCCAAAGCCAATTTAGCAAGCTTTATTTTTACTATTTAATTAATGGATAGTAAAATGGTAAATACATGAAGAAAATCACTTTAGACCAGATTAAAAGCAAAGTAGTTTTGTGACAGCAATACACAAAAAAGTCCACATTTCATTGAAAGATGGCAAATATGAAGATAAACAGATATTGATCCTTTCTAAAAAATCATTATAGAATTTTTGGAGCATCGTTAGCACAACAAAAGCACAGAATGGACTGCCTTTCTAGTAAACAGATCTAAAGCTAAGTTCACACCGCCCTTGGCAAAGGACGTTCTAGTAGCCACTTCCAGTAAAAAGTCACTGTAAACGCACGCACAAGTGCCTTTCAGGCTTTCGCATTTCAAATTTACTCTTAGCTACGCACATTTTTAGGACCAATTTTGTGCTCTACATACAAAAAGTGCGGCCATTAAACGCCTGTTAAAGTTAAACCAGTTCAACTTTGACCAGTCAGGGGCTCGAACTCGGTAGTGACGTATGGATGGGGTTCATTTTAACTCACGGAAGTGCCAGCTATTTGAAAATGAATCATGGATAAAAATAAAAATTAAAAAATAAATAAATAAAATACATATTTAAAGCATAAAATGTAAAAAGTGAAAAAAAAAACCAAAAAAACAAAAAACCAAACAAAAAGGGGCTTACACAAATAAACACCCTGGCTATTCGAAGTCACATATCCTCTTACTGTAATAGTAAAGCATGTCCAACACAAGAGGCCTTCTGCTCTCATCTGTTTGCTCAGTTGCTGGACAGAACAAGTTAAAAGAGAAAAAAATAAATACGGGAATAAGGGAATAATAATTTTTGTGACACTAAGTCTTTCATGTTCACAAGTGATGTTTTTTCAACTATTTTAATCTTTCTGTATACTTTTACACTTGTATTAGTTGTTTTTTTGTCATCCTGTGTACTCTTAGCACTGTACGTAAAGTACTGTTTTAATCTTTATGTGTTCTTGTTAACTGATTGGACTATGAGTCTGGAATAAAATCTATATATCGTATATTGGAATAGGTGGTGGGCATGCGCTAGTAAACAGTGAAAAAGAAGAAGAAGCCCCTCTCTGCTTGTCCAGTGTGAACACCATGGGCTACTTGCATTCCTGAACCCCCATTTAGCGAGTTTAGCGCCTTCTTGAATGTGCATCACATGCCCGGTTTGTCTGTTGCTTTAGACTAAGAGTAACACTCTTTATAAAATGTGTTTAATGAATAAAAAGCACTTAAACTCCTCCACATTTCTAAAGCTACAAAGTTTGTAGGAGGACAGGCTCGGCTCCAGGATCTGGCAGTTTTAGTGGATTCCAGTGGTGTCAAGCATCAAAAGCCACAAACCACTCCTGCACTGTATTTCACTTTTGGTCTGGACACTCTCACATGACCTGACAAGCGCATAAATTCACTGCCGTGTAAAAGAAACACACTGAAAGAAAGACGAGTCCTACCTGAGAAGAAGTGAGCTTTGAAGCCTTTCTTGGAGACGGTGTTGTCCGACTTGAACTCGATTCTCATGTTGTTGTACTGGGAGGTAATAACCTCAGGGACTTCCGTGCCGCAGTATTTGCCATGCAGCTTAGAGTCAGATGAAAGGCCACTCCGCACCTCAACATAATCGTACTTGCACACCTACACACACACAAATACAGTTCAGTCATCCAGAAGGTGGCTGCCATGTTAACATGCAGTGACAGACATGCTCACCTCGTTGCCCTCCAGCTCAAAAGCCTCAAACTGCATGGAGATGCGGTACTGAGTGGGAGCCACCACCTGCCACACACAGTTCTTGTTGGGTGGATACTCTTTAGGCCAGCCAGGAGTGCTGATAGTTCCATTCAGCTTGGATAAGAGGCCCCCACATGCCGCTGTGAACGCCCAGATGCAAACAAGTCAGAAACTGATTCAAAAACAAGGACCTTTTGATAAACAAGCTGAAGGCTCATTTGGAAAAACTCATTTCAGCAGTTTTTGATCACCCAATCCATTGTCTTGAAGTTGAGTCATGACATCAGTCATGATAAAGCCACTTGGATAAGTGGTGAAATGTTTCAAGAACACTTTCATCCCAATGCGGTGACTCAACTTCCTGACAATGAAGCACCTGCGTAAATGAGAACCTTCAACAGTCAATCCATTCTTTTCCTTGTCCATTCACCCAAATTAAACAGTGAAAAAAAACTTTCCACACATTTTTCCCAGTGGAAATAAGTAAACAAGGTTTTCATTGATAATATTACAGATGACTTAAATTAATTTTAAAATGACCATGTATAACATGTCTGCTCAGACAGCGCTAAACACACCAAAGTTAACCTGAGAGTGCCTCAGCACAGATTGTAAACAGACCACATTTATATAGCATCTTGTCAACCCTGTCTACAAAGTTCCCCAGAGTACTTTACAATGTGTTTCTTATTTACAAGATGATAAAGTATTTCTGATCGTGTTCAAGGATGGAATAGTTCCTTACCATGTGGAACAAAGAAAGAGGACATTTTTTTCTTTACCAAGTCTAAAAACGGTCTGCAAACAATAAAGCGACCTCAAAAAGCAAACCAATTTGCATTTTTTGTTGCCTTCAAAAGGCAATTATGCCGTTTAACCTCTGAACATGTCGAACTTTTACAACCCATGAAGTTCTCCTATTTGCATGAAATTCCTTCATATTAGAGATACTAGTCCACATTTGACACAGCCATGCTTGTGGTTTACTGTTGTAAAAGACAGTGGGAAATTTGGGCGGCAGTGGCTAGGCGGTTAAAGGGTCGGCAGCTCCATCTCCGCTCCTCCCAGTCAACCGTTGTTGTGTCCTTGGGCAAGACACTTCACCCTCCCTGTCTCCAGTTTTGCTCCACTGGTGTGTGATTGCGTACGAATGTGCACCATCACCAGGTATGAATGAGGAGTGAATGAATATTGGGCACATTGTGAACGCTTTGAACGTCTGGAAAAGCGCAAAAAAAAAAAAAATTCCAATCCATCTTTATTAAAATATGATCTCATTTAGACCACTACTAAAATACCTGTCCCAGTCTGACCCTTCCATGACCCACTGATAATCAGTAGCTTTTACTCTGTTACTCATGTTAATTCCAATGTTTCTGCCTTTTGAGAAGTTTTTGAACATAAAAACGTTCTGATTATTTTTACTGGACATGCTTTTAACTTCCTCCACGTTACTACTTGGTGCAATTAATCTAGTAAGTGAGATTAAAACAAATCTTCATGGCACGTTGAGATTGGCTTTTTACTCTGTGATTTTTCTGCTGATGGAGGAAAAACAATAGTTTTATCAGTTGCTTTTCCTGTTTATCTTTAATGCATAAACCCATTCTACAAAAACACAAAGAATCCCACACATGAATGTAGAAAATCACCTTCACAGCTCTTCTTGTCAGGGGCCAGTTCATAACCGGGGTCACAGACGCACTTGAAGCTGCCGAGAGTGTTTACACACCTCTGTTCACATCCTCCATTGTCCGGCTTGGCACACTCATCTTCCTCTGAAAAAGAACAAGTGTCAAAGAACAAAACAAATAAATTTGTTGAAAAAGCAGCACAAGAAAGCACAGCGGACTGACAAACACAAACAGCTTGTCCTGGTTATTCTTACACACCTTTGAAGAAGTTAGCAGCAAAGCCAGCCTTGTTAACCGTTCCATCTGAAACGAACTTCATCCATAGAGTGTTTGAGGTCGAGCGCACATCTTCAGGCTTGTCATAGCCGCAGAACCGACCAATCAGAGGGCTTGTTTCAAGTGGGCCATCCCGGACCTCCAGGTAGTCGTAAGCGCAGCTGTCGTGCCTCTCAACCTGAGTAAACATTTATGCACAACATGTGTACAAAATGACAGTGAGAAACACAAAACCACACACTGCCGCTTTAGCGTTGGTAGAACACATGACAATGAATTTCTACTGATCTATTCCTAAACTTGGTTGCTGTGATAGCATGACCGCAGATTCATATGACGAATTCAAGACCCATATTTCTGTAAGGATGTGATGGTATCTCCACATTAACCCTTGAAGTCATGGTTTAAATATCCATACATACATTTTCTAAACCCACTTAATCCATTTCAGGGTCATGCTGGAACCTATCCCAAACACTTTTGGGTGAAGGCAGAGTACACCCTGGATGGTTCCCCAGTCCATCGCAGAGTTGGTTTGAATTAACCATGTGAATTTTGGAATTATGGTTTTGCCAAATTGACTGCAAGTAATGGTTGGACCACATTTCATCCTTTAGGTCATTCGTGTTGATCAACAAATTGATAGGAAGGCACAATCAGAAGTCGTATCATCATGGTTATCCAACTGTATAGTAATTAGTGATGCTGCTATAACAAAGGTCTGCCACGTTCCTGTGTCTGCATGTTTGATAATTACAAGACACTTAACCATATCTAATAGGATTGTTCTGAGGAATTTATTTCGTCCTAGTCAACATTATCCATCCGTTATTGCATATCACTTATAAACAAGAATGTGAATCATGAAATCCTAATTTTCCCTTGTAGCTGCACATTTGGCTTGACAAAGCCTTCAAAGCATGAGGAAAAGACCTTCAAGACCTTGCAGAAGCTCTCTGATGAGCATTAAATTAGGTAAACAACAGCAAAAGTCATTGTCTGTTCAAGAGGTGGTCTGGTTTTAGAAAAAAGTTCACAGGAGGGTCATAAGCATCTGCATGCAACAACTCTGAGCTGAAATGTTAACTTACATAATCTTACTATCAATAATGAACCTGTTGTTTCCCAGACAGCAGGTAACAATTTTTAGTTTTCCACATTTCACAAAAGTGAGTTTGGCAAACAGCGTCACAATTTTAGTCCTGAGCTGGAACACAGCTGCAGGGATGTCTCTGTTTCAACTTAATAAACCTTTGAAAAGACAAAGTTAGGTTTTTCCTTTTTAAAGGAAAACTTTTTTTTAATATACAATGAGTTACTATTGTTAGGATGGGTTTTTGCTACAGTAAATCTCTTGTTGTAAAGTCACTGACTTTTACTGAAAGAAATCCCCATCAGTCCATCCATATGCAATGTTTCCTTTTCATGCTACGTTCACACCGGCCTGGTGAAGTGCACGTTTAAGTGACCTCTTCCAATGAAAAGTCTAAGTGAAGGCACTTTTCAGGCTTTCAGGTTCAAAACCCTTGCCTTCACGCATCGCTACACAAGTTTTTAAGTCAGATTTCAGGCTCTACACACAAAATGTGAAGGCTGATGAACGTGTCTTGAATGCTAAACCAGTTGAACTTTGACCAATCAGGGACTTCGATTTTATAGTGACATATGGATGGCATCCCTTTTAATTCACGAAAGTGCAAACCGTTTGAAAATTGATCATGAAGGAGAAATTAATAATTGGTTTTGTGCCCGGCCAGAATTCTACAACACCAAATCTGTCATATGTCGGTATAGAGCTATGAAAGAAAAAGCCTGGAACAAGATTCATGAGGTTTGCACGGCTTCGACATTTCACACTCAGCCTCTTTTAACTGTGAGTACATGTTCTAGTATCGAGTTGCGACAGTCCAGTATTTAAAAACCTGTTTTCAGCACGTTCTTAAACGTGCATCACATACCCACTATGTACATACATGCATTAAGCCTTGTTAAATTATGTTAAATTATTATATAACTGCACATACTCACTGACTTACTGATTATTTGGCAGAGTAGAAGAGAATAGAATAATTGAAATGTTTTCATGTTCTAAAATGTGTAGCACGCTCATCTATCACGTCATTTTTACCCCATTCTTACGTAGCAGTGTTCCCCAGCTTCCTCAGTTTCTACCTCTTCACGCTTAGACAGTTTAAACAAACACACATCTCCACATGCTCAACCACTTTTATTAACTTTCTAGCAGCAACAGAAGCGTGAAATTTGACCCAGACATTACCAAGAACACTCACACAAAACGGAGGCACACACACACACACACACACACACACACACACACACACAGGAGGAGTGGGTCACCTCAAAGGCCTGGAAGCTGAGCCCAACATTGTATCCCTCTGAGACGGTGATCCTCCACACACATTCCTTGGAAGGTCTGTAGTCATCAGGATAGTTGGGAGACTGAATCTGACCCGAGTCCTTGGTTATTTCTCCTCCACAGATGGCTGCACAAAAGAGGCGACAGTGAGTGAGCGGAAAAAGACAAGATGAGTTAGCATCAACTGCGATGATCACCGACACAGAAAACACATTCTGTGTACGCCATGAATAATGCAAGCCTCAAGGAAAACTTCTTGGAAAGTCACTAGGACATTCAGTCTGAGAGCCCAGGCTGGTTTCTGAAACTTTAAAAACCTGAATTCATTTAACGCTTTTTGTGGTAATTTCTCTTCTTTTTTTACTCCTTTCTTCTTACCTTCATAAACAGCAGCAAAGCCTTTCCCAACCCAGTTGCTGCTGCTGCGGAATTCAATCCACATTCTGCTATCAGTAGATACCAAAACTTCAGGAATTTTGTCTCCACAGAACCTGCCTGTAAACACAAATGCAAATGCATTTAAAAGGATTATGGATGGAATTTATTCTTATAAACAAAAATGATGCAACAAAGGAATTAGTACAAAATGTATTCTTACTTGTGTCTATGTAAGTGACAATAATGAATCAAACAAATCTGCCATCCTTTCTGTTTGAACAAGAAAGTCAGGAAAACCTTCACACGCCCCACTGACAAACACATAACTCTACGTTATGAATGTGAAATTGCTGCAAAGCATTTTCATGCACAAGCAACAAAACAAGGGGATTTCCCTTGTTCCCCCCCCCCCCCATCGTTTTTGGTTGAAACTATTTTTTAAGAAAGACATAATCCTGTCTCAGTGGAGAACAAACATCTGTGAAGCATCTCGGCGTCTCATCAACCTTCACCTGCTTTTGTTGGCGCTGACTTGATTCTCTCATTTAACCACTTATTCACCACAGATGCATCAGTGCAGCTTTTTCATCCTGAATATACATCCTTTAAACTGCGGTGTCAGCAAAGCACAGAAGTCTCTGCGGTGCCTTAAATCCAAGGTCAATTTCATCTCAATCCAAAAAATTTTAAACATGTCAAACTTGTCAAAAATAAGCAGCAGAAAAGGCTAAATGGACATTTGATAGTGCTAAACTAATATAAAATTGATTTATCTTAAAAAATAATTACAAGTCTGTTTTTTTTTTAATCTCAGTTCTGTTTCTTACCAAGCAGAGGGGCTTTTCTCCAGTATCCATCTCGAACCTCAATGTAGTCGTACCAGCACAGACTGCTCTTATACAGGTCCATAGTGGTGAAGTTGAGAACAATCTGAACAAGCACAAAAGTAAAAACATATGAGCTACCATTTATTTCTGCATTTTTTAAGAGCACCTTGAAAAAGGAAGAGGAGGGTGGGATCTGCAGTGATGAGACTTCATCAATAGCAGCCACTCTGTCAGCTCTGTCAGTGTCTTATTATACTTAGCTATGCATCCAAGTTCTCTGCACTGCAGGGTGGGATGCTGACTGTGTGTGTATGTGTGTGCACCTTTTCTCCAGGTGTTACAGATATTCTCCAGACACAGTGTGTGTATGATGGATATCCATTGGGGTAACCAGGAGATGAGAAGTTACCGGTAGATTCCTGAAGTGTCTCCCCGCACACTGAAACCCACACAGGAACACACACAGTTGATGCTTGTGGTCAGTATTGCTTCTATGTGAATTTGAGATTTTCACCTTTAGCTGTTCTCAATCCTAACACCATTTAAATATTAACCCCTTGACGCCTGAATTTATTTACAGCTATAAAAAAAATCACTTACCTTATTTCAAGAAGATGCTAAATTAAGGTAATTTTGGAACTGCAGTGGTTTAAATGCACCAACAGGCGTAAGGGGGTTAATAAACTGCAGAATTTCTAAAAAGATATTTAAAAAAAATAGCCTTATTTTCTGAATCACAACAATATTATTTGATCTGTTTTCTTGAGTTCTTGTCTTGAAATGAGCCTTTACAATAATCAGTCAAGCTGCTCTTGCTTTTTATTCCCTTTTCCACGAAAGGTTGCATGTTTATTTACCCACATGCCCTATCCCCATTTAACCAGATTGAGAATTCCCCGATTGTAAATCATCATCAAAGATGCATATGCGGAAAACTGTCAGACGGTTATGTTCTCATTCTCTGGATTTAACCGAGGCTTATTCTCTCAAAGGAGGTTAGCCAAATGTGCCCCTCCTATCCTATCATGCATGCCTTGTATCCCCCCACAATGCCCTGGGGCTCAGTTCATCTGTCAGAGAATATGGTAACGTTTAAATATGACCTTAAATGGCTTAGGTTGTATCCATTTCCAGCTGGGGCACGCTAACAAAGCCTTTCTGCATTTTAATTACATTTTGAAAAGTTGCAATAAGAAAAAAAAATCTTGTTTAAAAAAAAAAAACTTTTAAAATTGAAAAAAGTTTTATTTCTAAATAATGTAAATAAACATTACAGAAAACAAAAACATAAAAATGTAAATATGAGCCAAATTCAAAGAAAAAGTATTGGATTTAGCCATTTATCAATCTAACTTTCCATAAAACATTTATTTCCTTTGTAACCTCACATATCTTAAATCTTTGTAAAGGACTTATCATCCTTTTTTGCTGTGAAAAACATCCTGTCAAGCTTTAGCTATCATACAGACTGCCCTACGTTTGATTTAACATACTACGATAAAGACATTTATGACCATCTGGGATCTCGATATCCTGCGGCACAAATACATGCATTCTCCAGAAGACTCCTGACAGTAGGAAAGCAGTGTTTGTAATAAGACGACTTTCAGTTTGACTTTGGTATGAGGAGAAGAGGTCTTAAGGACCCTTTATCTGCATCTGTTACTTATTTCTCTGCTTCAACACACCTGGTTTAAAGGGATTTTGACTATTTAAGTGATTCAGTTGATCAGCCTTTTATTTAAATCAGATGTGTCAACTCTGTGGTGTGTGAGTCTTCTTAAGATATATGGCTAGGTTTAAAAAGGCAGTTAATTCAATTAAACTGAACTTTACTTTACTTTACTTAACATAAAAGAATGGACAGAAATGTAATTTATTTGAAATTAAAAAGGTTGCAATATTTTTTTTAATCAAAATATTAATTATGCTACCTTGGGTAAGTTGATGTTCACAACAATGTTATTTAAAATCCAAAAATATTGACATGACTGTTTAGGAAAAAAGTGCCTTATTTACCCTTTGTTTAAAATTTGAAGCACATGTGTTTAACATGGTGTAACTGTATTATCAAAGAATTAATTATCAACAAATTTTGCATTATTTTAATGCAGCAAGTAGTCATTTTTTCGAAAAAATGACTGACAATAGATTTGTATGTATTATTTATAGGAATTCTCACCATAAAGTATAAAAAATTAGCAAAACCTTTCCCGCCAAAAGCTCTTATATGATTTCATGTAAAAAGACATTTTGAAATGAGCAGGAAAACCCTTTAATGCCCCTAGTGGAAGGACAATGAACTACAGGGCAGAAAACATGGACCAAGTTATATACAACGGGTTTTTTGAGGAAATTTTGGATCATGCTAAGGACATAGGGGTCTCAGAAATGCATGTAGCGAATATGATATAATGGTTATATAGGGTTAAGTTCATTAACTTTTTTTCTTATATTTTTACGGGAAAAACAGCTTTACTTAGTAATAAGTGTAATAACATATTTATTTCAATGTATAACCATTGCTCTGTTTGAATGTGTGGAAACTGTTTTTCATACCCGAAACAATATTAAACATTAAATAAAAATAAATAAATTGTGCTGAATAGGAAATCAAACTGAATGGTAAACTTGTGAAATGAATCCATTCAGATGTGTAATTTACCACAATAGACAAAAACAGGAAATACACTCTGACACAAACTAGCATGGAGATAGGACTTACATACAGTCTGTCTTGTGTTTGGACTATAACACAGTCTATGTGTGTGGGCCAGTAATCAATCCGACCATGTGTGATCGTAAACCTTTATAGCATTATTGCACAGCTCAGTGAGAGTCAACCCAGATCACGTCAGAATGGCTCGCAAGGGACTAGAAGAACAACACGGATGTGAACAAGAACTGCAGCAAGGACTGGCCGTGTAAATGTGTGTGGTTCCATGTGTATGTATCCCTTGTGCTATCCTATGAGACCCCACCCTTACACTAACGAGTTCTCCCTACCACGACAAAGGTGGATAAAGGTGAAGAGGATTTCATGTAATCCATGGACACCAGTGAGGATCACAAATCATTGAAGAAAAAAGGTTCAGCGCACTGTCTAGTGGCGTCTAGATGACCCAACTCCCAATGTTAAAGTGTCTAGGATAGCACAAGGGTTACATGTGCAAGATATAAAGAAACTAAATAAAAACTCAATTTGCAGCCCTTTGAGTGCAACAGAAAAGATCAGCTTTTAAATGACAACATCTGAGCAAATAAACAGATATCAAGCTAAAACAACATTCAAACACAAACACGGTGGCATCATAGTAAATATATCAATACCTGGACATCTATACAGCTTCCTTGCCTGTGCAATGTCTCCTTTACTGAGTCTGGTCCGTTGGCCAATTGCGGGCCGGACCCCGTTTTCGTCTCTTGATGGAAGGATGGTGTCGAGGAACATTCCACTTTAGGACAAAGACAAGCATAAGATAAAATATTTAAAACTCTCAAATCTATCATTACAACCACAGAGTACAACTTTATATGTTCTTTTTGTGTACCTCTAATTTAAGAGAAATAAATCAAGTTGTGCAACAAGTAAAAAACTACAAATGGTATATAAGAGACATAATAAATAATCAGACGACAAAGGTTTGGAAAATGCAATGAGTGGTAGCATTCTTAAGATCCATTCACACCGCCCTCTGATGAAAGGATGGGATCCCTTCTAATTCAAGGAAGTCATTAATCTCCATTCTGCCTTTTTGCTCTTTTATCAAGATGTCTTTATCATAATAACATAAAAACCAAACTATAACCTCCAAATTTGGCAGTTTCTTGTGTGAAATGGTCCTCAGCTGCTGCGTTTTTACCCGTGGTTACATTTTGTATGTACCTAAAGCAACAATCTTTAAAGCTAGACAACTGCTGTCGTTTATTACTTTGTATGTCCAGTGTAGACATCTTTCTAACTTATTTTGTTTTACCACACTTTTATGTTCCTCTGAAGGAATAAAGCATTGCTTCAGAGTGATAAACCAAATTGAATCCACTTGGTCTTAAACATGCCACGGTACATATGGACTGTAAGAGCATTGGGAAAAAATATTCAACGAAAGTTGGAGGCGTGTACTTTTTACTTTAACTTGCAAGCAATAAGTAAGAAAACCTCACATCAGAAATACCCCCGGAAAATTACAGAATATGCCATTGACAGAAATAGATGCCTATATATTTTTGTTTGTATAAAGTTGTGTACGTTTGAAAGAGACAGATGTAGCCAGTGGTTACCGTGAGAAGGTGTTCCTGGCGTAGTGCATGATGCTATCAAAATCATATGGTTCTCCGAGGGAATTCACCTCCCCTGGCTCCATCTTCAGGAAATTGTATTCCTGCCCTGAATATTGCATGTCATGCACACAGACACACATAAAACAGCAGCATTTTTATTTAAAAAAAAAAAAAGAAAGATTTTTGGACATAAATGTCTTCTTTAGAGACTCGGGACAAAACAAAAGAAAAAAACAAGTATTTTCGGAGCCTTGCTGAAAACAAGCAGAGCTGTTGGGACTGCTCACAGGCTTCTAAATAAACCTGTGGTGAGCTCCGACACACTCCTTTGAAATTTAATGTCACACCTGTCAGGTTGCACTGTTGCTCAGAGAAGTACGTTTAAGGTGAAGTGACAGATTACTGTGAAAACCATCTAAGTGACTTCACAGCCATCAAAAGGCACTTCCACACTCAGACATGAGTGTGAATTTGTAATGGACACAATGGACACATTTGTAATGGACACAGTCTATGAAGGCTGTCACTCGACTGTGGATGAGAAACAGCCTCTAACGGAGACACAGGTGCTTTTTGGGTAAGGAGGCTCACCTGGCTGGATGTTGTCCCGGATGATGGTCACATGATCGTCACGGTCAGGCCGCGTGTGCTCGTGCCAGAAGCCTATGACGTGACCAAGTTCGTGGACCACAATGCCGAATTTGTCACAGTTCTTGCCTATGGAGATTGCCTGGGGCCCATTGCCACGACGACCCACATAGGAACAACACCTAATGAGGATCATTAGGAAATGGTTCAAAGAGAAAGGTATGGAATGTTTACTACAGATTTGGCAATAAAGGAAAAATATTTAGCAATGATGTATGTTAGTAAAATGAAGACACAAAAGTCTTTATAAGGTTCCTATTCCTATGATAGATGTGAAAAATATGTAGAAAGATCGCACTCAACACACACCCACATTGCCTTTTCTGTTCAGTAGAGTCATGGGTGCCAGCCTAAGAAATCAGATTAAAATTATCCAGTGAGCTGAATGCAGGCTCAGGATCAGGAGGCAGAGAAGGATTAAAATAAAAAAAACTCTGAATTTGTAACTTCTTTAGTTTGATTTTTCAGATGCATACAGTACTACAATTTAAAAGAGTAAAATCTATGGAAGAAATAAAAAATCTCAATTTACTATTCAATTTAAAAAATTTAGTAAAAAAAGGATATTTTATTAAGTTGGACTGAACTTTTCATGTGTAACTTCTGATCATCTTTTGATCCATTGTAATGTTCTGAGTGGTCATTTAATTATAATTATGGCATTTTTAGACATTTTAAAAAGAGTTGTTTTCTAAGACATCATTTGTGCAGAGCAGCAGTTGTTTACCAAGAATTTGCCTCTGAGTTGTGGGTGGGACCATTGGCACGGGGCAACTAAGAGCTCTTTGTTTACGCACTCTCCCACTATCTTACAGCCCCTTATAACCCCAACCTAACATTAGCAGTGCAACAAAAAAGGGAGAGCACTAGTGGAACTATCCACTGGTACAGTTTTGAGCCAGATCCCAGCTCAGAAGACGAAAACAAAGACGTACATGAATCTATTTGTCTGCAATAGGATGCATCAGAATAGAGCGGAGCAGGGAGCTTGTGGCCTGTCCAGAGCATTTTTTACATAACAAAAAGGCTCTTTTTCAAACAAAAGAAGACCTTTTTTTTTTAATCAAAGTTGGTCTTTAAATGTGTCAAATTGATATCTGTTTGACAATTTGCAGTACTTGAGTTACTTCTAGACAAATTAAATGCAAGATTACTTTTAAATGCTGTGTTAAGCTGACTGCTGCATTTTTCAACCCTCTACTCAATATTGTCTTGGGGGGGGGGTAAACCAAACTGAAGCTTCACAACTTACAACCATCACCATGTTAAGTGTCACCACTGTACAAACACACTCTGACCCCACCGTGCTGCCACTCGACAGAACAATGCACTTCTGCCGTGTATGAACCAAAGAACTGCAGGGACATACAAACACTTCAGTGGAGTGGTGTGATTGGTGGGACGGGGAAACAGCAGCAGGACAGGAAGGAAAGCAGAGCCATTGTTGAGTGACCGCTTCGTCTCTCACTGTGACAAGGTCACTTGCGAATTCAAGGTACACAATCACACACACAATCCAAGATATACAAAGACATCTTCCAAACTCACCCACAGGGTCTATAGGTGAAGACTATGTAGCTTTCTTCGTCCGTCTTCTCAATGAAGGTTACGCATGTTTGCTTCTCCCAGTGACGCATGGCCTGCTTGAACATGGCCCTCTGACTACCTGAAACACACACATTTACATCCTGCTTTTACACAATCACACTTGATGTGCACTTTACTGCTGACTGGTAATAGGCAACAGCCTAGAGGGGCTGCTTACCAGTGAAGTTTCCTCCGATGACGTACGGAATGACTCCCCCGGGCCATATCCTTTCAGCTCGGGATGTGGCTGCTCGAGGAATACGACTCTTCACAACTTTCCCATTATTCACAGTTTGAGTCTTTATGCTGGTGGAGTCCTTGCTGTTGTTCTTAGGTAAATGATCTGCAATGAGAAAGTTGTGGCAAAAAAAGGCCAATAAATCTATTTATTTTATTTGTTTGAATTGAAATATATTAGTAGTATTAGTAGTAGTTTGTAATATTAGTAATCTGTAAACATTTTTCATATTAAAGGGATGAGGAAGAACATTGCATCAGAACATGAAAATGAACGTTTTTAACGATCAGGAGCAAGCTGGACATGTGGGAACTAAGAGTAATTCAATTCCACTGCCGTACAAAAGTTAAGCTATTCTGGTGCCAATCTGGAGAATACTAAACCATTAGCAAAATGCCTGCTATTGCCAGTTTTGAATTGCCAAGGTTCAATGTTAATTTAGAATTGTTTAGCACCCACAGTATAGGAAAATTGCATTGTCAGATTGTATAATGGCAGAACAGTCATACAACACGCTAAATGCGTATTCTTAAACGCAAGCATGTCCCATGATGTTTAGACTGGAGGAGCAGGGAGAAGCTTCTTCTTCTTGTTTTGCTACTGTTTACCAGCTCATGTCTGCCACCTACGGGTGGATAAAGCTTAGTGAGAAATGTCGAAGTAGTGCAAATCTCATGAACCTTGCTTCAGGATTTTTCTTTCACAGCTCTATTTTGATATATGAAAGCCTTGGTGTAATTTAACTGACCGGGCAAAAACAGAAATTATTAATTTCTCCTTCATAATCAGTTTAAAACAGTTGGCATTTTCATTAAATAAAAGGGACGCCATCCATGTGTCACTACCAAATCCGAGTCCTTTACTGGTCAAAGTTGAACCTGGTTTAACTTTCACGACCCATTCAATGGCCGCGTGTTTTGTACATAGACACCTAAAACGGTTGTAGACACTAGTGTAGCTAAACATGAACATGAAAATTTCAAATGTGGAAGCCTGAAATGCACATTTACTGACATTTACATAGATTTTTCATTGGAAGTGGTTGCTTGAACGCACGATAAACGTAGCTTCAGAGTACTTAAAAAAATATTAACTTCTCTCTAACAAGGCTTAAAGAGAGTATTTTGTAACTGTACAAAGAAAGTTTATACTGTTTTTTTAATAAATTCTTATTTTTATGCATAAATATTTATATTTTTCCCTTTAGTTGTACATGGTAAAAAGTTTGTTCCAAAGTGACAAAGTGAATCAGAATGCAATTAAAGTAATAAAACAGCATAAAAAGTTACCCATATATATATATATGTTTTAAGAATATATCACGTTTTACTATATTTACAGAAATAAATATATGCTTCAAAGAAAGTATAATATATTGTTGCTTGATAAAGAAGCAAACAAATGTGTTAAAAAAATTGATAAAAATAGTATTCTTTCCCCTAATCAACAAAGTCAATGGTACATTCCCATAAACCCTTGCCACTTTAATTTATTTCCAGCAATGAAAAAATAATTTCTCTTGTATTTTTGCTGTCATGTAAATGCTACATTATGGTTATTTTGGAGCCGAAATGGTTTGATGCAGCAATGATGTAAATATCAAGGGGTTGAAAGCACAATAAACAAACACAGATTAAATGAATAGCCCAGACATTCTACTAGCAACAAATTACGTACCAAAGCCATATCTTCGTATTCTCTCCAGAAGTAGGTATAAGGATCCTTTTTTCACCGATTCCTGTTCTCCCACACCACCTGACACAAAAAAGACATTTTGCATCCCTATTGCTATTTTGCTGCAAATAAATAACGAAGAGCAAAAGAGAGGGTGATGATGATAAAATTTGTGTTGCCTTCACTTACCAGATGTGTGCCCCTGCCGATGTGAATGTGTATGTGTGTGTTGAGTTAGGTCTATTGTTCTGTCAATCTGGAACATGCGCAGGTCCTCCTCATCTAAAGCGATGTCTCCCCAAAATACAGCTAAAAGTAAAGAAAAAAAAAGAATGTTACACAAAAGAAAGAAAACAGTACAGAGGAAAGGTTTTTATACAAGTTTGTAAAGTGTATGCACTGGTTTTCCAAGACTTTGCCCAATCTTGGTCCAAGGTATTGTCTGTCTGTACCGTGGCCTGCATTAGATTGGTCAACTGTCCAGTTGCCTTTATTTTGTCAGGACACGACTAGAAACACAAATCCACGTGATTGTTTGAATGATTTCTAAGGACTGAGCGACATTCTGCTTCAAAAAGTTCGCACACTGCCCCAAAGCCGCTGTGTGTGCTAGAAGTCCGAGCTCTGCTCTGAGACGCACAGTTCTCCTGACAGCAGCTAACCCAGAGCGGCGGGACGGATCGCAGTCACACAAACAACAAAATGCACACGTAACAAAGCATCCTCCCCTCAAACACAAAGTTATTAATCCAGCTGCTCTGCTCAGAGATACAGTTCGTTCGGTCCACCGGCACACGAGCCAGGACCGCGCAGGGTCCCGCTCCTCCCCGGCACCCCCCTCGTGAGGGGTTTAAGACAGGCGGAGAGCCGGGGCGAAGCGGAGCGGCACTTCGCACCGGGCGTCCGCAGAGCAGCCGGTCGGTCCTGTTTGAGCTCCAAAGCTTTCTCTCAGCGAAACACCGTATGCGTGACGTAAAACCAGAGCAATAGTGACACACGATCGGAATGAACCGTTTACATGACCAACGATCGGATCAACAAGCGGTATAACCCACCTATCTCAATCAGAAAGAAATTTTGATCCG
The DNA here is from genome assembly GCA_023969325.1 of Oryzias curvinotus. Lineage (NCBI taxonomy): Eukaryota > Metazoa > Chordata > Actinopteri > Beloniformes > Adrianichthyidae > Oryzias > Oryzias curvinotus. Next base: position 34,488,545 of record CM043706.1, read on the forward strand.
AACGAGTCTGATTGGGGAAAAATGTCATGGTGCCTGTCAGACTCCTCCCCCTCCAGCTCTGCTGCTCATTCATCTCAGCTGTGACTACTCAACTCATCAAGCCACCTGCTACAAAAGGAGACCCAGCTTCATCATTCTTCGCCAGTCCGTTAACCCTGATGGAGCTTAGTCTCCAGAAGCTCACTACGCCTGGCCCCTTGTCTTGTCCTGAGTTAACTTTGTCTGTTTTCTGCACTCCAGGTTTTCACCTCATGCCAAGAGTGTCACCTGAATCTAACCACCTCAAGCAGCAGAAGCCACAGCCGTCCTGTTCTGACGCCACCTGTGAACGTGAGCCACAGTCTCTGTGCTCTTCTAGTTCACCAGCTACGCCACGCATCAAGCCACAGCTCTCCTCAAGATCTCCAGCCACGTTACCCACAGTCTCGCCAGGAACCAACAAGAACTTTGTTAAACATCTTACCACTCACCTATTTGTCTCTGCCTCTAGGTTTCAGCATCTGGGCCCATCCCGTGTTCTAGTCATGACAAAACTATTCCGAACGGTGTGTTTATATGACGCATTTTCCTTCCAATCAGGCATTCTTTCAGATTGCTTTTGCCCATGTAAACGCAGCTACTCACTTATTCCAACAAAGTGTGATGAAAACATCCCAACAGTAGATACAAGCTGTTACTGTTTTCATCAACACCTCTGGAACCTCCCTGGAGCTGCTCACTCTGGTGATGACAGGTCTGAACCTTCATGACTTGGGTTGAAGCTGACACCTTCAAGCATGAATGAATTTTCTCATGATGGCATTTTAAAACATTTAAAAAACAACAACTTCATAAGGTTCCTAGGAGACACAAAATTAATTTCAAGCTAAGTGGTGAACAGACAGAGGGAAAAACAGGTAAAAGCAGATGAGCAGTGAATAGTTCAATTGCTTTCAACAGAAGATAACTTAGGGTATCCAAAAAATTAAAGGTTGATGTCTTCCTTGTTTTCAGGCTTATTTTAAACAGGATTTGGATTTAGAATAATTTTGGTTTTATTTCAAGTTTTACTTACAGTATTTCCCCAACAGAAACAATAAAAAGGACATAAATCCCTGAAAATGTATACATTTTTTAACTTACTGCAGCTTGTTGAAATGCAGACTCATCCTTAGTTAGCACTGGTTATCTTTAAGTCGTCAGTCAAAAGAAAGAACAGGCTGTAACACCACATTTCAAGAACCACGGTTTCCTTCAAGCAAAGTGATAAATCACTAAAAAACAAATTTTTCCTGCTTCGTGTTTCTTGATGATCTTTCCCTCTTGACCATCTGCATTTTTGTCATAATGTAGTTCTCACACTTTCTCACAAACTTTATCGTGCCTGTCTATTGTTAGACGAAGCACATTCTTCTCTGTACACTCATCACTGCACCTACAACGCAACAAATCAGCCACTAACAATGAAGAAATAATGATAACCATCGATGGATGATTAGATGCAAAGGTATGAGCATCCACAGGGATTTAAGTCACTGATACATTCACAATGGCCTTGGAGCGGCCGGCCACTTAGTTAAACAGGGTTGCTACTAAAGGAAGTGGGGGTCAGGAGGCCATTGTGTTCAACTCCATTCTATTGTTGAACACTGGAGCAAACGAAAAATACTATCTGATAAAAGCCAAGAGTGGAAATTGATGCTTTTATTTTGGTTTCATAGTAAAACTTTGAAAACAAGACCTGATCATCTGGGGTAACAACATAATTAATGGCACATTAAACTCTATTGTTTTTTTAATTATTATTCAACATGGAAAAGTCAAGACTCTCTGAAACTAAAAAGATGGAACAAAATTGAAAATTAGATAAAAATGTTAATAGCTCTGCTATTATAGAATACGTGTATGGGATAAAAGTAAACAACTCATTAATTTAACTGATTTACATACTGACTACATATAACTTAATGCATACTACAACTTTTTAACAGAATGAATTATATTATAATTGTAAGTTCTATGGAGAAATTCTTCAGTATAGACACCCAGGTGTTTTTTTCTTTTTGTTTCGTGTAAAAATAAACTAAGCTAGGTAAGGCAAATTAAGCTAAACTAGTGTAGCTATGTTTGCTCCATACTCCCTAATTAATAAAAACTATACAGAGCGGGATCTAATGCCCTGAATCCTAAAAGCAATTCAGACATGATGCTCACTTCTTTTTTTTTTTACTTCTTTTTTTAACGGAAAATTTGGCGTCACAAATTTCCCTGAAGCAAAAACGTAGTAGCTATCAGACATATTACGAAGACTATTTAAACTAGTGAGTCCAGTATCTGTCAGAATACCTTTTATTTAGTATAAAAAAAATTGAAAAACGACATAATAAAAAATTTTAAAAAAATTGTAAAATGAGTCTGCATCTGTTATTCAGAGGCGGTTAGTTCCCCTCTACCCTCATCAGCAAGCATATTTTGGTTATTCAAAAATAAGGCACCAGGTAAAACAAACTACTGTAAGCTCATATAATAAAAATCTTTAGGGTATAGAAAATGTTATTGCATTTATTCTCGTTGATGGGGTTTCCCAATGTATTCAAGTCCCGAAACTGGGCTGGTATTCTTTATAATACCAAAGCTTACTTGACAGTGGAATAAGTGAGTGTGACTTTGTCGTAAAAATGTGTTAATATAACACACTTAAACCTTACAAGTGGTCTGGAGAGGCTTGTTCCAGCTGTTGGCTGTTAAAGTATGTTTCTCCTTCAACATGCACATTTACACATAAGGAGTAGAAAGTGATATGAGAAGGGTATTGTTCAGTTGTGCTATTGGTATAGGCTTATAGTGCATTATCATTAATCTTCTGTCATCTCCCTTTTGGTACCTGGAAAATTTAAATGCCTCTGGAGAGATTAGGACTCGGGATATTTCATGAAAACAAGGGAAACTACAAAGACTTGTATCTTTCCAGGAAAAAGGAGCTGACACAAGCAGATATGCAAAGCGAGGCGAGGAAGGGAAGAACAAGGATAGTAAGTTTGGCCTATTGATTGGGGTCTTGTTAATTTACAGAGATACCATAAATAGCTCAAAGTCAAGCCAGGGTGGGGTGGGGGGTGAGGAAGGGTAAGGACAGCAAGGTGGAGGGGGGGCAGGGGTAGAGGAAACGTATTGATCTAGAAACCCCAGGATGTCCCATGAGACCTACATCATGCTGACCAGGTCCTTACTGTTTGTCCTTCAGCAGGGCACTGCAGCAAACACACAGGTACACGCTCCAGTATGCAGAAACATGTCAATTGTAATAAAAAGATATAAATTCCCCCATACTGTATCTTTTTACATTTACTAATTAGACTCTTTAGGGAATGCTCCACATTGATTCTGTTTATATTCCGGGCATGTTATTTATGTATATATGATACGTACCGACCTATCTATCATTATATTCTTTTTCTCCTCTATATTTGATACACTTTACAGTCAAAAGCAGTAAAGATCTGTGTAGTGCTGGATTATTTGCTGTTCTCAGTTGGATGCACATAACAAAAACATAGAGAGAATGCACACATTTACACACCTCACTAAGCTCCTCATTAAAAAAGTATGAAGCTGCACTCTTGGTTGGCCATTATTTGTTTTGAAATATGCAAGAACAAAAGCAAGTATATGAACTACTCTAGTTCTATCAAGGTCTCACATTGTTAGTTTATTGCAACATCAAAGGTGGATTAGCTCTTAATAAGGATTTTTATTAATGTGGATTTGTTAAAGCTAACCCTTTGGAAGGAGCGGTTAGAGCTGATTGTTGGTCAGTTTAAAAAGAGACGGGACAAGACAAACCACCTCAAATAGTGTTGGCACTGATTGCACTTCACAGCAAGCTTTTAAACTGCTAAAGCCATAAGGTTGATGCTCCACCCAAGTAATGTATTCATTAACCCTGTCAGATGAAAATAAGTCTGTAAAAGGAGTAGGTTTTACTCTCAAAGGCTGTGGTTTGGTTTAATTCACAGCTTGTAAAACAAGTCTGGACATAAAGGCTCACAACAGCCATCAAAGCATCAGTGAAATTTATGGGCAGTGTGTTACAAGAAGTACGTCTTACAAATGAGGACTCAACTAGCAATTACCATTTCAGGCAATGCACATCTCAGCTGTAAAAGCAGTTTTGTACAAGGGAGAATATTACTCATTTTGATTTGATATTAGAATAGTTTAACTGGGCTGTGGTCTAAAAAAAATACATACTAAATGTCTTCTAACACAAACATTAAGACTAGAACTGCCTCGCTAAACACAGCGAAACCACGATTAGAACCAGTTTGCTTTTCTTAGATGATTCAATTTGTTTGAGCTAATTTGAAAGCCCACCTGAAGTCCAGTCTGCCTAAAAGACCTTGGGCCTTAGTCACAACTGCCTTTATGGGCGGGCACGAGCGAAAATGGGCAAAGCTGTACAAGGCGTGCAGGTGGGCCGCACTAAATTTTAAGACAGCTCGGTGAGCCCGTAGAGCAAAAGAGTTCATGCACATTTTTTCTACAGGCATACTCATAGCGAACACTGAAATAACATGCAAGGATATAAGTATGGGTGAAATCACTAAGACACAGGCAGACAGATCTTGTTTTCTAAACTCCCTCAAACTCTGCGCGTTGTGCAGGGAGCCCGTTTGTGCTGTTCAAGTGTCCTTACGGGCACTTATGTATCAGATACACACCCCGTGCATGCAACACTTGCCTGCGGTCGGTAAGGAACCTGTGCACACCTCACTAATGGCTTGAGTGTGGTGTAAGTGCACTGTACGACAATTTATTAAATTTATTAAGACTTCTGGTTTTGATAAACTGTCTAACCTTCATCTGCCTGCTGTCTGTTACTTTAATCCACCAGTCCTCAACAACAACATCACAAGTAGGTACATTATCCTTACAAATACTTTACGACACATTTGCCACATGCCCAACAATGGTACGTTCCATTTTCATGATGTCCCTAAACGTGGCTGCGTGAGCCTCAAGGGGACTGCAAGATACACCTGCGCTCCCCTTAAGATGCAGCCGCTTCTCTCTATGACCCTCCATGAGTCGTAGAGAAAAACCCAAATATGCAGCACCTATAATGGTCAACTCCTTGTACGGGTGGGTGCACGTGACTTAGACTTTATTTTTAGGAGGACAATTTAACAAACTAAACAGTGAAAGTAAAGAAGGCCCAGAGCATCAAGTTGAAGAAAACATCTTGCAAAAGTTGGAAACTATTTCTAGTAGATGTGGGGAGGGTTACAGGCATATTCCTTTTAATAATCTTTATATTATTATTTTCAAGTTGAATTTCCTTCTTTTAATGCTTTTTTCATTGAGGTCAGCAATCGTTCTTGCCATTACTACTACGAAAAGAGTACCGGTAGCTCACAGTATACTGGGAGACGGATTGCAGATCAGTCAAATAATCAATGTCATCTAATTGTACCAACAAAACTGTGTAAACATTATTGCATAACCCTTTAACACTGGAGATGTCGCCAGCAACACCATAGTCTTTTGCGTGCCGCAACTCTTTAACCATTCATGTGATCAATATGAATCTGCTGAATCTGTCAGAGGAAAAACTGACTTTTCATGTCGGCTTTGCACTTATCTTCCCTTCAGGTTCCACTAGAAATAATGTTAATTGTGTACATGGTTGAAGAGTTATGGTAGTTAAACGAATGTGAACACTGGAGCTAAAGCGCCAATGTCAAAGGGTTAATAATACACACACAAAAAATCTTTTGAGTGATCATCAAATTGTGGTTACTTTTTCAGCATAATTTGGTTTGATGAAAAACTGTATTAAAGTGAAGGTCGTTAAAGTCAAATAAATATTACTGCTTTTAATTGACCATACATTTTTACAGTTAAAAATCTGACAGAGGGACATTGTGCATTTGAATGGGTTTAATTAAAAGCTGGTAGTGGCCACAGTCTCCACAGTCCAATGTGGTGTAAACTGCACTTGAGCAGCACTCAAGCACAGATTTCCAAAGTGTGTGTTCTTTGTGAGCACTTAGGAATGGAATAACAATGAGCTGCTTGATTTTGTAAAGTACTGGAATGTGAAGTGATGCTGGTGTTTGTATCATCAGTGGTCCAAAAAGGACTTAGACCAAGACCAAAGCAGCATACACCCAGCCCCCAGAAGCAGACGGGATGATCTAATGTCTCTATTTTCTTTGGGGAGCATGGTTAACTCTGCTTAAACCACGATAATTACAAAAGTATACCCTCAAGCCAAGATTCATTAACAATTCTTAGGATCCCAGACACTGGCAACGACTTGGTCTCACTCATCTCTGCTGACACAATGTCGGGTCCAAACCTTGCAACTTGTGTGTGTCTGATTAGTGTAAGCACCATTTCTTCATGCATGAACACAGTATAAAAAAAAGGAAAAACAGATGGCAAGACTGCAGGCGGATCTGAAATGACCCAGAAACAAAACCACATCACACAGAAATATATAAAACACATATGAACCTCAGGCTTTCATGACTTCTGAATTAAAAATAATCCTCTATAAATTCTTATAAATTCAACATTTGATGGCTCAGCCCGTCTTAAGTGTGCAGCTAGCAATTACTTGGCAAAAATAAATCAAGAATGGTTATATAGGAAAACAGTGCAATTCATAAAGACAGTGGATAGGATATACACTTAATTTATACACATATTTTAAAAGATTCTAGCTTGATTTTACTGCACTTTCTGTGCCTTTGAATGTGATTTCATTTATTTTTATTTCAAGCATTAATTGTAGTCAATGCAATAAAAAAACACAGATTTATCAAACTCATAAAAATGATGATATGCTTAATTAAATATAGTGATCATTAACTAAAGTCAAGTAGAGCTTGATTTATTGTTTGAAAAAAGGGTGGAAAGTCAAATTTCAGTGACTATATCTAACTAAGCCATTAAACTATTTGTTATTTGCAAACATTTTCTTAAGATTTCGATGAAGTATAAAGTTATGACCCTGATATTGACTGAAGCAACTATCCATCCATCCATTTTTTTAACCTGCTACAGTATATCCCTATATCATAGGGCTGCCACAGCCTAACCTGGCTATTGTTGGGTGAAGGCAGGGTACACCCTGGACAGGTTGCCAGCTTGTTGCAGGACTCTGAGTGATTCTCACTGAAGATGAACGAGTGATTCTCCAACACATTTTTCTTACGGAATAACATAACTATAGTTCTTTCAATCAAAACTAAAGGAGTCTGCATCAAAGTGAATTTGTTTCCATCATTTCACTTATCTTAACTTAAATTAACTCTTTTGTTTGACAGAGAGAAATTTCTATTTAAGGTGGTGGAAAATGGACAAAAGATCAAAGGAAACATCACGCTCATAAAGGATAAAAATAATTAGATTCAATAATTAAATAAACATACTGTCTGGAACATTCTCATGTATAAAGTAAAATGTTTTGTTAAAAAAAACAATGTTGTTGCATAATGAGGAAATAAAACACTTTATGTTCTTAATTTGTTATTTATTCATTTATTTTTCATCCTCAAAAAGTATCGATAAGAGTACCGTTAAAATACCGGATCGATAAGCAGTATCGATAAGAGTAGTAGTACCATTAAAACCTTAACGATACCCATCCCTAACTACAAGTATACTTAGTCTACACTAAAAGTGAGGCAGTATGTTTTTATATTATCTATATAGTGTGAAGTTAAAATGTTCCAGTTTAGAAAGTTTACTCAGTTAGTATACCTACAACATCCAACACGTGTACATGGTCTGTGTTATTCTTGTTATACTTTTGTTTATACTCAAGTCTACTTAATGAAAAAAAAATTCAAGTATACTTCTTTTTGCTAAGGGTCCTGCTGTACTATGCAGAAACCAAACATTCGCTGCACAAGAGTGAGCTCTCAGAGTTTAAGGCCATGCAAAAGCATATTTTCTTTCATTCCTATAAATATCATGCTTAAACATAAAATAACCTGTGCTTCTGGTTTTCTGGGCCAGAAAGCACAGTGGAGCTAATTTGTGACTTTGACCATTTTCCTTGCTATTTTTAGAAAAGGTTGTGTCCCATTATAGCAGCTGCTACAAGGCACTCTGGGGGATTGGACCTTCTCATTAGAGGCTTCTTCAGTAAATCAACCTGAAGCCATTGTTCACCTGTTTTCCAGGACACTGGACTTTTTATTTTAACAATGCAACATCGTAAAAAGCAGACTAAAAGCAACAATGCACTGTTAAAATGAGGCACTATAATAATATACATAAAAATGTCTTGATTTATAGTAATGTTTTTCAACACGGATGTACCCATATAAAAGACCATGTCTTAAGAATGCAGTGTCCAAAATTGCTCTTGTTCCACATTATTGAATCAAAATCAAAGAAAAATGTAAACAATGAACATAAAAACCTATTCTAAACAAAAAAATAAATACAGATTATCTTATGTATTTATCAGGAAGTGAAAGGTTTAAACTCAGTAAAATGTTCTTTCATCCAGACAAAGAGCAGTTTGATAAAATGATAGAACATTCTTTGCATCCTCCTCACATTGAGGATTTATGTTATACCAAAAACTATAGTATCATAGGCTGAGTAAAGTTTTTCCACCATGTTAAAAACCTGCAGTCTCAAAGCGATCTGAACAGTGGAGCTGTATTATCAAGAACGGGAACCACGATCCATTTGGGAAAGGCTGGAACATTCCGGCATTTCACTATAACTGAGGGGAGTGTGAGAAAAAAAAAATGAAAGAGTGAATTACAATAACGAAGTTTATTAGGTTGAGAGTAAAACAGACTGCTGGGGATTTGAGTCTGGTGGCGTTTAATTATGTGGAAGTGAATACCTCCCTGAGAATGAACACTCACACCTCATAAACACACTGAGCCTTTTGATGTGAATCCTTGCAAACACAATCAAAGAAAAGGAAGAAGAAAAAAGCTGGAGGTCAAGAGGAAATTCAGGAGTACACTTGACATTTATGGGTGGTTTGGAGCTGTGTTTCTCCAAAGACCCGCTCCAATCATCTTTTGATCTGTTATAAAAGCAAAATCAAAAAATCCTGTGTAGTAGTTCATTTGAAATTTACATCTGAGTTGTGAGTCTCACTGTTGTCACTGTTTACATTCTCTCCCACTAGCGTTCAGCCCCTCAAGCAAAAATGGCGAACATACATGAATCTGGTCCCCTTCAAGCGGATGCATCCAAATGGAGCAACGTAGGGAACTTGTGACCCACCCATTGTGTTTTCTACTTAACAAATACGATATTTTCAAATGCCATTTTTTGTATGCTCCTGATTCACAATGATTTGAAAACCTAGAATGCAATTCTAAGCTTAATTTTATCATAGATATCAAAAATATCCATCAAGAAATTTGCTAAAAACACCAAAAACACAATTTTCCTCAGCATGAGTCTTTAAACTGGTTGAGGTGAATGATTTGTCGCTGCTAAAAATACCAGCAGAAGGTGACAAAAGCACCATCGTGTTTAATAATTAAGCAATATGTGACAGGTGGAGTAGATCTGACTCATAGCCTCTGCAGCTCCAGACCAACAAACCCAGGGCTCTCAGCACAAAGCCTTTACTTGTGCTGAGGGTAGTCCTGAGGAAGACCTCATGAGCACAGTGGCAAAAGCACTCCTCTTTAATATAGTATGAGTGAGACCAGTTGCTTTCTTACCACACACACAACACAGTCGCAAACACACGTACTTCACTTTAGCTTCCCTCCAACGAAGAAATACTGGAAGGGCTGTACAGTAGTTGAGCTGTCTCCGAATTAAACAAACAGTTTAAGGGTAAAGTGTTTCCACTTTCCCCTTAATTGTAGTTCAATCCAGTTTTTTCCCAGATAAAAAGAAATACACTGACGTGGCTGTAGCCTCCAAATTGCCAAACTTAATTCCTGACCATGAGCCTTTGAGGATACACTGGTAGACCTGAAGGAAAATTGGATTAGACATGTTTACCGCAACTATCAACAACCTTTCATTTGAAAAAAACAAAACACTTTTCTGATGAAAACTGTACAACCTGTGTGTGCGTGCTGTGGATCTATTACCTGGCAGAACCACAGGCTTAAATTTACCCTTCACTCTTTAAATAAACAGACACAGTGGACACATGTGCATTCAAGCCTGCTTGGTTGAGGAAGTCAAGATGAGGAGATATACTGTACTGTCTTTCACTGTATATTTACCAAACCAAAGAGCTACAGCACTTTACAGAATATAAAACATCTGCAATATTGATTCTAAACTTTAATTCAGACAATGCACTGAGGAAATGAAAGAGAAGTCGCACAATTTAAACATTTGGGGAGCAGAGCTTTCTGGAACTAATCAGACACTGATTCAATTCCACTTTTTTGGTCAAAATTCACCTCCTTAGAACAAGTTTTTCTATGAACCTGTAACTATTACATCAATGTGTTTCTCCTCTGTTTGTAAACGTTTTACTGTTGAATTCTAACGTTTTATATTTCTTGTGTATGGAGTCCTTGGGTGTTTTGAAATGTGCTTTATGATTTTTTTTTATTAGTATACATGATAGAGAACAGAATCATTTTGAAAGATTTCTATGTAGTAACAATACTTCTTGGGAAAATTTCTAAACAGTAAGAAAGCTTGTTTACTATCATTACTGATGTTGCCACATTTTTGAGGAATGTAACTATTCCTCAGTAGACTTTGGATGAGCAGCAAAGCAAAATTTGTGGAATAAACTCATTAAAAACTTGGTTGGTTTTTACTGGATTGGATGACTGAAGTTTGGAAAAGATGCAAATTGATGATTTAAGAATTTAATCATTAAAAAAGCTCAAGTTGTGTGTGGTAGAGATACACACAGTAGGGGTGGGCGGATCAATCTGAGTATCGACAGTATCGATAGCAAGTAGGGCTGCAAAATATGCAGAAAACTCACGAAATACGATGTTAGTGAACAATATTGTGATGTCGATAAAACTTGCGATACATAAAGAAAAAGCGAAACAATCAAAAACAAAATTTCCATTTCACTGCAACAGTTTAATTTAAATAAGAGTCAACCCTCTACATCTAAAATAGGAGAGCTCCATCCCATTGGTCAGCAACGTGAAGGCATTCATCCAATTAGTCAAATGCAAAAAGGGATTTATTTGATTTGTTAAGTACTTCAGCCATAAGCTTGTTTTAGCACATTTAAGGTAACCATTTATTGCAATTTTTGCCAATTTTTGTGATATGGATATTGAACAGCATCCTATCACAATAACGATAAATTTGCGAGTTGTTGTGCAGGCCTAGTATCAAGGTGGTGAAGTATTGATACTAGCATAATTAGACTGATACTTTGGATACTTTCGTTGCAGTTTTTCTTTAATACCTACAGTAAAGAGCTTAAATTTACCTACAGGGTTGCCAGATTGGGCAAAGAACAGCCCAATTGGAAATGTCTTTCTGCGTACCCCCCATTGAGAAATTCTAAGTTGCATTGTTTTCGCTTCTACAATTTCAGCATCCATTAAGCCTTGGAGCAAAGCAAACCTCTGAGCTTTGAATGTTTGCCCACAGTCCATGAGCTTTGTAGAAATGTATAGAAAGATAATTAAAAACTGCTAATGCTTTAAGGATAATCTGAAACTACGGATCAAAAAATTAATGTTGGCCACTATGACTTTAAACAACATTGGACCTGTAATGTAGCTTGAATTGCTTCACTAATGTTCAGACTTAACTCTCAACAGTGTGCATAATATATATCTGCATTACCAAAAACATTTGATTGCCAATCCAATGGATTACTTTGATGAAGACAACTTTTTCTGACCATTAGACCTTAAGAACATTTGTTCAAGAAACAGATAAAAAAAAAGTGGTACTAGAAGTGGTAAATGGCATTTTAACACCTGTCCGGGGACTACGGATGAAAAATAGCCTTTGGGCTAATTCAATCAGAATGTGGACTCATCTGAATCAGCTAATCAGCAGTAAACATCGCAGGGATAGCTAGAAATCCTGATTTATTTTTCATACCATATCTAACTCAAATCTTACTTTGGCAAAAAAGGAGATAAATTCATGACGTAGACATTTTTAAACCCTTGTCTACCGCTTTCTTACAGAAGAGTCTCCATGCTCCAAGATTTTCATGGTATTCAAGGAAAAATGTAAAGAAACAATATCTTATTGATTGTTGTTGAAAAAAAAGGCCCTCACTGTTCAGACACTCAAGTTTGTTTACCTTTCATTTCATCTATGTGAGATTTTATGAGAACAGTGATTTGGAAGGAAGCATGAATGACTCTTAAGTGAGCGTAGGAGCGTGTGCGTGTTCGAACGTGTGTGTTTGTGTGCGTGCATGTGTGTCATCTCCAGCTGAGCAGCAGGATGCAGACAACCAGGAAGAGATAAGCGAAGGGTGAATGGAGGGAGCTTTGCATGAGTGTGTATCAAGTGTGTGAGTATGGGTGCATTTGTACATTCGCGTGGGGAAATCACTTCACAAAGGCCTGGAAGTGTGTGTTCCCCTGTCTGCCAGCGCGGGACTCAGAGGAGATAAGCAGACAGCCAAATATTCCCCTTGTGTTTTCCCAGCAAAAACAGGAGGCGGAATACCAACTACTCAGACTGATGCCACAGGGTCAGGCCTGGAATGAGTTGTGTTTCCAGGTCTTAGAAGCTGCATACAACTTCAACCACTGGTTGAAAAATTAAAAAAAAAATCAACAAACTAAAGATAAATAATAACCAAAAAAAGACAATTTGATGCAATAAATCCAAAACTTTTGCACACAAGAAAAAAATGTGGAGACATTGAAAGCACTTTGCCCACTTTGCAGTACATGAACATTTGAGATTCTCTGTGTTGAGATTTTTTCTACCTGCAGTCACAGCTCACTCAAACAGATTGAGCAGATTTCTCTATAGGAATGGTGTCACAGCTGGAAAACCTGAGTCACATTTGTGAAGTGCATGCAGAACACAGGGCATGGCCGTGATGGTTCACCATGAAATCTGCTGTGTTTTGTCCATCAGCAACCTGAATTGGGAGCCCCTAAGTTGTTTTTTGATTTGGTCTTGATATCATATAACTGCAGACAGAGTTACAAGTACCAAAGAAGCAGGAGATAAGAGGCTCATATGCAAAGTTACTTAAAGATCCACTAGGGTTGAAATAGTGTTTGGGGGATTAATATGTTCTTGTGGCATTTTTCTCATGATGGAGGACATAAGCTTAAAATTGCATTTCAGGGTATTTCAAATCATGCTGAATAAGGAGCAGATGAAAAAATGCAGTTGGATAAAGCTTGTAGGTGTGACGTAGAACAGCAAGCCACAAGCTCCCTGCTCCACTCCATTCTGATGTATCCACTAGCAGACAAAAAGATCCAGGTATGTCTTTGCTCTCCTGGAGCTGGACTCTGGCTCAAAACTCTATAACTCGCCATTTATGTTGCACCAGTAATGTTATAATGGGGTTGTAAGGGGCTGTAGACTAGCAGGAGAGAGAGAACAGATGGATGATGGGAAATGGGGGTGCACCAATAGTCCCGTCCACAACTCTAAGGGGGGAATTTCTGATGAACTACTGCCGCTCTGCAGAAACTATGTCCTAGAAAACGACACAAGTTTTTTTTTTTTTTTTTTAGTTAAAAACAGGACAATTATAATTGAAAGACTATTGGGAATGCTTTTAAAATAGACCAAAAGATGAGTGTGTGATATGACTTTTTACATAAAGTAGCCTCGAATCATGACTGTAACATTTAGGAGATGCACATAGTTATGCCTCTGATAACCACTGTCTGTTCTGAATGCTTTCCAACAGCAATAACAAGGTTCTAAAGGCACAAAGTAAAGTATGGCGTATTATTTTTCATATAAGTAGTAATAGTTTCTTAGTAGTTACTGTATTACTTATTTGTCTAGTTATTAACTTAGCAAAAAAAGTTAAGCGTGACTTCTAATTTTTCTTTGGTGTGCATTAATGAGGATCCAAATCTTACCTTAACATGTAAATCAAAGTGGACTGAAGTCCTCTTCTTAACCTTCTGAGCCTAAAATCCAAACAGACACTAACTGTGTCTGTGGACACTAACTGTGTCTGTGGGTCACAGAGCATCCACGTAAAGCCACTCTTGCAGAGATCTGCGTAATTTTCACGTAAACAAACACACTTGCACACACCGTTCAGTGTGTCAAGTTTGCCTTTTTGGTATGTAAGGAATGCGTGTCGGTCAACCCTTTCTGCAGAGTTCACATCCCGCACACGTGTCATTACAGAGAAAACCTACAGGTTCACATGTGCACACAAGTCAAATAAACACATGAATCAGATTTTAACCAGAACTCCATTAATATCTTCTTCAATTTTGGGAGCTGAGGAGAATCATTTACTTGTATTAGCCAAGCATATTAGCCAAGCGTAAACTGCAGACAGACATCTGTCCATTCTCCTGCTCCATATGTGACCAAAACTGGAATCTAAAACCAACCCACACTCAACTAATACTGCTTGAGGAAGACAACGAGATGAATCACTTCAGGAAAACCAAACCACAAATGGAGCTGTCTCCTCAGCTAAACAGAACACACACAATCCTCCTTGGACTGGTCTGAACAGTCTCATACATGACCCTTTACTGGAAATCTACCATGCATATATCAAAAGCATCTCTGACATGAACCTCACTTTTGAGATAAGCAGCATAGAGGTGAAGACTACAGATGCCTCTGGAGGATGAAGTTGGTGATAGTGTGCCAGATCTTCCCAATAACAGCCCTCTGCTGTGGCCTTAAACTTAAAGACTAAAGTCTTGAACAGAAGTGTGTTACCTTCCTCTACTTCAAGTTTGGATGAACAGTGGTGGTAATTCATTTAATGTACATTTAAAGTTGGCTGGAAAAGACTGGTAAGTTTGAGATGACCTCCTTCAGCAGCTCTCCAGGGGACACATTCATTTAAGGGCACCTGATTGCAGTTTTACTTGGACTCCAACTCTGGACCCTACCAGCTTTGTCAGTCTAGATGTTCTAGACTGGAAGTTAACATCAGATTTGATAGGATTGTGCATCACCGTGTAGTTTATGGATTCACAATCTCAGGAACAGCATCAGAAAATTTAGAGTGAGACACAGGGGTGTGGCTCCACAGACAAAACTGTCACTAACTCCTTTCTAACCTGTATGCTTTTATCTTTCCCTCACTTAATTGGTTGTAACTATATGGGTGGAAGGCTGCACAGTGAAGTAGTGGTCAGGACTCTTGCCGTGAAGCAAGTAGGCCCTAGTTCAAATCCCATCTGGGACCTTTAAGTGTGGCGTTTGTATGTTCTCGTAGTGCACATGCAGGTTTTCTCCAGCTTCCTCCCACAGTCTAAAGACAAGCTTTTTGGGTTGATTGACAATTTTAAAGTGCACTTAGATGTGGATGTTTGTGTGTGTGTGGTTGTGTGACCCTGCAACAGACTGGCAAACAGCCCAGGGTGCCCAACAGTTAATAGAATAGGCTCCAGCAACCTTATAGGGATTCAACGAGTTCAAGAGATAATTGGAGTCAACCACCACACAGGACAGCAGCAAAAATGAAAAGGTTTGATCTGTTTTTAGCTATTGCAGGATAATATCAAGGTAAGTCTGTAAACTTTGGAAACAGGAAGGGTTTGTTTAATGGCTTAAATAAATGTGCTCTTAAGCTCATCTCACTGTGGTGGTTTCTGCCTAAACAGCAATATTTCCCCAATATCATCATCAGCTAGCCTATAGCGGCACTAAATCTCTTTGAACTGTGAAAAAAATTTGACCATAATCAAGATATTTCATTGATCTACAGGATTCATTCATTCATTCATTTTCTTATCCGTTTTTTCCCTTTCGGGGTCACGGGGCTGCCGGAGCCTATCCCGGCCACTCATGAGCGAAGGCAGGGGACACCCTGAACAGGTCGCTAGTCTGTTGCAGGGAAGATCTACAGATTTATTTTTAAAAAATGACCAATGTGTCTACGTGTCTCAGTGTTTCCATAGATCTATTTGAAAACATTGGTCTCCTTTAAGGCACATCTTTGCATATTTGAGTGCTGGTGAACTTACTGACACAGATGAGCTCTTTGTCAGTAAACCTATTGGACAAAGCTGACACAAATGCAGAATAAACAACACGGGAGAAGCTACTATAGGATGATGTTATTCCCCACATTTTTTTTGGGGGGGGGGGTGTCCACACAGAATTCCTTTAAACGGGGAATGTCCCATTTCCTAAATTTTCTTCAACGGCTTTCTTCAATCTCCTCCACACATTAAGATGATGAGATCTCTTTTTAACGTGCATCTAAAGATGCACAAAGGCAACACATTAAAAAAAATCCACAAGAGTCCACAAGAGTTTACATTCAGACTACTTTATGTTTGATTTATTATTTCATGCCAACAAAAAGCACTCACCTGATGCATGAACTGACTTGAAGCTGAATTTAGTAACTAAGTTGTTCCAAGTAAGACTGCAGATGATACATTTATTTTCTTTCACGTTAAGATATATATTTTAGAGAGGACACAAGAAAATAAAACGTAGTTTTCCTGTTGTGTGTGTGTGTCTATGTGTGCGTGCAGTTGTATTGGCAGTCAATTTTCTTTCTTTTTTTTTTTTTTTTTTGGGGGGGGGGGGGGTTCTGTGATGATTTCTCCCAGCTGTTTCTCATGATGCTCAAACACACAAACGCCTCCAAACAGCGTCCCTGCATGCTAAACGGTGCATGTATTTATTTTTTTCTTCCTTCACATGCCAATTTTTTTTTTTTTTTTTTTTTACTCACGAGTGATGCACTGCCGCTGCGCGCGTGCAGTGAAATGTGCGTCTCATTGGGGGAAACACGGCTTAGCGGGACCGTCACCGGGCCGCACGTGGCATCCATCTGCGGGATCACTATGAATACCCACTTATCTGTGAGGAAGGGTGGGAGGGGGAGAGGGCATCTGGACCGACGCACGCGCACACAAATACACGTCGCGCACTGCCATCTCTCATACACGTGCCTCGTCTGAGATGAGGATGAGTGCGGCTCACGTGAAAATGAATATTCCTGTGAAAGTTAATACATAAAAGTTTAATTGAGACTCACCTGCTTTACAGGGGTCCTTGTAGTCAATGGACTCTGCTCTTTCCTCTTCATAATAATCAAAGTCAGTCTCCTCGTAGTCAAAACAGCGAGAAATTGTCACTTTCCCCAAGAAAGTCAAGCCCGCCAGCACCAGCGTGATCCAGTGCATCTTAGCTGCAAGTGACAAGGGCACTCGGTCCATCTGAGGGGCTAAACTACAAAAAAAAGGTGGCCTCTACGCTGTAACCTTTTCTGGATATCTATCCTCGCTTCAAAAACGAGGAATAGTGAGGCAGGAATTGCTCAGATCATCCTGAAGATTGGCCGCCTTCTCCGTCTGTTCTGTGGACTGCGGTGGTTCACTCCGCCCGGCTCGTCATGGTGTGAGGGCACCCAGGTACCTGAGTCGGTCCCCGTACGACTCAGTCTGCGAAGAGGCGCTCCGCTGTCCTGCGCTGTGTCCTGCGCAGTGGACGAAACCAGAAGAGAGACGGTCGGGATCAGGAGCTGGAGCTCTGCGGGCGCAAAGACGCACGACGGTGGCCCTGCTGCGCGCGCAAGAAATATCCGTGTCGCATACTTTCAGACAGAACTGATGCCTCTTGCTGAGTGCCCCCCCCCCCACGCTTACGCTCCCTCCTCCCCCCTCTCTTTCTCTTACAGTGTCCAGGAGCGGTGGTCTCCCCTTCTCTCTCGTCACCCAGCATACACAAATACCTTAAAGTTCTTAAACTCTAACTTCATTACTTCATTTGTTCTCTGTAATTACTTTTGCTGTTTTATGTATGTTTATGTATGATATTTTTGTACTTTTAAACCAACCTCCCTCTGATCTCAGCGCATGCAGCGACCAGAGGAAGCCCCCGGTGGTCATCACACCTTTATGTGTGATCACTCCGTTATTTGTATTGATGCGTAAATGACCAAATAACGGTGGCAATAAAAGTAACAGGGTGACAAGAAAATCTGCTCAGTGCCTGTCATTTAGCTCTTTAAAGGTGAGTGTCAAGTATTTGACACCTGACCCATGAAAAGACTTTGGGGGTTAGAACCCTCTATCACAGTGCCGTGACAAAAGAGGGCCCTCTTCCATTACTGTCAAATGGTTCAAATGTTCACTAAAGTGGATAGATAGATAGATAGATAGATAGATAGATAGATAGATAGATAGATAGATAGATAGATAGATAGATAGATAGATAGATAGATAGATAGATAGATAGATAGATAGATAGATAGATAGATAGATAGATAGATAGAAGCTTCAGAAGGGCCTCTCAGCACAACAAATAAACAAACAGGAAAAACAACCTGACACAGGAGCAGTTGTTGACGGGCAGACTGTGAACACCTTGCCAAGGTAAATCCTCCTGAGTCTAGCTCACCCCGTGCGTCCCCGCAGGTGACCTGCTGCGTTTACCTGCCCCGGACGGCTCGATTTGCTGCGACATCACGACGCGACCCATTATGCTCCAAACGCGGGGGGGGGGCTTTCTTGAGGATCTCGTTGAGCGTGGGGGTGGGTGAGGAGGGCGCGCTTTTAGGTGACTTTTTGTTTTCTTGCCGGCAGGTCCGAATGAGCCCTTCCTCCCTCATTTATTACCGGGAGATTACCGGAGCGCCGTCTCCACGGCTCGGGACTAATCCTGCCCTTGGGGAGAGGTAGCGGCGCGCTGACGTCACGCTATCAATCCAGCAGCAAGCTGTCCACTGCACGCGCCCGCAGCCGCGGACACAAATCCCCTGGAGACCACTCACACGCGGGATGAGAGTTCATTCAGTTTAGGACAACACACCCATGACCTTTGCTCCTTAAATGACCAATTGTGTGCGTAAAATGTAATAAAGAATAACAAACACGTGCGTAATGTTCTCACCTCAAATATTTGACTGAAGCCGTGTAATCATAGGACATGGTTTAGGGTTCAATGGAAAAGTTGTTGCAATTCCATATGAAACACAGAAATGAGTCACATGTCCTTAGTTAATTTGACTTTTTCTCCCCAGATATTTCATTTCATTACTGAGTAGCTTAAAGAGGAAATATAGAATCCACATTTTGCTATGATGACTTGCAATTCCCTAATATTTTACATGGATGATCAAATTAGTAAAATAACACCTTAAACACCCAGACATGTTAACTTACTGTTTCTACTGTTTCTACTGCAAACTTACTGTTACTTACTGTTTCTATTTTTTGGTGGGAAAAAATAACATTTTTTAAATGAAAAATAGACATTTTTGTTAGAATAGGAATAATACTAAAATCACCTTTGTTTGGCCGATTCCATGTTTTTCAGGTTATTTGGAGGAGTTAAGGAACCAAATTTGCAGGACGCAGGGTTTGCGGGGGGAACTTAAAGGTTTAATAAATTTACTTGGAAAAGGTGTTTAATGTCAAAACTAAATTAATAGTAAATAGCATTTACTTACATAACACTTTTTGATTTAAGGCTCAAAGAGCTTTATAGTTATAGTCCCATTCACCCAACGCACACTGATTGAGGCTCCACTGCCTTAAGCCACGATCACACCAGGTCAAGACCCTGCTAAATGCATGTTGTAGAACGCGTTTTTAGCAAATGGTGTTCACACTAGACTGTTGTTACCCGAAACTAGAACATGGATTTATTGGAAGAGGTTTTGAGCGAAATGTTAAAGCATTGCAGATTTAGTGAATCTTGGAAGTTTTTTTCTTTCCCAACTCTTGTCAGTATATTTATGAAAGACTTGATGCCATGTAATTCTGGCCAGGCACAACCTGCATTTATTCATTTCTCCTCCATGATCATGTTTCAAAGGATTTGCACTGCAGTGAATTGCAAGGGACGCTACCCATATGTCATTGCCAAATCCAAGTCCTTGACTGGTCAAAGTGCAACTTATTTAAATTTCAATGTTTCAACGTTGTTGGCTTTGTGTTTTGTACATGGAGCCAAAAAACAAATTTAGAAAACTTGCATAGTAATGCACAAAGGCAAGAGTTTTGAATGCGGAAGTCAGAAACATATGTTTATGTGCATTTACATAGATTTTTTATAAGTGGCTGCTTGAACCCACAAAAAGAGCCTAGTGTGAACATAGCCTTGCACTGGTGCCAACCTACAGTATAACCATCAGGAACAATGTGGGATTCAGTGTCTTCTTGAAATTAATTAAAAAAACAAAACAGTTGTGCAAAGGTTGACCTTAAATAAATTGACTGAGACTGATTTACTAAAACTAAGAAAGGTGACAGCTAAAAACAAATCCTGAAAACAGAACATGAACCAAAAACCTTTTACCACAAACAAACTAAACTAAAGGAAACCACCCTCAAGGTTATTTCTATAAGGTTTTTTCCAGCTACTTTTGTTATTTTGTAAATTAATATTTGTTTCATGACATCACTCCAAATGCAAAAGCTTGGCACTCAACAGTTTCCCTTGGAATGAAGGGAAACTGGTAAAAGGCCTCTTTTGGGATTAGCATGTTAACACGCCCACACCTTTAATTAGCATAACAGAAAGGCACAGCAGAAACCAACTGTTATTAGCCTAATAAGTACTTGTTGATAAAACAAAGTTCCAGGCAACCTCGCAAAGCTTAAGGCTGAATCTGAAACACTAAAGTTTTAACACCAAATTGTAGATAAGTTATAAATCCCAACTAAACTAAAAATTAAAAACTTATTGGCTGTCAGCAACAAAGCCCAGCCAAAATATCTATTGATAAAAAATGTGACTAAAATACCCACAAAAAGATACTTTTTTGGAAGTCATTTACATCAATTTCTGTTTTATTTGAATCTCATCTCATATCTATCACCTTTCTCTTTATAACAAGCATGAATAACTACTTTAAACCTATTATTTGATTTAATTTATGACTTTTGAGATCTATCTTTTATTTTAATTGTCAATTTCTAGGTTATGTAGTGAAAAATGTATTTGCATCACAAGACATCAACAAATGACATGTTATGTGAGAAATAAGCTAATCAATGTGTATTCTAGACTCACACAACTTTATAAACGTCAAAATCGTTCATTTCAAGTTATTATGACCATTTTTTAAATTAATCAATATGTTGTCGTTTTTTACTGTAAGTTTCAATAACCTTTTGTTTCTTTTTTTTGTTTTGTTTTGTTTTGCATGTAATGAAAATCAGAGTGTGGACATTTGTTAATCAGGCATCCAGGTGAATTTATCTGTGTAGAAGACAATTCTATCTACAAATTGCGAAAAATTACAAGCTAATAATGTGAACCAATCATCAGCAAAGCCTTATGATAAATCCGATAGCAAAGATGGGACTGCAGCTCGTTTAGAATGATGCTGATTTAACAATAAACCGTTTTTAGTTTCACTTTTTTATTTTCAAGGGTGAACAAAGAATAGTGAGTCCATGAAAAATTCAAAAGTACACAATACAACCACAAACATGAACTTTAAAAAGAACTGTCAGATTCTGTTTCTCAGTAGACTTTGCTGCATAATAATGAATTACTTTTTAAATTTACCTTTTGCTGGAATTAAGTTTTTAAAACAAATAACTAAGCTTTTTGAAATTGTGTGTTAAAACACACACTCTTTTTTTGTGTGTGTTGATGGTCCATAAACTTCCTGCAGACCTATTTCTAATTAAGGTTGTGGAAAGTGGCTTTCTTCAACCACTTAAAGTATCTTTTTAAGGGTGCAACCCAGCCAATCTGCTCAGCAATTGCTTCCTTTCCTTAAAAAGGATCCAGTCATTGAAGTAAGTGCTGTGTGCAGGTATTTGTGTCCCTATTTAAAGCATGTATTGATCAGCGTGTCTCCAAACTCTGAAAGTACCTCGCCAGCATTTTAACCCAGCACACTGTCTACCGCCACATTCCCGAAACCGCACTCGCTTGTTTCCAAATGCACACACAAATATCAAGAGAGAAACCCTTAAACTTAGTAGCACCCCCTTGAGATTTTGCCAAGAGCTGAGCACTGCAGCTACTGCAGGAGCAATATTGTTAACTTTGTTTTCCTCAAACACATTGCCATGTTAAATCTATGTGCAGTAGTCTGAACTCCGCCAAAGTTTAAAAACACTTCAAATTTAGGAGGAAAGCTTATCCAAGGGCCTTGAGTTGAGTAATCCAATGAGTTACCATCATTTAAAATGTATTTATCTTAATGGATGTTGCAGCTACAAAATCATCCAGTAAGACAATTTAAATGATTCTTGAAATCATTTAAAGACAAGTGTATTTGTTTCCTTAAGTGTGTTTATGAGAAACATCACAAAATTTCTTCAGAGAATCTTTTCTCTTTAACTTAGTAGACTAAAGTGTCTTATGTTACATATTTTATTTATTATTACTTGTTTTATTACAGTGCTGTTCTCACAGCAGTTAGGATAATAACTAGATTATGGGGTGTCGTCTGTAAAGCTGTTCAAGCAGAGGCTGTACCGACAGGTCTCAAAAGTGTAGCAGTGCGGTGAGAAGCCTATTTACAAAAGAATAGCTGTTAAAACGGCTCATCAGTGTTCTAGGTCAGCAGGTTGGACATGTCTTGAATCAATATATTAGCATGGCACAAGGACATGCATGGATGACAGCCAGAGGCACCTCCAGGATTTTTTTTCTGCAGTACCTTAGGTGTTGCTAAATGACTGTAAGGAGTTGTTATTGTGTTTTTACGTTAAGTTACATTTCTAAGAAGGAAAGTTACAGGGATGCATATTGATACGATGCTAATTAATACCAGATTTTTATTTATTATCTTGTCAGTAGATTGCACTTTTTAAATGTGTTAACTGCCAAAGTGGTGGTACCGGCGTCAACTGCCTCTCCGTCGCCGCATGGTAAATTTGCTATTTGAGCATAAAAACTGGCATTTTGATGGCCAAACCACCGTTCTTTATGCCACGTTTCCTGGCAAATCATGATACTTTTTACTTGCCATAGCTTGACACCTTTCCATAAATTAGTTCATAAACTTGATGTTCCAGCTGCGTGTGTGTGAGGAGCTACCACCAAATGTTTTCAGCCTGATCGCTTCATGGAGCAGTGTCTGTGTATCCCATCACAATGCATGGAAGACACGGAGAATGTTTAGAGCAGTGACGTGCGCTGAAGGACGTGGTTGGCGAAGGGGCAGACTCCTTCAGAGCCAGATTGAATTGGAGAACATTTTATTTCCCACCCATCATATTTAAAATATCCACAAACAAAATACAAAAACATAGTTTAAACTTGCATGTCTTGATACCAAATTTACAGAAAAAGAGAGAAGTGTGCTTGAGAATAGTTTTGAAAACAATCAGACTGGAGTAGCCCCTAAAATGCAATTTTCCCCTTGTCCCCCTCCTTATGTCCAAATTAAAGTTCAAACCAAACTAAAGATTATTTTTTAATATTGTTTTATTGAAACCCCCAACTGTCAGGTGGGGGGTTACTGAAGGACCCAACATGCAGAGACTGGAGGCACACGGTTCCCAGGTTAGGGGTTTATTACCAATCAAAAAATGCTGCCAAGCAGGGAAACAAAAAAATAAATAAATAAAAACAACTGTCAGGGTTAACAGGCAAACAGGAAAGCAGACAGTATGGACCAGCACCAGAGAAAGGAGGGGACAAGACATATATACTGACAGACTGACAAAACACGGGTGCAAAGGATTAAAGGAGATTGGACAAGGGAAGTCAAACTCAAAACTAAAGCATGAAGAAAGAAACCTTCAAAATAAAACAGGAAGCAGAAACTAAGGCAGACATAACTCCAAATCACAACACTAACAGTGTAAGCATTAGTTTTAATATTCAAAATGTTCAAATAACTATCCATGGAACATGTGTCCCACATCATGAACCTAAACGTGTTACCATAACCTTTGCTTTTAGCTAAACATTGATCCTATTATTGATGAATATGTAGAAGAAAATCAGAAAAGTGAAGGTTTACTTTTAATGAATTTTAAACTTACTTACTTAATGGGTACTTTTTTATACACACCTGTCCAACTACCTCATTAACCCAAATTTCTAATCAGCCAATCACATGGCAGCAACATTAAGGCATGTAGACAGAAGATGGGCAGGTGGGCTACAGCAGCGGAAGATCACACCTGGTGTCACTCGACAACAGAAGATAAACAAATGTTATCTGGTCTGACAAGTCTGCATTTCTCCTGCAACATTCAGATGGTAGGGTCAGAATTTGGCATCAACAACATAACAGCATGGATCCATCCTGTCTAGTATCTCCTGTCATCCTGTACATCAAAACAGACTATGAGTGTCTGCTTTTTTTATTGTTTTTCTGCTGGTGTGCCGCGGGATTTTTGTCAAGGGTAAAGTGTGCCGTGGCTCAAAAAAGGTTGAAAAACACTGCTTTAGAGTGTGGGTGCGGAAGGACGTCATTAGTGAATAGTGCTCAACACTGCTTTTGTACATTAAAATGATTTAATGCAGGTAATGCAAACTTTCCAAATGATTTGACTTGACCTTAAAAAGTCACATTAACCTTTGTGAAATCTTTGAGAAGGGTTAAAAAGGGATTCCACATGAAAGACTTCTAATTGAAGTACTGGTGGATTTTTCCATTGTTTTGCTATTTGATTGCTTAAAAATTAGCAAGTTACAGCCTCACTGCAAACAAACTGTTTCCAAATGAACCAAATAGCAAAGATTTTTGTGCCCAGAATTAACCCTCGAGAACACTTGAACCTTTTATATTGGTTAGAATTTTGTCATTATAATGTGTTCATTGATTAGCAAATAAGTCAAAAACAATGTTAAGCCAGGAGATTTAAAAAAAAAAAAACAAGTTAAGTGCAGGGAGAGAGGGGGATTGAAGTCAAGAAAGATTAGTTTGTGATAGATATGAAAAAACATGTTCCTCTCAAGTCTGCTGACTCTGATAGTGTCTTAAGTGTTTCATGAACTTCCCCTAGAGGGAGCAAATATGTGGCCCAAGAAATCCATCACCTGCCTCAGGAAGACAGTCTGCTGACACCACAGCAGGGCACAACAGAAGGTGATAACACTTCAATATTGTTCAGTATAGTTGGAAAAATGTCGGCGTGGTCTAATTTCCGTTAACTTTGAGGCGCATACATTTCTTTAAAAGTGTTGGGAGGAACACAATGCGGTTTGAAAATAGCCGGGGGTGGTGGGGGTGGTATATTGTTTTAATGGTATCTCTAAATATTGGCACAAGTGAGAAAAAATGTGTGATTTCAACTTTGAGGGTCAGGTTTATTGTTAGTGAGAGTCGTTATCACTTGCGTACAAGGCAAAAGCCATCAACATACCATTCACACATTAAAGCTGTGTGAAGCCGTCTCTCCTTCGGTAAACAGAGAGAGCGGAGGGAAGACAAGACACA
Organism: Oryzias curvinotus; assembly: GCA_023969325.1. Lineage (NCBI taxonomy): Eukaryota > Metazoa > Chordata > Actinopteri > Beloniformes > Adrianichthyidae > Oryzias > Oryzias curvinotus. The sequence continues at coordinate 34,513,989 of CM043706.1, forward strand.
GAGAGGAAATCCTCTGTTGAAATGCCAAGCCGTGAGTGCCATTCTTTCCTTGCAGTTCTTATTTCCTCTTCTGTGCACCTCTCACGGCTCTGATTCTGCACCTTCATCTCTCTTTCACTGCCTCTGATGTGTTCGTGCATGTGGGCGTGATTGTGTAGGTGTGCACGTGCCAGTTTGTGGCTCGCATTCATGGTAATGGCCGCAAAGGAAGAGTGGTAAGACAGAATGCTTTCATGTTGGTGCCAGCAGAATTTGCCATCATGGGAGAAAAAGAATGAAAGCAGGATGCATGTTTCTCGTTAAAAGATGGCAAGTGTGAGAGCAGCAGCATTGGAGGGCAACTACAAAGATATTGCAAGGACCGTAGTGCCATTGAATCTAACATATACCCCCAATAAAAATGGTGTATTAGTGGTCTGATACTACAAACCTTTCATGTCTCTGCCCCTTCTATTTCTATTAGTAGGCCTATCTCTGGTAGTAATGTCAAGTATTAGTCCTAGAATTCAAATATTAAAAAATATGCACTTTGGTTTCCAAAGTTCTGAATAATGTCAGAATAGTTGTGTTTTCAGATCAATTTCAAGTTATCAGCACTTATAACAAAAAGTAATCTTTATTATCCTCCACCACCGTATCGAGGTGGGGGTTATTTGAGAACTTGGGTGATTGTAGTAAATGTCCCTAGTACAGTCTCTCCAAAGCAGACAGGTCTTAGGTCACATGCCAGACTGAGAGCAGTTCAAATGCCCCTCATGGAATCAGTAAAAGCAACCATACCCAGAGTGACATAACCGTGGTCCCTTCTTGGAGCCAGGCTGGAAGGGTACTGACTGGTGGCTCACTCATGCCATGAAATTTGCCTAGGTTCAAAGCAAAAAGATTATGTGGGATCACTTTCCCATTGGCCCACCATCTGCAGGAAGGACCACAAGGAGATGTTGCTGTGAGTTTGGGGCAATACTCATGGGTGGGTACCTCAACTGAGTCAGCTGTGGCAGCATTTGTGCCAACTCCACTAAACTGGCCGATGTAAAGAAAAACTTCCTATCTCTTTTTTTTTTTTCAAAACATAGTGGAATTTTAGAAGCTGCTTGCCACATGTGTCAAGGCAAAGTTATGACCTTTATAGAAGTAAAAACAAAGGTTTAGGACCCAACCAATTAAATTACAGAGGAAAGCTTTCTCATTATATATTGATGCTTTTAGGGCACCTTTACCTTTGATTTTGACACAGGTTTTGTAGGATTCTGAAATTCCTTCTCTTTAATATACCCCAAGGTGGTATATTTGTTATTATTTTATGAATAGTTTGTACTGCTGATGAGAAAGTTAGTTTGCGCATGATGTTGGCCAGACCTTTTCTCTGTATAGCTGCTAACCCATGCATGAAAATGACATCCCATGCTCCCTGAACTCCTCTTTCACATTTGAGCATGATGAATCCTTCCGTTGTCATTTTGTAATGTGCATTTTGCCATCAGGGGAGAAAAAAACTATTGATGGAAGAACTTGCTTGTTAACTTTTTTCAGGTGACCTAGTTTAGTTAACCGCAATTATTAATTGTTTTAACTTTCAATGTGTGTTCAATGGCCACGCATTTTTTACGTAGAAAATGGTCGTAGCAACTTGCATAGTAAGCGTTTAGAACACTGAGCTCAGAACACGCATTTACAGACATTTACATAGATTTTTCATTGAAAGTGCTAGTTTGAACACGCGTTGCCAAGGGCAGTGTAAACGTTGCTTTAGTGTTTGGCCCTGCGAAGGACTGACCAACTGTTCATGGAGTACTCTACCTTAGCCCTGATGTAGAGAAGTTAGACTCCAGCAACCCCCATGACCCAACACAGGACTAAGCAGGAATAGAAGATGGATGGGTGAATATGAAAGAAGTAATTTGCAACGTTCTTCCTGTATCTATAGGGTTTTGTCCAGTTTTAGATTTTATAAAGACTAAATCCAAAAACGGGCACTCACCTTTTTACTGATGAAAAAGACGGAGGGGGACTGTTGGATAAAAAGGAGGGAATGTTGCTGAGTTGAGGGATTCTTGTGAATTGAAAAGTGGCAGACAAAGATGGAGAATAACTTCTGAGGAGACCAAATCTTCCCATTCGCATTTTCGGGTAGAAAGCAGAGAAAGCTGAAAATGTGTGTGAGTAAAAACAGCATCCCCTTGCTGACATAGCACTTCAAAAGGAATTTGGCATTGCGTGACCATGTGCATGTGCGAGTGTTTGCTTACACAATGGGTGTTGTGGGGACATAGGCCTTTTAAATTAAAATGCAGGTACTCATAGCCTTCTGTTAACAAACACACAGTTTTGGGTGAAAATCCAGTTTGGCCTGATGCTAGATAATTGAAACCCAGTTTTAAGCTCAACTGCTACAAAAGTAACGTGTATATATGTCAATGTAATCTCTTCATTAACTAATAAAACACAACAGTGTTTACTTTGGCTTCTGCTCCTTGCAGATGTGCTTCCTTATGGAAAAGCATCGTTGTGTGTGCACACGTGTGTGTTTATATGTGTGCAAGGGTGTGTCAGTGGATGAGAAAAAGACGTGTACAAAACTTCTCCCCCCCAAAAAGTGTAAATTGTGAATTTTTTTCATTTCTTCTCCCAAACTCATCAAAAAAGTTGTATCTAATTACTTATTTCAACATGTGTTAAACAACAAGAAAAAGGTAACTAAATATTTTGACTTTGGGGACAGGAAAAAAGTCAGAAAAACCAGATGTCAATATAAAACTTAAAAAGATGAGTGATAAACCTCAAACCTACATTTTATAGCTGTTTAAAAGCATTGTATATCTATTTAAAATCCCAATACTCCAACAGGGACATAATATTTGTAAGTGTGGGTGTCTGTTTGATCCAAAAGAGAATAGTAAGTATTAGTAGTAAGACAAAATTGAAATTATTTATGTAGAAGATACTGTGCTTTATAGTGGGATGACACTAGGAATTTAGCTAGTGAACATTTTCTGGATGATGGAGACATCTCTAGTCACCATTACTTGACAACTTTGCTTTTTTTTTTATCAAAATCTGACAAATATAGAAATTTAAGAGAGGGGAGCATGATGTTAGATTTTTACCAACATTTGATATGTAGATATTTTACATGCATGTTAAAATCCCTGTTTTTTTTTCTTTTATATGAGATTCAGCCCAAAGTCAAAATCACAGCAAAATGTCACTTTGGATTTACCAAGGACAGAACAGCACAACTCTAAACTAGTTTAACTATTTATGCTCTAAATAAACGTTTGACCCTTTCAACATTCGAAGTTTACATTCATTTATTCAAACTAAAAAAAATGACACTGAGGGAAATAACCTGACTTATTTCTACTTGGTTTTTTTTGCTCTAAAGCAGTTTGATTAATCAAATAGCTAAATATAATGTGGATTTTTAGAACTTAGTTGCTTTTATGAAAACAAAAACAGATTTAGAAAAAGAAAATAATTCAGAAGGGCAAACCTCCTGGACAATTGGAGCTTCATTTCAAAAATGTTAGCCATCAATGCATTTTGTTAGACTTCCAAACTCAAAACTTTTTGGTGTCTGAAGTTGATGAGTGCCTTAGACGTCACCCAACAGAAGCTTTCAAGGCTCAACATAGCTGCAGGACCTTCAAATGCACCAGCAGCCATTCTGGGCGTGTAGAGAGGCCAAGTTGTTCCTTCCAAATTGTGTCCTTTTAAAAAGACGAGTCCAAACTGTTCCTAGAAGGCAGCAGAAAAAGCAAATTGGCCCAGTGGCTCACATGTAGAGGAGACTTTCCATAATGTCAGGACCTTCGAAACCTAGAAGTTGCATGAAACCTTTGTCAGAGCTGCAGTCTGAACTCTGAGCTCCACCTTTCATCCTGCAGTTCCACAGGACAGAGAGGACAATATGGTTGCAAGCGTCTCCTAGAAGGAGTAGATGACAATGTTTTTATGCAGTTATGCTGTCAGCTTGTTGTCTTCTTCCTCAGAAAATGAAACTTTAAAGGCACCACAAATAAATGCTTCAACGATCATATTAATAGCGAAGAGTTCACCAAACTGAGGCATAAACACGGCAGGAGGGAGGGAGGAGTAGGAGATGTGAAGCTTGTCAGGTCGTTCCTCCCAGATCTAAAGCAAAGCCTCCCACCTGCCCAACATCCTCCTGTGAGTCTGAAGCAATGCAGCTGGATGAGAAAACACTCTTGATTCAAATAGCTGGTTATGCATGAGTGGGCTGATTAAAAAAAAAAGGAAGTATAACAAATAAAGATGGTTTAATGTCTTTTAACAATTTTAACCCTAACCCAAAAACAAAGCTTTTATGAGCAGCTGTGGTTCAGATGTAGAGCAGTCTCCTTCTGTTCAATTCCCATCTACCCCAGTTACATGTCAAAGTGTCAACGGCAAGATATTAAGCGCTTAGTTGCCTCAAGTAGGACGCATAGTTGCTCCCCTTCAATAATAGGTTTTCTATACCTATAAACCATAATCATCAAATTGAATAGAAGTGAATGTTTCAAAATATTTTAATCAATGTGTAATTATTCAATACTTGTTTACTTTTTTAATGACACAAAATTTCGTTTTCATGATATTCTATTTCTGTTATGTATCTGTATCTTTTTTTTCTTGAAATGAGGGGTTTAAAACTGTTGTAGACATAAAATATGACACAAAGTCTCAACTCTTAAAAATGTCTAATAAAAATAGGAAAATCACTTTCCGCCAAAAAAAAAGTATACCAAAAAAATACAGATTCAAAATTATTCCATTGATGTCTTGGTTTTCAGTTTATTGTGCACAAAAGTGGACACATGACTGTACAGACGAAATTCTACTTATACTGTGTGTAACACTAAAGAAAGTAAAGTGAATCATTCTTGTTTTGGCCATTATTTCTTTTTCAAATTAGGCTGCATTCATAAACATTTTGTTTGTTATTTTGGCCAGCTCTCATTTACCATTTAAAAGTGGCGTAGAAAGTTGTGTAGCTGCAAAGTCTCACTTTGTAAGATTTGTCTGATACTGGCTCTCTGATCAGATTAAGGTTCCCTTTTTTCTCTCAGCAGGTCTCCTCTGTCCTGCTGCATCCTGATGCCAAAGCAGCTTGATCAATGCTATTGATTGAAACATGCAATAACAGATGCTAATAGGGCCGCTTGACTAATAGACCAAAGTTTTCATTGATCTGCAGTGTTAGCATCTGATGCTAAAACAGCTGATTCAACTGCATAGTTGGACCAAAAGTGCCATCCTTGCTGTGTGTGTTTGTGCCTTTAACTCTGTTTAGGACCAAAAAACAAAAATAAAAAGCACAAAGATACAAAGTAACATATTTGTGATGAATGTCCATAATCACAATCTTTTTAAGGAGGAACTATGGAAAAGGAGCAAAAGAAAGAAATGAACTGAAGTCCAAAATATTAGATTATTCAATTAGGAATCTCAGTTCTTGTTGAATCCTAACAGGCAGTTTTTCACTTCAGACCATTTGTTTGCAGTTCCATGTAAAGCCATTTGTAACTGACATTCAACTGTGTTTTCTTGGCATGGACGCTTGTTGAAATATAAACTTAAACCTCAGGGATGTAGAAGACTCTGGAAAAGTACATTGCCATTTTGTTCTGCATTCACCTTATCCCCCAAAGGAAGATGCTCGCTATCATATCACTGGTTCAGAATGTAGTGGTGCTATTAATGAGGTGATGCTGTGTGTAGAGTTTCCTCTTTTAGCACTTTATGGAAATATAGCCAAATAGTTCAGTATTCAAAGCACTTCTGATCATCTGAAGGTTAAATAGAAGCGTTGTATTTGCCTGGACATGAAAACATAGCAGATTGTGTCTCTGCAGTTCATTATCAATCAGCGTATTTTTTCTCCGTATAGGGACTCATTTATAATCCTTGTTGGCTGACTGGTAACATTCCTAACCAAAGTTTTGAATCCAAAATGACACCAGATTACATGTAAAGTCAAGCCGGAAAACAGTTTCCATTTCTAATTAGAGGAGAAAAAACTTTTTTTGTTTTTTTACGAAGAAATGTGTCTGGAAACCATCCTGCCTCTCAGGTGTAGGGGTAACGTTTTTTTTACATCCTGTGGAAAAACTAAAAATGTATGTGGTTAAAGGCAAATTATTATGCTACTTGACAAAACATCTGAACTTGATCTGACAAGAACCGGATTATGACAACAATGGAAAAATATCAAATGAAATGACTCAGGAGGGTTGGGACTGTATAAATTCACTTCTTCCCACTCCATCAAGCAATAAATCAAACTTGACTTTTGTTTATAATCATATTTATTGAATCAAATGTGTCCTTATTGCGTGCATCGTTGCAAACATCTCTAATTATAATGATGCGAAATCACACATATTTATATTATTTATTTATTTTTTTAAACCATTGCCTTTCATTTCTTCTGTAATGAGTTTAATATAGTGTGATTTTTCTGTTTGCTGGCAACAATGAATGCTTGAAATAAACAAATAAATCTCAAACTAACAAAAGCAATACTCAAAGTGTGGACCACAGACAGCCATTTTTAGTGACCCACAATCAACTATATTTAATATTTTGTTGGCGATATCTATATGATATTGAAAATGAGTCATTGGTGAGGAGAAAGGGCGTTTTCAATCTAAGTATTCAAACACATACTTTGGGTTGAATGAAATAATGTGCCTGATCTGCAAGCAGGTTAACGCGATGCCCAAAAAGTTCAACACAAGTTGCCATTACACTACCCAAAAATTTACTGACGAAGAGCGCACCAGCAAACTTAAACAAATACGAAGAGGCTATGCGGTACAGCAGACAATGTCAAAAGCTGTGACTGAAGCTAGCCTCATGGTAGCTTGAGAAATAGCCAGGCAGAGCAAGCCGTTCAGTGACAGAGAATCTGCGCCAGACTGTAATTTGAAAGTAAAGCAAAAGCAAAAAACAAAGCTTTGTAACCGACGTAGGCCCCCAGTCCAATGTTGGCTTCCTAAATTGGCTCTCAGCTAACAGAACTTTGGGAACCCCCGCTCTAACATTTCTGAAGGGGCAAAGGAATTGGAATAATTTAAAGATAAGTTTAACAGAGTTGAAAAAAATCTGAATAACACATCTTTTGGTGGAAGAAACAGCTATCTGCTGTCAGCGCTGCACATTTAAGCACAAACAATCAAACCAAGCAACATAGAAACAAACTTTCTAACAAACCTTTCAGAAATAATCCTATCTTGTGCATCACAGGTTGACTGCCTTCATAAATTACTGCATAAAACCTTTCTCTTTTACAGTTTTACTTTGATGTTCACGGCTCCACATCTCCTCAGAAGTTTATCTGCATGAACTTTCTCTTTTCTGATAAATGATCACAGTGTCAAACTGAGTCTGCAGGGGAGGTAGAATGAAACATGAACTTAAATAACTGCTGGGAGCAGCTCACCCTAAAATTTATTAAGGTTTGAATTTTGCAGGCTTGTTTCATATAGCTAAAAGTTTTTTTTTGTTTTTTTTTTTTATCGCAGTCAGTGTCTAAAAGATCACAAATCAAGAACTTATCCCACCAGATCTACATGCTGTGATAAATAGCATCCTGGTGATTCTCACTGTAAACTCACCCACATGGTCACTTCTGCACATTGTTTATCACAGTTTGACTTACTGTGACTCCGTGTGAGAAATGCCCCATAAATTGAAAACCACTCTGCCTCATTTGATCCAACATGGTTGGGTAACTTTATTTAAAAAAAAAAAGAAACACAAAATAGTTTTGTTTCATTTCAGAAGATACAAAATTGTGAAACATAAATATAGATTTCAGTCAGACAACTCTTGCAGTAAGAAATATTTATTTGACATTTTCCACATACTTTAGTTGGCATTCACAACTTTTGGTTTGGCATAAAGCTCCGTTCAATTCCATGAGAGATTTCCATAAAACTTTTTGGGTAACAAAACCCCCCCTTTACGGAGCCCACAGGTGGAAGCCGGGGAGGAGGGTGGGGCGAAGAATGAGCGCTGAAGGTAAGAAAGAGAATGAACGCCTGCGCACCTGGCTTAAATAGGACGCTGAGCAGGTGAGTTAATTGACTGAACCGCCCTAGGGCATTAGCTGTACACTGCTCGAGTATCTGCCCGAAAAACGATTGAAAATCGTCATTTCAGTCAGACAACTCTTGCAGTAAGAAATATTTATTTGACATTTTCCACATACTTTAGTTGGCATTCACAACTTTTGGTTTGGCATAAAGCTCCGTTCAATTCCATGAGAGATTTCCATAAAACTTTTTGGGTAACAAAACCCCCAACACCAAGATCATCCAGAAGAAGAAGAAGAAAATGTGAATGTGAATGTATAATCAGTGTGTAAATAAGATGAGGTGTGTTTTCGGCGGCATTCCATTTTCACTTCATTTCATTTCATTTTCCAGTATGACTGCTATGTGTTTACCTGGTACCATTGACCGTTGGGCCGCTCCCTTCGAGAACCACTCTACGAAGGGAACATACTATCTAGTGTATCTGCTATGTGTTTACCCGGCACCATTGACCGTTGGGCCGCTCCCTTCGAGAACCACTCTACGAAGGGAACATTCTATCTAGTGTATCTGCTATGTGTTTACCCGGTACATTGACCGTTGGCCGCTCCCTTCGAGAACCACTCTACGAAGGGAACATTCTATCTAGTGTATCTGCTATGTGTTTACCCGGTACATTGACCGTTGGCCGCTCCCTTCTAGAACCACTCTAGGAAGGGAACATACTATCTAGTGTATCTGCTATGTGTTTACCCGGTACATTGACCGTTGGCCGCTCCCTTCGAGAACCACTCTACGAAGGGAACATTCTATCTAGTGTATCTGCTATGTGTTTACCCGGTACATTGACCGTTGGCCGCTCCCTTCGAGAACCACTCTACGAAGGGAACATACTATCTAATGTATCTGCTATGTGTTTACCCGGTACATTGACCGTTGGGCCGCTCCCGTTCACAGGGGAGCATACTATCTGAAGAGAGAGGGAAGAATGAAGGGGAGCCAACATAAAATTACTCATCCCTGATCTTAGAACGTAGCTCACTTCCCCAAAACAAAACGCCGTGCAGAACTATAATTTAAACCGCCAAACAACCCGTATGATACACTAACTTAACATCCAAACCAAAGCTTCCGATGGCGCAGTAAGACAAGCTGAACAGCCATTAATCGAACTTCTATTAAGCGAAGAACAAGCTTTACGGCCATAACTTCTTCCATTGAGGCAACTAGATATACACGAGCTTAAGTCCATCCATTATTTTTTGAAGCTCCCAATGACAGTACAACGAACGAGCTTAATAGCCATAATTTTCTCCATTTGGCATAACAACTATAAGCGCTCAAGGAACATATTTAATTGAGAGCCCATCCAACAGTAAGACGAGTTCAACGCCCATAATTACTAAGCGTCGACGCCCATAAGTACCATGCTTCATTGGCATACTACAAAATTGGCTTAAGAACCAAGCTCCAGTGCATACAATGATACAGCTTAGAACATCCTAAATTTTGAGGCTTCCACCTGGCTATAATTTTTTCTGTAACATCTATAATCGAAGAATTTACATTCATTCTGCTGTTGACATTGATTGATTAATTCAGTCAGAAGTGTCATTGGAATGCAGAGGAGGTCCACCGCCCCGTCACTTTCAGTGCAGCAATAGGTACGTCGAGCAGTCATCGTTGCAGCACCAGATCAAGGAATGCAGGGGAGACATCACTTCCTGGAAACGGAGAAGCTGATCGGGGCGTAGGGGTGTGCAAGCTCAGGATGTGGTGCATAGATAAAACAAAGCAGTATTAGTCTTGACAAGAATATATAAAAATCCCAGATACCGATCAGATTCAAAATGCTTGAGATAAATGAAATAACAGTGCTTTTAAAGAACAAATCTGAGAAGTGAAATTTAGTAGATAGTTAAGGTAAAGACCCATTGTGGATTTATCGCACCCTAGAAACCATCATAATTATAAATTCCAACAGTGAAATGATAGTGAACTATATAACCTGCACAAAGTCTTAACACCAAATTTTTATATATTCCAAAGATAAGAAAAGTAACCTTTGACAGTTTCAGAGGGACGCACCTTCAGGAGGCCATCGAGGAGTAGGTGATGGGAAGAGCAGCCGAGGAGATTGTAGATGAGGAAGATCAACATCCCACGTAGCAAAGGATTACAGCTTGGCTGGATTTGATGCTTTGTACTTGATGTTATTGGTCCTCAAATTGGTGGACAACAAGTACAGGCCACTGAAATTGTAATTAGCCAAGGGCGTCTGGATACTGAAAAAGAGAACTTAAGAGCCATGAGGGACCATAGGTTTTGATAGCATTCTTTTCTAGACTGAACCTTAAGCATTTAGAGGCGGAGTATAACAAGCTACCAATGGGGAAGCATCTAGCAGACTGTCATCTGCTTAAGCAAGGCAGATAGAAGACTGACTTGTGAACACGAGATTTAACTCTTGAACCAAGCTTGAGAGCACAAGTGATATACTCCTACGGTCAGGGTAGAAATTGCTCAAGGTGGTATTTAAACATTAACCAAGTCAACCGATGACACAATACTATCATTCACTATTGAAACAGCCTTAATACAATCTCCAAGGATGAAATAACCGGACGACACCTTATAAATCATCAGAGCTGTAGATTCTGGCGGCCGGACAAACACAAACCACTCTTAAATCCTTTCCCCCAAACCAGAAGGCACAGCCTCAGAAGAACAAGTGGAGGGAGCCTGAAGACACGACAGGCATCATAACATAACTACTCCAAGCATAGAGAGGGAAGGAACAAACGCAAGACACGAAATCCAGAACAGGAACACAGGGCCCAGGACGGAACTACCCAGAACAAGAACACAAGATGAACGGATGACCATAGGACCAAAGCCACAGCAAATGTCAGGTGGCCCAATCATTGACAAATCATATTCAAACCAAACAATGAATAAACAACACGCTGCACAAAAGCCACAGATGACATAATGGGGAGAGACAAGCAGCAATGAACCATCCGATACATAGAAGAAAAATAAATCCGGAAGGGTGGAGGACCATACAGTATAGACAACGTGGAACCCAGATTTGAAAAGAACCCCCCCCCCCCCCCACAGATATCCAAAAGACCAGGGATACAGAGGAAATTTGGCCACTGAGAAACCATCAATAACTCGCAAAATGAGGGGGACCCATCGCCTACAAATAAACATTACAGAGCTTCTGCTAAGAAATTGGAAAGTATGAGGACTGCCATGGCAGCTGAAAAGTAAACCGGCAAACGTGTCGAGCGCCAACTGAATGCCAAAAGATGCCGAGAGGCATATAGGCAGAACAGGGAGAACCTCAGCGATAAGACATCCACAGCCTTATATTGTGCTCGGAAGAAAATCGCGGAGACAGCATGGGCAGCTGAAGAAAATACATACTAATCCTGAAGGCGCATGAGGAACTAGCCACTGATGCCCAGAAAGATGAACTGTGAGGCGCCAACGGGTCCAGATCACGTCACGAGAACCTGAACACTTCGAAGGGGCCACCCTCAGTGGTGGCTTTGAAAACGATGCCCCGGAAAAAGCCATCACACAGCCCCCACAAACCTCCAGACCAAACCAGAGAGAATAACAAATTAACTGTCCAGCCGAGAAAAAAGGCAGCGACGAGACTGACATACTCACTAATGCGACCGACGCAAGTCCCCGAGCCAGGGCAGGACCCACTGGGTACACAGAGCGGGGAAAAAACAGGCGAAGCAGAACCAGATGCAGAACGTGCGGGGGCAACGAACGAGAGATTAAAATGAGCCAAAGACGCTGCATAAAAGAGACCAAGCATAAGGAATTTGTCCACAGAGGAGAGACAGGTCCAAGAGAGACCAATTCACAGTCAGACTAACCAGCAGCTACAACAGTGAAGAAAATAAACAGAAGAACCGCCATAACAATAAAGCCAGCATCTAATCAAAGATAGTCAAGAGTCACCTTCAGCACCTAAAGAACAAAACAGCAACAAAGAAAATGCAAAAAACCACAAATAATTCAGCCAGCATGAGAAACCAGGCCAGACGAGGACCGCCAGCCGTCACAACCACAGAAAAGACCCCACAACTCCTGAAACAATAATCGAACGACGCAGAATAACAGCAGAAAATGAATCAGAAATGCCTCATGAACAAACCACGAGTCACAAAACTACAATTCCCAGGGTCCTTAGGGGCGCGACGTCACCATACACGGAAGTAAACAAAACAAGACTCAGCCCAGAAAAACTACCCAGGAAAATCCGCACGCCGCTCACCTTAGAAGACCGTCCGACCACGGCAGACGATAGACCCGGACAGCTCCAGATCCGGGCCCACGGACGACCCGAACACCGCGGAAAGCGCACCCCCTGCAGATGCGTGCGACCGCGGCGAAACGAACGCGCTGGGCGCCGTTAGCCGCCCGGCGAGATCCGCAAAAAGGAGCAAACGCGGCGAAAACGGAAAACCCACATCAGAAACGGGGATCATCCATCCAAAGGACGGGGGGAATACAGCAAGACGTCGAAGAAAAGGAGATCCGCCGGATCCGCGAGCACGGGGAACGGCGAAGAATGAGCGCTGAAGGTAAGAAAGAGAATGAACGCCTGCGCACCTGGCTTAAATAGGACGCTGAGCAGGTGAGTTAATTGACTGAACCGCCCTAGGGCATTAGCTGTACACTGCTCGAGTATCTGCCCGAAAAACGATTGAAAATCGTCATTTAAATAAAAAAATAAAATGCAAAAATGTTAGTTTCTGTTTTATTAAAATCCCTTCCAAATAAAAATAATCAATGTAAAAAAATCCTTAAACTGTATAAAGTTTGTGACAATTGGTGACTTTACAGTGAATATCTCTTGGTTTTGTGCTTTTAGGTCATGTAATAGCTCTTTCATTTGCAGGGTGGGTTTATTGGTCATGAGCTCAACAGGCTTTAGTGGCCAGTTAACCAGCTGTATCTATTAATTAGTCCCAAGTGTCTTTAAACCCACAGTTTCAACTGTTGGAATGCTTTGGAGTCACTCTTCTATTACATCATGTGACAAAGTTTTTTACTTAGTTGAGTCTCTGTTCTACTTTTTATCATCTTTGCTTATTGAATTTTGTTTTTGCTTGGTTCATGCTTTATGCATTTTGGTTGTTTGTACCAAATTCTGCTCACCACATCATTCCCAAGTCCCAATTTGATCGTGTTCTGATTGTTTTTAAAAAGCATTCCCAATGGTCTTTTAATTATGGCTATGGTGTTTAAGCAAAAATCAAAAAAATCTTTTCTTGGTCATAGTTTCTGCAGAGCAGCAGCAGTACAGTAGAAATTCACCTCTAGTTGTCATTTTGCCTCTCACGGTTGAGGTAAACAACTATGAAAATTACAGATCTCTCTCATCTTTTAAGTGGGAAAAGTTACACAATTGGTGGCTGACTAAATACTTTTGTGCCCCACCGTATTTTTAGAATTTGTACATAATATGATGGCTTTTAATTGTTTCTCATGTTTTTTGTTCTGTTTTTAAGGTAATGTTTTATGCAAAGACCTTATGAGGTACAGTTTATACTGATTATTCTGAATGCTCAATTAGAAAAACCTGATTGTGGAGGCAAGACAAAAGAGCAACCTCTAGTCAAAACCTCTGACAACAGAACTCCATTAAAATTTTATTAAATTCATAGTCTATTGAAACATTGCTGGCTTTTGTTGCATGTGTGTAATCCTATTACTAGAAATATCTAAATATTACTGTAATGCTGACTAAAAGAATGTGAGCTGACATGTTAATGCAGTTCACGTGAAAACCTGAGACTGCAGGTTTACATTTTGAGTTAGAAGAAAGACAAAATAATCAGCTTTAAATAACATTAGTTTTATTTTCCTATATAGGTAGTTTAAAGGAAAACATGAAAGAATTTTCAATATCAGAGGGAAAACTACATTCTGAGCTAAAATAGAGCTATAACAGAATTCTGCAGACTGTAAAACGTTTCTCACTGAAGATAAAAATTCAAAAAAGGCAACTCATATTCTATCAGATGATTTTCTCATTGCTCTTTTTGAGCAAAATATTTTAATAAAAATTCTACCTGTAAAATTTGAATTACAAACAATTCAATTCAATTTTATTTATATAGCCCAATGTTTACAACAATAGTCATCTCAATGGGCTTCAAACCGATAAACATAAATCACTTATTCATTCATCCAAACCATTGATTGTACGTGAGAACCCAACTAAATGAATGTGATGTCACCCAAAGAAAATGACTTACTTCTGGCTCCAACAAAAGGAAGTTAATTTAGTCACCATTTTTTCGTGATACGGATGATGTCATGTTGGAGCCAGACGACATCAGAAAGCAGTGATTGCACTGAGTCGTTCTGAGTAACTGTTTCTCGCCAATCAAGAGTGAACCTGAAAGCAGACTCAGGGAAATCTGTCAATCAAACATTTTGAACGTTTGATGTGAGACCACACACTTTTTTTGCGGCATCTGATACTTGAATAACTTGTTCAATAGAACAAATATCAGGAAAAAAAACAAGGTTATCAAGAACATATTAGAAAAGGTAGCAGAGAAAGAAGGGTTCATCTGACAAATAGAGTGACTGAGTTTTAACTGTTAATTCTCAATAAAGGTCTATGGGATTTTGACTTCTTGGAATCAGTGGATACTTCCTCGATTATGAAGTGTTGATGTTGGTCTCAACTTGTGATCCTTGTCTTTTTGTACTGTGTGGCTAAGTTCTTTTAATTTACAAAATAAAGGGAAAAATTACTCAACTGAATGACTAGTAAAAATCCTTATTACACAATCTTCATTTGACGTCAATAAGACTTAGGCTTTGTCCAAATTCCCTGTCCACTCCCTGACTATTAAAAAAGACAGTTTGGGACTATCCAGTGGCCTGGATTTTAAAAGCAATTCAGACACTATACTCACTACAAATTTTCAAATACAACGTCACTGATTTCCTGAAATAAAAGCCCAATAAATATGAAGATTTTACAGAAAATATTTTCTATCATTCTTTGTGTTCCGAAGATGAAAACCATGAGGATTTGTAAAACATAAATTAAAAGGCATTTTTTTCACATGATAAATCGTTCAAACGCACTGCATTGTGGTCTAAATTTTCCAGTCCAGTGAGCATCAATGCACACCAGTTTTTCGCAGAGACTTCTAGGAAATTTTACAACTCTACAAAATGGTGAACGGACTATGTAGTGAATTAGGTAGTGAGTAGTGAAGGCATTCAGGAACAACCAATGCATTTCAGCTTCAATAACTGATAGCTTGTCCACTTTACTTTAGAAGCCAAAAAAAAAAAAAAATCTCAACAATGGAGCTTTTTGTGTGGCGATTCTTTGGGTTCTGGGGTCCTCTGATTTGTGGGATGTATTTCAGATTTAAACAGGTGCAATAAAAATCATGTCTAAGTTTAATGAGAAAGTAGTTAGAATTGACCAGAGAGACATGAATCAACTGTTTTTGTAGTTATCTGGAAAGTTTCCAAATTAAGAAAGAAAGAATGGGGGGACAGTTTTTGAAGATTCCCACATCATGATTTGTTTTTGCTGATCATACAGATGACTGCATCATCATTTTGCAAGGTTACAACTTCTAGTTTGACCTGGCATTTCTATCTTTATGTCTGTGTGGAGACACATCTCTGAGCAGCAAATGTGTGGTGCTAGGGAAAGCGTTTCTCCACTTGGGGTGATTAATTTGGAGTTTTGACATTTTTACAATGTGACTGTTGAGGCATGTGACTCCTAAATTTACTGAGATACTTACATATGATTTAGTCTTTTTAAATGCAGTATTCTGCATTTAAATAAAAGCAACTCGGATATTTCCAACATTTTAATGTTTTTGGCTTACATTTGCCAATTGCAGAAAAGCTGCTTAGGAATATCAACAAATCTGTTTGTGTTAAAAGTCCTGGGTGGCGGATGTGATCGCCCGGGGGCGGTTGCTCTCCATCTGCTGCCATGCGGGCGTTGGGGGGGGTTCTGGCTGCCGTTGCGGCGGGGGTCTTGGTGTGGGGAGGACTGGGCACTCTCCCTCCTTCTTTTCACATTCCATCATCCATTTAGAAGAACAGAAACACTCACCTGAGCACAGGTGTTAGCTCACCTTTGCACCAATAGTTTGCATGATTGAATGAAATATTTCACACTAGTTGGTTTGAATGCATAGGTTTGCGTGTGGGAACAATATTTGTATTGTGTACATGTTGACATGTGAACATTTTTGGAGCCAACAGGTGTGTTTCTAACATTTGAGTGTGTGTGTGGACAGGCCCCGCCCTTATAGACGTGTAGTACATCTGAACCTCACTGTAATGATTATAACCATCCATAAACTTGTTGCTTTATGCTTCTTCGTGGTTTTACACCCCCCCCTTTTCTATAATCACCCTCCTACCCCCCCGCCCCCCAACATCCCTCTTTCTTCCTCCCTCCTTTCCTTTTCCGTCCGGTCCAACACAAGAGATTTTCAAATATGATTAAAATGAATCAAGTTTGGCCTCGATTACAAATAGGGTTTATTCAGACATACCTCTGGTTTGTCAGAAGATTCATAACCCCTGTTGTTAAAGTAAAATATGTCCAACACAAGAGGCCCTCAGGTCTCATCGGTTTGCCCAGCTGTTGGACAGGACAAGTTAGAAAAAAAAAGAAAATAAAAAAGAAGTCCTGGATCACTTACACTGGTCTTTCTGAATTGCTAGAAAAGTTCAACATGTCTCAGCAGCACAGATAAGAAGGCTTATCATCAATTCTTAAAGCCTGGAAAAAATCATATAAAAATAAGTACAGTGGGGAACAAAAATAATTTAAAAACTTAAAAAGTTGTGGTCCCAGTTCTCTTCAGGTCAATGACCAGTTCCCTTGTCTTTTTCTCATCATTCTTAAGATCACTGTAACTCCACCAGGTGAGACCTGGCATGGAGCCCCAGGTGGAGGAAGATTGTCAAGTCAACCTTTTCTCATCAAGCTAAGTTCAGCTTTACAATCGTGTCCCTGGTACCCATTTACAGCTCTTTTGTCTTGGTGGAGAAGCTGCAGTCTGACTTTTTAAGTGTGGACAGGTGTATTTGATAGAGATAAACAGGTGACATTAATACAGATACAAAAGTAGAGGATAGAAGAGCTTCCTATAAATAACAGGTCTGCAAAGGGCAGAATTCTTGCTCGTTTGTTGCCGTTAAATACTTGCTTTCTGTACTATTGTACAAATAAATTATTTGAAAACCATGCAGTGTGATTTCCTGTTTTTTTTCTTTAGATTTGTCACAGTTGAAGTGTTTCCTATATTAAACATTACAGACCTCTCTCATGTTTTAGGCAGGACAACCGGCAGGAGGTTTTGTTATTGCTGCCTTCTTTTCCATTTTTTTTTTCAACTGAAAACTTGTATCCCAGCACGGAAAACCCTTATTCACAAAAAAATACATTCAGCTATTTGAGAGCAAATTTCTAATAACTCCTTTTTGGCAGATCAGCATGTGTTCATTTGATAAAATGACCTGAAAAACAGGGTTATTAGCCTGAGAGAGAGATTCTTTTCTCAAGATTGTTGAAGTCTAACGTTCAGCAAAAAGATCAACTTAACTTTCAGGGAAGTTGAAAAAATAAAAAGCATTAGTATCACAGGAATAATGGTAATTTAAACAGTTGTAATAAAATAAATGGTTGTTATAGCACATAAGTCATTGGGCCAGAGACAATATAATGAGTTAAGAGTAGCTGTCTTTGTCGTCTAAAAATGGTTTAAATTGTAGTTGAAATATGGTTTTATGTTGTACTTACGCTCTTTCAAATGTCTATTTTCAAATGCATTTTTTTGTCTGACAGGTTTACAAAAAGGAAGACTGAAAACAGTCATATTAGCTTTAATTCAGCAAAGCTGGAGTCTTGTTGACTACTTTTTTGCTTTATAGGTGTTTTCTGCCACCTAGTGGTCAATATTAAACATTTGTAAAAATGTTGAAACTGAGAGAAAAATGGTTCTTTATCAATATAATGCTTTATTTTATCATTGAATTTTTGTTTCTAAGATTTTATAACATATTTTGAACAGTTTAGAAGACTGAGATAAAGAAAAAACCCTTTTAAAAAATCACTATGAACAACACACGTGTGTGAATTCAATGTACAGTTTGAATGGAAGAATACAATAATAAAAATAGAACTTAAAAGAAACTTAAAAGAAAGGCACTGAGACCAGTTTGACAACATAAAGGGGGAATTTTATTGATCAGGCCATTCATGACACTTTAAAAGTTTCTTTCTCTGTACATTCATTTCTGGAGGGTCCAGTTTTGCTAAACTGCATCCACAGCATTTAATTTTAGGTTAAGAATAGAGATTTACAAGAATTCATCTCTAAAAAGCAATTTATCTGACAGTTCCTTACATGCATGTGCAGTGAACATACAGAGGTCAGTCTGACATGACATTTCTAGACTAAAAAAACTTGATTATTCGCGTTTAGGGAACCAAATAAGCGATATATTTCTTGCTGTACCTAAGTCATAAATACATTAAATATTATATTCATTCTTGTGCTAAATTCAAAGCTGTGCTGCTGTTTAAAAAAATCTCAACATCACTAACAGATGAGGGAAATGAGCCGGCCTTTATGGACTGCATACAATATAATGTGTACAGTTATATTACAGTGTTTTAATGTCCCTGATTATATCAGAACTATAGTGTTGTTGCTTTTTTTTAAAATTATATTACAGTACAGTAACATATAATTTCACACAATGTGATTAAAGATGATAGGAGGAGAGACGTTTTGTGTGCAGTAACTTTCGTGTGTGTGTGTACTAAAGGCCAGAAAAACAGAGACATTTAAAACAGGAAGAAATAAAATCATGGTTTCTCATAAACAGAGCCATGTAAACAGCTTCTCTAATTGCGCAATCATTCACCGGTTATATAGATAGGTGCCATGGTTACCAATCACGTGTACAACAAAAGAACACAATGCCACGGAAGTCAACAGCAGCCACACCGCCACCCGCTCACCTCTTGCTTGTCTTTCACTGCGTGCAGAACATTCAGACCATCTACAGGAGTTGTGAAGCATAGAAGATAATCAAAGGTGTGATCGAAAAACAACTGGAAAGAGACGATATATGTATATATATATCCTCTTTAGAGTGGGCGGGCACACAGAATGAGTTTTCTACATCGATGTGCGAGTGGTCGGACCGTTGAGACAGACGCTCTAGAAGTTTAGTGTCTCTGACATCATCTTCCACCAGTCCATCAGCTCCTCCCGCTCCTCCTCCTTCCTCTCCATCAATGACTCCAGCTCAAAGTCTACCTGTAGGTGCACATGGAAAGAACACAAATGAAGGCAGAAGATTGGAAAAGATTGATTTGGCAAACAAAACCGGTTATTTTAAATGCAATAAAAAACAATTCATGGTTTCTCATGGAAATGTAAAATGCAATAATACGACTTCATGAACATACAGAAGAACTGTGTGCACACTTCTTAAAAACTATTTGATGCAGCTTTAATCTATTATTATCTGATTGAGAAACTTAAGAGATCTGAATTTAATATGAACCCTTTGACACCTGTTGATGCAAACCTGCATTAAACCACTTCGGCTCAAAAACTTCCTTACTTCAATATCTACACAAAAGCACAAACACAGGTGATTTTTTTTTTCACAGCTAGAAATGAATTCAGGCGTCAAGGGGTTAATAAAAGAATTATTTCCTGTCCTGTTTAATTCCTTACAAATGTTTATTTATTATTTATTTAGGTTGCATGAATATCTGCATTTCTAAATAAAGTGTTTTCATGAGAAATTATAATTTACACATAATTGCATCTCTGTGGCACCAATTTACAGCTTCCTTGTACACTGCTGAATAATTCCAAAAGGTTCACAACTTTCCCCAAATTTGTAAAACATATGGAACAGAGAGTAGATTGTATGCCATCTGGGACCCAAACTCAAAGTCACTGCTCACAAAAACGGAGAGGTCCCCAAAACCATTCAAGATGTTCTACTTCATGAGAGCAAAAGCAAGATCAGTACATTCAGAAATGACTGTCTGTACTTCAGAAAATTTTCTTTTTTTTTTAACCTGTGGGGCATTAAAATATTTGTTTCTTAAATAAAATGTAGGAAATGTCAACTTTCGCTTATGCATGCAATTACTAGGATTCATAGGTTTGTTCATCCTTCTGTGTTTTAAGGTTTTATGCATAAATTGCACATAGACCATATCTGTTCTCATGTCGGACGGTTTAAGTTATTGTTATTTAGATCTGTTGTCTGTGTGTGTCTTACCCGAGCTGCAGGGCTGTAGGGGACAGCCACCTTCTTGATGACAGTCAGGTATCCTGGTGCAGTGGCTGCTACTTTGTAGTTTCCTGGAGCCAAAATGCGCCAGTAGTCTCCATCTTTGGCTGCAATATAGACATTACATGCTGCTCAACTTTGGAAAAACACATACAAGGAGTTGATCATTGCTTGGGTTACATGTACAATTATACTTAGAATTTACTGTATTGTGCAAAGGAAGTCGACTGAGAGGATGTAGTATCAGCTATGTCCACAAGAGGGAGCCACTGAAACGTTACTTATTTTACAAGAAAGCAGACACCATTGTGGAGTTTGCAGTGGTGTCAGGGTTATTGGAATTCTCCTCTGAATGGTAATACCTGAGGTGATGTCATGGTCAATGCCCTCCACAGAGATGGTGGCATTGGAAATGGGGTTTCCCTGCAGATCACGGACAAAGCCCTTCACGCCACGGTGAACCTGGACACACAAACAGACACACACAAGTGGAATTACTGTTACAGTTGGGCTCGAAAATAATGTGCGATATAATTTGGGTTACAGAATTGTGATATTAAAAGATTAATTAAAACATGCTGCATCTATTAAAAGTACTGACTAAATAAACTATTTATCAATTTTCTTTTGAAGTGCTTGTATTTTTCTCAACCAACACCTTTCAATAGATTTTATCAAGCAAAGTTACTCTTTTGTTTACTTATATCGCCAGTTATGTAAAGTTTTTACCATACCCAAACAAAATTGGTTTTAAATGCAAATTTTAAATTTGAATCAATATTCATTGGATCAAAATCTAAAATGAAATCAAGCCGATCTCGTGTTTTGCCAGTGATACACAGGCCTACTGTTTTTCATTCTGTCTGTGGTTAAATGTTGAAGTGGCAAATCATGAAAACCCAGTAGCAACTGTAAAATCCAGATAAGGCTTCATAATCTAGCAGCAGAACATTTATTTTTGCTTAAAAATCAAGTGAACCTTACTTGTATACCTCTCAATTAGTCTTAGATATCATCTAGCTGCTTAATTCAAGGTAAATACTGTACAAGTTATAAAAAAAAAATCAAGATAATTCAGTGTTACACACACTGTCTTTGACACATGGAGGCTCATTCCTCAATTGTCATTTTTATTTCCACCATCAGCATAACCTCCAGAAGTTTTTCGCTTTGCACAAAAAAACACAGGAGCTG
The DNA here is from genome assembly GCA_023969325.1 of Oryzias curvinotus. NCBI lineage: Eukaryota > Metazoa > Chordata > Actinopteri > Beloniformes > Adrianichthyidae > Oryzias > Oryzias curvinotus. The sequence continues at coordinate 34,535,588 of CM043706.1, forward strand.
TTTAAACTTCCAGATCTCTGCTGACCTGCTCGATGTAGTTGACAAGGGAGTTGCGGTTCTGCTCCCAGTAGGTCTTCAGCGTGTCTTCACTGGGGAACTTGTCGCAGCTGAGCTCCAGAGTGATCTCAAAGCAGTTGCTGCTGAGGTAATTGAAGTCTTGCATACCTAAGGGTGGGGTGAGGGCAATAATAGAGCCACAATAAAAGATTTGCAGGAACAAGCCTTCTGATTTTAGAGCAAAAAGTCACTGAAAAAAATCTAAACATGCAATTTGCTGTTTTCAAAAAGCCCCCTATTTGTAATGGATTTTACTACATTAGTTTCTGTCCTGAGCCAATCAACCATATTTGTAGACATATTTAAAATGGAGAAGTACAAGCTCATATCTCATAATACCAAATATATAATAGAGTTAATCAAAATTTGCTCTTTACGAGAATCTTAAGAGCCTCAAAACGTCACTGAGCAGCTTTCTCATTTAGTGATTAACACTTATTTCTTCCATTAAGTTTAAAAATGAATCTGAAATTCCAAAATGGAATAAATGTGATTATTTATTACTAGTTTTAGTATCTCAGTGAGGGATTTTTTTCCTTTTTCCGCTGTAGTTTTGAACATGCCCGCTGTGGCAACATACGTCATCTCTAGGTGCTTTTAATTCGAAGAAAACAAGAACTTGCTATTTTGGCCACGCACTTACAAGATGAGGAAGCTACTGAAGTTGAAACCATATTTTAAAACTTAAATGAAGCACTTTGAAATTACTTAAGCTGACTTAAAATACAACTGGGTTCGCCAGTTTTACAGTAAAAGACCTAAATATTGAATTTGACATTTGTCATCTTCCTCACTTTTAAATGTTTTAACAAACAAAGACGCGTCCTATTGTTGTGACGTTTTCTTATTTATATTTAAATTCTTTAGAGTGCAGAAGTGCAAAACTGATCCAATATACTTTTATACGAGTTTTATTTTTTGACTTTTTATATATATATTTGTATATATATATATATATATATGTGTGTGTGTATATATATATATATATATATATATATATATATACACACACACATATGTATCCCTCAGGTGAATAGGGTATGTTTTTATCACCTCCAGGCACACTGTACCACGCTCCGCCATTAGTGATGCCATCCTTGAAGCTGGAGTCGTCGTCATTCTTGCGGCAGGGGGGCCGCTGAGGGTCAGACATGATAGGGTTGTACATGGAATATGCTTTAGCCAGAGACTTGAAGGTCACATCATCTGGACTAGCACTGTACTCGTGGGTGGATCCTTCAGGGAGGAGGAAAGAGAACAAACGAATGCAAAAAATCGTTAGACAATAAGCAAAATCAAAGCCGCTACAGCTGGAGCACATTAGCATTGCACCTTGTTGATGCATGCAGTTTGCTTACTAATGACACCGGGAAGGCTTTTTAGAGCAAAACAATTTGCATGTGGTTCAAATTAAATCCAAACTGGTGGGAAAAAAAATCATTTGAATCCAAAAAACAAAACAAACATCCTTTAAAGTTGTTTACATATTTAAACAGATAGGGAAACAGCTGTTTATATAGAAATTACTATTTTAAACAAGAAACAGACTGTGTTTGACATCTGTGGCTCTGATTACGTACCAGTTCTGGTTTCATCATATGGATAGTTGGCTACAACATCTCCTCCATGCAGGTTTGCAGAGAGGACAAAGGGGATGTCCATGATCCAGTGGATTACTGCCTTGGTCTCTGGAGCCAGCTGAAGAACAAATATTTTTATGATTACAATACATGATATCCAATCATTTTTTATTTTCATTGAGGTGTAAAGACAATGAAATCAGCCGTATAATTTAGTGTCAGTGTGTTGGTGCACCTTTGGGTTTTCATCGACAGCCTTTTTCATGTTCTGCAGCAGGTGGTGGTTGGCTCCGCCCTCTCGCTCGTTGATGTAGACGATGCGGTCCAGGTCAGGAAAGTTCCTGTTCAGGTCGATGCCTTGCGCATTACTGCGCCCCACGAACCAGTCCTTGATCTCTCCAGGCTGAGCAGCAGAACGGAAAGGCAAAAGTTACAGGACACAGGCCAACCCGCCGTTCCTGAGCGCCGATAGCAGAGGCAATCACAAACCCACTGATTACCTGTGACGCCGCCTTCTCAAAGCCATCAGGGTTCATGGAGGGCATCAGGTGGATGCGGGTGTTGTGGATGAGGTCGATGATGGTCTCGTTGCCTTGTTGATACTGGTTGCAGAGATACTGGGCCAGGTAGATGAGCAGCTCTCTCCCCACTGCCTCATTGCCGTGCATGTTGGCAATGTACTTAAACTCCGGCTCACCTGCAGAAAAAAACAGCCGCCGTTTGTATTCGTAGTTTTGTTTTTTAAGGGTATTTGCTTTAGTACGGGGGGAAAAAAATGAAGAAAACACAAACACACAATCACATTCTTGCCTGAAAAAAAAACAACTTTTTTTGTCGTTAAATGTCAAAAATGACAAATCATGAGATAGAGTCAAGACAACCTTTTGATTATCTGTTACCTGAAGATTAATAGCTCTCTGGTTTTCTGTGACAACAAAGAATTTATTTTTTCCCAATGACAAAAATAACTTTTTGGAGAGTTTTTTTCCTGGTGTGTGCGCTAAAAGGTTTGAGAGATCTGGTTTTGCTTAAAACCTTTACCTGTGCCCAGATTTAGATATTTCCATGTTCTTTTTTTTCTTGACCACAAACAGCGCATAAAACCAATCACTTCAAGATGTGGGTGATCGTTCAAGATTTGCTACCCATTCCTGTTTTTTTGTGGGTTTTCTTTTCTCTCACAGTGTTTGATGTACTTCTGCAGCAAAGCCAGTGACTTCATATGATACTAACAGGCTACACACACATAACCCAGTGCACATCTGGCACTTTTTCTGTCAAGATGCATTCTTTAAAATACTTATCATTTAAAAAAACGCTCAGACTTTAATGATGCATTCTGTATTGGCGATGTTTTGAATGCTTACAAAGAGTTCTATGATTACATTTGTAAAAATAAAACATCTGAAATGCTTCAGGAGAGCAGCAAAGGTGACGATGACTTATCTGCTGCTGACAAAACTCATCCGTCAGCTGACAGAAACCTCCGCGTTTTATGACAGTTCATCGATAGTGATTTGTTTGGTGACCAGCAGCAGCGTCAAGGATAAAGTTGCGCCTCTGAGTAATTTCAGTCGTCGTGGAAACCCTGACAGGAGCAGGTGCTTGGGGAGACAAATTAACTAGAAGATTGAGTAAACACACCATCACGAAAGGGCACAAGTACTTTGTTAGCCATGACATCTCATATTACAGACATATGTGCCACGACCAGAGCTAGATGGTAATAGCGCCTTTCTTCTTTCCTCAAAGCCCAAAGCACTTTACAGTCACAAACCCATCACTCATTTTCAATAGGGATTCCACAATTCTCAGTTTAAAACGGAACCTTATGTTATACTAGGCCTGCACAATTAATCGCAAATTTATCGTTATGGCGATTTCAAGCTGTGCAATATCCATATTGCAAAAGTCAGCGAAAATTGCAATAAATGGTAAACCTTAAATGGGCTAAAACAAACTTATGGCAACTTTAACTATGCAATGAATTGAATAAATCCCTTTATGCATTTAACCAATCACATGTAGCCCTTTACATTGTTGACCAATCGGATGGAGCTTTTATGCTATATGTGGCCCTCCTAATTAGACGAGGGTCATTTGGAGAATAAGTTAAGGTATTTTGACTCTTATTTAAATTAAACTTTTGCAGTGAAATGGAAATGTTTTTGTTGTTTTTGCTATTTGTTCATTTATTGCAAGTTATATCGTCATCGCAATATTGATTACTAGTATCGCATATCGCGAGTTTTCCTCATATCGTGCAGCCCTATGTTACACCACTGAACTGAATCGTTGGGAAAGTGAATCTCTACTGCATGTATGTATGTATATACTGTATGTTTACATTGAAAGGGTCTAATGTGTGTGTTGTGCTAAATTTAGGGGCGACAGTGGCTCAGGTGGTTGAGCAGGTCGTCCAATGATCGAAGGGTTGGCGGTTCGATTCCCCGCTCCCACCAGCCAAATGTCGTTGTGTCCTTGGGCAAGACACTTCACCCTCCTTGCCTCCAGTGTGGCTCCACTGGTGTGTGAATGTGCATGGTCCCGGTGATGGTCAGAGGGGCCGTAGGCGCGAACTGGCAGCCACGCCTCTGTCAGTCTGCCCCAGGGCAGCTGTGGCTACATCAGTAGCTACCATCACCAAGTATGAATGAGGACTGAATGAATAATGGACACATTGTAAGCGCTTTGAGCATCTGGAAAAGCGCAGAAAAATCCAATCCATTATTATTTAATTTAGGTAGGATTTACTATTATTGTTTTATTACATTACACCAGGCCTAGTATAAGAAAACTGAAAGATTTTTTCTTCATTGTTACTTGTTTATTAGCAAATTAAAAAAAATATATATTTTTTTGGTTTGTTGTTTAAATCATATACAGAACCAAAACTAACCCAAGACCCAAAAGTGGAGGTTTGAACCAATTCACAAACACGTTTACACTCGATGGTGGCAGAGCTGCCATGCAAGGGGAAATGGGGGGTTCAGTGTTTTGTCTGAGGGCACGTCAACACATAAGTGCGCAGAGCGGGAACCAAATCTGCAGTTTTTCAATTGCAGAGGATGACCGCTGTACCTCAGCTCTGATGTGAAGCTCTCTGGAGTCATCTCACAGCTTTGAGTTGTGAGGTTCTCAAGTTCCACTCTGATCATATTGTGATCTATTATTAAAGCGTTCCCAGTGGTCTTTGGGTTATGACTTTGCCATTTTTAGCAAAAAATCCCCAGAAACCTGTGTTGTTTTCTAGGACAAAGTTTCTGCAGAGCAGCAGCAGTTTGTTAGAAATTCACCGAGTTGTGGGCAGAACTGTTGGCGCGGAGTGAGCCTTCCCCAATTTCCCATCATCAAGCTGTTTTTACTCTCTGCCACTAACTTACAGCGCATTACACCCCCGACCTCACATCACCGATGCAACAAAAAATGGCAAGAGCCATCCAGTCTTACAGTTTTGAGCCAGATTCCAGCTCAGACGAGGAAAACCAAGACCACTGATCTTAAATCACAACGATTTGAATAAAGAAATACCCAGAAATGCAGTTTTAAGCTTATTTTTCTTTCTATATGTCCTCCCTCATAAGAAAAATGCCACTAAAACATGTTAAAAACACAAAATACACAATTGTCTTTGGAGTGGGTCTTTAAAAAAGCTGTCCAGGATTCCAAAGATCTCTGTGAGAAGAGATTCCTAAAAATATTCTAAATTGTCTTATCTGGAGATTTATAAAATGGGATTTCTATTTCTAACAACTGCATCCCTTTGTGACCTGTCTTTTCCCCCCAAAACAAACAATGGGACTTTCCTTAAAGTAGCTGCACAATAACTTACTATTTTCTGCTACTATGGTTAGACATGTGTGGGATAACGTGAAGATAATCACTTTTACTTTTAAATCAATAATCAATTCAGTTTGTAGTTTCTACTAGAGTCCCGAGCCGACACTCGTCTATGACTTTGGGGAAATAAAGTGTCCTGGAGTTTTGCTGCTTGTTGCCACAAAAGGAATTAAACATATAGAAAGTTCTGAGTGGAGATTAAAGGAAAAAGCTTTACGATCAACGTCTTCAGACTGATTGGACATCAGCTGTAGTTGGTGTTGCTGTAGGAAATTTTTAAACAAAACAATAATTCATCATTTTAAATGTTAATCAAAAATACCAAAAAGTAGAGGGAGTCAAAGGAGGCCAAAGGAAGAGGGGTGAAAGGGGGAAGGGCTTTGTCTGATCTATAGGTGACCTCCAGACTGCGCTTTTTTATCTTCCTTCCTGTTCTGATTCTTAACCTAATCCCTGGTTTGTCAATATGCTCTTTTTTCTCCCTCATTCCATGCAACATTTACTGTTTTCTCAATCATCCCTCTGTTGTTTTCTGTCTCTCTTTTTCATCAGCTCCCCCTTCATCTCAACAGGAAGAGGCTCTGCGTCCTCGGAGGGAAAAACGTCCAAAAATACACCACGTTTTATGGGTTAAAACTCTGCCCTCCTCCCCTGCAAGTCCCTCTAATAAAGAACTCGTTCCATTTGAAAGCTAGTTTAAATCCAGAACAGAAGACGTCATCCGACACGGCGGTTTCATCCATGTGTTTGGCTAATTTACTCTGCTCTTCACGGAGGATTTTTGTTGTTTCTTCAGTCCGAAAAGATGTGACTTTTATGAGATTGGAAGGAGCCATGTGAGCATTAATTTTTCATCACCTAGAGACACGGCCAAAACCATTAGGAGATAGAGTTTCTCCTCATGTAAAAAAAAAAAAGGTTGCAAATACGATTCAGAAGAGTTTAGCCCTTGTTCTTTTCAGAGAGGCCCCCAATTTGAGTTCAGATCCCAGCCAGACACAAGAAATAAACGCCTCCTTCCTATGAGAAAAACATATGGCACAGGGGTGGGTTAACACACCAAAAACATAATCACTACCATCAGATGTACTATTTTTAATAATGTTTCATAGAAATTAACCCCAGCTGAAATTTCCTTTCATGTTGAGTCTAACCATTTTTAAAAACAGCATCACAATTTGGAGTGAATACACCTTTCTGGATACCATTTTAGGTTTCTACTTTGATCTAGTACTTCACATTGCTTTGAATAGGTGATGCAAATGTAACATTTCCAAGAACGGCATGAGGAAGTGTGTCGCTGCTGGGAGTAATCCGTGGAACAGCCATGGTGATCTGTTTGTTTTAGGCCGTCTGACTGCAGCAATCACCAAATAATCTCATTATGTAGAGAGAGTGGACGAGTGTATAAGTGTTATGTACCACCACACATGCTCTAGAGACTTGTTTTGGAAGAAGACGTCAGTAAAGTATTTTTCTGGTGCAGTTTGACAAAGACAAAAATGGCGAGAAATATCAGAGTCATCCAGCCGTACAGTTTTTAGCCAGATATAACTGATTTTATGTTTTGTACAACTAGTGAACCCTATTGAGACAACTGGGTTGTAATATTAGACTATATAAATAAGACTGAATTGAATTGAATACCAGCTTGGACGAGGAAAACAAAGATGTACATGGATCTATTCGTCTGCACGTGGAAGTATCAGAATAGAGCGGAACAGAGAGCTTGCAGCCCAGCAGCTTTGGCACCTATGTAGCATCTACAGGCTTTTTCAAACACAATTTTTTCGACTGCTCATGATTCACAGCGATCTGAATACAGAAATGCCCAGAAACGCAATTTTAAGCTTAATTTTGTTTATACACTGTACTTGTCCTCCATCACCAGAGAAATGCCACAAGAACGTGTTAATTAAAAAGAGCAAGAACACAATTTTCATTGGAGTGGATCTTTAAAAAAAAAATTGCTTTTTTTGTTGCCAAAACACTATATGAAATCTTTTGTGTTTTTGCTTTAATATACGTAGATGCCAAATGAAGGTAATTTTGGTAATTTTCATTCATATTTGCATCAGTAGGTTGTCATGGGTCTGTTGGGTTTTTTTTTAATTTTCCGAAAACTGTCAAATGATCCCTTTAAATTAAGAACTTTAATGAGTCTACTAAAACAGTTATTCCCCCCTCGTATTTTCCACTAAATACTAATGAGTCACCATTGTTCATCTCTGCAGGCAGCTCCCGTGCTGCTGCAGTGTATGACAGATGGTTGTTTACTGAGAGATGCATCTGCTCAGGTCCATCGTCTTCCTGAGCCAGCCAACCAACCGCAAGCCTCCAGTCCGCTCAATGCACTAAGCCGATCTGTTGCCCTGGCAACCGCTATTTCAGCTCCACCTTCGACTACACACATTGCAGAGTCAGACAAAAATGGAGAGCACCTAAAAGCAGCCACGTTTATTCCACATAGCCTTTCTTCGCTCTGTCCATCCATGCAGGGTTTTTTTCCTCTCTTTTCCAGCACTCTCAGCATGGTTGTTTTGCTAAACTGAGATTTAATGTCAGAGAGGGGAGGCACAGCTTTAGAGCAGCAGTTTGTAAACTCATCTGGTAGTAATAAGTGCTCCACATCAGGCTCCACATCGTTACTGTGACTCATGCCTGTGCACGCCCACAAGACTATTACAGGCCTGTTTAGCATGTGCGCTCATTAAACTCTGGGACCACGGGAGCTAAATTAGACCAAACCTGCCACACACCAATGAAAACACACCTTTGAGCAAATGTGCAATATGTTTTACAATCATTCAGAATTTGGGTTTTCTTTTTCTTTTTGGTCTAATACAAATTTTTTTTGTTATATTTTTGCATTAAATTTTATGTAATACAAATATATATATAAAAAACATGGCCTAATAGATAGCAGCAAATAGCAAAAAATGATTTCTCTATTAGTGTTGGATTCGTATTCATTTGTAGAAACCAAATATGTTTTTAGGGTTTCTCCATGTTTCTGGAATGGAGAGAGGCACACCTTTGGAAAATGTAAAAATAAAAAAAATGAAACCTGACAATAATGAAATCAAAAAGAAACAGCGAAAAAGTGGAACATAATGACAAAAGACTGAGACATTCATGGGTTCTTTTTTTTTTTTTATAGTAATCAGACATAAGAGTCATTCCAAAAAGATGGCAAACACAAACAAGCCAAGTGAAATACATCAGCTGCATTTCAGTTTAATATGAGATCCTTTTATGAACAATGCAAAAATATGATTTTTGCTTATTTGAATCTAAACCCATTGTAAAATAAGATTGGACACTTTTGCTGCAGCAGTCTGTGCTCTTTTGGTAGATTTTCTGAAAGTGAAATAGAATCTTCCTCACTGCACAGGTTTAAGGAACAGGAGAAGGCAGCATATCCAAAAAATAACCGTATATCTGTAAGGTGTGTGTTTGGAGCTATAGAAATCCAAATTCAAGTGAGATTTGTACCTTTTTATTCAGTTTTCTAAAAGCATAGAGATTTAAAATTCTATAGAGACTCCAGAGTGTTTAAGATCCCATTTTTAGAAGTCAAAGCCTGTCATGTTTTTGGATGCAGTGTCTCTTCTGAATGGCAGCTGAGGCCTGATCCAACACCTTCAGGGGTTTCCTCGGGATCACGACTGAGCAGATTCTTATCAGGCAGCAAAATGGCGGCTTGGCGTTGCTGATACCACAATCTATCATCGAGATTTCTGGGAAGTCATGCGGCAGGCCCTGCAGCCCCCTCGTCTAAACTCACACCTGCACCCATCTTCTATCAGTTGATCAATAAGCTCAAATCAATTCAATACAAATGACGCATCAGGAGTTTCTACTGATGGGTTTGTGTCATTAAAGCGGAGGGATGTTTGATTTCTTCCACACACGCAAAAAAAAAAGCATTTTAAAAAATGTCTAGGATATGGGATGAGGCGTACATCCACTGTGCTATAGAGCAGACTTGATGCGTAAAACTGACCAGGCTCGTGCGTCCCGGGGTTGTCGGTCATCTCCAGCACCAGCAGCTCGCGGCCCTCAAAGCTCTCTCCAGTGGTGTAGATGCGGGTGATGGTCGGACACTGCAACCACACCGACACCAGCGCTTTCCGCAGCTCGTCATAGCGATGGTACTCGAAGGAGATCTCCCCGTCGGAAGCGGCTGCGGCGCGTGTCAGCGCAACCACCGCAGCTCCAATTAATAAAAGGAACGCTTTCATTTTGGGTTCTTCGTCCTCGTTTGTGCGCCTCTCTGGCCGCTGCTGCTTCCGAAGCTTCGGCTCTGTCTGTTCTCCAGCCTCGCTCCAGGCTATAAATATCGCTCCTCTGCCTCCCTCTCTCTGTGAGTGTGATGCGACGGTGTACCTGAGCGCAGTCCGATCCAGCGTCAAGCCCGTCACATTCACACTTCCGGTCACAGCTTCAAAAATAAGAGTCTTTTTCCCCCAGCATATAGAATGCAATAGAAAAGAATAGAATAGAAACGCAAGACCGACTTGCTGATTGCATTCATAATAACACTATTCTTAAAAAACAATAAAAATAATAAAACCGTTAAAACATTAAAGTAATAAAATCTCTTAATTAAAAATACAATAAAACCATATACTATTTAACAATAAAAATCGAATACAATAAAAACATAAAACATTCAACAAATAAAAATGTAGTGAGGAAAATTCTCTTTAAGCTCTGTCAGGGAGTTGTATGGTTATGATTGCTCTTATTTTTTGTTGTCATGTTCATGAAAAATGTTACTGCGTCTTAATTATTACTTGCAGCTCCAGTAACTGATTCATTTTAAATCTAAAGCTTGGCTGGCAAATTCTGTAGTTAAAAAAATCTGTAAGGCAAAGCAGATAACAGTTCAATATTTCATAGTGACCATGTAAAGATCATTATGTTGAGGCACAAAACTAAAATCTGTTGCAAATAAGATAAATTTGAGGTTCCATTGGGATCAATACTAACATTAACTGTTAGAATTTTTAAGCAAATGAATAAACTATGGATGGTTTACAATATTTTTGCATGTGAGGCACACCACATTTACAGCCTTTGTCTGTGTAGAGTCTTATATATCGAGTATTATCAGTTGGTAATTAAGTAAATATCTGGACTTGAGTTATCATTTATTATAGAAGATGTTGAGAAGAGGTGACATGTCCCCATGCAGATATCACCCCCACCTGAAGAACCTTGCAAATTTGAACCTGGAAAATGTAAACATTGAATTCTGATTAGTGATATCTAAAGCACTAATGTAGTAATTTAATAACTCATTTTATGGTATGAAGGAATACTACAGGTTCATGCACGTCTTCATTTTCCTCGGCTGAGCCGGCATCAACATCAGCCGGCTCAAAAGTCTATGCCTGGATAGGTCCAATATAATGATATGGCGTGATATTGATCAATATTGCGATAACGATATAACTTGCGAAATACATTAATCAATAGCAAAACAACCATAACCATAATTTCCTTTTTACTGAAACAGTTGAATTCAATATACCTGAAATTATACTCCAAATGACCCTTGTCTAAATTGGAGGCGAGCATCTAATATAAAAGGGCTCCATCCAATTGGTCAGCAACGTGAAGGGGTCCATCTGATTGTTCAAATGCAGACATGGATTTATTTGGATTTGATTCGTTAATTACTTCAAGCAGCCTTAAGATTGTTTTAGCACATTTAAGGTAACTTTTGCCGTCTTTTGCGATATCCGTACTGCACAGTTTGATATCACGATAACAATACATTTGCGATTTATTGTGCAGGCCTAAACAGCATATTCATAATTAAAAGACCACTGTGACACACACAGTGAGAGGGAGACAGTCACGTTCTTCTCTGTCTCGCGACCCCCAGACTGGGTGTGGCGGCCCAGCAGCTGCTGCTAGGGCATTGGTGCCATCCTGGGGGTTCCTGGGGCCTTGACCTTGCAGCTCTTTTCCACACGGTGAGGAGTCCACAACATCTGAGCTGGGGCACCCCAATTTTGCCATTGTTGCTCACAGTAACTAAGTCCTCAGGCTCATTGTCCCCTGGCCCTGTTCGGGGCCTCTGCTGGACACCAGTGTCTTCCGCTGTCCTCGGTGGGGCTGGCGGGTAGGTTGCTTGGGTGTGGAGTGTAGGCTGGTCATTGGCCTGCCTCTGGGGGTGGGGGTGGGTGGGAGCTCAGGGCTCCCAGGCGGTGGCATGCCTTTTATCTGGGCACCAGCGTAGGTCTAATGTGGTCAGGACATTGAGTGTGTGGGCCTAGAGCGCCTTGGGGTGGGTCCATGCCCTGGGGGGGGGGCTTCGGCTCTGCACACGCGTGTAATGGTTCCCGGGTCTTTGTCTGATATTGGGGTTCTTGGAAGCCTGGATCGACCAGGTTTGCTGCACTGCCTACCCCTACCTCTGGGGTGGGGTTTGCTTGGCGTCCTGGCTTTACTGAAGCATTCAGTGTGATCAAGATACATTCCTTCAACCCACCTGCTTGTTCACTTTTGAACAAATATGGGCATGTGTAATGTTTTACACCCCTCTCATAAATATGGGTTAAATTCAAATCTTGTGTGTACCTGTCTGTGTGCATATGTTAATTTTAGTCAGTGCGCCCTGTCAGATAAGTCTTCCATGTATGAGTATACTTAAATCCGACTATTTGTAGGTGTATATGTGAGAAATAAATCATGCAATATATTTATGACACTCTTATGATATGACTCTGTATGATCGACTGCTCCCCCACCCCCTCTATCTCCCCCCATCTTAACCCCTTATCCTCCATCACTACTATCCCACTCTCTCATCCTCACTTCTTTTTTTCTTCCGTCGAGTCCAACAAATAATGCATATAAGCATAATTAATATAAATAAATCTTATCCTCAAATACAAAAGGGGTTTATACAAATATACATTCTGTTTGTCTGAAGATCCATAAGCCCCAACTGTAACAGTGAAATCTGTCCAACACAAGAGGCCTTCAGCTCTGATCTGCTTGCTCAGCTGTTGGATAAGTTAAAAAAAAGACCACTGGGAACGTTTCTACAACAGATCAAAAGATGATTGGAGTGGCACTTTGAATTGTTAAAATGTATTTGTTAAAAAGTTGGATTTTTGAAATGTTGAAAGTTGAAATGGCATAATAGCAACCTTCATCAGAACTTTTGCCACTTCCTGTCTGTTGGCGGCTAACTTGACACAGCTGGTGAAGCTGCAGGGGTGTGACCTGTGCAGGAGTGCAACAGAGGATACAGCTCTCACACTGTACACCCAGAGAGCTGAAATACATCACAAGTCCACCTGAAATATTACCCTCTAACACTGTTTGCAGTCATGTTCTGTAGGTGTGGACATTTTTCATAACATCAACAGGTTGAGATGCTGTTTGGCCAAACTCCACCAAATATAACTGCTGATTATATTTTATATTTATTTATTTTAATGTTGCAAACAGGCTACACGGTGGCGCAGTGGTTAGCGCTCTTGCTGGTTCAAGTCCTGGTTGGGGGACCTGAACCAGAACATCAGTGGGGGGGTCTTTCTGTGTGGAGTTTGCGTGGGTTCTCTCCGGCTTCCTCCCACTGTCCAAAAACATGCTTCATAGGTTATGTGGCAACTCTAAATTGTCCCTAGGTGTGAGTGTGAGAGTGAATGGGTGTGTGATTGTGGATATTCTACCCTGTGACAGACTGGCGACCTGTCCAGGCCATCCCCTGCCTTCGCCCACAAGTGGCTGGGATAGGCTCTGGCAGCCCCGTGACCCCGAAAGGGAAAAACGGTTAAGAAAATGAATGTTGCAAACACAGAAAAAGAAAAACACAAGCAGTCTTTTTTTTTTCAAATTTAAAAAGCATTTTGTGATTTTATAGCAATAAAAAAATAGACGAACATGTTGGGAGAGCTATACAAGCCAATTCCCCTTTCATCCCAATGTGACTCAAAATGCTTTCTTTCAAAAGCTGCACTTAGTTCAGAAAGTTATCACTACACTGCAGGAAGTTACAACATTTTTGTTACGGTCAACTTAAGGAGAAGTGCTAAAGTGCTAAAACATTCAGAGGTAAACAGGAGCATTTCACAACAGTCATGTGATCAACTTTTTTTTTTCATTTGGTGACAAGCCACAAAAAAAGAAGAAAAAAAAAACATCCCGAAGTTAATTGTTTTTATTCAGCCACCAACTTTTTCCATTCAGGCACAAATGGTTGATGTGAACCTCTGATCTGATTAAGAGCCAAACAACAATCAGTTTTTGTGCATCTTTGTTGTTTCTGTGCACATCAAGTGCGGTTTGTGTCCTCCTGCCTCCCACAGAGTGAATATAGGAGGAGGTTTGCCTTGTTTACTGCTCCTTCTTGTCTCCTTGCTTCTGCATGTGCTTGTTGTACTGGCTGTCGGTGTTCAACAGCTTATCCCACCACGTGAAGGTGGAGGCGTAGTTCCCGACGAAGTTCATGTGGTGGAAGTCATGGAAACGGGCGCCAGCGTAGAACGGGATCAAGTGAAGCGGGTTCAGGGGAATGTCGTAGCCACTGAGGGTAGAGATGACAAAAAGTCACAAAAAAGGGAAAAAAATAATTACTATTGATTCTGTAATTATTCTAATTGAAGAAAAACATCAATTGTTCTTGGAATCTAAAAGGTGTTCTCGATTGAATGGTAATGTTATACAACTATGTAGGTGACACTACCAAAACAAAAATATATTTGTACGGTTTTTTTTTTTTGGGATAAAGTGGTTTTTATTACACTTTATGTGGCAGAACATAAGCAGTACTTACAATAGTTTTTAAAATAGTTATAATACAGTGTTCCCTTGATGATTGCAAGAGTTACGTTCTAAAATTTAACCCACAAAAAATCTTTCTTTATTTTTCACAATTATTACAGAGAAAAGCTGTAAAAACCCCTTAATGGAAACATTTTACAGCTTTCTCGGTCAGATATGAACATTTTCACACTTTTCTTTCTTCTTAAACTCTCAAAGTTCAAACATTCATAGAAGAAGAAGTCCAGTTATTTAGAATGAAAACAAAGATCTGATCGTGAGTAAAGATTTCTGTGAATTCTGAAAGCTCAACACTTTTCTGTGCTGTAAAGAATATGCAACACTGAAATTGATCGACACTGGTCTACAGCCAATCAGGACACAGAACACAATGCGCCCCACCCAAAACAATAAAAATAAAATAAAAATAAGAAAATTGCACCAAAAAGAAAAAAGAAACTAGGGAAGCTGCAAGGCTGCAACATATGAACTGCTTTATGCAGAGTATATGTTTTATATTTTTTTTTTTATTGTAATGGTGCTTCCCCACTTGCCAAATTTAAAAAAGCAAACACTTTAAATCAGTCCCGTTAATGGTAAAAACTGACAATCATTGATACTTCTAGCCTTAATAACAACCGAGTTCTAACATGATGACTTATGGGCACATGTATAGGTGCTCACCACGCTGCACCTCATTTCAAAGTTAATCATGAACCAAGGTTACATAAGGCTGCAATGGCAGAGTGTCTTTGGCTCAGAACTCACTGAGCTGATTAATACAAACAATTCGATACATTTCTTGTCTTTTTTTTCTTTATGAGAGAATAAGATGTGACTTGGATAACAGTATAGCTGTACTGAGGTTAATGTTAAAGTTTTTTTGAGACTGCTTTGAATTGCAAATGCCTGCATGATATCGCAGCTGAATGTGACAGAGGAGATCAGTTGATGCTTTCATTATGAGCTCTATTTGCAAGGTCAGTCTAAACATACTTTTAGGATATTATTCCACATAGGAAAATATTGTTGGTGGTGTTTTTTTTATTATGTTGGGGTTTTTTTTATGTTAAGTTGTCTTGTGCATCTTTAGGTGCTTCGGCGTTCTGGTCTTGTGTTCAATAGAGTAAATAAATACAAAAATATGACTTAAAGCTTCAGTATTTATGTTGTAAATCCCTCTTTCAAATTGGACTTTTCCAATTTTAAACTGAAGTGCCATCAAGTTTCAAGTTTGAGGGTATTTTTTTTTTGCATTATGGTCATACTTCAATTTTTGTTTTTTTTAAGAGGAAGTATTCTCTATTTGTATTTTTGTTTATAAAAATTACTTTAATCATTTCTTGTAAGGAGTTCTTATTTGTATCAATACTAGTACATGTTTAAGGGATAAAGCAACATGTAATTTAAACACTAATAAACATCTATTATTTGTCTCTTACAATAATGTAATAACATTTCTAGTGTTCACTGTCGCCCTCTGGTGTCAATCTCATTAATGACAGTTCCATTTTCACCTGTGGTGACTGTGTCACATGACCGGCCAGCCAGCCTACTAACAGAATTGCTTTGTTGACCCGAGAAATTTGAATTTTTCAGAATCTCTCACATCCCAGCTGTGGTCCTGTCTCACCTGTGCACATCAATGGTCTCCAGCAGGCGGAAGGTGACCCAAGCCCACAGCAGGAACACGTGGTTACAGAAGATCATGATGCCAATGAAAAACCCAGCGCCCAGGATAATCGTCTCAGCAGGGTGAGCATATTCCGCTTGCATACCAAATGGAGACTAACAGACACCGGCATGTTAGACATAGGGACTCTATCATGTTTAATAGTCAACTATTGGGTAAATAAACAGGCCTGGGAGTTCTCTGTTCAAACATGTAACAAACTGAGTGGCTACTCACAGTGAATTCATGGTGAACTTTGTGGATGTATTTG
Organism: Oryzias curvinotus; assembly: GCA_023969325.1. Classification (NCBI taxonomy): domain Eukaryota; kingdom Metazoa; phylum Chordata; class Actinopteri; order Beloniformes; family Adrianichthyidae; genus Oryzias; species Oryzias curvinotus. The sequence continues at coordinate 34,551,795 of CM043706.1, forward strand.
TAGATCCGTCTGTGATGCAGCAGGCGATGGAGGAAATAATGCCAAGTGTCCTCGACAACAGCACAGCCAAAACACTGGGCTAAAAGGTACGTCCTGGAAAACCAAACTCATCGTTAGATAATGAAAGAATGAGATCAAGGCCAAGAGATTAGGATATTCTAACTACGGGGAAGTGCAAATCACACCAACAAATCACTCAATGTAAAATGACAATTAAAAAAGCAAAACAAATAAAAATTAAAAAATCAACTTTATATTTTACAAATCAAAGCAAAATTTCACACACCAAAACACAACTGAAACACATTTAGAAACTGGTGGAATGTGATATCGCTGATAGGATGATGATGACGTCTGAAATTCAGCACTGCAGGGCTACACATTAAAAAAATGCTTCCGGAGTATCAATTTCATTGCCCAAACCGCAAAAACTCTTGAAGCTGGTCACTGAGAAATTTACAAGTTTGGTTCATGAAAGAGGAGCTAAACAAAGTTCAACATTAGATTCCAGGGTTAAACCCTTATTTTTTACTTTAAAGCCACAGTATACTCTCCTGATTATTATTTTTGTTTTTGAAGAACGTTAATAAAAAGTATTTTGATTCTTTCACTGACCAGCGTGGCATGGAGTCCCAATCATAAGGAATGCTGAAGAATTCAGTGAAGTAGTATGTTCCACAGATCAACGGAAACTGGATGCAAAAATGGTTAAAAAGAAGCATTTTGAAGCATCTCCACTGCTTCTCCATAGTCTCTGGCTTGTCCTGCAGGAGAAAACACACACACACACACACACACAGAAATGATCAGACTAAGCCCCGCAAATCTAACATATCATCTCATAAGATAAATAAGACACAAACCTGTTGGATCTTGTATTTTTGCATAAAGGGAAGGAACTGGAATAAAAAGCCAGGCAAACATAAAACGAAGTAGACTAACTCATGGACTATAAGTGATCCCCAGGTAGCGATCTGGAACTTGGTGTAGTTGTCCAGCATGTAGTTCCAGGCGTGTTTCAGGGGGGGCTGGAAGGGGTTTTCTGGCAGGACAGCATCCACATACTCCACAGCCAGGTAGGCTGAGCTCAGAATGTTAGCGGAGTCGTTCATCGCCATGATGGATGGAGGAGGAAAGGTGACTGTAGCTCTGAAACATCCATAAAAGAAGAAGGCCTTATTAGAATGGATTCATTAAAATAGAGTTTCTTTCACTCCTTTAATTAACAAAGACACTATTCTTGGAAATGTGATCCAAAAAGCAACGATTTTATTATTTACAAAATAGGATGTCTTCTTTTAACCTTTTGAACCCAATATATAGTGTGAAAAACGTTGCTTAGGATATTACTAATAACACACAGGGTAATATTATTAGTATTCGTCATTACTTCATGTAAAATACACCAATGAACTGCTAGATCAACTAAAAATTCATAATCTATATAAAAATATATATGTTATCAAACAAGAAGACGTGCAGACGTTTTTGACAACACAATGAATATAAAAAAACGAAGTTGTTTGGACTGCAGCACAGCAGGAAGACTCACTTCACACTAACAGCTCTCCCTTTTCTCTCAAAAGACAGCTAGCGTCCGAATATCGGATTAGAGTGCATTTATTTGAGCTTTATCCACAGTTTGTGCAACCGATTATCTAAAAAAAAAAAACCTGGTACCACAAAGTCAAGTCGCATTCATGTCCTTTAGCCAATAACAACACGAAACTCTCACCTCCCCGCAGTACGTCCCGTCTACCTGAGCGCGAGGCCGATATTCCGGGTGAAGTACAGTAATATGGCGAAGCCTATTGGTCGATAAGGGAGAAGGGGGATGTCGTACTGCAGATCGGCGTCGCTGATTGGTCGACGGTGTGGAGTGATGATAGTGAGACTGGAGGCCTTCGCGGTGACAGCCAATCAGAAGGCCGGATTGTTTTCCTAACTGTAGCAGGCTGCAGGAAGGAGGAGATGGGGTGGTGGGGTGTCAGAGCGGGACCTTCGGCCATAGGCCTGAGGAGGATCTGGATGCCTCTCCTTTATTTTTATTTCAACGTGTCTCAAAGTTAAAAAGAGGTTTTACTGCGTGCGTTGAGTTGTTTGGTTCGTTTTTAAATAAAATAAAAAACTCGTGTAAAATGATATTCTGGCTCATGTTTGTAGCAAAAATGTCATAAAATAGTAGTGAAGTACATTTATTTAGTAAATTAAACTGAAATAGAGGTAAATGTTCAATTCTAGTTTATCAACTTCATAAACTACACTTTCTTCTCTAGCTGCTTACACTGCATGACACTCTGCTTGCTCCCTATCTTTCCATGCCTTCTTCTCCATCTCTTCACAACTGTTGGAAGAAAGTTTTGTTAGTCTGGGTTTTTTTCCTAATTTTTTGAAAAACGTTTAGGATAAGCTTTTTTCCAATCAACCTTTGTAAACGTCTTCATAGACTATAACTATTGACTGTGGAACAAAACAGCCCTGTCTTGCTCTCCAAACCACAAACGAGAGGACACAGTCCGTCAAAACACATGAATAAGACAGCTCAGAGGAGACAGAAGGGGTCCTGCCTCAAGATGAACCCCAATAACAAATCATGTCCCTGTAGGAAGGGAGGGCAAGGAAGCCCAAGGTCTTAAAATTCAGTGCTACTGGACTGCTTGTCCAAGCTGAAAACCACTCACGGATACATGCAGTACATGATTTATGCAGCTTTGTCGCCAAATAGTTGTAATCTGCTACACTCTCTTTGCTGCTGCTCCTGAAAGCAGTTAAACTTCTTGCAAGTAAACAGGGGCATTCTGTTTTGGAAACAAGACTAAAAGAGTGACATTTGGATTTCTAGAGACCTAAAGTCCATTTAGAAATTTAGAAATCTTTCAGAAATCTGACTATACAACAACTAATATTACAGACACAAATAAATCAGCATTTTTCTGTCTCAAGTAGAGATGTTATGTCCAGAGAGGACTTAGAAACTGATTCATCGTCAGTCCTGCATGGTTAAGTATCAGTCGTCTTTCTGTTCTACTGAGGGAGACTGTTAGAAGACTGTGAACACTTAATGATGTGTGACCCCAATACTTTTAAGCTTTCTGGTTTTCACAAACCCATCAAACATCAGTAAGAAATCACTTACGTGAAAAGTTCTGACTATACAAGATATGATGTTACTGTGCTGCTTGATTGAACGACCCACTTTCATGTTATCAACCCCGGCCACCAATAAAACCAGACTGGATACACTGGGAAGGCAGAACTCCTCTGTGACAGCTTTGTGCTGTGACAGACCGATTCTCCTTCTGCAGCAGTCAAACAAACATTTTCATCTCCCGTGTGGTTCTTCTCTTTGTAAAGGAAAAGTCATAACCCTGACAGCCTCTTCTAGCTGCACTGCAGCACACAGGGGGGAGATCCTCTCCAACTTTTTTCTTGTCCAAACTTTGCTCCATTCAGTTTCTTATTTTATTTGACTTTTATTAGCATTTTATTTTCATTAAATGTTCTCTCTGCTGCTTTTGAATCACTGTAAAGCACATTGAGTTGCAGAGGTACTATGTGCTCTACAAAAAAAAAGAGCTGGTTTGCCCTTATCTGAGATTATTATGGGTCTCCTATTGCAGTACTAATTTCATAATAACTGATTCCTGCTCATTTTGCCCATGTGTACATCATCTCTTCAGGGTTAAAAAGTTAATACAAGCAGGAAAAAAAACGCAAATTTTCAAAACAGTGTCTTAGGTCTGTAGAAATGTTTATTTGTCCTATTGGGAAAAAAAAGAGTAAAGAATCTGAACTATGTGAACTATTGATCAAATACACCCAATTTTAACTAATTAAAGATAATTTCAGCAAGTATTTAACTCTGCTTTTTCAAATTGCCATCTACCGTTATGTATCTATAATTAGTGTACGTAAAAAATTTTAGCTGAAATTTTAGAAATAAAAAAATGAATAAAGTCCTACCCCTCATGCAAGACAATGAAATAATAAAATAAATATGCATTTGTTTCATTTAGATGTTTTACTGATTTGGCAAGGTTTAAAAACAGATCATATCATTTCACAGCTTTAAATACAAGAAGCATATTTATTAACGGTAATATAAAACAAGTACTGAAACATTGTCAAGGTTATTAGCCTACATGACATTCCTCAATACACGAACAAACAGCAAAACCAGTTACTTTTATAGCAGTTTTGAATATAGCACAAAAGCCAGGAAAAAAACAAATGTCAGGTCAAATGAACACAGAAGGGAGGTTTGGTCACTTTCCATAAAGAGAGAAAAGATTAGTAACAGAGCCGTAAAGATACAGAAAAGAGGATACATTAAAATTGGCACATTCGTAGCACAAAGGGTGTGCGGTGGTAATTAGGGGTGGTTACACCAAAGAACAGGAGAGGAGGAAACTGCTGAGAGATAGGTTAGAGACAAGGACCATGCAGCGAGTTCAGACTGCTGTTTTTAGTACTGACTATGACCACAGTAAATATGGCTGCCAGGCAACAATAAAGCACAGATACATCCAGCTGTTTCTCATTTTGAACAGTGTATTACTCTGTTGCTGAGTTTGGCAACATGTATGAGGCTTCCTCCTCCAGCGAGGAATTGTTCCATCAAACATTCTCAAGAGTATCACAAAATCTGAGATTAGGAGCACAAAAAAGCTGCAGATCTAAAGTCAGACTTGTGTTTCCAAGAATAGCCTTCCCCTGTTAGGCAACAGGACTAAACCAAAAAAGTAGTGCATGTTCATTCAGGCACTCTAACTTGCCTCATTGCAATACTGTAATAGGTGATGGTGACTGTGTGTTCATGCCTTATTGAATCAGGCTTCGCCACATACGGACTCAGATACGCAGAAAACACACATGCTTTCATGTGCGAGCAATGGTGCACCCTTCATGTGCTAGTGCGCACAAACACTCAACACAAGCACACTCCCTAAAAGAATAAAACTTTTAAAACAAAGAACTAAATGTATCCAGAACAGTCTTTTTCTGCTTTGTTTCCCATAGATCAGATGAGTGGCTTTCCTCAGAGCTGGTTTGTATTAACATTACTTATGTTAAAGTAGCTTCGCAGGTATAGCAGCTTCTCGTCAGTAGCGTCTCGATGGCACTGCAGTGGTACAATGGTGCTTCAAACTTGCTTGTCTGGCAGCTGTGGCTGCAGTCCTACCAGGAGCGGACTAAAAACACACAGCCCTTGTTTCGATTCAGCTTCACCCATTCAGGTAAGTGCAAAAATCCTCATCGCGTTCAACAATAACCACCGTGTTATTTGTCTTCATCGTCGTCAGTGCTGCTGCTGCTCAACACCGAAAGCATCGGCATCGCAGAGATCCGATATCAGGATTCAGTGAAAGAATACATTCTGCTTTCCATCAGTGGCAGGTGTGCAGTCATAAAGGCTTATCGATCATGGTCACACCTGTAAAAAAAAAAAAATTAAATATGGATCGTGGTGTCACAGCTAAGCATCACCTGCAGCAGGATCTAAGAGCATGAAAACAGTTAAGGCTGAAATCCAAATCTGTCTTTAAAAAAGGTTCTTATTTAAGATGGCTTCTATTTTCAATTTATATCATGATTAGGTCCGATACATATATATATATATATATATATATATATATATATATATATATATATATATATATATATATATATATATACATACATTTAAATTTCTTAGATTTTTTTCCCTTTGTTTTTATGTTTGAAATAAACCAATGAGGTACACAAGAAAAGGAATGAGCCACTCAAGGAGTAAACAAACAGGGATTTTCTACTCTATTCTCAGAATTTGGCTCAGAATCTTCTCCGAATACGACGTTAGTCAAACAAAGGTTCGGGGATGAACTGACCTGCATAACTGCGGCCTGTGCTCATACAAGTGGGCATTAAAGTCCACTTGTCAGTGCTGGGGTTGTAGAACTCAACTGAGGCCAAATTGCAGCTGCCATCATCTCCTCCCACTACATACAGTAAGCTGTTTACAGCACACACTCCTGAAAACACAAGTGAGAAAGGGTCACCTGACATCAGAGGGATCTACCACACCCATGGGGGTGGAAGAGACGCGTCCTTCACTGACCTGCGTTGCGTCGACACATGTTCATGTCAGCTACTTGACGCCAACTGTTGGAGGATGGATTGTAGACCTCACAGCTCTTCCTCACTAGAGGGCCATCGTGCCCCCCCACGGCATACAGCAAACCTTTTAACACACCTACACCTGGAGAAGACAAAGTACACTTTTTAAACCACAAAGTAAACACAAAACTGTTGGATATGGATGTTAAATGCCTCTGTGTGTATTTCGTAAAATACTGCTAAATGCTTGCTTTAGTGTATTTCAGATCCTGATTTCTTTATAAATGTTCAGTTCCTGCTGTGGGGATAAACACTTTAATAAAACATCACATGATCCCACAAGTAACGTTTTTAGGATACCAAAGCTTAAAGGTTTTCCCATTTGTCCACTAGGAACTAACTCATCCATGAAGACATAAAATGTACGCAACATTAGAACATTCCATCAATTAAACTACTTGTATTGTTCTGAACATACATGTGCATTTCTTTGGTTCTTGGAAGTTCAAATGTGGGTGATCTATAACACAAAATCTTTAAATTAGTACAAAGAAGCAACACTGGATTCTAAATGATGAAAATAAGGCCTGACATGAGACAGGCGGGTTTGCTCCATCCACTTCAGGGAGCAGTTCCCTTATCTTATGAAACATATATACATAATAAAATAACTGTAATGTACGCCACAGAAGATTTTGCAGGAAAATCTCCCACTGATCTTGTAGACTTCCTTCACCAGAAAAATCTGAGTGAGAGCAGCTGTGCAGATGTGTGTGTTTGGCGCTGGCCATCACCGTGTCCACTGCGTCTGTCCAGCGGACAGCAGTAAAGCGAATTAAAAGCTACGCAGAAACACAACTAGACAGATTCTGCTCTCAGCACTGGCTATGATGGAATAGAAAAAGACTTCTTGACGGAACTGAAGACGATAATCTATATGACAGGGTGATCGAACTGTTTATGAGGAAAGAGAAGAGGATAGATTTTGTCTTCAAATAATCCGATTTTTTGATGAGTGAAATGATACATATCATAATAAATTATATTCCACATTTATGTGGTTGTTTTAAATGTTTTGTGCTGGCTGTAGTTCCAGAACAGGATTTGCTTACTGTTTTGTTTATTCAGTTTGTTGAGAGGCATTTATTGTGACTGCAGGAATTGTCAATAAACAATGCAAAGCTCATTTCTGCATCGTAAAATGGTTAATGAGGGGTTGAGTGATTCAGACGTAGCACCACTGAAGGCCCAGGTGTGTAATGCACGGTCCGCCGCTGCAGCTAACATCATAATTATAGCAACATTTGATGTGAGTCAAGTGCTCATTTCAAAGCATACATTTGTGAGTTTGATAAAAACAAAGTCCTGGTCTGTCTCCTCAGAGATTATGGCACTGGAAAGCACAAAAACCTTCTGACATTTTTGAAAAAATAATTGAGGCAACTGTAAACACACACACACACACCGAGATGTCCTGTAAAAACTATCAGTGCAGTCAATGGTTTGTTGTAGCCCAGCCCCCACACACCTGCTCCACTGCGTCTAGTGCCCATCTCTGCTATGTAGCTCCATGTGTTGCTTTTAAGGTTGTAAGCTTCCACCGTACTCAAACACTGCCTGGTGGCTCCATCATAACCCCCTACAGCATACAGGAGCCCTAAGAAACACAGACAGAGAACAAGACCAAGAGAATATGAATATAGGATCATGTGAAGGTGTCATTTACCGCCTTTCTTAAAGCACCTTCTACCAGACATTGACTTTAAAAATAAGGAGAACACTTTAGTCACCATTAACAACTCCCACGCCTACACTGCTGCGGCGAGTGCTCATAGGCAACACGTGGAACCATTCGTCCGTCTTTGCATTATACGCTTCAACTGTAGACAGACCTGCAAACGTTGAAAAGCAATTATTAAAAACAAAACATGGTCTGGAAACCCAAAAAAAGAGTTCCACCTCTTTAAAAAAACTAAAAAAAGGGGGGGGGGGGGGGGGGGTACCTGTGCTGCCGTCAAATCCACCGACAGCATAGAGGAGCCCGTTGAGAACTGCAGCTCCAAGTGTGGACCTGCGATCTTGCATACTGCTGACACTCGTCCAGCGGTCCGTCGTCGGGTCGTAGCAGTCGACCGTTCGCACACGCAAGGAGCCGTTGAAGCCCCCGACTGCATACACACACCCACCCATGTACACCACACCTGAACAACACACAGCCGTGAAAGTTAAGCTTTGAGAAAGTCGTTGGAACAAATCCTCCCTGCTGTCCCGTCCTGAGATCGCACACGCCGTCTGTCTGATACAACTGACTAAAGACGGACTCCCCAGATATTCTCCCTTTTGTGTGAAAATAGCTTTAATGAGGCCTACATTTTGATGCCTGTGCTGGAAGCCATTAATATACATGCCCCCAAGGAGTGTCGTACATATACCTGCGTTTTACCATAAGGGGAAGTCACTGTTATAGCAAAAAGTAAATTCACAGACTAAGATGATTTGAACAAAGTTTACTCCTTCATGTCTTATTTAACCCTTGTGCTATTTTAGATGACCCCACCCTTACTTTGACGTGTTCTCCCTACCATGACAAAGGTGGATAAAGGTGGAAAAATTTCATGTAATCCATCGAACCACTGAAGATCACAAAACATTGAAAAAAAAAGGTTCAGCGCACTCTCCAGTGGGTCTAGATGACCCAACTCCCAACGGTAAAGCCTAGGATAGCACAAGGGTTAAAGATCTCAACCAGCAACCATAGTTGCAAAACATTCCATAAACATATTATTGTTCTTATTAGAGACATGACTACAAAATATTTGATGAAATATGAACAGTAAAACTAAGAAATGGAGCACACAGAGCCACACATGGCACTGTTAGCTGACAAAGAAAGCCTTATATTATTGCTATTCACCTTTTCATGCCAAATTAGAGGTGATGAGCATCAAAGTGGTTGGTAAAAATAGAAGTCAACTTGTCTTGGTTTATTTTTTATTGTGGGCTGCAGTCAGGACTTTAGAAACGGTCCAATTTGATCAAATAAATGTTGTTGAAGATTTCTTACCTGCTCTACACCTCCTGGTTGGGAGTTCAGCCACTTGGTACCATCGCTCCTCCTCAAAATCATAACATTCAACACTTCGGATAGCCTTAGGAGCTTGACCTCCAACCACTACCATGACCTAAACCCCCCCAAAATACCCAATATGTGTCACTAAAATAAAAGCCTTACTATGATGTTCTTTTTTTTTTGCTTACAAGCAATGAAGGTCAAAGTAAATGTTCGACTTCTCAGGGCTGTACCTTAGGGCAGCAGGCTGGAGTTCTCATGCGAGTGCGAGCAGTCTTCATCAGCGCTCTCTGCTCTGCAGGCAGAAGGTGGTACTTCATGGCTTCGATCAGGTAGTCTTTGCACGCACTGCTATTCTTGATCAGGGACTCTTCCTCCACCCGCTGGCCAGCCAAGCAGACAGAGAGGAACCACGAGAATGAAGCCAGGTTTTAACAAAAGTCACAGATTTTCTTGTAAAAAAAAAAAAAAGCATTTCTGAGTACCATCACTTTTAATCTTTGTAAAGATGAAGGAAAGAATGTATGATGAAAAAAAATTAAACCTATTAACCTATTATACAAAATCACTTCAACACCGGTGAGAGTTTACAGTTGGCTGGTAAATACAGTGACATTTAAGGCTGACCTTTAACATTCTGAAGTACTTTACCTCTAGACCTCTATCAACCCTGATCTCCTTTGCTTATTGATAAAGTGATCCGAAGTTTTAGAAGAGCACACCTGATTCAGGTGTCTAGTAGCAGGCAGGACATGCAGTTTGGAAGACAAGCATTATGATAGAACAAAGATCAGTGGTAAAGGCCATTGGGTGCATGAAAACCTATATATAGCATTAAATATATTTACTTTTTAAACAATGGCTTTATTTTAGTTTTGAAGTTATTTCAGATGTAAAAGAACTTTGAAATCTGACTATGGTGGGAAAAAGGAAAACATTAATACGCATACATTATCATTTGACTGTGCTGCATGAAACGTTGCTGTATGACCCAGTTCAACTCAATGACCCGGTTTCAAAATTACCTTTACTGAGTATAGACTCGCATGAAAGTTAAGGCTTTAACCCTTTAATATAAGAGCTTTAGCTTCAGTGTTCAAATTTTATCAACTACCGTTACTCTTTCAACATTAAAGCGATTGAAGTAGTTCCAGTGGATTCTGAAGCGGACAAAAGTACCTTGGGGGTACCTGCAACACTTTACTGTAGTCAAGTGTTTACGCAACCAACATAAATAGGTTGATTCGATCGTGGAGAAAATGCAAAGCCGCTTTTCTCAGTGTCAGAATCAGTTGATTCGCATTGATCAAGTAAACGGTTAAAAAGTTACCATCGGCCAAAGAGCGTGTGTTATTCAGGTGTCGCCGGTGACATCTCCGGTGTTAAAGGGTTAACTAACAAGAAGACAAAAAATAAATAAATTTACCTAAAGGGACTTTATGTTATAATATTTTACAGCTCATCCCATTTGATTACTATAAAAATTTTGACTGGCTAATATCCTTTTTAGACACTGACTAGTCTGATCAACAATGGCAGTTAACAAACGCATGCACTTGGCCAAGACATGTCTGACATCAAAACCCATTTCTGTCAAAGAAGGGTAACTTTCAGTGACTTAACCTGAAAATCATCAAATCAACCTATACCATTATAAAATGTTTTTAAAGTGAAATAAATTGATGATAATCGGTTTTGGAAAATACCATTTGTATTGAGGCACGGTAGGTTCATTTTGCTGACGCACATGTGATCACATGTGATGGCAGCAAAAAAAAAAGATCAAAACCATCATTCCAGTCCAATGCCTGGAAAACCTTGTTGTTCAAATCATTGACAGTAAATGAGAACTGGACTGAGTGACCCCTCCCCCCTTGCGTTCTAAATAAGAAGTACCCGCTGGTCCCAAAAAGCCATAATCCCATAGACCTCTATTGAGAAATAAACAAATATTAGTCAGTCATAATGTTCTTCAGAATAACCATTCTTGCTCTAACACCTTTTATTAATATGTTCTTGCTAATCCTGATTTTTTTCCACAATATTTTTGCTGTAGCGCAAGTTATTCAAGTTATAAATTGACCAATCAGATGCCTTAATAAAATGAGGTGGCCTCACGTTGAACATTCAAAGCATTTGATTGACAGATTCTACAGAGCCCACTTTCAGGTGCAGGGGTGCTCACTCCAGATTGGAGAGAGGGGTTGCCACAGAAATGTAGACACTCCAGTCATGGAGTAGTGAGGATGTGTGGTTCCAACTTGGCGACGGACATATTGCAGAAAAATGGAAACTAAATTGATTTCATTTGGTTGGAACTTTACCTCCAGCTCTCGCGAAATGAGACAAAACCCCTCACCATTCCTTCCTGACACAGGCGCGTAAAAACCAGTCAACAGTGATTGGTCCGAGTCGCTCATCGTATCTATAGCGACGGGACAGTAGTTGCCATAGATACGATGACAGGTTTCAACATGGCGGCACTCGTATTAGAAAGCAATGTTACTTCCTATTTGGGAACACGAGAAGGGAGGGGTTGAGCTGACCATTGTTTCTACAGTCAATGGGTGGAACTAGAAGCAAGGGTGACGTCACACACAACTTGTCCAGTTTCATTATATAGTCAATGGTTCCAATGTACAGAAAAAGACATAAGACAAAGGTAGGAATAGACCAACAGCAGAATACATACCTGCACCAGATATTCTCTGGAGAGGAGTGGCAGACGAACATGCTCCATTAGGTAAGCCAAGTGTTCCTGGCGGACATCTTTGTCATGGTTGACCCAAGCAATCACTGCCTCAAACACCTGTTTACAAGATACATCTGTAAATCTGAACAATCACCTGAGAGCCCTATTGTGGCTGCCCATCGAGACAAATGTATACCTTTTCTTCAGTGGGGATCGTCAGCTTGTCACTTGCAATCAGGCTGGACACTTGCTCCATGCCCAAATTGAGAAACTCCTCACTTCCAACCACCTCAGTGAAATGTTGCTCTGTCATCACAAAGACAAAAGTTTTACAGCCTCTTTTTGTGGCAGCAGACAAAACATGCAAGAAGTTTGCTTCTCTCCAACGGGCCATTAATTACACCCGTCCTCATTCTGTCCCCTCTTTTGTTCCAAATTCTTCTGGACTCCCATAAACTCGCTTCAACATAGTGAGTATCACTGCACAGCATGACAATGACCTACAAAAAACTGGAAAAAGTACACGACTCTGATGTAACCCTTAACAACAAATGGCAAAGACGTCTAATATCTAAAAGTAATACATTAAGATTGAGATCATAGGGATAATTAGATCATTCTAGGTGTGATTTTAGATTCTAAAAACATATGTGTGTGAATAGACTTTTAAGGCCACAAGAACCTGCATAGCTGTTAGCCTGCACAAGCAGTTGGGAGCAGGCGTGTAAGTCAGCGAAAGCGCGAATCCCCAGACAGTTGGATGGATGAAGCTGAGCGCCCAGGAACTCACAGCAAGCCTTTTTCACCTCATTGAGCTGGAGCAGCCCTGCTGCAGGCAGCAGCGCCTGGAAAACAGCAAAGCAACACAAGGTCTGTACTCAGTTCGGTTACATCTGTTACGTCAATTTTTATTCAAGAAACCCATTGTATGGGTTATATTTGCAAAAATAAATATCCTTACAAGTGTTCAATGTCCGTCTGAGAGGATTTCACATTATAAAAACGATGCACTAATCTTTTTTAAAGATAATTGTTCAAATTAAATAATTTGTGCACATAATTCATTAATTAAATATTATATTCTATAACAGTGATAGGCAACTCCAGGCCTTGAGGGCCGCTTTGTCTGCATGATTTCCAGATATCCAAGCCCAACACCTGACTGATTACCTGGTTCAGGTGTGTCCAGCTAATTAGAAAATGCCAGAGCAGAGTATGCTGGAAAACATTCGAGCAACATTCGGCATTCGAGGCCTGAAGTTGTCCATCCTTGTTCAAGGCATAACTTTTTTAAATGTATTTTTTATTTTATGCATCAACCACCAAACACAGTAGTTCCCACAGTAGTTTTACTGAGATCATAGCAATCTCAGTGCTTGCATTTCTACTATGGGATGTAAAGATTAACAGATCCAAAAGGAAAAATCACAGATACCAATTATATTATATTGATAAAAAGCAGAGATGCAACAATTCGCTGTCTCCCTGATTCGGTTCAAACATCGATTTTTGAGTCACGGTGTTGTTTAGGTTCAATATACGATCTGTGTATTACAAAACAACAACAAATAAAATAAGCCAGTAACAATTAAAAAAATAGGATTTCAGCTGTCTTATAATAAGCCTGGTGCAATATAATCAAACAATAAATAATACATGTGTCTTACACACATGTTTGAATTTCAATGTAAACATATTGGTATGTAGTAGGGATGCAACAATACCTTTTCCCACGATTCAGTTCAATAGAGTAACATATGGTTCGGTTTTAAACAGAGAATTGTTGCATCTCTAGTTAAAAGGATTTTTTTTAAATCTATTGGAAGGCGAACAACTAATTTTTTTAGCATTTATAGTGCATTTCTTTTCCTGTTATGTCTACTGTCTTTGCCTTTGTTTTTGTATGTGCATGAGATGTGAGAAAAAAAAGACATCCAATCACAAGCTTGCTTGGGTCAGTTACAATTGGCTGAAGTACATTAAACATGGCATAACCCCCACACCTATTTTAAAACCAGAAAACAGTTAAACAATCCTAAAATGCCAGATATTTATGTTTAAGGCAGTTATCTCTGTTGTTGCTCAATAAAAGTGCCAGTTAGAAAAAAAAGACATGTCCGTTAAAAGACATTGTAATTTATAGCTTTAAACACCAAGTGAATAGTAAATATTTGGATTGTATCCATTAAGGTAAAAAAAAATAGACTGTATTGTATCGCCACTAAGTTAGTTGAATCGTTCATGTATCGATTCATGGACCATATATCAAATCATGTGAGAGGGAAAGGTACACACCCCTAATTTCTATACATACCCTTTAGCCTTGTAGGAAAACAGAGGTAGAGTCAAGGATTGGAATTCACTTCTTACTACTTAACTAAACTACCTTTTTCTTTGTATATAGTAACACAGCTAGTGATATAGTTTGCAAAAATAGAAGAAAAAGAAATAAAGTTTTGTCACAACGGTTTTTCACGTTTTAAACATGGGCCACTCTGCATATGTCTTGTGTGTAGTTTCATGCTTTTTATATCTGCTTCCTTCTGAACAGATTACTGCGTGCCACAGGCTGTGTGACATCTCAGCTTAGGCTGCAGAGGTGTACCATCTGGAGTCCTTTTTTTCCATTGCATGTCGCTGGTCTCCAGTTGTAAATGGTTAGCAATCTAAAATAATGTCTTTTTGAATCTTGCCTGCATTTCCGGTCACTTAACAAGGCTACTGTTCCGTATAAAAAAGCTTCTTCACATGTGGAGTCAGATTTCAGCAGCAATGCAGCTGGAGTGAACTTAGCCTTTTATGGAGCTAAACGCTGCAGTCTCCAAGACTAAGGTACTCCAGGACTTTTAGCATAACAAAACACTTTAGATACACGGATGTCTACCTGAACGTTTTCTTCTGTGACCTGTATTTCTGCCGTGTAGATGTAGTCAACCAGCAGACCCAGAGTCCACCCGTCCACCTCCTTTATCCTCACTCGTTTCGCCCGACTTTCTGCCATCTCCCCTGTGAGGACACGAGAGAATGTGTCTCCAAACATGTTTGAACACCAAACACTACAAGTAAAAAGTCAAAGTTCCTGCATGGAGAAATAGAGGATGAGCTTTACCAGTGAACATGGCATGAAAGTATGGGCTTCCTGCAGCCAGTACCACTCTATGAGCGGCGATCTCTACGTCCTCTGCTACTATGGTCACGTCACATAGCAGGCTCTGGCTGTATGAAGGAGATGGAGACAAAAAGGGATGAGACTCACAGCTTACATGAAGGTATACAAACAATTCATTTAAAAAAACAAAAAAACAACAACACCTGCGCAACTCATTCATGACTTTGAAGGCCTTCCTCATGTGGCGAGGGTTCAGAGTAACGGGACCCTGCCTCTCCACTCCGTCCTCTTTGTCCAGAGAGTGTGGACAGAGTCTGGTACACCTGACAGGGGCAGTAAAGACATGTAAGCTTAACGTCAACACAAAGACATTAACAGAACTGTTAATGTTAATGATATAATGGTTGGCGGTTCGATCCCCGCTCCCCCACAGCCAGCTGTCATTGTGTCCATGGACAAGACACTTCACCCTCCTTGCTTCCAGTGTGGCAGGAGAGAGTGTAAACAGATGGGTGACTGGAAGTGGGGGTGGGGCTTACTCCACACCAACAGTCCCACCCACAACACACACATTTTTTAATAAACTACTGCTGCCCTGCAGAAATTAATAATAAAAGTAAATCAACTAAATGAGCAGATGTAAAATAATCACAAGATAAAACGTGCTTTTAATGTGAGTGTATAAAATTACTTGACAAAGAAATGATTTTCATTTATTCAAAAATATACACTAAAACCATTTCAAAATGTATGTGTAACCTTTACAAATAGCTATTAATTATATATGTCCACATCAATTTCAGTTTTTAAGCTTAGAGTTGGCCAACAATTGCCTTTAATTTGTAATTATTTCGAAAAGGCGTTTCCTTATTTTGCTATTCTTTAGTTGTTTAAATGTGAAAAAATGTGAAAATCTCAATGAAAGATCACTTCCTATACCTCCTCCCTGTCAAAAACGCGCGTGCAGCTGTTTACACTCATCTACGGAGCCACGAACAACAACACCTCCGTGATCCAAACACACCGTCGCCGGCTCTCGGTCTGCGGGAGCGGACAGCCTCAGCGACTGGTCGCTGCCCCTGTCAATGCGGCACCATCCATCATCAAGCAGCCGCTGGAAACGTCAACACAAGCGCGCGCGCACGCACACACACACGCGGACACAACCACTTACAGCGGATGACTGTCCATAATTCCTGAGGGTTTCAGAGGCGGAAAACTTGGCCCAGCCGCATGCACCATTCCATCTCCGCGCTGCCGTCTTCGATGGCTTTGAATTCAGGCGTGACTCTCGGCAGCGATCGCTCCACATGCGACGACAGCCGCGGCGAAGGCAGCCCGGTTCACACTCAGCCCGACTGCGGTGACACTAGTCTCTCCACAGACACGTTGCTGCTCGGCGCGGCTGCTGTGCCCAGCGGACTGCTTCTTCTATCGGTTCAAAATACACAGGAAATTAGCCCGCGCCGAGTCACACGGGCCAGGTCCGGACAGGCTTCTCGTCGTTCTCTCCTCCTTGGGCGTGTGTGTGTTTGAGAGGCGGACGAGCGGAGAATACCTGTTATTTTCCAATAGCGGATCAAAACGCACAAACAAGGACATGTCGGCAAAGACGGTCCTGTGAGCAGCGAAGGCGTCCCCGAAGAAAGCGCTGTCTCCCTCTAGCGGTGGAAGACTGACCGGAGGAGCCGAATGCAGCGCTTACTGCTGACGTCACTACTACCGGGACTGTGACCAACAAAAACACGTTAAAAGAAAAAACGATTAACATCTGAAAATATTTTGCATTAGTTACACAAGTTAACTCTCGCATTTAATTTTTCCCCTCTGTGAATGTTTTATTTGGGTATTCTTTATCACCAGTCTGTTTAAAAACATTTTTATTACTTGTTTTTTTTGTTCTCAATAGTTAAGAATTTCAAAAGGGGTAAAAGAGCCTCAGGTTGCAGAATCAGGTTTAAATCATCATTTTAAATTGGACTGAACCGATTAAAAGCATGTTTTTCTTTTTTGTCGCCCTTCTGTAAAATTAAAACTTCCCCTATGTCATTAAAAAAATTTTTTTTTTTACAAACTAAAACTTTTACTTTTCATTTTGTTGTGGTATATATTCAGTGTATCAGTCATGTTATTTTTGAGACAGTGGGTCTGAGAGACTGGCAGCAGGCAGCGCTGGAGGAGGCCGAGATGAAGAGTCTGAGGTCCTTTTTTAGGATGGATAAGATCAGGATTGAATCCATCTGAGGAACAGATCTTGTTCGATGATTTTGGAGATAAATGCAGGCGAGTAAACAGAGTTGGTTTGGACACATTGACGGGAGATGCAGTGATTATGTTGATTAAAGGATGCTGAGGATGAAGCTAAAAGGTCCAGGAGATTAAAGAGGAGGTGCATGGATGATGTGAAGAACGGCAGCTGAGAAGGTCAGCGGTTCGATCCCCACTCCCCCCAAGTCAACTGTTGCTCTGTCCACGGGCAAGACACTTCACCCTCCCTGCCTCCAGTTTTGCTCCACCGGTGTATGGATGTGCCGGTGATGGTCAGAGGGGCAGTAGGCGCGTACAGGCAGCCACGCCTGTCAATCTGCCCCGGAGCAGCTGTGGCTACAACAGTAGCTACCATCACCAAGTATAAATGAATAATGGACACACTGTAAACGCTTTGAGCGTCTGGAAAAGCATAGGTAAATCCAATCCATTATGAGTGAGGAGGATGCAGATAGAACCAAGATACTTCACTGTAGCTGCCCCTAAAAGGAGCTGAAGAAAAGGCATGAATATAAAAATAATTTTAATCTTAATGAACCCAATTTTGATATTTAAAGCTTCCATCTACACAGATGCAAATGAAGCATCATGAGCTAATTTAACACAGCAGATATAGTCTCAGTCACATCACACATTAAGAGAATGAGATCAAAGACCACTTCAACACATTTAAACATGCAGTTGTAATATGATCAGGGGTTCCTGTTTGAGAGCTATGTCCCCATGGTCCATCTGTGAGGATTTTTGTCTGACTGTTCCAGCCGTGACCAAGCAGGAGCTGCCAAGTCGACCAGAACAAGTCTGCTGTAGTGTGAAAATGCTGCGTAGTTTCCAGATAAACAGACCGTCAGGCTTAAATAATCAAGACCTCATGATGCGGCTCCCGAGCAGAAACCGTTTTCAATCATTACTGTCCTGAGATTACTGATTTACTTAAGAAAGGATAAAAAAGCCTCCTTGCATGTGACTATTATACAGTAGCATGACCAATACCTAAGAAAACACAGTAAAAAAAAAAAACGTTTAGGGCAGATTCAAAGTACAAATTTTATTTTTACACAAAAATGTGACTACAGTAAACATTTATACACATTGTAAGTAGGAAAAAAAAATCTTATGGACAAACCTCCCATATGTTCAACAAATGGAGTGATAAATGCAGATTTGCATTTCCTGTCACATCCAGTCAGCTGTGACACACGCAAGTCCCAGAACATTGTGGATTAAATTATTCTGACATAATCCCATCCACACCTCCACAAATGAGTAACTCATTCCATTGCTTTTGGCTGTGCGCTTCCAGTCATCAGTCTCACATTTGAAAACATGGCCTTTTGCGTGTGGGTGTTAGTTAGGCTTTAAAGGAGCAGGGGGCAGGTTTGCCGAGGCCTGCTCCAGAAAGGCCAGCGGTCCAGGAGGGGGTAGGTCTGTAGGCTTGCGATGCTGGCCGCTCACATCCTCCAGAACTTGCTGCCAGTGGTGCAACTTGGCCAAATGCTTTTGTACCAGCTGTTCTTTCCTCTGCAGCTCATTACGTAACTCTGACACATCCTGAAGTGAGAAAAAAAAAAGAATGAACTTCATAGGAGAAAAGAGTTTGATAAATTGAGGAAAATAACAGCTAATCAGTGCAGCACTTTACCTCTTTCACCACCTGCTCTGGTTTCTGTACGGACAGCTGGAGCCTCTTTTGTAAGAAGAAGCACTCAGTCTGGCGAGCTACATCCAGAAACTTTTGTATGCACTGGTCCACACCTACAAAAGACAAGTAAAGACGGGCCTTAAACACCGGCTTAACATAAGAAATACAGGTAATGTTCAGCATCAAGATGTAACCTACCAGTACGTATCTCCTCCTGATCTGTTCCGTTAACATAATCCTGGCTTACCAAGGATGCAAAACAAGCCTACATGATAAACAGAGAAATGTTTGTTTTATATCCTTTTCTTAAAAGTGGGAAGGTGAGATTGCTGTGTCCACTACACTCAATTATAGTTTTTTTTTATTGCAAAGAAAATTAGGCGCATTTTTGGCTCCCCAGAGCTTCCGTAACTTTATTATCACACGGCGACACGCGACAATCGACACACGAAGCAGCTAGCGACAGCATGGCTACCGGTGACAGTGGGCAGTTTGTTCCCAAGAAAGGACTAAAATAATCTGTTGTTTGGAACTGTTATGGGTTTGCTGTCACAGACGTGGAGGAAGAGAGAGACCCCACGCTGCCTAAAGCCCATCGAAGTCAAATGCTCTCACGCGCGCAGTCCTCTTACACATGCACGCGCCCTGACTCACACACATATACTCATTCTACAACGCATGTATTGTTAGTTCATTAGTTAGTTAGTTAGTTGTTACTGTTATTTGTTAATAAAGAATACTGCGTTGTAATTATTACCTGTGTATTCATTTGCGACGCGGCTGCCGTAGGATTTTGTTTTTGTAGGAGGCGGCCGCGGGGGGGGGGGGGGGGGGGGGCTTGACCATGACTCCTGATGCTTCATCATCTTCTCCGTGGAGAAGACGGGGTTTATTAATTGAATTAAAACCTTAGACCCCAGATATGAGCTGTATTGTTAACTTTTTAGAAAATGCTGCTACTCTAAGGTGAATGTTTGTCTCATTTTAGTCTAGACTACAAAGTGTGACTGAAAACACAGCTGGAACTTTAAGGAAGTAACCTTTTTATTTTGGACAAGTGAAAACAAGTGTAGAATAACAAAATAAGACAAAAACAAGACAAAAATTATATACAACAAGACAAAATTATATAAACACGAGTCCAAAAAGGAGTGAGAAGAAGAAAAATCATATACTTAACTTTGATTCCAAGAGTGTGTTCATTTATTTATAATTCATCCAGAAATGGGGGTTAGATTTGTCTTGTGTTTGATTAAATAAAAGCAACATTTGCTTTAAGTTGTCTGCCGTTTGTACTTATTGCTTTCTCTAAGTAGGGGGAAAAAAGAAAATCGGGAAAAAATCGTAAATCGAATTAAAAAAAATAAAATCGGAGATTTTAGCATAGAAGTTTTTTTCCTAACTTTATACGTCCCGAAGTCTGGACTAGGAGACATTTGCAGGACACAAAAGAAGAAAAGTTTCTCCAATACCCTTTTCCACAATGAAAACAACCCCTAGGTCACCCTTTTCCTTTTTTATACAAGAAACTTTGACAGTTCTCTTGAATTACCTTAAGTCAGAAAAATTAAATAGCAAAATGTTCTAATTATTTGTAAGGTTTCCCTAATTATGTTCCTTTCTTCTTTTTAAAATAAATACGATGCATTTTTTTTGGTTTGCAAATCATTTCACATTGAACTTTGACTCAGTCAAATAATTTAAGAAAATGTATCAATATGTTAAATTGACTGAAACCATGTTTCACCATGTTTACCAATGTGCTTGGCACCTTTCGGCACCAAGCACATTGGTAAACATGGTGAACTTTGCTAACAGCAAAGGATAAGATGCACAGAAATACATGTTTACATACTAAAATACTTAAAGACCTTCTTCTTTCAATAGTCTCCAATGGCCCAGATTTGCTAAATAATGCATTATGAGTACATAATGAACATGATTAAGAAGAAAAAGTTTGAAACTGTTGCAGAATCACAACAGAAAAAGATTTTATGACATGTTTTGCATTAACTAGTATGAGTCAATTAAGTATGTTTTTAAGAGCAGACTGATACCAATATTCTTTATGTGTCGTGAATCGTTTCTAAATATGGACAAAACCTTGTAGTTTTTAGGTCATTTTTTGGTACAAGTGACATTCACTGAACATGTTATGATACAGTAGGAGAAACACATAACTCAATTCAAATGTCTCCATTCAGCTACCGTACGTCAATGCTGAAGGAGGAGCCATGCCAGACATACAGGAATATGCAGCAGAATATTTTTAATTCACTTTGTAAAGAAACTTTGAAAAACATTTCCATTACATTGGTCAGCTATTATGACTGTTAAAATTAAAGAAATAACAGAGAATCTCTTCGTTTTTTGTTTTTGTTTTCGAGCGAATAGAGTCTCACAGGACGAAGGCCCCGGTTCAAGTCCCGGCTGGGGGACCTGAAACAGGATCACCTTTCTGTGTGGAGTTAGCATGTTCTCCCCGTGCATTTGTGGGGGTTTCTCTGGGGACTCCAGCTTCCTCTCATTGTCCAAAAACTAGCTTCATAGGTTAATTGGTACTCTAAATTGTCCCTAGGTGTGAATGCTAGTGTGTATGGGCTAAACGTGGCCCTTGAAGGACTGGCAACCTGCCTTCGCTCATGAGTGGCTGGAATAAGCTCTGGCAGCCCCGTGATCCCGAAAGGGACAAAAACTGGTTTAGATGATGAATGAAAATAAAAATAAAAAACAGAGCATCTACAGAAAGTTAATGTCTACAGATATTCTTTCAGAACACTTAAATCTTGCTCATTTCAATTTTGCAAAAATTCTTTGTCAGAAAAATTCTTTTAAAAATGAGGGCTAAAGTTGGATTAACAGCATTAACTACTTCATCTTATATCCATTTAACACTAGCAATAACACAAGAAAGAAAATATTAAAAATCATTCTCCTTTAAAATGATCATTAAGATGGCTTTTCAAAACTGCTTTAGAAATAAAAGCATTTTTAAATCATTCCGGTCTCTGGCTGCAGCAGACTGAAAGGACAAAGAGTTAAATAAGTATAAGTAACTTTAAAAAAAATACAAATGCACAGAGGTAACTCTAAAGACCACAGATGACATTCTTACACATTTAAAGCTTTTTAACCAATTTTAAATGGATCCAAATATTGATTTAACTGACTGACAGCCGCACATAAGTACTGCGTGTGCTGCTTTGCTGTCTAAAACTTGCCCTGGCTGGTGATGACATTTTGTGATAGTCAATGATGGGCATGATACTGAGGGACAGCACGAAGACGGAGATATTCAGCAGTTTCTTTAAAAAATCCATCAAGTCAAAGGGATGGATCCCAAATTGTTGTTTATTTCAGGATTAGGATCATTGAACAACAATATTTATCATATGTTGTTCAGTAGCAACATTTGAATGAACCTCTGGACATTACTTTGATCAGATATGGCTACGATATAGGAAGGGGAAGCGTATTTATCTAGATTAAATAAGAACAACTACATTATGTTTAACAATAGATTGTAAATCTTTACCAAGAACAACAGATAGGCTAGCTAGCCAATCGACATACACGCTGGTTAGCTAATTAGCTAACTAGCATGTCACGGTTAGTTAGAATCTTTAAATAAAAAATAGAGCATTTATCTCTGCAGAGCAACACTGAAGACAGGCAACAGTTTACATCTAATTAGAAGACACAACTATAGCCTACAGATATGAATGTATCTGGTCTCCCAAATCTTGAAACGCGCCTTCTTCTGTAATGCTTGCGAAGCTAACTGTTACAATACAAGCGAACACAAGAAAAGAAGCATGAAAGCAAGCTACCTCGAAAGAAGCTTCCAGTTCATCAACCAGTGTGTTGTTTCCCTGAGCTCGGCCAGCACCCATGGGAAAGCCCGGCTGTCCAGGTGCACCAGGTCCTCCAACAGGATGGGAACCAGTCAGCTGCTGGCCGGGAAACATCCCGCTTATGGACGAGGCCATCTTTACCTGTGCTGCGTCTCCTAGAGTCGCGCATGCGCCCAACCCAATGACCCTTAATAGCGTTTTTTAAGGTAACCCCTGACTTTATTCCAGACGATAAAATCACAGCTAATTCAGGCTTGCTGACAAAAACTAAGATTTGTATGTATGAGTAAGCGTAAATAAAAGCCGACACATACAGGCATCTCTGGATGAGTCGAACTTAAAATATTTTAGAGTTAGTACAGAGCCCATGACCTGAACTGGGTATAAAAAAAAAAAAAAAAAAAAAAGACAAATAAAAAAACTACAAATTCTTTCCTAAGCAATAGTAATTTGTTCCCTCGAAATAGGTGTGACCTTTTACACGCCAGAAATAAACTTAAATGCTTTTGGTTACAGTTCAGTAAAGATTAAACTGAAGATGTCAATAGATGCAAAAATAAAAACAGAACATTTATTAATAAAACTATAAGAAATTAACCCCCCAAAGAAAGTACACAACCATAAAGACAGACCTGTGTACAAATAAAAAAATTATACTTATAAGTTTGAAAACAAAACAAAAATAAATGTAAAAAATATGGCGGTTTGAAGGTCTTTTCTCATCTTTGTGCTGTCATAGTTCAGTCAAGACATTCATTTAATTCATTTCTCAAGAGAACTCCTAGCCATCAATATGTTTTATATAAAAAGGAGTATATTAATACATCATTTTGACATTTTGAATAAATCTCATTGTATATAAAGATATTAGGAACTTGCATCAATCTTTAATATAGTTTAAATGTATGCACAGTAGAAATCGCTATATTGCCAACCAAGTCATAAATTAGACTTTTATTACAAGTTAAACACAAAATGTCAAACAAAATATTGCTAAAAATACTATAAACCACAATTTCAACCAACTTGTTGTACTAAACATGTTTGTAGTTTTTATATTGAATTGTTCCTCTTCATAGACATTCATATGCCTTTTGGTTTCTCACATCCTCAGCCATCATGAGCCAGACTCGCGGCGAACTCCACCAGCGTGCGTGTTGGTCTTCCAGACATGCCTTTCCTCAAGTAGGGAATTTCATCTTTGTTGCTCATCACTCCAGCGATGTCCAGATGAGCCCAGTGAGGAGCCGTGACAAATTCCCTGAGAAACGCAGCCGCTGTGCATGCGCCACCAGAGCTGCCAGGAAAGCAACGGTCATCAGACTCAAACAACCTCAAACAGACTCTTTTCATGTCTTTTCATGAGCTGTGCAGGAATATGATGAGCGGCAGGGAGACGCGTACCGACTGTACTTGCCGATGTTGTTAAGGTCAGCCAGCTGGCTGTCAGTCACCTGCTTGGTGTAGTGTTGGAACAGAGGCATCCGCCACACTCTGTCACCTGTCACAACACTAGCCTATACATGCACACCATTACTCAACAGAGGAAATTCAAGAGTGACCCGTCCTTCTGGTGTATTTTGCACTAACAGTACCTTGTGCAGCTGCTCCCAGAGCCAATTAGAATTTGTAAAGACACCAGTTGCTGCTGAGCCGAGGGCTACATCCATTGCACCTAAAACATAAGCAAGTGTTTTATTTTAATCACTATCATATATCACCACATTTTAACTTTTACCTCCGATGAGAGTTACTGTGAAGGCTAAAAAACTTTTCAAAAGAGAAAAAAGAAAAGAGATCCTACCTGTTAAAGTGGCAACATTGACAATGGCTCTGGGGTTGAAACTATGTCCATAACACAGAGCATCAGCGAGAATCAGTCTGCCTTCAGCATCTGTATTATCAACCTATCAAACAAAAACAACAACAAACAAAAACCCAGTTCAGCTACAAATGATAAGTGGCATGGCACTTTTGTACTGTCTTAGAAGGCCCAAAGAGCTTTACAGTCACACAGTCTCATTCACTCACACACACACTCACACACATTCACACACTGATGGCGGCTCTGCTGCTGAACACTGGCACCAACCTATAACCACCAGGAGCAATGAGGGGTTCAGTGTCTTGCCCAAGGACACTTCGACACATGGGCAGGCAGGGCAGGAATTGTACCTAGAATCTTCAGGTCAGATTTCAATCCCCCTATATAACTGAATAATAATCCATCCATCCATCCATCCATCCATCCATCCATCCATCCATCCATCCATCCATCCATCCATCCATCCATCCGTCTTCCTCCGCTTATCTGGGACTGGGTTGAGGGGGCAACAGTCTAAGCAGAGATGCCGAGACTTCCCTCACCCCTGCCACTTCCTCCAGCTCCTCTGGGGGGGACCCCGAGGCGTTTGCAGGCCAGCCGAGAGACATAGTCTCTCCAGCATGTCCGCTTCACTGTGTGGGCCACTGCACAGTGGGACATGCCCGGAACTCCTCTTCAGGGAGGCGTCCAGGAGGCATCCGGACTAGATGCCCGAGCCACCTCAACTGACTCCACTCCATGTGGAAGAAAAACGGTTCTACTCCGAGCTCTCCGCGGGTGACCGAGCTTCTCACCCTATCTCTAAGGGAGCGCCAGCCACCCTGTGGAGGAAGCTCATTTCAGATGCTTGTATTCGGGACCTCGTTCTTTCGGTCATGACCCATAGCTCATGACCATAGGTGAGTATTGGAACGAAGATCAACCGGTAAATTGAGAGCTTTGCTTTGTGGCTCAGCTCTCTCTTTACCACAAAGGACCTGGTACAGTGACTCCATAACTACGGACAATGAACAATTATTTATATATACGGTAAATAAGGAAACTTTTAATAATAAAAAAAGACTTAAAATAAAAAATATAAACTTGAAAAACCAAAAGTAGATGTGCTTGAAAGCCAACATGAGCAACACAAGAGATTTTCTATACAATGTTTTATACATATATATATATATATATATCTAGAATTCTAGTATTCCTGTTCTTCTAAAACAAGGCAGGTCTCACAATTGACACATTTACAGATGTTATTCTGACAGCTAACTTTCTGAATATCAAAAATGATTTTAAATGCATATCAAACCTTGGAAAGAACAAAAGCTTTGACAAATATATGAAAAAAACTAAATATGACACATCCTCAAAGTTTCCATTTTACCCAACTGCATTATGGTAGTCAAAACGAATTCCCATCAAAATGATCAACAATGTTTATACTGTATGTGTAGTAAAAAAAAAAAGAGGCTAAAAAAAAGGGGGCCATTGCATACCAATTAAAAACAAAACATTTATGTGGATTGCATTCAGAGTTGTAATTACAGCTGCACCCACCTGGATGGTTTTCCCATTCTTGGCGGTAACCACATCACCGGGTTTGGTAGCCTTTCCACTAGGCATGTTCTCACAAAGTGGAGCCAGACCTGAATGAGTCACAGCAGACAGTATTTCTTTGACTTATTCAAACCCTCCTTTATGGCTGCAATTAAACCATGACTGCTTTTTGTTGCTTTTCTGTTTATCGTGTGATTCTTTGGCACACCCCATCCTTCTGGAGCGGTTCTTACTTCTTTGAGGAATCTCTGTTTATTTTCTTTAGACAAAAAGAAAATGTTTTCGGACTGAAACCAAACCATTTTGGAAGGTTTTTGACACCAGGGAGCTCACCAATAATGTTGACCGGCAGCTTCAGAGCTGCTGCTGTGACGATGGATGCACACACCGTGGCAGCTCCACCCATGTCGGCTCTCATTGCATCCATGGAGGGAGAGGGCTTGAGGGAAATCCCACCGCTACAAATACAGAGAGGAAACAAGTCGTTTCAAGGAAATCAAACATTTTTTATGCATGCAAGTAGCTACAAAAAGATGTGACGTGTTTACCTGTCAAATGTGATGCCCTTGCCCACGAGCAGCAGGGGTGGCTGTTTACTGTCAGGTGACCCGTTGTAATGAAGCTCCAAAAAGACCGGAGGCTCCTCTGAACCTTTGGACACACTGAGGAACGCTCCCATCTGCTGCTCCTTGATCCAGTCCTGGGGTCTGAAAGCAAATTATTTCATTGTTGTCATATTTTATTTTTTGCTTTCCAACTAACACACAGACAACACTAACCTCTTCTTGATTGTGACTCGTTCGGCATGTGGGGCTAGTTTCTCCTCGATAATGTTGGCAAAAGCAGTGGGAGTCATGTGATTGGCAGGAGCCTCCATGAGAAGTCGAGCCAGATTTTGGCCTTCAGCATAAATGATACCCTTCTCCCAGCTTTCAGCATCAGCACTGGCAAAACGAAAAACGTTAGGCAAGATTATTTGTATACCACATTCCGGGTTTAAAGAAAATTCAAAGTGCTTTACAGAAAACATTAAAAGAGAAATTAGAAAGCCATTGAAATACATTTTTAAACAAAGTTAAAAACAACAAAATTTTAAAAAAGCTTAAAGTAACTGTGCAGATATCAACTTTTGAATAAAACTAATCAAATGCAGCTCAGAGTAGGTGGCTCTTTAAAAACCTATTCTGATAAAAATTGGGTTTTTTTAACATGTTCTTGTGGCCCTTTTTCTGATGATGGAGGAAATATTTAAAGCAAATTAAGCCAATAATTGCATTTCTGAGTATTTCTTTATTCAAATCCTGATGAATCAGGAGCAGATGAAAAACAGCCGTTTGAAGAAAAAAAAAAGTGTACCGGTAGTTGTTACGTAGAAAATAAGCTAAGCAGAACTCAAGCTCCCTGCTCCACTCCATTCTGATGCATCCACTTGCTGACAAATGGATCCATATACATCTTTGTTTTCCTCGTCTGAGCAGACATCTGGCTCAAAACTGTACAGCTGGGTGGCTCCAATATTGCTGACCATTTCTGTTGCACCGGCAATGTTAGGTTGGGGTTTTGAAGGGCCGTAAGCTAGCAGGAGAGGGTGCAAACAGATGGGTGACTGGAAGTGGGGATGGGGTTGCTTCACGCCAACGGTTCCGCCTACAATGAAGTCGAATTTCTAATGATTTACCAGCGTTCTGCAGAATCTATGTTCAAAGGTTTTTTTTTAATTTGACACATAAAACAACATAATTACAATTAAAAGCCCACTTTGAATGCTTTTACAATGGATTAAAAGATGATCGGAGTGGAACTTTAATATGATTTTTTTTATTATTAGTGTTTCTGTTGGTCTCAGGATTTCCAGAAGTCTGCTCCAGATGTGAGAAGGATAGAAGGTGAAAGCAGCTTCTCCATGTTTGGTTTTGACTCCAGGAACTGACAAAAGACCGGATCCAGATGACCCAAGAGGTCTGGCTGCTACATACTGGGTCAGGAGGTCAGTGATGTGTTTTGGTGCTACACCCCTCAAAGATTTACAAACCAGCAACAGAACTGTAAAGTTTTTCCTCTGGCAGACAGACAGCCAGGCTGTGTAAAGACCTCCAAACTGGACTCATGTGGTCTTCTTTGTTGGTACTAGTGAGAACCCAAGAAGCAGAGTTCTGAATAATCTGCAGTTTTTATCGCTTTTTTTGGTAGTCCTGTAAAAGCACTGCTACAGATGAATGAATGAACTAGTTTTTCCAGGTTCTGCTTAGTTTTCTGATCTTTTATCATTGAAATATAAACACTCCAACCATCTTTTGATCTACTTTGAAAATCTTTCAATTATCATTATGCCGATTTTAGCCAAAATCACAACACTTGTGTCGCTTTCATAGTTTCTGCACAGCAGCAAAAAGAATTAGAAATTCACCTCTGATTTGTGGGCAGGACGGAGCAACCCCTACCCCACTTCCCTTCCCTGTTGCAGTGCAGAGAACCCCAGCGTATTTTCTATGCCATTAATACAATTTTTTCCAACTGGCATTTTTTTTTCACACACACGATTTGAACAAAAAAAAAAAAAACCTCAGAAATGCAATTTTGACCTTAATTTTTTAATAAATGTGCTCTGAAAAAAATGCCACAAAAACATGTTAAAAACACTATTGTTATCGTAGTGGGTCTTTAAGATGATAGTAGGCTGATTTTTTTTGACTGCCTTAAAGTGTTCATCAAAATTAATGACAGTCCATCACCGCACCCAAGTTTCTGGTTTATAATGTGCACAAAATTAAGAATGCTCGGTTAAAATCACAGAGGAAGGCTCTTTCAGGGTACCTTCCATAGAGCTGCACTGATACTTTGGTCTTCTTCTTGGACTTCAGTTGGTCAAAGTGAAACAGACCCAGCGTGGCTCCTTCTGCTGCCGACTGGGCATCGCCGCACCCGTCCACCTCAACCGAGTTCAACTCTAGTTCCTGAAGTAACTGACAGCCAGCTGGACAAACGCAGAGATCTCAGGAAAATAAGAACTAAGTGTACGAGTACACATGATGAATTATGTCCTACCGGCCATTCCTTGTCTAATGCTCTCCTTGCTGGTGTCCCAGTTCTCAGCCCCACACACACCTGCATCGTTTTTGCCTAAACCTACTACTGCTACACATGGGAAGTCCTGCAGAGAGAGAACAGCCAAGTTACTCAGAAGTCAGAAAGACTAAAGGTTTATGATACCATTGTGGCATATTTTATACCTTATGAATTCCATAAAATATTCTGCTTTTGCCTTTTTTGAGCTTTGGTCCAGAGCTAGAAAAACAAATTTTAGTAGCACAAATTTTAATATTGAGCAAACAAATAAAAAGTCTTATAATCCATATTCCAACAAGGTGAGAGCATTTTCAAAATGAATCCCAGCAATTTTTTTTTCATAAATATACATAAATACAGCCGAGATTTGTGTCCAACATGAAATTCCATCACTTTTTTTGCTGGTCGCACATAAATAAGCGAGAATAACATCAGCCCAAAAAAAAAAAATTGACGTTTTAATAAACGGTACAACAAATATTTAAAAATCTTCCACAGTGCAAAAACTAAGACAATAAATGCTAAAAATGCTTCTCAAAATCCTTCATGAATTTTCAAGATGGCTTTTTAAAAAAAAAGAAAAGAAAAAGAAAAAAGATACCATTTAGAAATAAAATGTTGTCTAATTTATTTGACCTACAATGCCTAATGCATTTTTTTTCAAATTAAATAAAACATTTTGTACACAGGTTGACAGTCCTGTGTAAAAAAAAAAAAATTTTTAACGAAACTATCGTTAAAATTGTTCAGAAGTATGGAAGTTGTTTCACCCATAATTCAAAGTGATATGCAAGTCTTAAATGACGATCAACTTGCAATGTGATCATGCAGATATTGAATTGTCAGTTACAAAATGCTTTTTAAAAATTGAATTCGACATTTGAGAATTTCATATCGTTTCGAATCGTGGGTGAAAAACAACGTACATACAGACAGAAGTCCTCTACAGTAAAAAACAAAACAACAACAACAGCGGGCGGGGACACAAAATACTCACATCTGCAGCAGTTCTGAAAGTTTTCCGGACACAGACTGGTTAAAGTGTGCTGCTGCTTCTGTCAGATGAAGGCGGCCCTCTTCTCCTTTATCCTCAAATACTCCCAGCACCAGACCCTAGAAAAATAGAAAATATTCTCTAAGCGTTTAGCCTATATCTATTATAAAGTTAGCGCATCGGAGGATCCAAATCCTAGCTCCCCTTGCAGTCTATCGTTCGGGACATGATCCTGGCTGTAGAAATACTCACTTTCCGCTCGTGCAGGTAATTCTGTGAAGCAGAAAATAGTCTGCAGAGGTTTTTCCGCACTGTTGTCTGCACAGTTCTTCCAACAAGAAGCATTGTCACCTGCGGGACATGCGTCCAATCAAAATGAAATGAAAGATGTCTAGTTTAAAGGTCGAAAATCCGCACGTGAAAGCCGGCGTCGCATGTATACTACGTCATCGACTAGCCGCCGCTCTGTGTCACGTAACAATCGTTTGTCGCCACCTGGCGGCGGACAGTAAACGTGCAAAAACAAACCACAATATAAAACACACACACAAAATAATAATATATTGTTATAAATAAATCAAACGTATATATGATTTAATAAACAATTAAGTATACGATTTTATTTGAATTATTTGACAAAAGACATACAACAGACATACAATATGGACGTTTTACACATTATTTACACTCAATAAATTCACCACACTGAATAATGCAGTATGTCAAAAATGCTTATCTGTTAAAGGATGATCAATCATCTTTCTTGGAAATGAGTTTTATTTGAAGATGGATTTTTGTTCCTGGTCTTGTGCAACTAAAAAATACAATTTCGTATTATTTCAAGCTCCTGAACTACATAGCAGAAGATCCCAGGCTAAACATCTCAGCTTTATGATTTGTAATGTGTAAAATATTATCCAATTCTGCAGCTACAGAATTCTCAGTCTCAATTTTGAAAAAAAAAAAATAAAATAAAATAAAAAAAATACTGAAGGTTGACCTCTTCTGTAGGTTACCCTTCACTTAAAGGACAAAAACTAATTTCTCTTTTAGGTCACAATCTTTATTTTAGCCTGAACATTTTTCCCCATCACATTTGCTTGAATATGAATAGAGTGTGTGGTCCTCTGTCAATATGTGTAGCTTCTGAAATAAACTCATGGTAATCATTAAACAGGGTGTGACCTGCCATTTAACAAAAACAGCGATCTCTGAGACCTTACTGATCATAATTCTAATTTAAAATTTCCTACAACTTATAAATACTTCAACAAAAAAATCACTGTCGTGTCCATGTTGAAGGTTTTACGCTTCAGTTTACAGGTGCAAAAGACCAAATAAAAAGGGCAGAGTCTTCTTCTTTTAACCTCGTTTTAATGCTCTGCAATTTGTGCACAAACTCTAAACTGATAGCCTTGCTAATGTTTTTTTTCCCACAGGATGAAGCCGGTATGGATGGGTGGTTAAAAAGACTTACTCTGAGAGTAAACTGAACATGATGTAGTCTGCTTGCACTATATTTCACCATGTTTAGTATTGTTATTGATGCACAACAGCTGAGAAAATGCTAATGTCAATGGGTAAAGTAAACAAATGCCCAGATTTCCTGAAGATTCAAAGATATTAGTGTTTGTCAGAAAGTAGAGTGTGTAATATGAGGAAGTCGTTGTAACTAAAAAGGGCTTACCAATCCCCATGTTCAGTAGCTGCATGGGTAAACAATAAAAGTGCCTATATTTTAAGGGTTTTAGAAGTTACTACAAGTTTTCATTTACATCTTTGACATTATATAAGAGACGTGATTTTTTTTGTTCTTTAAAAATCGTAACAGAATTTGCATGAACAGTTGTGATGAGGCTGCTCTCAGGCAAACAACCACACAGCTCACTAAAAAGGTCATTGGCACAGAACGGCTCGCAATCTCCTCTCAGCGTTGTGCGTTACTCTTTTCAGCCACAGGTTAGGGAAAAACAACCGATGACTAATCTGTTCCTCAGTAGAGCAGGTCCACTGAAGACACAGTGGGTTCTTCCGGCTTCTTCATCTCTGGTTTGGGGAGCTTAATCCGACTCATGGCAACCACTCCACAGACGGCAAAGTGAGTCCCAATGCTGCCGACACCAAGCCAGAAAGACCAGTCCAGAGAGTCGTCCAGAACGACAAGAGCAAAAAGGTTTTCTTTGTAGTTTGCCACCCGCTCTGTCAGACTGTGATGTCTCACAGCGGCCAGGAAACACAGAACAGCCAGGGAGGCAAAAAAAGCTGGAAGCACAAGGGAGGATCTGTCAGAGCAGGAACAGGATTTTTTTTTTTAATGTAAGAAAGATTCTAACGTTTTATAAAGATCATCAGAAAAGCGTGAACTCTTACCAGCTATGAAGTTCCACAGATAGAGCCCCTTGTGGCCTTTGATGCTCTGGTATGGAACCTTGCGTGCATTATAAATGCAAAAGGACAGACTGACCAGTGCAAAACCCACAGCCACCAGCAGGAAAAGGATCACCATCATGTGAAGGCCACCATTCAATGTCTTCACCAGATTGGGAAAAACTGTGGAATCAAAAAGAGCATGGAGAAGTGGAACTGCACAGCCGATAAAAGTTGAATTCAGTCCTCATAAACCTCAAATACACAACTAAACAAGTTTAACAATTACTGGTTGTACAAGTAAAAAATGGATGTGCTTTCATTGAGAATCAAAGTACGTAAAAGTTGAGCAGAACATGAGGCTCATTTAACTTTTGCCGACCACTTCTTAGGGAGGCAACAATTCACTTTTCCCACAGTTCAGTTCAAATCTCGATTATTGGGTCACAGTTTTGTTTTGGTGATTTATGTATTGCAAAACAACATTTGCCTGTGCTGAGGTGAACACATAATAAAAATGTCTAAAATGTATTCCATTCCTATTATTTTTTAACTCTGTCATAACAAAAATTTAAATCATTGATATGACATAAGACTGGTTGTGCAAAAGGGTTTAGTCCCCCCTTGTCCTTCTGCAGCATTACACTATTCCATCAACAGCAATTCAGCAAGCAGAGAGACTAAAGCCACACTTTCTAAAGTGCAGGAAGAAAAGTAAAGCAGAAAAAAAATATTTAAGGAACTCAAAAAGAAGATAAAGAAAGTCAAACATGACAAAAAAGACAAAAAATGAGAGGAAAGACTAATCTATTTTTTTTATTGACGCCACTATAGGATACTGTTTTGTTCTGTCATTCAAGTATTTTTTGTTTCTTTTGCCCTCTTTAGTAAAACCTGACAAATGAAAGAAAAGCCCATCATTTGTTCCTACTAGAAAGTGAGTGGGTAACAAATAAGTGCTTTAAACTAATTCAATGTTTTCCCAAGTAAAAATAATAATAATAATGTAGATTTAATACATATCTTCATTTTTTAAATGGGATTCGAGTTTTTAAATACGTATCAAAACATTTGGATCCTTGACACTGATACTGTCTAAATGTGGACCAGTGAGGAAGCTAATGGACAGGTATTTTGAATTTAAAAATAGACAGACTGATGCAACTGCTGCAGAATGGCCCATGTTATTGTTCACCTGGGTCCTCTAACTGCTCAGTCCATCTCTGGCAGGAGGGATGCAACCATTTACTGTCTCTTTGATTCGTTTCAATGATGTAACATATGGTTTGGTTTTAAACAGAGATTTTTGGCCTCCCTGCTGATTGTGTGGTTTACTGCAGATAATGAGGATCCTATTTTCTAACGTTGATGTGTTTTGAACTGTTGGAGGAAGCAGATGCATGGGGAGAACATAAAACTTCACACGGAAAGAACTCAGTCGTGATTTGAACCAGCACCTTCTTGCTGTAAGGAGGTTTTTCCTTATTTCAAATGCGGATAGATAGACTTGTGATAGAAGGGTTAAATGAAAATACATAAGACATTTTTGTCAATTGACAAAGCCTTTTGGATAAGAGGTAAAATGTCTTCAACTTTAAAAACCAATTCCAGATGACAGCCTTTAAACCTACTACTATGATGGAATCAACCTGGATGAATGAGAGTCTTCATAGTCATTGAAAAGATATTTTTCTCAGTCTGAATAGTCATAGAAATAATCATAGATTTTAATAGAACAATTAAATATCAATTTGGGACTATTTATAACTGTATCTTATACAGACAGTGTCATATTTTTATAGATCTGACTGCCAACCCACCAGTCATTTAGCAAAATGGGACAAATCTTACTGTAGATTTTGGAACGCCTGTTTCCGAGCCCGCACTTTTTGGTCTTTCCTCCCTGGAACAGACCGTAGTAAATGTCTCCGATGAATTGGTCCATCTCTGGGTGGGACGCGTTCACTATCTCTGCCCCCGTCTTGCACAGGATCCGGCCAGTGACCCACTTCTCTGTGGCCAGGGCCACGACAAGCAGGGCCACCGAGGCGACGCACAGCACCGAGGCGACCGAGAATGTTATCCGTTTCCACAGAGAAGGCATCTTATGAGGCCATCACGCCCCAAGGAAGGTAACACGACGCCGTGGTGCGACGTGGAGATCACCATGAGTTTAACTGGAAGTTGGAAAGCATTTAAAGATCATAAAGGTGCAAATAAGAAAATGTAGAGAGCGACGGTTGTCCATGAAGCAAGAGTCAACAGGGATGGAGAAACCGAATCCACGGCAGTCAAAGTGATCCCTCACTGGGAGAAACTGGATCCTCCTCCCTCACACGCATACATTCTCTTCAATTCAGCCATCTCATTAACTCCTGCAGGCCGACATTTGAACATGACCTTATATGAGCAGCTGTAAGTCGCATAAAACATTTTAATTGTTGCACTGGATATTTACAGCTCAGAGCTTAAAGGTCATATTATGGATGCTCTAACTGAAAGCCAACAAAACACTAGTTTCACACTGTAACAGCTGTTAAACTGGGCTCAAAGGAAAGTAAAAAGTAAAGGAACTATCTGTTTAGTCATCAGTGTGTCCTTATTGTAACAGATAACAAACAGTGGCAAACTTGTAAAGAACATACAGGAATGATCAACAGATATGAGAAAAAGAGTTCTAAGTTTGGTTGAAGGACGTCTGACAACTGGCATAAGAAATGGAAATGACTTAAAAAAATTCCAAAAACCCAAAGCTACATTTAAGCCAGGGGTCTGCAACCTGTAACGCTAAAAGAGCCATTGGGTACACTTTCTTATTGACCAAAACCCTGGGAGAGCCGCCAAGTTCCACCTCAATGTTTAGAAAAAAAAAATAATGTGGCTATTAAGTTGTTCATTTTTAAAATATAGCTTTTAAAAATGTACACAAACTGAATTTATTTGGTCTTATGTTTTTTCTGTATATAACTATTCTACCTTCTTTTATTTTTGACAAAAGCACAAATAAGTTCCTTTTCAAATAAAATACCCCTTGTGTCAAATAAGATTCTCCTTGTCGATGTGACTTTCCTGTTGAAGCCTCGAGAAGTCGATGGGTTCAGCTTGTGTGTATGACACACTTCTGTCTTATTAATATGACACACTTCTGTCTTGTTTATACAGTGCAGTCCATTCTGTTGTCTTGCGTGTTTACTTTTATTAACAGAAAATCAGGAACAAAATATCGAGTGGACTTTGTATAGATGATGAACATGATTGACCAAATGGTGGCATAAAATAACAAAAAATAGAGGTCAACAGAGACAAAGAGCCCAAGCTCTCCTCTCCTCTCCTCTCCTCTCCTCTCCTCTCCTCTCCTCTCCTCTCCTCTCCTCTCCTCTCCTCTCCTCTCCTCTCCTCTCCTCTCCTCTCCTCTCCTCTCCTCTCCTCTCCTCTCCTCTCCTCCATCCAGTGTGCAGGTGAGCGGGTGCTTATCTAACCTTTCATCCAGGTGTCACTCATTAACTAATCAAAAAAGATGAAACATGCAAAACTACAAAGTAAAAAAGGAAATGTGCATAGAAACTAGATTATGCTCCCTATACTCCTACTGCAGCAGATTAATTTAAAATAAAAATCCAAGAAAATCAAACTATTTTCTATTAATACAACCTTGGTGTGTCTTCACCCTTTTTCTCCTTTTGCTATAAAATATAAACATTGGTGTAATCGTGATTTTTTTGTATCTATATATGTAAAAATACAAATATATAAGGACTTTACCTCTGAACAGCAACTAGACAATTGTCTAGCAAAAGATAACAAAATGCACTTTGGGCTGACTTGAAAAAGAATAGATGAATTTCATATTTTACTTTTATTTTGCTCATTTATCAGATAAAAATCTAAACATAAATGACAGAGCCTAGTTAACAAAAACAAATGACCTAAAACTATAAATCCATTATTTATTCCAATTATTAGCATTTTTCTTCAAAGGCGAAGAGCCACAACAGAGTTACTAAAAAGGAGCCACATGTTCCGCAGTCACAGGTTGCCAACCCCTGATTTAAGGAATAACAGCATTTGATGGGGACAGTATAACAGTTTGGGGTGGTTTATGGGCTCTCTCACTATAAATAAAAAAAACCCTCAATGTTGAAGTAAATCACAATAAAAATGTGAAGATGTTGTATTTGGTCTGTGAATAATTACATTCTGGAATGAACACTCAAAGGTGGCGTCTAGTCATTTCTTTATAGCTGGTATATGCTGACCAAAAGAATGAAATGCCATCCTACAACAGAGTGACCACCCCAGAGCAAGGAGGAGCTACAGTCTGTGGATGGTTGCAAAAGCAAAGCTCTGGTTAAATCCTCAATAAAAGTCATAATTCCTATATTTGTGCTTGCCAATTAAAAAGTAAAACTATACATACTAAATCCCCAAATGTCTGTCTTAAGTATGATAGTACGGCCATTGGTGATTTGCCCCCATCTGATAATTGTTCTTAGAACACATCAAAATCAGGCAGGTAACATACATGATCTGAACAAATGTGGCCCTTTTGAAAAGAAAAAGAAAAATCCCACACATTTCACTGTGGTTAGAATGTATTATAGATTTATGTAATTTTCTTATAGTTGAAATTTTACAAAATTCTAACAGGGGTGTGTGAAAATGATGAGGAAACAAGTTTAAAAATCCTCAAACCAAATGAATTTATTTAAACTGTAACTCAGCAACCCTTAGTACAACAATTTTGGGTATTTTTAACCCAGTCAAAATAAACAAACAATATTCAAACCAATTCATAACAGATGATTTGCACATGTTTCATCTTTTCTTGTGTCTGAGCAAACTAGTTTGGTTAGGATGTAAAACGTGGCTCTTTATACTAAGACAAACGTACAAAAAATAATGTGCTTTAATTGGGGCAGTCTACTTATTTATTTGCTAAATAGATTATTTGCAAAACGATACAATAAAAAACATATCATGTATTTATTTTGTTCATTTTGTTCACAGATCCACAATCTAGGTTTGAAAACAGAAAAATGTAACCTAACTTGGATAGGTGTAATAATATTTTTACATTTTCGGTCTAAATGTTGGACAAATTGCCTTTCCATTGATAACGTATGTCTCTGTGAAGCTAAACCTTTTAAGCAAGTAACTGGAGAAATGCGTAATATTTGTCGAGACAGCTCTAATGTCTTTAAAGTCCATACTGACTGTCTTGATCTAGTCTAGTGTATGGACTCAGGCCACAACCTCAGACGTCGCAGGCCCAAAACCATCCACGCACACATCACACGCTTCCACAACAGCTTCTTCCCAGCAGCAATCAGAAAGCTGGCACAGGACATCAGAGAGGGAAGACTGAACTGAATCATATGACATGCCATCCAGCTAGGATACTAAGTGCAATAAACAATTAACTCCACATGTGCAATAACTCCTCTGAATAGATTGGGTCACTGCAATATTCATTTCTACTTATATTTATATTTTATACTTTGTACTTTTGCTGTCTAATTTTACTTATTTTATTTCTTTTTAAATGTTTGTCCTTCCTATATTTACCCTGACATGAGAGATGCCAAATGTACTGTATCTGCAAACGACAATAAAACCTTGAACCAAAGCAGAGAAATTTGCAGCCTAACACATATTTTCTGCAGAGAGGGGAGCAAGTTAGATGTTAAAAGCTGAACATGAGGACCAATGTAATGCCTAAATGAAACAGTAAAATAAGTGCTTGCATTTATAATTGTGATTAATTAAAGGGTACAGCTTTGTGCTGCTTTTCATGCAGTCATTTTGGAACATCTAAAACCAGATAAGAAACACAAAAAAAGAAAAGAAACCTCACAAGTTGTCCATCACAGTTCTAAAATGTGCTTTCAACATTTAATTTTTTTTTAATTATTATTATTTTAAAGTCTATATTCCCACAGTCCTCATTTTTGTGTAAGGTGACTTCTTCAATGAGCCACCCCACCGCCCCGGTTAAAAGTTCCTTGCTCCGCCCCTGGCGTAGCGACACTACGGGATGACGTCTCCTCACGTGACGCAGTTTCCCAGCCAGCAGCTGATACATCTTGGGCAAATATGGCGGATTCGCCGTCGACTCCGCTGTTAGGAGAAGAGAAAGAAAAGGAGGGCGGTGGAAAGGACCGACAAGGTTTGAAAACGGAATCTAACACGGAGAGAGAAGGACCTGCCGAGACGCTGGGGCACGAGGACAAGGGTAACGGCGGCAAGAGCAAGAACAGCAGCAGCCTGTCAGGTGAGACACAGGGGAGTCACAGTCCCTGTGTTTACAAAGCTAGCTTGCTGCTTTTCTGGTTGTAATTTTTGGTAATTCGAATTAACAGCTTCATAAAGACGAAGTCCTACATTGTATTGAGTTATTAACACTGAGCGGAACCCTTAGCTCAACTCTTTGTAAATAAATCGATGAGTTACTGTTTATGACAGACAACGTTGGAACTTGAATGTCGTCTATTATAGGGACGCACTATGTCACGTGCACCAATATTGTAGTTTGCAATTCCGTTCCTGAATGCTTTTAAAACAGCTCGGCTGAATCACAAAGGCAGTCACAAAGTGATTCTCTCAAAACTAGCCGTGCTGGTTTGTACGCATGCGCAATGGGAGACAATGCTTGACCCTGTCTTTGTGTTGTACATGGACGACAAAAACGCGTGCACACATCACTATAGAGTTGAGAGTCAACCCAAAGAATGGCTATCAAAATTCTACCCTTTGTTAGTCATTGCAAAGGTTATTTGTCAATTGACTGCGGATGTTTTTCTATAAACACAATTACCCATCAGCCTTGCATGTTGCACACCTGGTTAAATGAGTCTAATCTGTAGAAAGTTCACAGGAAATCGAGAAACAATATAAAAAAAACAAAAACAATGGTGGTCAATAAATTCACCATTATTTCATAAAGATTACAGAGAGAACAAGATCCCCCTTTTTTGTTGTAATACTTTTGTATTGTGCTTCCAGACTTGTCTCTTGGACGATTTATAACAACAGAACTAAACAGGGGCTACTTCCTCGAGCATAATGAGGCCAAATACACAGAGCGCAGGGAGAGGGTGTACACGTGCCTCCGCATCCCGAAGGAGCTGGAGAAGGTGAGCGTGGTGACAAGCGGAGTTCAGGCAAATGAAAAAACAGCTGTAGCAGAAAAATCACTGACTGTTTTCTTGTTTTTCCCGGGTGTCTTTGTGTAGCTGATGATTTTTGGCTTCTTCCTCTGTTTGGACACCTTTCTCTATGTGTTCACTCTGTTGCCCCTGAGAGTGATCCTTGCTCTGCTTCGGCTCTTCACTGTGCCATGCTGTGGCCTCAGGTATGTGTCTCTGCATCATCACCTGTTGTTGAAGAACATAAAAAGTTGTAGTTTTAAAGTAATAACTTGCATTACAAATAATACTCTCTCAAATTTGTGAAGCACTGCATGAGACCTGTATTACGGTACTTTATTTACTTTCTCTTGTAGAAAATGTGTTTGTTGCGTATAGCTAAAAACTCACTTAACCTTTATATGATAAATTAAATATTACATTTAATTATAATAATGTAAAAATTAAGTGTAAAATATTTCTCGGCTGTATAATTTTTAGTCTAAAATAAATCTGGCTTTTATCCACTAGAGGGCAGCAGAGCTCTGCCTTACTTTGACCAGATTTCTCAGCCTCTTCTATGGAGTGTTTTGAGATTATTTGGTAACGTTTTCTTTATCGTTTTTTTTTTTTAAAAAAATTTCTGTTGCAGAGGTTCCCGCTTGCTCCAACCAGCCCAAGTGTGTGACGTGCTGAAAGGTTTTATTATGGTGCTGTGCTACTCGATGATGAGCTATGTGGATTACTCTATGATGTATCACCTCATCAGGGGACAGTCTGTCATCAAGCTTTACATCATTTACAATATGCTGGAGGTACATAACGGGCTCTCTGATCTTTGTATCAGATGAACTGATACTGTGCTCCAAAGACTGAACAAACTGTTCTCTGATATTCCTCCGTTGTTTGGCTGTCAGGTGGCAGATCGCTTGTTCTCGTCCTTTGGCCAAGACATCTTGGACGCTCTGTACTGGACGGCCACAGAGCCCAAAGAGAAGAAGAGAGCCCACATTGGAGTGATTCCTCACTTCTTAATGGCTGTGCTCTACGTCTGTATCCTCCCAGAAATAAACCGTCACTCATTTGAAACCACCAGGTGCTGATAAAAAGGCTCGCACTTTAATTTGTAGCATTGATTATAGTAAGTCAACCATCTAAGTGCACTTTATTTAGAATGGTTTTTGGTTAAACTTAGGCTTTTAAACTAATCTAAAAAAAAAAAGTATAGGCAGTAATGGAGCACATTTTCGATGAATCAATCTTTATGAAAACCGTTACTATTCACAGGTAAAACCTGTTTTTATTTTATTTAGAAAGGAATCTGGTTTAACAAAACAAAAAAGGTGTTCGTCTGCTTGTAGTGTTCTTTTCCTCAGCACACGTGAATCCAGTTCTTCACGCCATCCTCATCATGGTCCAGGCCACAACACTCAATGTAGCCTTCAACTCCCACAACAAGTCTCTGCTCACAATAATGATGTCAAACAATGTGAGCCTTCTACAGAATACCTCTGGTTAAAGTGCATCCTGCTGCGAGGATCAAACCGATAGATTTCACTGTTTTTTTTTGTTGTTTTTCAGTTTGTGGAAATTAAAGGAAGTGTGTTCAAGAAGTTTGAAAAGAACAATCTTTTCCAGATGTCTAATAGTGGTGAGTGGTTCTAAATATACACATTTTTCTGAGGTTTTCCTTTTAACCTGGCAAAACTTTCACTACGTCTGCCTTAACCTCCTAAAATGGATTTAATCTGAGGTAGACTTCTGGTATTGAACTCGGCGTCAGTAAACAGAAACTAGGTTAATCCAGGATTTTTCTTTTCTCCCCAACAGATATAAAGGAGAGGTTTACCAACTATATTCTTCTGCTCATCGTTTGTTTGAGAAACATGGAGCAATTTTCATGGAACCCCGGTAAAGTAAAGTAGACTTTAAAAACAGTCGGCATAAACATGCGTTCATGCTACATTACTCCACAATATTCCCATCGTTGTCTGACATTTGCATCCACTGCATCACTTTGATTCTGTTCACCTGAACGGTGTCTTGCTTATTTGATATTTGTTGTCTCTTTTTAGACCACTTGTGGGTGCTCTTTCCCGACGTGGTCATGGTGATTACCTCAGAGGTTGCTGTGGACATTGTGAAGCACGCGTTCATCACAAAATTCAATGACATCAATGCCGACGTGAGTCCGTTACACAAACTTTTACTCGTTCCTGTCTGTGAGAAAAACGGATAGCAGATTAGGCGAGTATTGCTCAGGTTTCTTCTTATTTGCTGTAAATCTAATTTAGCAAAATCTCAACCAAACAGCAAATTGAATTTTGCTGCATGCCGCCTCTGTGAGCCCAGCTGGTTATTGTATAGATGTATAGATATCAGTCTCTTTTCTCAGGAAAATACAGTTGGAGAAAAGAGAAAATTTTAGTACAATAATGTTTGGATTATTGATGTATTTGTTTGATCTTTATGTCATCTTGTTTTCTTGTTTTAACAAGAATAAAGTGGAATTAATAGAGAAGCACTATATAGTGTCAGTAATGTCCTTCTGCCATGTTGACCAGCTTTAATGAGATGTTTCTTCCTATTTTTCTTCATGTCTAAAGCTATTCTTGTTCATCCTGATGAAACAGACTTTTCTTTTTAACATTCTGACAAAATACTTTCTTGTATTCCCTAGTAAAATCATGCTTTTAAAAGAACGCTTACTCTAAAAAAAAAAAAAAAAGCATGTATCTTCTTGGTTTCTATTTGATTACACTGACCCACATCTTTTGTGTTAAACTGGTGTTTATTCCCTTTTGTCCGTTTCTGACACACTGCGCCATCCACTCAGCCGTGACATTTAACACTGCCCACCAGAGAGCAGGAAGCCGAGTCAAATGAGCCATTTCGCCTGTTAGTTTCACCCCTTCCTTCAAGAGCTCTGCGTATCTGTAATTTCCCTCAAGGAGCTGCGCTGATGCTTAGGTAGAAGAAACAAGACCCCCTAGGAAAATATGGAGTTATTTGTCTTTAAACCGTCAAACACAATCATTCAAAATCAATGCTCTTCCACCTTTTACTGGTCATCTGCAGTTTACAAATTTAGATGTTTTTTTTCTAACCCTATTTTGTTAATAAGTTCATTCTTCATTAATCAAGTTTCACGTTGTAAGCAACTAACAAAAAGCCTTAAAGCTGAGATATTAAAGCTTTAAAACCTTGGAAACTACAGAAATGATTCTCCCTTATTGTTCTTATTTTGTCTTTGTTGGTATCTTTTCATAGGTGTATGGAGAATACAGAGCCAGCCTGGCCTTTGACCTCGTCAGCAGTCGGCAGAAAAATGTAAGTTCAGTATCTGCTAAGATAAATAATGTACCGACCGGTGTTTTTAAGAACCCTTTAGTATTTGTGCGACCATGACCAAACACAGAATCTTGTAAAGTATTGATTTGTGAAATGGTGGAAATCTGACTGAATAGGAATTTACCGTATTTTCCGGACTATTAGTCGCCCTTTTTTTCATAGTTTGGCAAGGGGTGCGACTTATACTCCGCAGCGACTTATATTAGAAATAAATTAAAATAAATACATTGTTAACCCTCCTGTTATGTTCATTTGTGAGGAACAGAGATGATGTTCCTGGGTCAGTTTGATGTGTGAGGTATGTTAAGTGTTAAGAGTATGATAAGTGACTCAGAGAATCAGCAAACTTTTTTTTACAGTAAGATCTTGAAGGCTAACAACATAATATTCTATTTTCCAATGATTTCATAGATTCAGAAATGCAATAAAAATAACAACTGTTTCTACAAATACAGGATGAAAACAGAGTATTAGTTGGCCAATGATGCTTCATGAAAGGAATAAATAAATAAGTATGAGAAAGAA
Source organism: Oryzias curvinotus (assembly GCA_023969325.1). NCBI lineage: Eukaryota > Metazoa > Chordata > Actinopteri > Beloniformes > Adrianichthyidae > Oryzias > Oryzias curvinotus. Next base: position 34,595,326 of record CM043706.1, read on the forward strand.
TTACTGTGAAATTATGAGATAAACAGTCTGCTATGATTGTGTCATATGAGGTTGTGCAAGTTATTAGTTCTTGGTCTCAGATTTTGTCAAATAAATTTCCAGTCAAAATGCGACTTATAGTCCAGCGCGTCTTGTCTGTGTTTTTTTCTACTTTATAATGCATTTTTGGGCTGGTGTGACTTATAGTCCCGAAAATACGGTACTTTATTGATCACAGAGAGGAAAACATTTAATGTTGCATGATTGTGAACCTCTGATGGTTTTAATCAGGTGATTTAAAGTTAAAACTTTTTATTTGGGAGTTTTCATCTTGAAAAACACATTTTTAATCTAGATTTGACACTCAGCTAAACTGCTGTATTATAGTTGGCATTAGGGCTGGCACTTACTGCTATTTGATAAAATTAGCTTTTATTAGTCAAATTATATTCCTTAAGCAAATTTTGTTTGGTTGTGAAAAACTCTTTGCGCATAACTAGTGATTTAAACCAAAAAGAGTCAAACTTGCCATATATTAATGACCCTTCAAGAAAAAAAAGTTTTTGGGGGATAAAAAGACAAGATTTCTGAACAATTTATAACATGACATGGCGTTTTAAGAGGCCGTAGGCGTGAACTGGCAGCCATGCCTCTGTCAGTCTGCCCCAGGGCAGCTGTGGCTACAACAGTAGCTACCATCACCAAGTAGGAATGAACAATGGACACACTGTAAACGCTTTGAGCGTCTGGAAAAGCACAGATAAATACAATCTATAATTATTATTATTATTAAGGAAATTGATTTATAGATTTGATGAATTGAGGATTTAGCTTTTCTTAAATAAGTTTGACTTAAACATTTTTTAAAATCCAGTCTTAATTGAGATTATTGAAAGTGTTTAAATACCATTTTGACCCCTCAATAACAGGACTGGTTGATCAGCTTAGCTGTGGAAAACTCTTTCTTGTGAAAGCCATGCATAAATTCACATTCTAGTTTTCATTTTTACTGCGAAAAAGGAACAAAGCCTCTTGTTTGATTAAACAATCAAACACCAAACTGTTATTTTTGGCTTTTGATATCTCTTGTTGCATTTTTTTAGATAATCTTTTTAGTTTTATATTGTCATTTTTTTAGACACTGTAGTTATGGAGTAAATTTTCCAGAAAGTTCCATTTCTCTGTTAGTTAAAAACCTACTTCAATGAAAACTGTGTTGTTGTTTTTTTTATATGTTCTTGTTGCATTTTTTCTTTTATAAGGAAAATTAAGAAGAAAAAAAACTGCTGTTCTTTCTTCAAATCGCGGCGAATCAGGAGCAGATGAATAATGTTGCTGGAAAAAATTCTCAGTTGTGATGTAGAAACCAAAACGGGCGAGTCCAAGTCTCTCTGCTCCGCTCCATTCTGATGCATCCACTTGCAGACGTCTAGATCCATATACGTCGTCATTTTCCTCATCTGAGCGACTTATGGCTCAAAACTGTACATCTGGATAAGTCCAATACTGCTTGCAGTTTTTGTTTGAGGACTGTTGTCCGACGATGTCAGACGCCATCTTGTCTGCAGCCAGATCCAATCTTTTACTCTGCTGGTTGAATTCACCTGCTCTTGTTTTTGTGTGTCAGATCTTGATTAAAAGCGTCATTTGTTTAGGAACGCATTAGTCCTGGAAGTAGAACAATGCTGCTTGTTGATGCTCTGCATAATGTGGAAATGTGTCCACAGGCTTACACGGATTACAGCGACTCCGTATCCAGAAGAATGGGCTTCATCCCTCTTCCTTTGGCTTTGCTGGTCAGTCATTTATGTTTGTCTCATTCAAGATCATTTCAATGATTCAAATGTTCGGCATACATGGTATAAACTGAGAACTTCTTTGTGTTTCCTTCTCAGTTGATCAGAGTAGTGACCAGCTCTGTAAAGATCCAGGGTTCACTCTCATTTATGTGTGTCCTGCTGTTCTACATGGGGTAATTGTTGAACACTGTGGCTGCAGTACCAGTAGTTTTTTTTTTTTTTTTAATAAAAAATGGGAGTTATATGATACTTAATGTGTCTTTGTGAGCAGGATGATCACTCTGAAGGTGCTCAACAGCATTGTTCTCCTCGGAACATCTTGTACATTCGTCAAAGCGGCCAAAATGGAAGAAAAATTATTCGACCCCCCTCCTTCCGCCGTCTCCAGCCGGGCAAACTCAAGAGCTCATCGGACCAAACCCGGTCAAACGGCACCACACCAAGGTTGTCCACTCACTCTGTGTTACTTTTACCGGAAGACTTGTTTTTTCCATAGTCATGTGCTGATAAACTTGTCTCAAATTTCTCTCCAGCAGAACCAATGCCGAATAAAACAGGCGTATCGGAGGCATCAGACATTTGTCAGACGACAGATGCAACAGAAAATGCCAACTGTGTACTACCCAAAAGTGACTCTGACAAATTTCTAACAACGCCAGATGAAGAGGATGACGAGAAAATCATAAACTCAGACACGGGACTCGATGGGGAGGAACCTAAGCCCAGAACGCCCAAGAAAGACTTGTTGGAGATTGACCGATTCACCATCTGTGGCAACAGGATAGATTGATTGCTTTAGGAGCCACCTGTGCGTCCTGGAAACGCAGCAGGGTCCAGGGATCGGACGAAGGTCATGGAGCATGCACGGACCTGACTCTTTCTTATGCACCTGACCCTTCAAGTCATTTATTTATTTATTTATTTATTTACCGACATCCAAACAAATACCAGCCAAGGCATAAAGCTGTTACATTTGCGGCAAGATCAGACGATTGTGGTTCGGCCCAGACGCCCTCGAAAGACGCGTGCAGATTCAAGGATTGGGTCTGAACTCAGAACACCTTTGAAGAAGAAGCTTCATGCAAAGATGACTGCAGATGACAAACTAAATATGATTGTTTTTTTTTTTTCTTGAGCATTACAGCTGGACTGTGTGTATGTGTGTGTGTGTGTGTGTTCAAAAGCACAACTGTAGTTGCAGCAAAAGTTGTTTCAAAAGAACAAAACTTGTACTTTTTTTATTTTAGAAGTGTTAAAAATAGGAAATATTGCAGATGGAAGTTTTTCTTATGAACAGTTTTTTGTAAAATGATCCCACTCAACTGCAGGACTGTTTCATTCTATTGAACCCTCACCAATACACTTTTTAAGAGCTCTTTCCATATAATAGCAACTATTTTTGTTTATTGTTTACAGCAAAAGCTCTGAGAAAAACTGCCTTTTTTGTCAAGGCACTAAAGGAATAGAAACAGATAATGTTCCAAAAATTAAAGTGTTCTGGTTTCTTGTATTTATTCTCTTGAATGTGGATCATTTGTACAAGTCTTTCAAGAAAACACACTACTTACTGTAATGAGAGGAGAACAGGCCTCTGTCAGTAATAAGGTTTTGCAGAGTTTTAAAATGAAAATTAAACCCAAATAAGGTTTACTTGCTACAGACTATCTTTACAAGTTTTCTTTATTTTTTTCCAGTTTTTGTAAATTAATTTTTGGTTTCCGAAAAGACAATTTAATACAAATTTCAAAATGCATCTTTAAATAAATGAATTCTAGTTGGTACAGGAGAAAGGTGTGTTTTGGGTTTGCACAAAAGTACTTTCCTGTTAATTGGATTTGTTGGCTCACTTTCAATCAATGCATCCCTTTATAGTCCCACACATTGTGTTTAGTCTTCTATCACAAGTTCTTAAAGCTAACTGAGATTAGCCAGATGTCCCCACTTTGTTCACATCAGCACCAAGGACATTACCCAAGGTGTCTTAAAAATATGTGCTGTCCAGGACTATCAACTAGTTCTAACAGTTAAAATGTTCAGCAGGAAGTCTGAACCTCAACTCTGCAGAATTGTAAATGTCCAAAATTGTACCTGTTACAAATTCACAATTGCAGATGACCGAGCAGCATATCTGTGCTGTTGTAGTTCATTTTAAAGTAAAATAATAATGATAGAAAACATAAAACTTTGGAAAATGTGTTGGGTTTTTTACCATTCCGAAATTATTGCATCATATTCAGTGGTTTCAGAATATTTACGATCTTTCATTACCAGATTTATTCTTTTTCTTTTAATTTATTTTGCAAATCTGTTCTTCAGTTTATAGGCGGGCTTTAATTGCAGATGGAAATGTCAATTGATTGCAAAGCTGTGTGTTTATTTCAAATTTATGAAAGTAGCATTTTTTCCCCCCAATTAAGCTTTTAAAGAACTGAGGAATTCATAAAAGTTGCTGTTGTGGTCTCTTTGTTGGCTGGTTAAAGAAGGTCCTGCTGCACTAGATGTGTTAATCTGATTTATAGTTCAAATTTGAGTTGAATCTGTTAATCACTGGAACAAGGTAATGCTTGTTGTTGTTTAGTGTCATTATTTTTCAGAAAACATAAAGCCTAAAACAATTGTTTTCTCCAAAATGGGGAAAACGGTGATATCTATCATCATTGAAATATCTGTTTGAAATCTAAAAAATCTAAAAGACTTTTAGATGTTTTTATTTTAATAAATTATTGAAAATGTCCTCACAGTTTTCATTTGTTGACTGTTAAACAAGTGTTAATGGGCGTTCTGCTAGAAGGAAACATCCTTGTGATAAAATAAGCAGGGTCTGTCTCTTCAAAAGGGAAATGGACAGGTGCAAAGAGAATCCAGAAGACCATGAATGCTTTATAAAAGTGAATGTGTGCTTAATGTGTGAAGTTATTTGTAGTGTACTGATGGCTTTTCTGTTTACATGTATAAATCAGACATTTTGATGTTTTTATTTTTCATAGACCGCTCATTTGTGTGGTGAATCAGGCTTAAGGTGGAAGAAAATTAAACAAGAATTTCTTTTGTAGTTCTTTCTGGTGAAATTGTTCTGTTCTGTGTGTTTCAGAGTGAAAGCAGGGGTCCCATTTTATGCTGAAAGGACTCCGTACACTGTGTTGTCAGAGAAAACACTGAAATACACTGCTTGCCTCCACACATTATAGTAGAGGAGATGATCTCTCATCTCTAATTCAGGCTTTGTTTTTCCGTTTCTGGATAATGTTTCATTTCAAATATCATAAAACAAATGCATTATTGTAGGTTCCATATTATTTAAGAAGGTTAAAAATGCAAATGTTTCGTGTTTTAAAGCAGTTTTCTCAAATTTGTACTATGCTCTTTTTACTGTTGCCAAACGTCTGGTTTGTCCAATTTCACTGTTCTGCGGTGCCCTATCAAATGAACTTCCATCTCTCAAATATTTTTGTAAATAACCCAGAATATTCAGGTCGTGTGATTCTTTTGGACAAAATCTGTTGAACGACGATCTATTTTTCCAAAGCTGGAAAGTATGTTCTTTTTCATTATGAATGAGTTGTATGCATTTGTCAATGGATTTGTCTCTTTATGCTGCAGACTAGGGGTGCAATGATTAATCGATGAATCGATTTATTTTCTTACTAGTTCAATCTGTCTGAGGCAAGTTGTTAATCAGAAATCGAACTATACTAAAATTGTTTCAAAATGAAATTAATCAGTTATAATCAAAACAGGAAAATACCATTTGAATGGAGGCAGGGTACATTTTACTATAAGTACCATAACAGCGGGCAACACGTGATGGCACCAATAAATCAATCATTCCAGTCCAATGTGTGGAAATATTTTGATTTAGCAAAGACATGTGACCATATATTTTGGTAGAATGTGCTAATAATGATCCCTTTGGATTATTTTGATGTGGAAAAACAACAGTGGGCTGAACTTTTGGAAACTAAAATGGACAAATCCTGGACAAGTGAATCGGATAGTTCAAAATGAACCGATATTATCAACTATGAATCGCATCAGCGACCACAAACTATACATGAATCAAAATATTAAAACAAATTGTTACACGCCAAACAGTTTTTTTTTTCCAAATTTGCTGTTTTTTACTATTAAATGACCTTTCACCTTTTAAAAATACCCTTTTTTGTCAAATAAGCCAGAAACATTAATGTAACTTGTTTCACACTTTTGGACAAAATCTGTTAAAGCGAGCTTATCATTTTTCTAAAAACAAACAAAAAAAACGTATTCCTTTTTGAATAAGTTAATTTCAAAGGCTTGCACATGTCAAACTCGGAAAAAAAAATCACGTGAAAGTGAGGCCACAGCAGTCATTGACCTGCAACTGTGTGACTCAAAGTGTAATTCTTGTGGGTTTTCCCCTCAAACGTGTGTGTGTGTGTCCACCGAGGCAGAAATCACCTGTGTGTGTGTGTGTGTAGGTGTGTGTGTGTGTGACGATAGAACCCAGTAGGAGCCGGAGGACAGGTTGGCTGTCCGAGTCGTCGCACGCGCCTTGGAACGCGAGCGCGTAACGTGCACGTAAGATTAAGTTGATCTCAGCCCGCGCGGAGGTGAGCGCGAGGACACCGGTACAGTGAGCTCATCCTCCCGGAGCATGCCAGTGATGAGCCCGGTGGTGCCTGGGAATTGCGAGCTAGCGGCAGACGCGAGCGGGACCGTTTGATGTTTATCCTTGAGGTTCGGCTCCGGGCTGTTGTGTCGGGGTTGCGGGGATAAAGGAGCGAGGAAGAGGAGTTTGCCGCCCTCCTCATCCCCCCCCTCCCCGTACCGACTGGCACTTCGCCTTCCCTCGTTCTCTTGTCTTTTCGTGAGCTACACATTCAGACATTCCCCGAGCCATGCTGTGGATAAGGTGGCTCGTTCTGCTGCTCTGCTGGGGGGCGTCCAGCGGCGAGCAGCAGGCGGAGGAGGAGGACGAAGCCCGGACTCAGGTGCTATCGGACTCCCCCAGAAGGCGCTCTCCTCCGCCGGTGGAGCAGCTGGACTTTGGGTTTGTCCCATCGGCGATATATGACACCCATGCTTACTACGAGCCAGGGAGCATAAGCATCCTTTTCCACATGGTCCACGCGTTTCTCTACGTTGTTCAACCCAATCCTTTCCCCAAAGGTGAGATTATGGTGTCTTCCTCATCCACCCAAAGCTCCAAACTGTCTTCTTTATTTATTCTTCGAGATTATTCATCACCCATCTTTATTTCCCTTTTCTATGTAAACAGAGTTGATTCAATTAATATTTTTCAGTAATTATTTTCCTGGTTTGACTGAACTCTTATACCACTTTTCTTCAACTTCAGATTTTAGGGACATAAATGGTGTGGCAGTGGACACAAACGGGTGCTGTTATTTAGATAAGTCAGTTAAATGTTCAATATAAACTGTTCAGTAAATTAGAATAAGCTTTTATTTGAAATGCATTGAGATGATCATTAGAAGGCCTTGTATCCAGTGCAGCCACTATAGGTGTGATCAGGGTTATGTAAAGCAGCCTTCAGGTGACCTCATGGTAGCCTACTTATGGACGATTATGAGCAGTGCTTGATTATGACCTATTGCATTATAACAGAAAAGAAGATGTTTGAAATGTACAGAAGGTTCTTTTCATCCCTTATTTTTCGAGTAGGGCACTGATAAATTATCTTTTTCATAAATAATGCAACAAAACATTAATGTTTTCTGTGTTTATGGTTGTAGTGCTACACCCTAGCACTTTAGATTTAAAATCGGACTCTAAATTAACCCAGAACTGTACACAAGAGCTACATTTTGGGAGTCAAGTTCCCTGGGATGCATGGTCCTCATAACTAATACTTACTTAAAGACAAATAGACAGACAAAAGTCTTAGAACATAACAATAAGCTTTACTAGTAATTTACAGGATATTTTTTTAAACCTTCAGGCCTTGAAGATCTGTTCTCTGGAAACTTCTGTTCTCACTGACCCATGGCGTCTTCTTAGGAGCAGCCATTAAAGTTATGAGGGGCTAAACAATCAAAGACATAGGTCTTTAATACAAGTAATTCACACCAACCCAATGCAGCCCATATATACCAGAGGGTAATGTCCTAAAACTCAACATAACGACTGCGACCTTTGTAACAGGAACTGCACACTCTCTCGGTGAGGGGTAGATCTGTTAGAAATATCAACTGTGATGCAACAGAATTGAAGAACATGAGCGAGACCAGATGATAAAGTGATACCAGCACTTGTTGAGCCCATAAGCCAATATTATGAGCAGATTAATAGGATCAATAGCTGTCATAGGTCAGACGTGATCTTCCGTAAGCTTGTTGACATGAAGTGATCAAGTCTTTCATCTCATCAATACCTAATGATTTCCTTGTACCTCACCATGCCGTGTCAAGTGAAGCAAGAATTAATTATGGAGTGCATATAGAAGAGCACTGAAAAAGAACTTTCTCCGTTTGTTTTATGTACAGCCATCGACGGTCACGTTGGGTATGACAGTGCGCAATAGGATTGAAGGTTTAAAGTTGCTGCCATTTTGGTGCCCAGAGTTAGGGATGCTGGCTGGGTAATCAATTAGTAAATCAGTGATTAGAGGAGGCTTTCTCTGTCACCTGCATCACCACATAATACCTTAATCCACTGGACCATATGCTGCAACTGCTAGGGACTTTCCAGAGGGATTCACTGTCATCTGCATGACCACATGGATGTTATCTCCAGTTTTGGCTTGCTTGTACCTGAACTGTCCTGTCGCTTCAGAAACTAGTAAACAAGCAAAGTAGCAATGCCAGCTAACGTCTTCAAAAGTTCCTAGCTCTCATTCTATCAAGTAAAATGTAATGCAAGTGTTTTTCTCATAACAAGTGAAAGCAAATAATGTGTAATACAGTGGCTTCTATGCTTAATAAAAATGTACCAGTTCACTGCTAAGATCGATTTACATCACAAATGTTTTGTAAAGGGTAAGAAAAGGAGACTGCCTATTTTTCTTGGTGCCATGATCCGTTTGCGTGATGTTGTCATGGATCTGCTGCCGGGAATTCTTTGTCATCCAGGTCATGGTAATCCAAAGAGCTTAAAATGCTCACAACTGCTCTTGTTTTCTTGTAGTTGTTTTTTTAAGATGTTGCATTTCTCTTCTAAAAGGCTTGTTGGACTGATGTGAAATGTTTCAAACAATAACAGTTTCTGAGCTATCCATTGAGTCCAAGAGGCACTCAATGGATATATAGATTAATGTACAGTACAGACCATAAGTTTGGACAAAACCTTCTCATTCTAATGAATGGGAAGGTGTGTCCAAACTTTTGGTCTGTACTGTAGATGTATATGAAGACATTTTCCCTGAATTGATTCACTCATTTTGCAAGATGTTGGAGACGTTGTCTGCAGAGCTCATGTGCGAGTTGTTTTGGTCGCATTATTCAGTGTGGAAATGGCCATAACAAACTCTTTGTTGGATTGTAAATATCAGGTAACAACTGAGGCCACCTGCTGTGTTCATTGTTATTATCTTGTGGTTGCTTCAGAGTTAGTTCCTTTGAGTCTGGCTCATACTTAAAAGAAAAGCAAAGGCTGTGTGGTTAGTAACGTCCGCACTGTGGATGGGGAAGACAGATGATGTGAAATGTGAGATAATCTCTTGTCTAGCACATGCAAGGGCAGCCTTGACTCTCTGTTTCACATTGAATGTACCTTGAATATATTTGAAAACACAACACAGATGTTGAACACAGCGGATGATAAAAACAAAAGATCAGCAGCTCACAAGTGTAAATGTGCCAGCAGTTTACAAGCATGAATCCTAGAGATAATTAATCTTCGGTTGACTTGCTGTGTTTGCACAGGGCTCCAAACTGCACTGCACTTTAACTCCATATCAATGGGGCCTCAAGTTTTGTGCGAGGCTGCCTGCTTAGTTGAGTTTGTCAGATAATGGGTTTACCGAAAGATCATCATCCCAAAATCCTATGCTACCTGCCCATTGAGATGATTATTTTAATACCTGAGATTCACCTGGTTGTCTTCAGCAGAATCTAGCATAAGGTTAAATATTAAAGTAAGGGCTGCATGTATGAAAGATTGGCACTCAAAAAAATTGTGTTCACACTTGGTTTACACAGATTAAAATTTAATTAAAAAAATAGGTTAACAATGAGCAGGGATTCTCCTTTTTATGTTATGCACATATTTTTGGAGCAGTTTGAATCTAATGTAAATGAAAAAAGGAAAAGAAAAATGGAACCATTCACATGTAAATCTAGAATTTTGAAAACAATTGAAAGCATTTTCTCTTTTTATATATGTATTGTTAATAAGCTTTAAATAAGCCTCTTTGTGGTACTTTTTACTAATGGATGCATCTGTGTTTTGCAACAAAGACCAGGTTAACAGTGGTTTCAATCTAAATGTGAATTAAAGTAGAAAAACAATATTCTGAGTTTTTTTATGTTTAGCAAAGCTACATTGTTTTTATGTTTCTAAAGGATGAGAGATATCAGAAAAAGTTAGTCAATTTGTCCTTAATGTCTGTTCTGTGGCTTCTTCAAAAACAACATTAACATTTAGGAATTATTTATCTATTCTGTTAGAAACAATAAAAAAGCTATATTAAATTACCTTAAATGTGCTAAAACAATCTTATGACAGCTTGAAGTATGTAACTAATCAAATAAATCACTTTATGCTTTCGACCAATCGGATGGACCCCTTCACATTGTTGACCAATTGGATGGAGCCTTTTTATGTTAGATGTGCGCCTCCTGTGTAGACTAGGGTCATTTAAAGTATGATTTAAGGTATGTTGACTCTTATTTAAATTAAGCTGTTGCAGTGAAATGGAAATTATGTTTTTGATTGTTTTCCTATGTGTTTATGTATTGCAAGTTATATTGTCATTGCAATATTGATCAATAAAATCGCAAGTTTTCTTCATATCATGCAGCCCTACCAGAATACAAATAAAAACATGAAAACATTATAATTTTATTAACTCAGACTTTTATATACATAAAAATGTACTCTGTCAAAGTTTGGGTTATAGCTTTTCTCCTTTCTCAGAAACTTTGGATGTCAGCCTTTTTGTAACACTATGAAGGTGTTTAACGCCTTGACGTCTACAAATGTGTAAAGGGTTGTTGTCTTTTTCATGGGTGACATTTTTTCATATCTTGATATAAATAGAAAATAGTTATAATAGCATAACTTGCTATGCAAATTTTGGGCTTTTGCGAGTATCCAATGTGAATACCTCATAAAGCTGTATTGTGTTGCATTATGTTTTATTGATTCATTCATTCATTTTCTAATCCCGTTTTTCTCTTTCGTTGTCACACCTGGCCACTCGTGGGCGATTTCAATTCAGTTTTATTTTTATAGCCCAATTTTACAACAATAGTCTTCTCAACAGGCTGTATACTGGTAAAGTCTAATAAACATGAAATGCAGAATCATAGAATTCAATAGGTAATGGCTAAACTAAACTAAACCGACTAAACTAAACTGGGCATCCCTGACCTTAGACCATCCTTCTTGGTAAGGACAAACTCCAAAAAAAAAGTGAAGAAACCTCAGGGAAGTTTACATGAAGGAGACTTCCTCTGCTAGGACTGACAGGCGATGTACCAGCGCTCTTAGAGAAGAATGAGCTGATCTAACTCTACAACTACATGTTTAAATAGTCCAGCAGATGGGCTTCATCCAGATGGAGTTGGGGGACAGCTGGAGGTGCAAGACGAGTCAGCGGGAGGGTCCACGGCCAAGTACAGGAGCGTGGTGTGGTCTGAACCCTGGCTGAAAGTCTTCAAAGTGGCTACTGTTCTGTAGGTGGCAGTAAAGCTGCTTAACTACAACTCTTTTGGGGATTTTTGAAATAAAGGGGAGGTTTGATATTGGTCTATAGTTGGCCAAGTTACTAGGATCTAAACTGGGCTTTTTCAGAAGAGGTTTAACCACTGCTAATTTAAAAGACTGTGGCACATTACCTGTTTCTAGAGAGGTGTTTATTGTAATTAATATGGATTCATTAATTAGGGGGAAGTTTTTTTAAAAAAAAAAGCTTAATGGGAATTGGGTCTAAGAGACAAGTTGAGGTTTTGGAGGACGTAATACCTGATGCTATTTCTGCTTGATAGACAGCAGTGAAGCAGTCTAATGTTACAGAGATTTCTATGAATGCCTTCACGTCTACCACTTCAGCCTGCTCTGGGCTGATAGTAGGAATAACTTGATTCAATTCATGTCTAATATTTGAGATTTTACTATCAAAAATGTAAGAAAATCATCAGAGCTGAGAGTAACAGGAACATGTGGTTCTACTGGGCCACGGTGCTACTTAGTTTTGTCTGACAAGCTTAGGTTTCAGGGGGGCAACAAGATCGAGGGTTCTCCTAAGGGCTTGTAAGGCGTCATTAACAAACTGGTCGTTTATACTAGAGCTGAAGCTATGGGACTTACTCTCAGAGTATTTGCTCAGCATGTTGCTAAGTGTTGGTTGAACTGTAAGTTTAAGTCAGAATGGTCAGATAACGTTCCTCTAAGTTGTTTTTTATTCACTGAGGCAGCAGAATGTTCTAGTGTAAACTGAAAGGTAATTAGAAAGTGATCTGAAATTATGGGTAGGAGGAAGGACACTCCACCGGCTAATCTCTATACCATGAGTTTGGACAAGGTCCAGGGTGTGCATCTGACAGTGAGTGGGTTCATTTATGTTTCGTGTGGCATCATCAACATGAATATTAAGATCCCTTATTATTATAACTTGATCAGAGTCTAAAACAGTAGTCAATAGAAAGTCTGAAAACTCGGGGGGGGGGGGGGGGGGGGGGTAATTATCTTTGAATAAAACAAGTTTTTGAGTTTTTCTGTTTGTGTTATTTATAGACAATGTGATGTTTTCAAAGGAGTTATAACATGCTTGACTTTAGTGCTAAGAATGAGGCTAGACTACGATCTATTACTTTTAGGTTTTTGTGTCTCACTCCTTTCACTTGCCTATTAGCATGTAAGCTAAAGCTAGGAACTGCTCAACTATCCCTGCTTTGGGTTTGCTTGCACCAGCGCTAAAGGAGGCTCAGAGGAGAGTTGTAAACTACTGCTCTTTGCCCGGGTCTTGTCTCTGGGTTGTCATGTTGCACGACTAAGGCTAGCAGACATGTTCCTAGAAAGAAGAGCGGCTCCGTCCAGAGTAGGATGGACGCCATCTCTCTGCATGAGACTGGGCTTTCCCCAAAACACGCTTCAATTGTCAACAAAAGCCAACGCCATTTTCTGGGCACCATCTAGCTCAGTGTTTTTCAACCAGTGTGCCGCGGCACACTAGTGTGCCGTGGGAGATGGTCAAGTGTGCCGTGGGAAATTGCCCTCATTAACTGATGTAAAAACATTTACCATCTCCAGGATTTCAGCTCTCTGTTCATCCAAACAGGACTTGATAAAACACTGAGGAGTTAGGAATATAAAAGATCATAAAATACTTTTTCTTTGCGTTTATTTTATTTTATTAAAGACATTTTGATAAGAGTGACATACCGCGATTCAGCTGCAGCTCCGGCTGTATTTTGGAAAAGTCTCGCCCCTTTAATTGTCTCCACCAATCATTCTTGAAGGCTTAATCACATGTCATCAGTCTGACCAATCAGAAGTGGTTAAAGTCTTCACTTCCTTGTCCCGATTTAGCTTGTAAAGTCGCTCAGTTCTAACAAAAATAACAGCTAAAGCTCGTCTTTAGCGGTGTAGCTTTCCACAGAATCCGGTATCAGACCGTGGAACAAGTGAACACAACCATGAAGCTCAGAGACGCGATCTCCGCCGGCCGTTTAATGCACTACATCTCCCATGATGCATTGGGTTGTGAGAGTGACAGCGCACAAGGAGATCTGTTGTTAAACGTCTCGAAACCAACGAACACACATCAAACTGTTTTTAAATCTTCTAACTTAACTTTTATTGCATCTTTTAGAAAAAAAAACAGCTGCAGTTTCCAGCTTTTTCTGCAACAATTATCTCAAAAAATGCATGTGAGATTGTGGAGGGACTGTAGATCAATACAGACTATGAGTTTCTCCGTTTTTTTTTTTTTTTTGGATCCTGGTGTGCCGCGGGATTTTTTTTAAGGTTAAAGTGTGCCGTGGCTCAGAAAAGGTTGAAAAACACTGATCTAGCTATCCAGTGGTTAAGTGATGAAAAACGACTGTTCATTTCATCACTGACTAGGTTAGACAGGGGACCAGAGATAATTAGTGTCTGACATTGACATAGCATCGACACCCTGGACAGGTCGCCAGTCTGCCATAGGGCCACAATCACATTCACACCTGGGGCAATTTAGAGTAACAAATTAACCTATAAAGCATGTTTTGGGATGGTGGGAGGAAGCTGGAGTCCCTGGAGAATACCCGCACATGCACAGGGAGAACATGCAAACTTCACACAAGGTGATTTTGTTCTAGGTCCCCCAGCCAGGACTTGAACCAGATCCTTCTTGCTGGCAAGAGCGCTAACCACTGTGCCACAGAAGGACCTGCGTTATCTTTTAAACCATTTGAAAAATATTTGTACTGTTTTACAAAAAAAAAAAAAAAGATACATTTTGGTTGTAGCACAGTAGTGTAAAGAACTACTGTTCAATATTGAGTGATATTTCCCTCACTGCACGTTCAAAAACTAACATTGCAATGAAAGACCAGGCAAGATTTTATTTCCTAAAAGGGAATAAAATAGGGTCACGAGACATTAGCAAATCTGTTTAGTTTTCTGCTTTTATTGACACATAAGCTGTAATTTCGTCTCCTATGTATCTAGCTTTCACAGCACAGCATTTACTGACAGTAGGAGTAACCACCACCATCTGCTGTACTAATGTACACAGCAGCTGTGCTCGAGCTTGAACAGTAAAAGATGAGAAGAGAGATATCAAAGCCCAATTGTGTTTTTGGCACAGGTTGGTTACAGTGACTGTAAATGAGAACTGGACTGAGTGACCCCTTCACGTTACAACTAGGAAGTACCAGCTGGCTCCAAAAAGCCAAAATCCCAGACTGCTATTGAGAAATAAACAGCTATTACTCAGTCATTCTATTTGTCAGAATTATCATTCTTGCTCTGACCTTTTTTAAAGGGCCTATATCATGCACAATCAACTTTTTTAAGCTCTGAAGGGTATTATAATGTTTATTCCTTACAAAAATCAACCCCAAAGCCATATTTTGACCTGCGCTTTGAGCACCAGCCCCTCCCAGTCCACAAAAACGAGTGGGTCCTCACATTGTAATGTCAAAAAGAGGGGGACAGTCCCTTCTAGCAGTGATCAGCAGTGGTCTGCAAAAAATGCTTTCCTTTTGCACAGTATGCACATTAATCTTTGCAAAAGTTTAGATGTTGTTTGTTTTCAAAGGGGTGAAACGCAAACACGCTGCTGAGGCCGACTCTAGGTTGACGTCCTAAAATGGGTGTTACCCACAAGGAGCGAAAGCTGGTGCCTCAGAGATAGAGTCGTCTTACTTCTGGGAAGGAAAACACTTGCAAAAATAACTAATATTTCTTTAAAAAATAATTCTTTACTGTACCAAAGGTAATATATTATCATATATATAGATATAGTTTACTCTGAAAGGTTTAGGAATAGTATGATCTACCCCCTTTAACATCTTCTTGCTAATCCTATCTTTTTCCTTCATATTTCATTGCTGCAAGTTATTAAAGGTATAAACTGGCCAATCAGAAGCCTTAATAAAAGCATGTGGTTCCCGGTTGCTTGGAACAAGCACATTCCTGATTGGTGACAGTAGTTGCCACAGAAACATTTAGTCAGACTGACTCAAATCAATCACTGCTTACTGATGTCATCTGGCTCCAAATGGCAGTATTCGTATCGCAGAAATCGGTGACTGCATTGATTACATTTTGTTGGAGCTGAAAGAAAGCTATTTTCTAAGGATAAAGTCACACTCGCTTGGTCCAGTTCTCTTATACAGTCAATTGTTGGTAATATTGATTGTATAAGAGAACTGAACTGAGTGACCTGTCCCCCCTTGTGCTCCAAACAGGAAGTACCTGCTGGTTCCAAGATTTCATAGACTTCTATTGAGAAAGAAACAGCTATTACTTATTATTATTATCAGAATAAATGTTCTTGCCCAGTTGTTATAGCTGTTTTTAACATGTTCTTGCTAATCCTAATTTTTTTAGGTATTTTTTCTGTAGCACAAGTTTTCAAGTTCTAAACTGGTAAATCAGATGCCTCAATAAAAGTGTCATTTCCTCAAGTCGAACATTCGGAATGTTTGATTGACAGATTTTCCTGAGCACGCTTTCGAATGGTGAGGGTGTGGCCTTCCAACAACCCCACTCCTGATTGGCGAGAGCGATTTCCATAGAAACAATTACTTTGACCTGTTCGGACCGACCAATGCCTAGTGACATCGTCTGACTCCAACATGTTGGTGTCCGTATTGCGAAAAATGGCGACCAAATTGGCTTAATTTTATTGGAGCCGGAAATAATCAATTTTTCCTCAGGTGACGTGACACTCGCTCAGTCCAGATTTCTTTTACAGTCAATAGCTGGTACAAATGGTGTGCTGTGAATAAACATATATTTAGACAAGACCCCTACAGCACTTCATTTCCCTTTTTTTGGATTTCTGCAATCACTTTTGTTCTGTTCATAGCCACAGAATGCTTTGCCTGCTTGCAGAAGTCACCACACTGTTTCCTGGTCTCAGGTGGAGGATACGGTGGAGCTGTGAGCGCAAAAGAAGACGGTGCATGTTATGTAGTCAGCAGTGCGATAATACATGAACTGCTGCGTAATAATCTTAAATATAAGCAAAACATTGGCAATGAGACCACGGTATTTGGATTGTGACAAACAACTTTCACTTAATGACAGAGGGTGCCTATCTGTTTTACTTTTAAATAAATTATCTATCTACAGGTATTTTCTTTACCCACTTATTCCTATTCAGGGTTTTAGGGTAGCTAGAGCCTACCCAGCTGTTGTCAGGCAAAGGCTAAATTTTCTATCCTGCGAATATTTAACAAATAGGTGCTTTAAAGGAAAACATGGAAAATATTCCTACCCTTATTTAAAAAGTCCCACATTTCTACAAATTAGTAAAGTTATTGCCTTTAACCTTCATATTTATTCAGTTTACAGTTGAGCATTTTATTCTATTGCTTCATAGGTAAATTTAACCTTGACTTCAAATGACGAAATCTAGTAGATAAATGTTTAATTTTTGCAAATTTTTCTAAACCCAGTATTTTATAATGGAAGTCTATGACGTGTGGACTTTACTGCACAGTGCTCCCAACTGGATTGCACAGTTCCATGATCACAGGACCCTCAAGTTTCAGTTCAAGTGTGTATTTTGGGCAAATACTAGTATTTACAATTAAAATAATACAAATTGTATCAATAATATTAAATCATACATACAATTATTCAGTGTATATTGTGGCTGCATTGCTGCGTGTTGCCATTTTTGGTAATTTAATCAGCTATTAGTGTACTAAAACAGTCCAAATGATTTTTTAGACTTGCAACAGCAGCTGTTAACACAATTTTGGGAATAAGACAGCTGGATTATACATTTCTGGTAAAGGCTGAGCCAGAAAGAAAGTTTGAACAGTAGACTTTTTATTGTTACTATATTTAACTACATTTTTTTTAGATAATTTGACTTAATTCTTGCAATGTTTTATTTTTATTTTGGGTAAAATTACCTTCCTATGAGAAATAATCTTGACTCTTTCTTGGTGCACAAGATGGTGGGCCAATGGTTTTGGGTGACATTAACAGAAGACACACAATGAATTGATTTAAAAGTTTATTACTCAAGAAAAACAAAAAAGGAAAGAGTGTAGGTTTGGGACTGTAGCGAAGTCAGAGACAGAACATTATTTTTAAAAACCTGTCTAAGTATCCTTTCACTAAGACAAAAGTCTGCCAAAAATCTCCCACACACTCCAGGGTGTAACAATTCATTTCAACAATGATTCAATTCATGTCATAATTTTTGGGTGATGATATGATTCACAGTCAATGTTGGTTCATTTTGAATGATCTGATTTGATCTAATTCACTGACCTAAAATCGATTCAGGACATCTTTAGCCAAAACTTCAACCAGTCTGACTCAGAGATAAATACCTGGTAGTGAACAGTACAGGTGAAGTTTCCAGATCCCTTGTATTTCTCGCAACAGAATCAAGTGTAAATAAAAAAATTGTACAAGGAAACAAGTAAATAAGAATTAATGGCAAATCCATTCACATTTTAGTTTCATAAAACTTCAATCCACTGTTGTTTTTTCACATCAAAAGAATACAAAGGGAACATTTTTAGAACTTTCTACCAAACTGTATGGTCACATGTCTTTGCTAAATTCAAAATGTTTCACACATTGGACTGGAATTTGACAGTTGATAATTTTTTGTTACCATCACATGGATTTTGTCCGCTTATGGCATTTATTATAGCAAAATTAACCTATTGTGCCTTAATACAAATTATATTTTTCAACAATGATATAAATGATTTATTTCATTTTGAAACAATTTTATAATGGTATAGGTCGATTAGATTTGATCTGATTAATAACATGCCTCAAACAGATTGAACTGGTTGTAAGTATAGAAATATAAATCAATGTATTAGTTAAGTCGAGTAATGGTTACACCCCTACTCCAGCATTTAGGCAGCACTACTGCTGAAATGCAGTCCCACAACTAAAAAGGTGGGCTATAAAGAAGGTGGTACTTTAAGCTGTTGTTGATAAAAAGTTAATCGATAGCTGTCTCAGCTAAAACCAAATAACTGATCAATAACTGATTTTTAGATTTCCAAAACTCCACAAAGGAAACTGAAGAATTTTTTTATCGGCTTCAGCCAAACTGTCTGCCAACAGTCACTAAAAATGCAAATGAAAAAATGGACACCCACTTCCCTGATAAATCTTATTGAAGGTTGCTTTTGCTTCCATGGGGCATTTGGCCTCTTTCACTCAGTGTCTTATCCCTTCGATACACAAAGGCTAGATTAGAGGATTAGCATTCACATGGCTAACGCTAACACTGGTACCAGTGCTACAGATGGCGTAGTGGGACACATGAGTGTGCAAACACATGCCCAGACACATGCAAAGTGGGTCATATCCTGGTGTTTGTCTGTTAACTTTAATTATTGTGATGGTTGGTGGACATGTTGCTTGTCAGGAATCAAGTGGCTTAGATTACAGTCCCTCAAATGGTTTAAAAGCTATTACGATGCAAGTGCTACTAGCAGTATGCCGCTGAAACATGCTGAAAAAAATACAAACAACAATAATAAAATGTAGATTATAAAATACTACAAAAACACAGTAAGTTTCATTTTTTTCATTTACTGAATGCTAAATTTTTAAAGCAAGGAATAAGATGTTGCTCCTCCTCAAGTGAAATTTAAAACTTTTTTGCCAAAGGAAAAAAGTCTGGAATCATTGTATGCCTTATAGGCATACATAACATAAAGTGCTGCTCTGGCCAAAGCAATGGTCTGTTAAGGAATAATTTGTAATGGATTCAGATATTAAACTTAACATAGGTTTATGTAAATATGTGGTTTTAAACTTTGTTTTTGTGGTATAATTGTGCTGTTGAACTTTATACAACGAAAGCTTTTTCAAGTCAAAGGTGGTAAAGATGGTTCTAGGGTTGTGTAAGGCTCTGTCAACACCTTTTAACCAATAATCTCTCAGAGCAGATCAGGGGTTGTGCTCGTCTATATTTAAACAATAAAGTAAGAGTGTTTTTAGAATCTTCTTTGCAAAACTGAGCCGTAGCTGCCAAAGGAAGTTGGCAGTGTATTTTTGTTAATACAAAGAAATTAGGCCTGGGCGATAAATCGATCAAATGAATTAATTCGAATTTTTTGTTACGGGCGATTTCAAAAATAACTAAATCGAGTTTTTATGTGGTGCATTTTTGGCTCCTCAGAGCTTCCGTAGCCTTAGTTTCACACGGCACGCGACAAACAACACACGAAACAGCACGCGACAGCATGGCTACCGGTGGGCAGTTTGTTCTCAAGAAAGAAATAAACTCATCTGTTGTGTGGAACTGGTATGGCTTTACTGTCACAGACGTGGAGGAAGAGACACCCCCCACGCTGCAACATTTACCTAAAGGAGCCCATCGGAGTCAAAGGCTCTCTTACGCGCAGTCGTGTGGTACGCGCTCAGTCTTCTTACACATGCACGCGCCCTAACACACACGCGACCTGACACATATACTCATTCTACAACGCCTGTATAGTTAGTTCATTAGTTAGATAGTTATTTTTTTACTGTTATGTGTTAATAAAGAATACTGCGTTGTAATTATTACTTGTACAGGTATTCATTTGCGACGCGGCCGCCGTAGGATTTTGTTTTTGGCGGAGGCGTCCGCGGGGGGGGGGGGTAGCCGCAACTCCTGCTGCTTCATCATCAAGACGGGGTTTATTAATTTATTTAAAACTTTAGTCCCAGATAGGAGCTGTATTGATAACTTTTTAGAAAATGCTGCTACTCTCAAGATGAATGTTTGTCTCATTTTAGTCTAGACTACAAAGTGTGACTGAAAACACAGCTGGGACTTGAAGTAAGTAACCTTTTTATTTTGGACAAGTAAGAAAATATTCTGCTTATAAGTAAAATGTTTATTTTGTGAAAAGAAATAACATATTTCAAAGGTATCAGGTTTTTAAAACACTTTCAGATAACTAACAAACCAAAGAAACTTTTCATAAATATTTTTTTAATTGCATGTATGTTTTTGAAACGTAGTTTTTATAGACTGCTTTTAAAAATTCCCAAAATAATGTTGATATAAAAAAAAGTTTATTTACATTTTAAGAAATACACATCAACACCGAATACACTGAAATATATATATATTTAGTAAAGAAAACCTTTATGTGTAAATAAATCAAATTGCAGCTCTGTTAGATGCAGTTCACATTGCTCAGTTATTATTTCTGACTGTTTTATGATGTTTATCATTTTCCTTCTCTTCTTTTCCTTTACTGTAGTTACCTCTTATACTGGGTCACTGAACTAAGCTGTCTAAGCTTAACTGCCCCTCAGTGGTTAAGCTAACTAAGTAGTTGAGCAACAGCAGGTGGCATTGACACAACTCAGATATGCTCATAAGGCATATCTGCAGAGTAAGCTGCACGGATAGGTGTCATTACACCGTAAAAGTCTGGCACAGTCTGACGGCCAGCCTCTTTCCTCAGCCGTTTTGTACAGCACCAACAATCCAAGAGGTGCAAGGTGGTCGTTTCCCACTAAGATTTAAGGATGGTGTTGAGAGGATTAACCATATGGCCATGAAAGACACTCCAAATCACTGTTGTTTTTTATTTTGCTCACCAAGGTCACAGAAAAAGTCCTTTCTCTTTCTTCCTTTTCTTTGTTTTTGATTTCCTTTATTTGAGCTACCTGTTGGTAGCTAAGCTAACAGCTTGTCATAAAGAAATTCGTGAGGGGAGTGGTTTTCTGACCAGTTAACAAAGCATTTATGTCAAACCTCATAGCAGTTTGAGGAAATTCTGTAGTGAATTTATATTCTGGATGTGATTAAAAGAATTGCATCTGTGGTATTCTGCTCTAACTCAGACTGTGTGGCACATGGTTTCTCTGCGGTAGGAAAAAGGACATACCACACTGATTAGTTTCTGATCAAAAGTGATGGGGTGTAAAAACACCTGTAACACTCTTTTCAACAACTGAAACCGGCTCCTCAAGAAATGTAGTCATCTTCAAAACAAACAAGTAATTTGGTTACGTGGATTAATAAGTGAAAAACTGCTATAGTTTCATGTCATCTTGATCTAGGTGGAGCTTCCCCGTGTAGGGCAGAAAGTTACAGTTGTCCGATTCTTAGCATCTTATATGGAGTTTGATGTCACCTTGCTTTGTTTTTTAATTCAGCCACGCTGTTGTGTTTTTGGACGCACTAATTGTTGCAGAGACTGACTGAAGACTTGAATTGGGGAGTAGGCATGTATTATGATCCTGATACACCTGTGCTAGCAATTCAAGCACAGGTAAAATATACTGTAATTATTTATGGTTCAAGATCTCTTTACATTTTAATCTTATTCATTTATCCGTCTATCTTCTAAACCTGCCTAATCAGGGAGATACAGGAGCCAACTGAGCTACGGTTGGGCAAAGGCGGGGTACATCCTGAGCAGGTCTCCAAACTGTTGCAGGGCCTCACACACATTCACTCCCAGGGGAAATTTAGAGACATCAATTAACCTATAAAGCATGGTTTTGGACAATGAGAGGAAGCTGGAGAAACCCCCACACATGCATGGGGAGAACACACAAACCTCACACAGAGAGGACTTGGTTGGGATTTGAACCAGAGCCTTCTCGCTATGCGGCAAGGGCGCTATTCATTGCACCATCATGCAGCCCCTTATCCATTTATGGTCTAATTCTAAACAATGCTTTCGTAATGTGTGTGATTGGTATGTCACAACAACCTTGTGTGGCTTAAAATACCTTCTTAGTTAAAAAGAAAAAAAAGATAGTACAGCTTAAATAAAAAAAGACAGATAATAGATTTTTTTCATTTTTTATTCAAACCTTTTTTATACTAAAAGGTCAGTTTAGAGCACACTTTCTTTTACGACACACTCCCACTGTTACATGCATCCCTAGACTCTGAAAAGCTTCAATGGGGTCAAGGATCTTGCTCAATGGCACCACAGCACATTGAGATTTGGACAAACTCTGCTTGGCATTCATTGCACCCAAGTTTAACGCTACTTTACCTGAAACCTGAAACAGGGATTGTCAGGATGGTAGTTTATGTCACCTGAGGGTCACTGAGTGTGTAAACAGAAATATCTTTGTGTATTTGTTTGCGTGTAGAAAAAAAAGTGCAATTAAGGTTAATGCAAAGTTCTATAAAGTACTTCAAGCGTGATTGTTGCGATGGTTGTTGTTTGTGATGGCTGTGCCAGTATCAGCACAATAAATAGACCTTTACCTTCACATGTGTCAAATGTGCCTAAACTCAGCTTCACACATTAAACAGTGAAAGGTAAAAATGATAAAAGCACAAAAGAATTGTTAAGATAAGAAATATGGAAAATTCACATCTAAAAAGCAATACAACATGGCATTTTACATTTTTGTTGAATTGAAATAGAAACATCCGAGAGACAATACAGCTTTGTAATAACAAAATATGAAGCATTTCAGTTGTCAATTCGTCATTCCCCTTTAAACGCTGCACATTTCCCAGCACTTTTTAGTGAGATCAGATTAGGGATGGGTATCGTTAAGGTTTTAACGATACTACTACTCTTATCGATACTGCTTATCGATCCGGTACTCTTATCGGTACTCTTATCGATACTTTTTGAGGACGAAAAAAAATAAATAAATAACAAAGTAAGAACATAAAGTGTTTTATTTCCTCATTATGGAACAACACTGTTTTTTTTAACAAAACATTTTACTTTATACATGAGAATGTTCCAGACAGGATATTTATTTATTTATTTAATCTAATTGTTTTTATTCTTTATGAGCGTGATATTTCATTTGGTCTTTTGTCCATTTTCCACAACCTTGAATAGACTTTTCTGTCTGTCAAACACCAGAGTTAAGTTAAGTTAAATGATGGAAACAAATTCACTTTGATGCAGACTCCTTTCTATTT
Organism: Oryzias curvinotus; assembly: GCA_023969325.1. Lineage (NCBI taxonomy): Eukaryota > Metazoa > Chordata > Actinopteri > Beloniformes > Adrianichthyidae > Oryzias > Oryzias curvinotus. Next base: position 34,618,819 of record CM043706.1, read on the forward strand.
TGCCAACTCCATTTATTTTTCTTTAAATCCAGTAAACCCAATAAATGATATTAATTTTACGGATAACAACTATCATTAGTTATTAATTATTATTAAGTATTAGGAAGCAGCTGATAGTTTGTCGCGGGTCTGGAATCAGAAGCGGTGAATCTAAGCCCCGCAACTCTACCTGTTTGTTGTATTCTCCGCGTGCAACGCCCCCCCACCCCCCCTCCCGCTGCCCCAGCCTGTTCTGCACAAACAGCGCAACATACGGTCATCGTAGCAGCAAGGTGACAGGATGGTCGGCAAACGTAATAATTTTTACGCAGAAACATTAGTTCTTAGTCTAGGGCGGCACGTGTCCCCTACAAGATCGCCACTGACTGTGTGTGCGCTGCCTTGTCTTGTGTGTGTGCGCGCGCGGCGCGTGCTGTCTGAACAACAGCCCCGCCCCCCGTGCACACAAATAAACAGACAGAGCTCTCCTCTTCAACGAGAATACCGAAATTAATATCATCATCTATAATTAACGCAAAATTGACTGACTTGGTGAGTTAAATATGGCAGATAACATTTATATTTTGTGGGACTGATCCGTCTATGTTCCTTCACATCTACATACTGTAACTACGTATACCAAGTCAGAAGTATAATTGATTTTTGCCTAATGAGCAAATAAAACCTTGTACAACCATAGACCTCGGCATCGGTTTAGTGAGGACAATTTCATTTAGAGATTCTTTTTGTGTGCAAAAAATAAATTAAATTCTGAATTCAGAATACACAATCCAGAATTTGATAATTTGTCACAGAGCTAAAACTGTGGTATTTTAAGATTTTTTTAAGTTAAATTGACACTTTTTTTTTTTCATTTTTAACCTTAAATAACTAGCACCTTTGTATCCAGAACAGTTTAATTAAGGGTACATTTAGATACTAGAGTTCTATTAGATATATATAAATTGTTTACATTACTGTATTTAAATGCTTTAATGGCTGAAGAGTTCTTGGAATAATGCCTATGTATCATTTTTACAGTAAAATGCAAATCCCCAGACCTTTTAACTTCTAAACGGGGCTGTTATGGATAAAGGTTTTACGTTAGATTACCCAATTTGAGACCGTCTGTTTAGTATATCCAAAATTAATATGACTTGCTCCTATGTGCTATATCTTAATTTATTCCAAAAGTTGTTTTTCAGAAAATGTTCCAGTCCAAAGCTATAGAAGAGTAAAATTAGGTTTCATTTTTAACAGTTTTGTAAATAAGGTATCCCAGTTGAACATCATTTTGTGTTTAACTTTTGTGGCACGCAAATCCAATGTTGGTGTTAATAGTAAACCCTGTGTGCAAATGCTAATGGTTTTTATATCTGTGAAGTAATCTGAGTTTCCTGATGAGTAACAGTCTGGATGAGTCATTGTGCAGGTAGGCTTAGTATTGGCTGACCTATATACAGTAAACAGGGCGACAGCTGAAGCGAACTGAAATCCTCAGTGGTCCAACGCACAGTTCAAACGAGTCCGTCAAAGTGGACAGCTGTTTAGATTTTGGAGGAAATACCATCCCAGCACCTGCTTGTGAAACACTTGTGATGAAGCATACGCAGCTTAAATGCTTGTACATGATATCATGCCTGTGTACATTCTTTTCAAATGTCTTTTCATGCAGATCTTATTGTCAGAGTCATTCAGCAGAACATGGGAGGAATTAAAATGGAAGAGTGGAGAAAGGTATGTTTCTTCTAAAAGCCACTTTTCCATCAAACAAGAGTTGGTGCTTGTGATTCTAGAGCCAGTGGTTACCCTCATTTGCTTCCAATTAATCCTGTTTGTAGAGCCAAACCGCATCGTGCTGGTAAATAAAGGCTGTGGGTTTGGTGTTTTAATGCTCCTCTTTCAGGCTGGTTATCCCACCCCTAGTTATTGGCAAACCAACAGAAAGGCAAAGTGGTAGTGTATGTTAGGAACATGTTCTAAAGTTGGTGTTTAGACAGCAGAAACCTGGGCTTGGTTCTCCCACAACAACAAAAAAGAAAGAAAAAAGGTAACTGGGCTGGACCTGGCTTCAAATTTGCACCAGCTTGGTGGATCTTTTTTTTTTGGTAAGGGAAAATGAATTTACTTCACCAATGCAGCAACAGTTTAGGTAGTCTTTTTTATATTAAAGTAGAAGTAGTTCAACTCTTAAATGTTATACATTCTGTCACAGAAATAATAGTGTATTTATATTTGTAATAATGTTCAAAGCAATAATTGTGTTATTGTTGCACTCACCCTGCTTTTTGTGTCTGTGTTTGGTCTTCCAGCCAGAAAACGTTGTGCTGTTGCTACAGGTAAACTTCCTTAAAAACTGAAATTTTGAGCGACACATTGCACATTTCATCAAAATCCCATCCAGGAGCACAGAGCAACGTAATGACCGCATGACTGTTGGTTTACTCTGCAGTGGATCCACTATGAAGCTGGATTCCTCCTTTGTACGAGCATTGGCATAGCGTTTGTGGTCCTGACTCCCATCATAGCTACGTGTTTCTGCATGTGTCGTTGCTGCGATAACTGTGGAGGTGAGATGCATCAGAGGCAGAGGAAAAACGCAGACTGCCACAGAGGTTTCTTCACCGCCTCTCTTATCGCCACCACCATCTTCATCATGTGAGTTGTCATCCTCTTCTTTATTAAGATTTGTTGCTCTCCTTATATAGTTATTGTTTATTATCAGGAAATATTTGAGTGGAATTGGGAGGATTTAGGGTCCCTGTTATGTCATACTGGGATTGCAACTAAGGACATTTGGAAAATATATTTACATTAGTATTAGTGGACTACAAGATAAGAAAAACATAATAATAACACAAAAAACCCCAGCCAAAATAGAAACAACTCAAGTCTATTTCACCAAATGAATTCCCATGCTGAGAGAACAAAAAGGGCGATGGGCTCATGTCCCTTCCCGATGTTAGCATTCATTTGAGCCCACACTAAAAAATACAGTTGGTTAGATCCTTAAGTATTAATATTTACCACAGCTTTTCCAGTTTATTGGTTAATTTATGTAAGTTTTTTTTTGTTTTCTGTATAAAAGAGCTTTCTGTTCTTTTTTTTAAAATTAAAGCCACAAGTAAACATCAAAAGAAATTTGAAAGCAACATTTTTCCTTGCTGAATTTCAGCTGAAATCCATCCTCGAATAAACAATCCAGATCTGTGCATATGTGTATCTGCAAATGCGAAGGACATAGTTGCTCAGAAACTAGATCCAGAGGGTGCAGGACAGTTAGATGTTATTGATATCACTGATAGGCGGGTAAAAGCCCCTCTGCCTGAATGGCTTCTTTCATATTACAAACATGAATGGTCATACAGACAAAATCCACACGTTAAGCCTCCCTAAGGTAGGTTTAGTTATGTTTTTGTAGTTTGCTTTTTTGTTCATCTTTCTCTTATTTTCAACAGCTTTGCATAAAAGTTTGGCTTTTGTGATTAAAGTCAGGATTTGAATTTTTAGCTTGAATCTTGTATTCCGTGTTTTTAGCCACCTTACTTAAAAATATTGCCCAAACGTTTTTGAAGAATCATAGTAAATATTTTCATCTTTTGGTGACATCAGTGTTTTAACAGAAATAAAAACAAAGCGTGTGAACTATGCGGGGAAGTTGGTTTTACAGAAACACTGGCCTATTCTTCCTAACTGTACGTATTTGTCCTATAAAGTAACTGTAAGTAACCTCATCCTGGCTATGAAACCCTTGTGAGTTCTCCAACATTTGAACCCAAACAGTGCAGAAGTCTTTCCTATGTGTCACTGAGGCCCCCTGCTGGCTAACTGACATCTCCTAATCCCTCTTAACCCCTGACCCTAACCGCTTACTGTGTTTTTTTTAGCCTGGGGGTGTTTGTCGCATATGCTGCCAATCACAATATCAGCTCTCAAATCAGAAACACTCGGCGACTCATTAACACCAACATGAGAGATTTGAAGACATTTGCTAACAACACTCCTGCGGTAGGTTCTTCCACAAACACAAATCTACATGTAAGTCATGGAAAGGAGGGCAGACTCTGATTTGACTGTGTTTCCTGCTGCAGCAAATCGAATACCTGACAGCCCAGTACACCACGGCAAAGAACAAAGTCATGTCAGACCTTGACAGTGAGCCATGCAGTCGTCTTTCACCTCCTATTTGACACGTTCAAGGTCTTACACAAGTTGTCATGAAGCTCTGTCTGTGCTGCCTTGCAGACATTGGACCTTTACTTGGAGGTAGGATCCACATCCATCTGGAAAAAGAAGTGGTTCCTGCACTGGACGGTGCTCTGCGTATGGCAGGAGGTAATCCTGATTTTATTTGTTGGAGTTTCGAAAGAAGGTTCTGTACATTCTGTGAATTACAAGCCAACTGTTTACTGATGAAAGCTTTTAGCAAAACTAAAACACTTTGTTAGATCATATAACACTTTCATTTCTATCATTTGTTAATAATTGATTTGTTTCTACCATACTTGGTCCCCCAGCATAAAAACAAAAGCTTGCAAAGGTTGTTAATACACGTTGTTTGGTTTTTCCTTATTGTTTATACCAATCACAATCCTTTCTTTACAACTTTTTATTCTTTTTTTTCATCCTCACATCCTGTTTTTTTCTGTGATTTTCTCACATTTTCTTTCATCTTAAGCAAAAATTGAGAATGCCATCAAAGGTAAACTTAGCTGATTTGGATTCATTGGTGTCGTTCTCAGGACTTTGTGTTAGTGGAAGCAAATATTGTTGTTTTCAATTCCATCCTTCGTTATGGTTTCCTTTGTGAATTGTGAGCCTGTGTTGGTGTTTCACTTTTTGTGTCATTCCTTTTTTTTGTGAGTTTAAAATGTTCGCGGCTTGACTAAACATGTTCGTCCTAAAATATACTTAAATTGATTCATTTTTGTAGCCATGCGGGAGACCAAAGAGGCCCTAGAGAATGTCAGCTCCTCTTTGGAAATTCTTCAGGAAGGAATAGGGAAACTTCAGGCGAGTCTATCTGAGGAGCGTGCTTCTCTGTCCAACACTCTGTCTGACCCTGCATGCACCAACGGAGCCGTGTCACCCACCTGTAACACCATCCGTTCCACTCTGCCTCAGCTGGGAATCAATGCCGACTACTCCAAGGTAATGAGAAACGGTAAAGCAGAACTTATTAAAGAGATTTAACTTAATGGAAACATGGTTTTTAATATCAACGTGTTTGTCTTTTTTTGTCATTGTGTCTTTTCTGCCAGCTTCCTAATGTTGGTCATGCTTTGGCCAATATCAACACTGTTTTGAGAATAGACCTCAGCAACATCGTTCAAAGGGTTGGTGTCTATTTGCAGCTCATTTTGCTCTTCATTCCACTAATGTTTGTTTAATTCACCATCAGTTTCCTCCATTTTCTCTGCGTGGTTTCTCATGTAGGGTTATGCCTCTTTTAATGACACTCCAAAGCTGGTCAAAGAACAAACCAGAAACATTGTCACAGGTATGAAAGCTCACTGGTGTGTTTTATTCAGCTCTACCTTGTAAATAACATCAGATAGTGTGTTGCTTAAAGGATCTCTCATATACCTTTTTGTTTCTCACATGCCTTCTTGTGTTTGATGAAACTCAGCTTTGCCACGTACGTACGATTTTGATCTCATCTCATATTTTTTGCTCATATGACCTCTTGTGCAGTCACTCTAACAAAAAATGTGTAGAACAGTACATTTATTACTGTCTTGTGCAGTGGCGGACCGTGCATTACACACCTGAGCTTCAGTAGTGCTACGTCTGAATGCCTCTAAATAAACTACATAAACAAAATAGTAAACAACTCTCGCTATGCAACTACAGCCAGCACAGAACAATGAAAACCACCACATGCATTTTGAATATTATTTATTATGATATTTATCATTTCACTTCAAAAAAATTCCATTCGAAATTCAATTAAAAAAATCTGATTATTTGAAGACAAAATCAATCCTCTTCTCTTTCCTCTAAAACAGTTCGATCATCTTGTCATATAGATTATCATCTTCAGTTCCGTCAAGAAGTCCTTTTCTATTCCATCAAGGCCAGTGCGGAGAGCCCAGTCTGTCCAGTTATGTTTCTGCATAGCTTTTAATTCACTTTAGAGCCTAAAATGTCCGCTCGACAGACAGTGGACACAGGGATGGTCGGTGCCAAACACACTAATGTGTGTAATTGTGTAATCCATTCCATAAATCCACACCACCTATTAGATAGACACATTCTCTTTTTTGTTGTTCGAATGCACTGCTTTTTGAAATTCCGTTTTTTTCTTAGATTGCAACTCCCGTCTCTGTCTTTAAACATTTGCTGTAAGTTTATTTGAAGTAAGTTGTATCTGGCTTTGTATACATGACGAGAGCTGTTTTCAGTTTCACTAGATCCCATATTTTCAATAAACCCGGCTTTAAAAACAGAGCGTTTGTATGTGACCCATAGTCCACTCCATGAACAATTCGAACATCTTTTTTTTGCAAGATATATAAACACTGCAGGTTTGTTTTATAAGTATTTCCCCAAACTTGTACAATTTCCCTGAGGCTCTCCTGTACTGACTATACTTGTGTCGTCTGCATATAAGTGTATTATAGTGTATTTGATACCAAGCGTATGTCATTGATGTAAAGGATGAACAGTATGGGACCTAATATTGACTCTTGTTGAACACCACAGCTTAAATTAAGCAGGGATGATTTACAGTCATCCAGTTGGACAAACTGCTGCCTGAGTATGCATGAGTATGCATGGACAAAATATAATGAACACGTGATTCAGATATTTTTTAGGCCTTCAGAGAAGGCCTTGAAGGCCCTGACGGCCCACCACTGGTCTTGCGTGGTATGTAATATGACTTTTTGTGTGTTTGTAGGAGTAAAAGGCATGCTGGATAAGATTGGTGCAGAGATCAATGGCTTCTCCAAGATGTTCCCAGTGGAAGCCTCACTTGCCAATTTCACTAACTTCCTTAATGAAAGACACCGGAGCATTGAGGCATTTTACCCACAGATTGACCAAATGGATTTTTACAGGTTTGTGTCTATAAATAATAAACTAGTCAGAAATGTGGTGAGGTTGCTGTTTATTTTGTCATGTGTGATTTTTCTAGCCAGGACGATCCAAATGTCACATCTTAAATCTTTCTGAGTAGATTGAAGTCAGTGTTTTTTTAGCGTTCAGTCATCAGCGTGTCTGTTGCTGTAGGTGGATTGCCTGTGTAGCAGTGCTCTGCACGATTGTTTTGATCCTGGCCTTCAACATTCTTGGCCTGCTTTGCGGCTCCTGCGGCTATGATAAGCAGGCCACCCCAACAACGCGCGGCTGCCTGTCAAACACAGGAGGAAATCTGCTGATGGCGTAAGTCACCCTAACATCACCCCCTTTTCATTACCCAGAGAGATTCTTGTCAGTTCATTTTTAAATTATTGCAATGCAATCAAAAGTTGTTCCAGGTTTCTTTTTTTCTCCTCAAGCACAACTTGCATGATCATTTTGATAATAGACGTGTTTCTGCACTGATATTTTTAATATTACTGCTCTTTCTTTTATGTGGAGTTAACATAAAAACATGACATGAGTAGATGTAAAAGGTCTTTTGAAATATAACCATGTTTTGATTAATCATCCTCATTTTTCTTTTACCTTTTTTAATTTGTTTAAAGTTGACATTAATCTAAGATTAATCTGAATTACACTGTGCAAGAGCTATATTTCAAGATAATTTTAACAGATCTTTATAACCTTCAACAACTATTATGATTGTTTTGGTTTTTTATTGCATGGTTATTTCATAGATACCGAGAAAGCTCTAATTCATTTGGAGTTTTAATATCCATTTTTGTAAGAATTAATCAGCTAAGATATAAGCAGCAGATCAGGTGGAGTTGGGAAAAAAACCTAGACCTTTTTTTTTAAATTGATCGATAAATCTGAAATGAGAAAAGAAACGAAAAGCTAGCAGGAGGACCTGACAGGAAACCAGTACAACCATTGTCTTATTATACATTTATTTAAACTTTCAAACATGAGGATAAGCCCCTTTAGATTCAACATCTTGTTTTTCTTGGTATTGAACGCTTACAATATGAGAAACAATAAACTATAATAATATTACAAATATTTATTGAAGTTATTAACGTAAACAGGAAATCCAGTGATTACTGATCATTGACACCTGCTGTGAACAGTAGCTAAGAAAAGAGGAAACACAGGAGCTGAAGAAGAAAAAACAGAAAAGAAACAAGTTAAAAAACAAGTTAACATAAATTTAACAGAACTAAAGTCAGTGGGAGTGGTTAGTTAGATAGTATATACACTTAGCTTCTCAAAAATATTGTCTAAATCTGTCAGGGTTGTTTTTTCCATTTAAATTAAAACTGTTAACAAAAAGGCAAACAGCACCACACTTTTCTTTAGATTCCACAATCAAACTATCAGCTTTTGCTGTTCATGTATATTATAGTATGGTCATATTTTGGGCTTTGATATTGCACTGAGAGGGTCACAGTAGTTTCAGATGCCAGTATTTTTCATACCCTTAGTGTTTATTTTGGCATTAGCTGGGATTTAAATGTTGAAGACAGAATATACGACATTTTTAAAGCAAAGCTCATCTGTTTCAGTGGGGTAGGCTTCTCCTTCATCTTTTCCTGGGCACTGATGGCTATCGTAACAACCCTGTTTGCTGTTAGCGGAAACACGGAGAAGCTAATATGTGAACCTTTGGCTAACAGACAGATTTTCAAGGTATGAAAGACAAGCTCTTTTTTTTCATATTCTCCCATCCTTTCTCTAAGATTCTTTTATAAAAATTGATTTAAACATATTACCATTGCAAGCGCAAAATAAACAGAGCTGTTTACCTGTATGTCTGCAGATCATAGACACGCCATTCCTGGTTCATCCTGAAAAGAAGAATTTTCTTCCTGGGATGCTCTTCCAAAACCCAAACATTGACTTGACTTTGGGTAGTGTTTACAGGTACATCTAATCATGTTTAGTCTTTCTAAAAAGCCTATAAATGAAAGCAAATATAAAGTCAATTAAAACTTTTCTTGCCAATTCAAATTCAATTTCACATTTGACATTTAAAAAAAGTAAAGCAGTTTAGATCAAAATGCTAATTTTTTCATAATTATCTACAGTCCTATAAGGATTTACATATTCAGAACACGTGGAGGTAAAATGTGAGATTTTTGTCTAACAGGGAGTGCTATGAGAACAACGGTCTGTATCACGCTCTGCAGCTGGAGACCATGTTCAACATCAACTCATTCCTCAACAGAACAGTGGTAGGCATCACTTCAGCTCACTTGATGCTACGTCAACTTAAAAAAAGGACGTATTAACCTTTTGATTTTGTGGTTCCTAATAGTACAACAAGGATCTGGCCAAACTGTTTGAAAGTGTGAAAGTGGACCTAAAAGACATCACCCTGCTGGAGCAGGCAGGCAGAGACAATCTGATGAACTTTGCCAACTCTGGAATAGGACAGATTGACTATGCCGCTTTCCTTTCTGAGGTAATGAAGTCTAAAACAAAATCAAAATTTGGTATTTTTTAAAATAAATTTATATGTGTGTTTTTTTTTTAAAGCAATAATGTGTAAAAGTCTGATTTCTATTTTACAAAGTCAACATTGCTTGTGACACTTTAATGATTTTTTAAAATGATTATTAGAAATATTTTTGTTGTAAAAACCCCTTTTTGTTGTGTTGACTGCTAAATAAACATAAGCATGATTGTCTTTTTAGGTTAATAAAGGAGTTACTCTTGTGGATCTGTTGTCTTTCTGCGCTGATCTGGAGGATCAGGCTGACCAGTTGGTGAGTCCTTCATCGTAATCTATCCAAAGAAAAACAAAAACCATTTGTTTTAGGAAAATGTTCCACTTGAAAAATGTTTACTTTTCTTTTTAACTGATGTAAGTCTTAGAAAGTCTATTATTGGAAATGTATACTTAAGAGATCTGAGAGAAAAATGTTATTACAGAAAATTATGAAATAAAACACTTTTTAGCTACATTTCTAAAAAGGGGTTTTCTAAATGTGCAATTCTAACATCACTTCAAATTTTATCTTTAATATCAATACAAACAGTTAAGAAAATGTATTTCATTTTTGCTTAAGCAGAATAGATTTGTGTTTCTTTGACTGTTTTTGAATAGACATTTGTTGAAATAAGTACACTTAGGACTTTTTATAATTTGTTATAAGGTGTCAGAGTATAGTGAACCCTCCCTTAAGACAATTTAATTTGAGTTTATGACACGTCTGAACAAACAGCTCTTTTATTCTAATCACATACACATAAATTTTAAAGCCCTTTACGAGGTATTTGGCTTTAAAACTCTGTTTACAGTCAGGTGAAGTGAAAATATTATTTCATATCAAAGCAAAATTGTAAAAACAAATCATTATAGGCCTAATTGTGTTTACATTTTTTGCATTTTTTCCCCTCACATTTCAAATATTTTTGTGCATGATAGTTCTATAAACATGTATTTTGATGTAAGCAACTCTGCCTAACTTATCAAGGATTTACAAGCAAATGAGTCATCAGTTGTGTATTCTTTTCTGTTTTGTCTTACATTTTCACTTTGTGTCCTCTCTTTGTGTTTGTAGCCACGTGGAGCTCTGGAGAATGCACTGAAAGGACACGCCAGCAGCATCAGAACCATTCACAGAGAACAGGTGGTGCCTTTGGAGCAAGCAATGGTAATTACTCACCCCACAACAGGACTTTCCCTTCACATTTACAATCTCAGGAGTAAATACAGAATAGATCTTGTCACATACAAAATGACTCTACAGCCAATAATACTACATGAGTAATTACCATTTCAAAGTTATGTACTTATTTTTTGGGTGCAAAGAATGTCCCTGTTTGCTTTTTGTTCAACACATTTCTGTTTTTGTTCTTTTCTTTCATAAAATGATGACAGAAATATGTCAGAGCGCGGGTAAGAGGCTGTCAGTGGCACTGTGACGGTGGTTTAGTTGTGTTGCTGTGGTGTTTTCCATATTGTGCAAGTTGGAAAAACTAGTTGTGGAATAGTGTACGAAGAAAACCTTCTCAACCTTCTAACAGAATGTGCTTTTTGTGTCTCCTGCAGAGCACCCTGAGCCAGAGCATCAAGCTGCTGCAGAAGACTTCAGACGACCTGCCAGTGAGCTAAACTACCCATTAAAAGACTTAATGTTCTTACAACCCATCAGTCAACTTGCTCAAGAAAACTAAAATCAAAATACTTTTTATTTTTTGTTTAGGTTAAAGTGACAAATATCCTGAGCGCCATTGATGCAGCAGAGTTTCTCATCGTTCATAATGCTTCCTTTGTGGTTAAGCAGGTAAAAGACTGTGATGAATGACATTTGAAGTTAACTTTGTGTTTCTAAACAGATGTGTGGTTTTGCAGTCATTCTAAACTAAAAAAAAACCTTGTTCAACGTATTACAAGAAAGAATTGTAAAGAAAAACAATATTTCTATTCAGAGACAAAGCTTGTCAAAGCTGTAAAGTTATATTTAGAGGAAATTAAGAGGCAGAGATGCCGTTTTTTTGCATGTATTTATTGACACTTTGTTTTTAAAGATTTATTTAGATTGAAAGTTTTTTTTAAATAAAATGTTGCTTGTTTTTCTTATTTTCTCACTTGATTTATAGAACATGTGCAAAAGGAAAATAAATGGAAATATAGAATTTATTCTATAAAATAAAAATAAAAATGCCTGCAAAGCACTAATTTTATCATTCCCAATAACCATTTTTTTCTTTTGTTTGGTTTCTAGGAAACAAAAAATTTCATGCAAAGCTTAGAGGGATATTTCAAACAGTACACAGGATGGGTTAAAAGCTCTGTGAGTATATGCTCAAAAGTTTTTCGATTTCCAGAGGATCACAAGTCTTTGTTTTAGTTTATTGAGTTGGAAATACACAACTGCACAAAGGAACAGTGTAAAGACAGAAGTGAATTAACTGATGCCAGCCTTAATAGGCAGACTTTAACTAGCTGTGTTGGTTTTAGTCAATGACAGCAGATTTAGAGGTTTCCTGTTAGGATCCACAGCTTCTCAGTCAGTGTTAGCACATTCCCACAAATATTTTAGGGCATTCAGAAATGTGCATCTGTGTTTTTTTCCTAGCTAACATCAGAGGTCGCTCAGTGCAAGCCCATCAGCAACATGGTGGACAGCATGGAGATAGTTGGCTGCAGCTTCATAGTGGACTCAGTGGTAAGACTTCAGTGTGCTTATTTATTCTCTGTGCTTCACTGACCAGCATAGTGGCTATTGAGGTGAACTTGTTCACTTTGCAGCTGTGTGCACAGTACATAGATCCTTTATGGGTGCTGCTGGCTACTGCAAATATAAATGGCTCTTTGACAGTTGGTGGGGGCCCAGGAGTTTTGGGACTTGAGTTAGTTACCTATACATTCAGGAACAGGATGTTCTGAAATTTCTTACTTGCATTCATGGTGTTTTTTTAAGACTGGATGTGTGTCATCTGAACATAAAATACTCTGTTTCCACTTGGAACCCCACTAATGTCTGACATTTCTGTTAGTGGATTCATTCTAGACACATCTGTAAGGCTTCATTGTGCGTTGAACCAGTTTAGTATGAGTTCCTTATGAGTTTTAACTTAGCACAAAAATGTTTTGTGCAGCTGAGTTTGTGGTTTACGCCCATAAAAAAAGGCCATGTCTTTTTTTGTCAGTGCCAGCCTCTTATGTCACTGTTTTTAATACATTTGGATACCAGCCCCTGTAAACATGAGCCCTGCTACAGTGCTCAGATAGGTGTCAAAAATCATCGTCATATTTGACTAATCTGGAACAGAGAATATATGAGAGGACAACTTCAAGTTGCAGCACTGTCTGGAGTGAGTCCTAGTACCATCTCCAAACTGTAACCAAGGCCTCATTCACATGTACCTGTACTGGGGGTTGACCCGTACAGATGCTGCCGGTTTTTGGTTGTCCTGTAACAGTAGAGGGTTGTAGACAGAAGCGGCTGCCATCTTAAGGGGATTACAGATTTGTCTTGTAATTCCCTTGATGCTCATACGGCCACCTCAAGGGCCATTGTGAATATGTAACATACAAACATGTGGTACACATCAACATCAAACATCAAACATCAAACATGTGGTAAATGTCTTGTAAAGTATTTGTAAGGATAATGGAAGTTACACACTTACGGTGTACAGGGGATGCTGTCATATGGCGTCCTTATGCTGCACTCTAGTCATTGTATTTACTGGCTCCTTACTGATCATGCGCAAATACTAAACACAGGGGGTGTGCACACGACATGTAAGTACCCGTAGAGTCCCGTTTCTACGGATGGTATGGTCTGGTCCAGTACAGATACAGAGTGGTACGGTCCGGTGAATTCTAAGGGGCATTTCCACATAGTGAAGTTGAGCAGTTTGTTAATTGTGACGACTAAAACAACAACAACAATGGAGGTCAATCAGCAACTCGTCTTCTTATTGCTTTAGTTCTGGTACATCCTATATAAAGGGGAATTTGATGTTGTTTGGAAGCAGATTGCAGTCAGCTATGCTTACAAATGTTGGAAACTTTAGCTGAAATTATCTCTACTAATGGTCTACAAGCACTGAACATGTAGAGGAAAACTAAGATCAGGAAGTGGATTTTAAGGGTCAAAATGTGGAGAAGACATTGACGACTATGCTCATTAGTGCATTGATAGGGTAACATCACTTGTCATCAATGGAGGCAATCTATATAGCAGTTAAAATGCCATAATGATAAACCACACAACAGTAAAAAGAAAAAATATACAAGCAAACAGGACACAACAATTCTTTTGTTTGGACTTCAAAGCAACATACATTTAAGTTTGCTAATTCTGAGGGGATATTTTATGCTAATATTTAATCTCATGTTACTACATATTTCCAACTGTTCCGAAAAACATTTATCGTCTTGTAGTAATCTGTTCTCGTTCTATGTCATAATCTGATGTTTTCTTGTTTTTACAGAACACCTTCTGGTTTGGTCTGGGAGGCTGCTGCATCCTTCTGATCCCCAGCATCATCTTCTCCATTAAACTGGCCAAGTACTACAGACGAATGGACACAGAGGATGTGTTTGAAGAGTGAGTACAAACACACAAAGATTTTGTCTGTTGAAGCTAACTGGTCTTGGACTGTAGTGGAATTAATGATGCTTTTTTTTTTTACCTCTGTTATCATTCCTTCTCTTGGTCGTCAATTATCCACATGCGTTATCCTCACTTCATTTCCTCTTCAGCTACTCTTACCCATGGCTTGTTGCTCTGTGAAGTTTGTCTGCTATTCATGCACCTTGTTGCCTTGAAGAAATATAGGCACTCGTTTGGGATGGGATGATTTGGATTCCTTCATTTTCCCTTTTCTCTTGCCCGGATTCTCCAGTTCTTTTTCAACATCAACTTTCAATTCTTTCATAGGCTCTTAATTGATCACTCCACTTGTTTTTTTTTTTTGTTTTTTGGGGGGAGAGGAGCTCTCCCATCACCTTTTTCATGTCCTTCCTCAATCTTGTGTTGCAGTTTGGATAATACAGGTAATCGTGGTCAAGTGTTTGATATCCGCGGGAACGTCAATGAGGTCAGGTACGAGCCGCGTCTACCTAACCCCCTTCACTTGCATTCTGGGTTATCAGTTCCCGGGGGGAACTTTTTGCCTTCAAACAGACGGAAGGTTAAAGTTTCATATTTTTCCACAAATTCCAAAGACTTGCCCCTATGTGTGTACGTTTAGTTCTCCTTATGACACTGTGACTTGGTTCTCTCGGGCCTCTGCACCTCCAAGCGAATGGTGACTCACAGGATCGGTCTGCCTTACAGAGGTATGGACGAGAAGAGACTACCATCCATTAACCCTCTTCTGACATCTTGCTAACTCATTCAAGAACCACTAGGAGTCAAACCATCTTCAGATCACCCTGTTGCTGCTGAAACTAACATCTCATTCTCCTTTTTTTTCTTTTACATCCTCAGTTGATCTCATCTGACATTCTATCATTACCAAGAATAAACAAACTGAATTCACCTGTAATAGTCAACTAATCTGACTGTGTTGATCCTCTAACATTTCACTTCATCTGTGATGATCCTTGGATTTGTTTCAGAACCAGTCTGTTAAAGTTGCATTTGCTAGACTGACTGAAATATAAAGCTGTATTCATAAAGGAGCATTAGAAGTTCCTGCAGCCACTTTTATCAATTTAAAGGACTGGGAGACCTTAAAAAAGCCCAATACATCAAAGAATTGACATGGGGGAAAAAATTCTTATTTTTTAACGAGTTATAGATTATTATCTATTATTATTATACATTATTATACGTGGGGTGATTTGGTAAGCTGAATCCGATATGCTTCCTTATCCTTTTGGCTTCTCCCTACCTTTACATTTTTGAGACTGTCAGAGTCGCAGAGATTATGCTTTTTATTTTCCACAGAACGGCCGGCTGCACCAGTGCGACCATGGTTGTTTTTTAGGCACACTATTGAAAAATCCTGGTCGCACTCTAGAGCCCTACAATTGGTTATTAAGGAAAGTTTGGATCATTTTAATGGGATAGTTGTCTGACAACTGCCTGTATCAAATATGATATGAATGGTTATTTAGGGATAAAATAGATAGAGAAGGATCCTCTGTACGGATGGGCAGCTCTTGAAAAGATAAATGTTTAACAGGTTTTTAAAAAAAATGGAATAAACATTTTTCTGACCCAGAACATGTCTCGTATTTTTAGCGAAGTTCAGATTTTGACAGTTATTTGAAGACAGGAAATCAACATTCACAGTTTTTTTCATGACAGGAGAGTGAAATAACAAAAATGGTTAAGCTTCTTGAGTCAGTCTATTAATGAAGTGATAAAGAACTTTCCTGTGGTTTGAAATGTAGAAGATTATTTTTGGATGAAGTCAATTTCTTTTGTTTTTTTTCCCCCCACAGTGGTCAGGAGAACTGGAACTGATGTCATCTCTCAGGTAACCTATCATCACTGGCTCACTCCATTATAGCAAAATAGTTATTGACAGCCACACAAAATAAATGATTCCTTTTTTTTTTCCAGAATCTGTTCTGGATTGATGTTAAGACCAAAACATGACGCACAGTAGGATTCTGGATGAGTGGTGATGGCATCTCTTCCCTCCAATTTTCACCAGCTGCCAAGCTTTGATGTTTTCTCTCAACCACACTCGCTTCTGTAACTTTTCATGCTGAACTTCACCAATTGCTTCTGCATATTCAGAATTACATGTAGAGGATGGAATTTTATGTACAATAACATCATCATCTTACATCGTCATGGTGACACAACATTTTTTACACTTTCAAAACTTTTGAAAGTTTTATATATTTTTACTAATCCTTGTTTTATAACATGTCACTAGTATTTTTTAGAGATAGTTTTTTTTTGGTGAATATTTGTAACATAGTTTTTCATTATTTTTTGATTTATCAGATGCACTTATCAGGTAGATGTTTAGAGGATGGTTTGACATTTTGGGGAAAAAATAAAAGACTCACTTTCAGGTCAGATGATTATATCTCAAAATAAAGTTTTAAAGGATTTGTATTTTGTACAAACCAAATACAAGATGTAAAATGAATTTAAGGCAGTGTTTTGTTTTTTGTTTTTTACCAAAGAAAGGCATCGTCCAAAATGTTGAACTGCTCCTCTAAACACTAACGAGTTAACTGGCAGCTCGGTTTTGCTCTGTAATCTTTAGTAGGAGCCCAGGAGTTTATCCTTGTTTCTTCAAAGTGCTGCATTTCATTCAGCACTTTTTTTTCCGGCAAAGTTCTTGAGACGCTAACAAACAGACGTTTCATTCTCACCTGACTGTTAGTAAGAGTGTTGTAGATTTGACAACAGAGGTCTGATGTACACCAACAATGTTGGAGGCTGTGGAGAGGTTGCATATCTGTAATAAAACTTCCGCCTCACATGTTTCTTGTTCTTTTATTAACAGAAGAGTACTAATAACAAAATAAAGGGACTGTTCTCTGACAAAAAACAATTGCAACTTAGTTTTATCATGGATTTTCATGTAAAAAAATGCTCCTGTCTTTGCACATCTTCACAAAATAAAAACTACAATATTACAAAATTACTGTGTGTAATGTTTAAATGCAAAGTTTGTGTAATTCAAAAGACATGCGCTAACAATATTTATCTTTCCCAATATTATTCTTCTGTTTAAACGTGACTACTTGTGTTAAAATATTTTAATGCTTTTTTTTTACAGTCATACATTTGACGGTCATACAGACCAGATTTTCATCTTTGAAGGACGTTTCTGTCATGATTGTTGTCTTGTGTCAGTTTGCTTCTCTTTAACCTGAAGTGCCACATAAAAGAAACAGCACACAACCAACTACATTTTTGAAAAATGTCTCTTTCCTTGTTAAATTAACACTCTATTCCCACAATGTTATGACTTCATCGTTGTAAATATTGTCTTATAACTTCTCAAAAATGTTTGACTATTTTTTTCTCATAATATTACAACTTTATTCTCGTAAAATTACGACTTTTTTTCTCATAACTTTACGACGTCATTCTTGTAAATGTATTTTTTTATTTTAGCCTTAATTGCCGTTGTAGTTTATGATTGGAAACTGTAGTATTTAAAAATCTTCAATGTTTCTAGAATCATTCATTGATATAGAGGGCCTAGATTGGCTAATATCCTAAAGACTCGCTCCTTACTTCCTTCAAAAGCAAACAAGAACAGTTTTAAATTGTAACCACATGTAGGCTGAGAGAGCAGTAATTGGGGTTTTTCTTAAGAATAATTGCCAGACCAGTTAATGTAAAGATCCGTTCTCCATGAAAACTTGGAAACTGTGAGCCTCATGCCTGAAGTCTCAAAAGCCTTCAAGGTTTTCTGAATGTTCATGTAAAAAAGAATAGAACTGTTGAACATTTTAAAAGTTTCACAAACACTAGAAAAATGTGTTTTCTGCATCACAACGCAATTCATCATTGTGGCTTATTTGCCACTATAGGAATCATGCATCTCTTTAGGAAGTTTTGAACATTCTTTTGTGGTTTTGATGACTCCGTAATAAACATTAAATATAAAGAAAAAACACTTCTAATTCCAGTTTCTCCCTCTCTTTCTAGTTATGTTATCCAAAAACACATTCTTTTCAAAAGATTCTTTTTAGCCCAGCTCTGTGTGTTCTGCAAATAACCCCCATCTTCCTCCTTTTCCTTCAGTTTATGGTAACCCCCCACCCCTTCCACCTAGACTATACATCCTTTTCTTAATTTGGAGCGTTGTGCACATATGTGTGTGTGTAAGAACCAATGTGAGGAACTGAAGGAGGAGTCAGACTCAGAGTTTTACTGAATAATACCGTCTTTGTGTGTTCCTGCTTTATAAAGTGCCCCACGTGTGCTTTTTGCCCTTTTACATCGTAACCCTTGTGCTCACACGGATTCGGCTTTTCCTTCTTGGACCACAGAAGTCCACATCCAACTTTGCAATGGGAGCAAGGGTGAGAGTTTTGCTGCTGCTTCTCGGAGCAACTGCTTATGTGTCATTTGCTCAAACTAACAACAATGGCAAGCAGCAGCCGCGCAGCCTCTGGGATGAGCCCATCCGGTTCAGCACAAAGACTAAAGACTCGTGCACCATGGTTGTATCTGCAGCAGGGAACTACACTCGCCTGCGCGTGTCCTGCAGAAATCCGAGCCAGGCAACAGGACGATCCTACTACTGTGACTTCCAAGGCAAACCCAGCTTGTGCCGTCCCTATAACACCAACCCTCGCCATTACTTCACCCAGATGATGTGGGAGCTGAGGAAGATGAAGCATGCCTGCCAGGGAGCCAAAGTTTACCGACCACATATGTGCAGGAACTACCCAGATGAGGCTCAAATGACCTTCTTGACCTCCTGGCCCAAGACTGGCCCTCCCAAGCAGGCAAAGCCTGTTCAGGACCTGCCAGCTCAGACAAAACCCATTGATACTCCAAAACCCATGAGGCCCAATAAACCCAAACCAGGCAGGAGCCCCCAGAACAAGAGAACCACCCCTAAAACTTTGATGACCACCACTTTGGCCACAGAGCAGCCAGACTCCATGGCATCCCACCTTGCCTCTGAGTACTGCTGGAAGAGTCTCCAAGGAATCTGCGCCTACTTCATCAACTGGTTCCAAAGCTAAGATTGTTCTGCAGATGCCTCCAGGTGGGTGAGAGAAAGACATGATAAAGCTAAGGTGCACACTGGAGCTAAAAGCTGTGTGTGTGTGTATATATATATATATATATATATATATATATATATATATATATATATATATATATATATATATATATATATATATATATATATATATATATATATATATATATATATATATATATATATATATATATATATATATATATATATATATATATATATATATATATATATATATATATATATATTGTTTTTATAAATTTACAGATGATTGAGTTCTTTACTGTTGTTGTTGTTTTAGGCTGGACTGATCAACAATCCACTCTTCTATCTGACTTCTCTGGTTCTGTGTGAGGACATAACTCCTGCATTTAAAAACAGAGGGAATCACAGAGAAAACATTGAATGTTTCCATTTAAAAGCCATGTATGATGTATGAATTCAAATGTATTCCCAAACAAAATAGCATAATAAAGTTGCTGTGATCTTCTTTAGTGTTTTGTTTTTTATGATTAGCTGAAAAAGTGTGCTAAAAAGAGACTCTGCTCCAATCATCACCAGACATAAAAGTTTATGTCTGCTGCCTGGCTGAGGAAGTCGTTACTTTGCAGACACATAAGGTGTCTGAGTGGAGCTAAACGCTTCTTTATGTGAGCTGATGAATCAAGTCTTAGGAGCTGCTGTGCAGAAACAGAGGAGGTTTGTGTGGAGGCTATAGATGATTGGAAATGCATGTGGTCGAAGCTGCACACTTACCTACCCCCACCACCAAAAGTACACACTGAACCCACACAGATTCACAGTGAATGTCATACAGGACAGTTCTGTACTTGTTTCCCCAAAACTCCTTTTTTTTTCTCAAGAAAGTGTTATTGCGTCAATCACTGGCATGGAAATTCACCAATCAAAATTCATCAGTTTAACCTAAATCAAAAGTCTGATTTTCTAAAGGACAGGAAAATTAAAGAATAAAATAAAATAAAATAAAAAACTGGAAAAATATGTTAACTTCATATTCAATTCTTTGTTATTAATATGTTCTCTTATTCTGTTAGTAAACATTGTATTTTTAAAAAAAGTCATGGCATGTTGCATTTTTCCTTAGAAACCAAAAGAAAAATTACCAAGAAAAGTGATTTGGTACTTTCATAAACTCAGAAACAAATCGATGTGCATCATTTCAGCAAACCACAAGATGGAGCTGTTGAGTTTAGAAAAAAAATCAATCAAGTAACTTAATTGTGAATGCCTCAGAAAACTACATTTGTTGGCAATGTATTAACAAAACGTCTGATTCTTTATTTCTGAGAAATACAGTCTTTATTTTTTGTTAAAAACAGTCTGAAACCACATCTCTGCATCTCCCATTGCTCAAAAAAAACATCTGCTCTGGGAGCAATTCAAGACAAATAAACAAACTGAACCATATTTCAAACATGTTTCCAGAAATAAAAATTATGAGTACTAAATTAAAAGATTACTTAAAAGACAAGATTTTGATTTAAAAAAAGATTAATCTCAGCTAAATACTAGATAGGTCACTGCCAGATTAATCACATATCCAAAAATATCCCAAATGTCTTTTACAACTTTATAATATTGATATGGGTCTCTGTGATTACTGTGTGGCTTCGTTATCAACTTTTATTTTCATGAAAATTAAAATTAATTCCCAATGATTAAAAATAAACAACAACCAACCAATCAAAAATACAGAAAAAAAAACTCCAATAGATTTTGCCTGGGTTATGAAGGTTGTTTATTTGCAGGTAGTTTGGTGGTCTTAAAAAACTCTCTTAACTTTGTCCAAAAATCAAACCAATGAAGTTTTACATAAGCACTTTCTGAAAAAAAAAAAATGTTAAGCGTTAGAAGGTGATTTAACACTTCATTAAAATGTAATGACTCAAATCTTTTTAAATATATTGTCTTAGTAATTTCCTTTCCCTGTTGTCTCTTTAAATTAACTTTAATAATTTTTTAAGAGTTAACTGTTGTGCCGTGTAACTGGTTACCATCGTGATTTTAAAAGAAACCCATTTTATCAACTTGTGAGCTCTTTCAATTGGCCTGTGGGTTTCTCTCTGGGTACTCCGGCTTCCCACACAAATTCTGTAGTGCTTGAAAAAAAAAAAAAAAGTAACTGGTTACTATCGTGATTTTAAAAGAAATACATTGCATCAAGATAAAGGCTCTGTTGCTAGGCAACATGACGTATGCTCTAACACACATTATCAAGGTTAAATGATGTCACCAATGGCTTTATAATGTCATTGTAAAACCCGACAAGGATAGGTATTGTCCGGAAAATTCTGTAGTTTTTGGAAAAAAAATTTTTTTTTTAACTCCACCAGAGTGACTTTACAATCACTTTGTATCCCAACCCCAAATAAAGGAGGAGGGTTAACTTTATAACTGTAGGAAAAACTATCCTCAACAGAATACCAATCATTGGTTTTCTCTACGAGCCGGTTCGCTGGCAGGAACCAGTGAAATAGGGAACCCAACCCCAGGTGCAGACTGCCATTGGTGACATCGTTAAGCATTGAAGATGTATGTTAAGACCATTACATCATGTTGCCTAGCAACATGATATAGTGATGTAATGGCAACAAAGCCTTTCTCTTGTTGGAATGGCGACATCATTTAACACCAAAAGATGTTGCCAGGCAACAAAGCCTTTCTGTTGATCTAGTGGTGACATCATTTGACACCAAATGATGTTGCCAGGCAACAAAGCCTTTCTCTTGATCTAGTGGTGACATCATTTGACACCAAATGATGTTGCCAGGCAACAAAGCCTTTCTCTTGATGTAGTGGTGACATCATTTGACACCATATGATGGCTTTATGATGTCATTGTAAAAACTGGCATATAGAGGTACGTTTGACTATTGGAAACTTGTTCAAAGACACTAGTTTCACTCACATTTGAGTTTTGAAGCATTTTTGAAAGTCATGTTTCCACTACTAGGAAAAATTCTAAGGAAAATCTTTTTTCTTGATGCCGAGCCTCCAAATTCTCCATTATCCTCTGACTTGGAAAAGGACAGTGTGAAATCTCAAGATGGTGCCAAAATCATACAAAAAGGCACCAAAAGGAGAATCTCTGAGGACAGCCAAGAATCTGAAACACCGGCAAAGAAAAAAAGGGAACTTGAGTTTCCTTCTCAAAAAGATGAATCTGCACACTCAAAACCCATTAGTAGCAGAAAGAGAAAGGCATCTGATATGGAACAACTACCAACCAAAAGAAAGAAAGAAAGCACAGATGAAGAAAAGGACCCAAAGCTTGAGTTTGAGGCAAAATATGTGGAGCTGAATCCACTTGGTAAAGGTGGTTGTGGATCTGTGTTTAATGGCTATCGTAAATCAGATAAGTTAGTGGTGGCCATCAAGCACATCCCAAATGAAAAGATTTACTGCACACATATTGATGAGAGCGGACAAGAGTTATCTGTGGAAGTGGCTGTAATGTTAAAACTTCAGTCTGGAACATCAAATTCACCTGGCAGCACAGCACCTATCACCTTGCTAGACTGGTATGTGCTGCCACATGAACTGATTTTGGTGTTAGAGAGACCAATGCCAGCATCAGATCTTCAGTCCTACATTGAAAGACGTGGAGGTTCATTAAAAGAAAGTACAGCCAAGATTATCCTCAAACAACTGGTAGAGGCAGCCATTCACCTTCAGGGTGAAAAGATTTTCCACAGAGACATCAAACTGGAAAATATCTTGATAGAGATGCGTTCAGGTGCCCCACGAGTTCGTATCATTGACTTTGGACTCAGCTGCTTCACAGAGACAAATTCAAATCATAACATCTTCTGTGGCACTGAATGTTACGTCCCTCCAGAATGGCTTTTTCAGTATCAATACAGCGCTGGACCCACAACAGTGTGGCAGCTGGGAATTGTCCTCTTTGAATGCCTCCACGATAAAAACTTCAGTACATCTAGTTTTATGAAAAGACAGATAAAAATGGACAACAGACTTTCTAAAGACTGCAAAGATTTTTTGAGGCAGTTTTTTATCAGACACCCAAAGGAGCGTCCAAGTCTGGAACAGATTCGCCTTCACCCTTGGCTCAACTAAATCTTACAGTAAACATTTCAGTCAAGAGCCAGCCAGTTGCGTTCCAGCTACTATAAAGAAAGATATGATTGGATAAGACTGACAAGAAAAACTATACCTTTGAGGGAAAAGAGGCTGTTCCAACAGCATAACAGGAAGCCATGGTGCAATGTCATTTAATATTTGTGAAAGATATTGTCTGGACTTAATTAACATTATAACTCAAAGAAAACAATAATGATGTAGAAAATTGCAAACATATCGTAGTTTTTACTATGAGCTCTTCCATTGACAAGTGGGTTTTTCTCTGGGTACTTTGGTTTCTCACACAAATTTAGTTTAAATAGTAGATGTACTTTAGTATTAATTAAATTCAATACATAGCATCTCAAAGTGCTTCCCAGAGAAAGAACAAAAAATATAATAGTTAAAATAATAAACATAGGAAAAATTATACAAATAATAAAAAAATAAATACAAATAATAATACAAATAAATGAATTAATAAAACACACAAAAACCCAACACATACACATCCCACCATTAAAATCAAAACAAATAAAATAAGTTGTTAAAATTTTATAAAATCAAATAAAAAACATGTGGACGAGTAAAAACCATGTAAAAGCTTTACTAAAAACATGTGTTTTAAGTTTTTTTCTTAAAAACCTCCACAGTGGCTGAAGCCCTCACGTCCTCAGGCAGGCTGTTCCACAGGCGAGGCCCACAGTGCTGAAAGGAGGCCTCGCCGTGGGTTTTAGTTCTGACCTTTGGGACCAAAAACAGACCTGAACCTGTGGACCTGAGGGCTCTGGGAGGATCATAAACTAAAAGTAAATCTGGTAAAAATGAGATTCCAGTTCCATGTAAACTTTTATAAACTAATAAAAGAACCTTAAAATCGATCCTAAAGCTGACTGGGAGCCAGTGCAAAGACATCAAAATTGGAGTAATGTGCTCCTTCTTTCTGGTTCTAGTTAAAAGCGTGCAGCTGAATTTTGAACAAGCTGCAGCCGGTTGATAGTATTTTTCTTAGCACCAGTAGGAAAACAATGAATGCTGAGGATAGTTAAGTAATTGTAATTAGTAATTATATAGTAATTATAAGTAATTATATAAGTAAGTAATTATATAGTGTGTTGTTGTGTTAATTTCATTTTTTTTTTAACTTATTTTTTATTTTAATTGTACCAAACACCAAGACAAATTCCTAGTTTTGTAAAGTGCGCTCTACTGAACCTGGCAATAAAACCATTTCTGATTCTGATTCTAATTAGTAATAGAGAAACTTAAAATTAGTATAGTAAATAAAAAAGGACTTTTCTACTCAAGGAATGGAAAATTAGGCTGTTTTGGCAGCCTAACAAGAAGCCCGACATACCACAATGTAAAGAGTAGCATTAAATCAGCATAGTAAATAAAGTAGAACATCATAAGGGACAAGACAGAAATAAAGTCATTACAGCAGCATAACAGTTAGCAATACACTGCACAAGGTAATTTCATTTTGCAAACAGAATGGTTGCAGTTTTGACAAGTAGATACAATAATCACAATAACGCGCCATAGAACTAAAATAGAAATAAAAAGATAGAAAAATATACGATAAAAAATAATGAAATAAAAAAATCTTTAAAAAATCCTAGTTTTAAACTTGTGAGCTCTTTCAATTGGCCTGTGGGTTTCTCTCCGGGTACTCCGGCTTCCCACACAAATTCTGTAGTATTTGAGAGAAAAAAAAAAAAAAAAAAGTAACTCCGCCAGAGTGACTTTACAATCACTTTGCCGGTCCCAAGCCCGGATAAAGGAGGAGGGTTAACTTTATAACTGTAGGAAAAACTATCTTCAACAGAATACCAATCATTGTTTTTTCTCTCTGAGTTGAGGCTGCTTTACTCACAGTTTTTTCCTTCAGCACATTGCCTGCCTCACCTGCCTCAAAGCTAATTGCCCTGTCACTCTGATGTGGTACTTTGAGAGGATCATCCTTAGTCCCATTAAAACCCCTTCAGGCCGTATATGTCTGATGTGCTTCACATCTTTAAATGCACAACATTTGGGGGCGTAGGAAACGGCCGTTGGAAGGGGGGGCCTGGTTTGGCACATTGGTGGGGGTTCCGCAGTATCTGCTGAGATTGGGCGTGAGGGATGTTGGCGGTGTGATTGGGCGGGTTTCAGACATGGCAGTATCAACCTAATGAACAACATAAACATTTGTAACTGTTCATCATAAATGCTTAAGTTACGTAATCACTGAGCCACAAGGCCACACCTTATACAGGAGCTTGACGAGAAATAGATTGCAGCTGTGAATCTCACAGGAGACCTCGGAGGAGGGGAGGGCATCCAGGAGAAGTCACAGCCTGCCAGACTAATCAAAACAGAATATCGAAGGCATCAAAACTATGAATTAACACATATGGAATTATATACATAACAGAAAAGTGTGAAACAACTGAAAATATGTCATATTGTAGGTTCTTCAAAGTAGCCACCTTTTGCTTTGATTACTGCTTTGCACACTCTTGGCATTCTCTTGATGAGCTTCTAGAGGTAGTCACCTGAAATGGTCTTCCAACAAACAGTCTTGAAGGAGTTTTCCAGAGATGCTTAGCACTTGTTGGTCCTTTTGCCTTCACTCTGCGGTCCAGCTCACCCCAAACCATCTGGATTGGGTTTAGGTCTGGTGACTGTGGAGGCCAGGTCATCTGGCGCAGCACCCCTCTCCTCTTGGTCAAATAGCCCTTACACAGCCTGGAGGTGTGTTTGGGGTCATTGTCCTGTTGAAAAATAAATGATGGTCCAACTAAACGCAAGATGCTGTGGTAGCCATGCTGGTTTAGTATGACTTCAGTGTGGAATAATTCCCCAACAGTGTCACCAGTAAAGCACCCCCACACCATCACACCTCCTCCTCCATGCTTCACGGTGGGAACCAGGCATGTAGAGTCCATCCATTCAACTTTTCTGCGTTGCACAAAGACACGGTGGTTGGAACCAAAAATCTCCAATTTGGACTCATCAGACCAAAGCATAGATTTCCACTGGTCTAATGTCAATTCCTTGTGTTCTTTAGCCCAAACAAGTCTCTTCTGCTTGGTGCCTTTCTTTAGCAGTGGTTTCCTAGCAGATATTCTACCATGAAGGCCAGATTCACAGTCTCCTTTGAACAGTTGTTGTAGAGATGTGTCTGCTGCTGGAACTCTGTGCCATTGACCTGCTCTCTAATCTGAGCTGCTGTTAACCTGCCATTTCTGAGGCTGGTGACTCGAATGAATTTATCCTCTGCAGCAGAGGTGACTCTTGGTCTTCCTTTCCTGGGGCGGTCCGCATGTGAGCCAGTTTCTTTGTAGCGCTTGATGGTTTCATTGACTGCACTTGGGGACACTCTCAAAGTTTTCCCAATTTTTTGGACTGACTGACCTTCATTTCTTAAAGTAATGATGGCCACTTGTTTTTCTATACTTAGTTGCTTTTTACTTGCCATAATACAAATTCTGGTAAATGGCGTATACCTATAAAGCACTTTTCTACCTATAAGGCCTAAAGCGCTTTACAGTCACAGATCCATTCACCCAGTCACACACACATTCACACACTGGTGGCGGCTCCGCTGCCAAAAACTGGTGCCAACCTACAACCAGAGGACTATCAAGATCAGTAGGACTATTAGCTGTGTATCCGCCTGACCATGGCTGGCCTCCCTATACGTGAATTACGCAGCCGCGTAGGGCCCCGCCGTCACCACCAAAGTGGCTGGGAAAGAAAGACCCAAATCTGGCAACCCATTTCATGGCACTTCCGAACCAATGTGCGCTCTAAATGTTTGTTTAATGCAGTGCTTCTCAATTATTTTTGGCCAGGCCCCCCGAGCAAAAAGAAAATGTTTCGCGCCCCCCCCTAACCCCCCATATCCCCCACCCCCACCCCACACACTCACACAGTGACAATATATTAGGTAATGGTCTATAACATTGTGTACGTTTACCTAAAATTGTATCTTTTAACATGAACAAAAGAAAAAAGCAAAATGAATCCACTTTCAATGTCATGGCTAACGTAACGGGCAGACCCAGACGCTGGAACCCGGTAGAAACACAGGGTGAGTTTGTGGATGAGAGAAAAGGTTTTAATATTGATTCTTGGTTAGTAGATGGGTCCTGGCGGAGCTGTGGCGTCCAAGGGGAATCCGACGGCGGGGATGGTTCGGTTCAGCGGCCCGTGGCGTCATTGGTATTAATGACCGTAAGGAGGCAGACGCTCGTGGTGAGACAGGAGGTTTTTCTGTGGCTTGGATCCGAGGGGAGAATGACTGCTGCAACCACTCATGGTGAATGAATCCTGGAGACAAACAGAGAGCAAGACTTAGAGAGGAGCAAAACAAGGACTGTGGCTATGAACGTGGCGACCATGCTAAGCACCACAGATGAGCAACGAACTAGCGACGAATCCTGATCCTGGATCTCCTTATGAAGGCCGGCTGAAGATGAGGTGAGTGGAAGCAGCTGTGTCTAATCAGGAGCCAAGCAGAGAGGGGAGGAGTCTGACAGAGGCACCATGACAGTACCCCTCCCTCAACGACCACCTCCAGGCGGTCCAGGGCGGCGATCCGGGTGGGCTCGGTAGAAGTCCCTAATGAGCGAGGGATCCAAGATGAGGGAGCGGGAGATCCAAGAGCGCTCCTCCGGACCGTAACCCTCCCAGTCGACCAGGAACTGGAATCCGCGACCCCTACGCCGGACCTCCAAAACCCGGCTGACAGTATAGGCAGGAGCGCCGTCGACGACCCGGGCGGGAGGTGGGGAAGCGGACGGTGGGCACAGAGGACTGTCCAAAACAGGCTTGATCTGAGAGACATGAAATGAAGGATGTACCTTGAGGGCTTTGGGTAGCCTTAGACGGACACAGGTGGGATTGACAATCTTGTCGATGACATAGGGTCCGATGAACCGAGGAGCCAGTTTACGAGACGAGGCTTGAATAGGGATATTGCGTGTCGAGAGCCAGACCCTCTGCCCAGGCTGGTAGTCGGGTCCCACCACCCTGCGACGATCGGCGATGCGGCAGTTGCTCTCCTTGGTGCGGAGGAGAGCTGCCCTAGTCTGGTGCCAGACGCGTTGACAGCGCTGGAGATGGTGTTGGACTGAGGGCACTGCCAGATCAAGTTCCTGTGACGGAAACAGAGGTGGTGAGTACCCAAGGGCGGCCTCGAACGGGGAGATCCCAGTAGCGGTGGAGGGATGAGTATTGTGGGCATACTCAATCCAAACCAGATACTGGGACCAGTCCTGTTGGTTCTGTGCCGCCAGACAGCGCAAGGCTGCCTCCAGTTCCTGGTTCGCTCTCTCCGCTTGGCCGTTGGATTGGGGGTGATAGCCAGATGAGAGACTGACCGTGGCCCCCAAGGCCGAACAGAAGGCCTTTCAGACCTGGGAAACAAACTGAGGACCACGGTCAGAGACAATGTCTGTGGGGATTCCATGGTGGCGGAAAACATGATTGACCATGACGTCTGCAGTTTCTGTGGCAGTGGGCAGTTGAGGCAATGGTATGAAATGTGCCATCTTAGAGAACCGGTCAATGACTGTGAAAATGACAGTGTTACCTTGTGAAGGGGGTAAACCAGTGACAAATCTATAGCCAGATGAGACCAGGGGCGCTTGGGCGTGGGCAGAGGATGAAGGAGGCCGGCCGGAGCAGACGATGACGATTTAGAACGGGCACATGTGGTACAGGCTGAGATGTATTCCCGTACGTCCTTACTCATGGATGGCCAGAAGAACCTCCTCCGGATGAGGTTGAGCGTGCGATGAACCCCTCCATGACATGCCACTCGGGAAGAATGTCCCCAGGAAATGACGTCTGAACGGACCGAAGGTGGAACGAACAACGTGCCCCTGGGAACGGGAGGAGGATTAGGTTCCTCACCTTGGGCTTGTAACACCTTAGACTCCACATCCCAGGTCAGGTTGCCGATGACACAGGTGGAAGGTAGAATGGTGGTGGTGGTGTCCTGTTCAGCGGGACTGTACTTCCGGGAGAGTGCGTCGGGCTTAATGTTGCGGGAACCTGGCCTGTAAGTGATCGTGAAACGGAAACGGTCAAAAAAGAGGCACCAACGAGCTTGTCTGGAGTTTAGTCTTTTGGCTGTTCTGAGGTATTCCAAGTTCTTATGATCTGTCCAGACGATGAAAGTTTGTTCCGCTCCCTCTAACCAGTGACGCCACTCTTCCAGGGCCTGTTTGATAGCCAGCAGCTTTCGGTTGCCCACATCATAATTCTGCTCTGCGGGAGACAGTTTGCGTGAATAAAAGGCACATGGCTTGAGTTTTTCAGAGCCCTTTTCTTTCTGGGATAATACAGCTCCTACCCCAGAATCAGAGGCGTCCACTTCTACTATGAATTGGCGTGTAGGATCTGGTTGGATCAGAATAGGAGCAGAAATAAACAGTTCTTTAAGCTTAGTGAAGGCTAGTTGAGCCTCGGGTGTCCATTGAAAAGGGTGATTGGTGGAGGTTAACTGCGTGAGCGGGGCGGCGATACTGCTGAAGTTCCGGATGAAGCGTCTGTAAAAATTCGCAAATCCGAGGAACTGCTGTAACTTTTTGCGATTCTCGGGAGGCTCCCAGTTCTTAACTGCCTCAATCTTAGCGGGGTCTGGACGAATCTGTCCAGCCTCGATGATGTAACCGAGAAATTGAACTGTCTTGACGTGGAATTCACATTTTTCCTGTTTGACATAAAGCTGATTTTCCAGAAGTCTCTTGAGAACCAGACGGACGTGATGCTCGTGTTGGGTTTGATTGCGTGAATAAATCAGGATGTCATCCAGATAAATGAACATGAAACGGTTGATGAAGTCCCTGAGGATGTCATTGACCATCCTTTGAAACACAGGGGGTGCATTAGTTAAGCCGAACGGCATGACCAGATACTCATAGTGACCTAATGGGGTGTTGAACGCCGTTTTCCATTCGTCCCCGTCTTTTATCCTCACAAGATGATAGGCGTTCCTAAGATCTAATTTGGTGAAAATCCGTGCGTCTTGAATGGAGTCGAAAACCGACGAGATGAGTGGCAGAGAGTACTTGTCTTTTATAGTAATTTGATTTAATTCTGGATAGTCTATGCAGGGACGAAGAGTTTTGTCCTTCTTCTCCACAAAAAAGAAACCGGCCCCTACAGGAGAAGAGGATGGTCTGATGTGACCCAGAGACAGGGCTTCCTGGACATAATTTTCCATTGCCAGTTTTTCGGGGCCAGACAGGTTGAATAAATGCCCCTTGGGCAAGGTGGCTCCAGGAAGCAGATTAATAGCGCAGTCATATGGACGGTGGGGCGGAAGAGCGCTAGCCTTAACTTTACAAAAAACATTCCGTAGATCATGGTAACATGAAGGAACTTTGGAAAGGTCAATTTCGCTATGGTCATTGTGAGTGGAGATGGATGAGGCAGGAACGGCTGAAAGAAGACAATTGGCAAGGCAGAATGAACTCCAATTGTTTATCGTTCTAATCGCCCAGTTAAACTGTGGGTTGTGCTGTTTTAACCAGGAGTAGCCCAAAACTATGGGAGTATGAGTGGATTGCGTGATGAGGAGTTGGATGGTTTCTCTGTGGTTACCTGAGGTGACGAGTAGTAATGGCTTGGTGCGCTGGGTTATACGTGAGAGGTGCTGCCCTCCCAGGCCAGAGGCTTCAATGGGCACATCCAGAGGTTCTGTGGGAATGGACAATTGTTTAACCAGATGTTGATCAATGAGACTCTGCTCCGCCCCAGAGTCTACTAAAGCACTTAGCTCGAAAACATGGGTCTGAAAACAGATTTTGACTGGAAGGAGTAAGAAATTGCTGTCAGAGTTCTTACTGGATTGGTCCCCCCGTGAACTGCCTTTTAGCGGTGGGGTCCTGCAGTTTAAACAGAGAGGACAGGTGTGGACATGATGACCTTGGTTGCCACAATAAAAACAGGACCCCTCCTCTCGATGTTTGCGGCGTTCCTCTTGTGTGAGTTTAGAGTGTCTTATTTGCATGGGTTCTTCAGGAGACTTTTGTATTATAGAGTTTTCAGTATGAAAAGGGGAATCTGGCGAGGGAATCGTGAGTGGACAGTGGTTAATATTGTGCATGGTTGGGGGCCTTTCACGTTGACGTTCGCGTAAACGTAGGTCCGAACGCAGAGCTGCAGTAACCAATTCCTCGAATGTACGTGGTTCAGGCTGTGAACAGAGATGGTCTTTGATTCTTTCACTTAACGATTGATAAAAAATGCCTTTAATGGCGAGATCGGGCCATCCTGCTTCGACGGCTAGGATGCGGAAATCAATCACGTGGTCACTGACTGAGCGGTTGTGTTGTTTTAAATTGAGCAGCCGCCGGGTGGCCTCCTCCTGCTTACGGGATTGATCAAAAACAAGCCTGAATTCATTAATGAAGCGATCGTATGAACGATGAGTAATGGGATTAGCCGAAACATAAGCTTGAGCCCAATGAAGTGCCTTATTTCTGAGGGAATTTATTATCAATGTGATTTTACTATGATCAGTTCTATAGTACCTGGGGGCTTGTTGAAAAATTAACCGGCACTGCAGAAGGAACCCTCTGCAGGCTTCTACGTCACCATTGAATGGTTCCGGCTGGAGTCGGAAGTTTTCCCAAGCGCCGGAGGACACGGATGCGGAAGTATCTGAGCCGTTGGTGGATGCATGGGAAGCGGCACCTGCGGCATGAGAAAATTGTCCAGTTAATTCATGAAGTTTCTGCGTCATACCATCCAGGCGAAGAAACAGTTCCTGTTGAGCAGCGGTCATTTGGGAAAGAGCATCAGCTTGGCGTCCGAGCAAAATATCCTGCTGGGTAACGGCGAATTTCAGACCTTCCGTGTCAGCTGGGTCGGGAGTTTGGCTAGTTCGTTCTGTCATGGCTAACGTAACGGGCAGACCCAGACGCTGGAACCCGGAAGAAACACAGGGTGAGTTTGTGGATGAGAGAAAAGGTTTTAATATTGATTCTTGGTTAGTAGATGGGTCCTGGCGGAGCTGTGGCGTCCCTGGGGAATCCAACGGCGGGGATGGTTCGGTTCGGCGGCCCGTGGCATCTCTGGTATTAATGACCGTAAGGAGGCAGAGGCTCGTGGTGAGACAGAAGGTTTTTCTGTGGCTTGGATCCGAGGGGAGAATGACTGCTGCAACCACTCGTGGTGAATGAATCCTGGAGACAAACAGAGAGCAAGACTTAGAGAGGAGTAAAACAAGGACTGTGGCTATGAACGTGGCGACCATGCTAAGCACCATAGAGGAGCAACGAACTAGCGACGAATCCTGATCCTGGATCTCCTTATGAAGGCCGGCTGAAGATGAGGTGAGTGGAAGCAGCTGTGTCTAATCAGGAGCCAAGCAGAGAGGGGAGGAGTCTGACAGAGGCACCATGACATTCAAATTTCAAATCATATTAACTTTATTTAGCCACACAGAAACCCTGTTCTAGTCTAAAACAGAAAAGAAGCTTAAAGTGCCGGAAATAAAAAATCTGTCGGGCCTTATTAAAACTAGAAACATTTTGACTAACTGAACCATTTGATGCTGAGAAAAATAATTCAATCAATAAATAATATTAAATGTAAATTGATCTGAAACATGAACACAGCAGCACCAAAAAATTACATGTTTTTAGTCTGAAGAAATAGATAAAAACATTGTGCTGATTTTTTTTCTAAATGATTGTTTATTTCTGATGTCATAAAGTGCAGCTGTTTTCCTGCATTACCTGCTGTAATTCTGTCAATTACTAAACAACACCAACTAAACCACAGTCAGACGTAAGAAATACATTTATATGTAAATAAAGACGCATCATCAAAATGTCTACAATAGTTCATAAAAGATGACATTATTAGCATGAGCTGAGTTATCTAAAGGCACGCGATGATCCAGGTGTAGGGCAACTGTTACGGTGGGGAAAGGGAGGGAGTACCCAGGTGCAGAGAGGAGGAGGCGGAAGGGTTTAGGAGAACAGGATCTTTAATAACTAAAACCCAACAAACCAAAAATCACTGCAGAGCAGGCTAGAAACACTCAAACTCGAAAACTTGAAAACTCACAGGAACGGGGAAACATTAACCTATGGAGCAGCACAGGAGGAAGGGAAAGACAGGACTTAAATACATACAAGGCAACAAGACACAGGTGGAAACACTCAGGACTGATGGGGCAAGGTAAAACTCAAAACAACAACGGAACAGGAAATACTACAAAATAAAACAGGAAGTTAACTGAAAACATCACAGAACAAAAAGGAAACAAACCACAAGGGCAAAGAAACAGAAACCGTAACAGCAACAGGCAGCGCTTGCAGCTCTTCTCCGCGTGCCCTGTGTCACCTGGCAACCAGAGCCCACACTATCCCTCCCTTTTCGTTCTCACACACGCAGCCGCGTGTGACAGGAGACGGGAGCGCGCGGCTGCAGGGACGGTGATTCACAGGTTTCAGGCTGTAAACTCTGTGATTTAACAGACAATAGGAACCGATTAGAGGCGCAGATTTTTTTCCAAGCACTGAGCCGCTGTCACCGCCGCCCCCACGTTAAATTTGCGCTCCGGACAATTGGCCGTATTACCTGTGTCTAAAACCACCACTACCGCGCGGCCACCCTGGCATCGCACCGCATCCCCCCTGGGGGGGGCGCCCCACTATTTGAGAAGCACTGGTTTAATGATCCCCCCCGTCAACACACCTGAACCAATGTGGCAACCCAATTATTGACTCTATGCCACTCTTAGCAACGATTGGTCAGCATCATTGCATCTGAGCATGGCATTTACGAGTGCTTTTTGTCACATTGATCAAAGCGACCACAAGAGAACGTCATGCCAAAGAGACTTTATCCATCGGGGGCTGAAAAAAGATGAAGAACTTAAACATCAACCACAAGGTAAGTTTGGAGGATGTTGGGGCCCTATTTTTACATTGTCCTGCGTTTCTTTACAGCTGTGCGATTTATGTAAATTACTAATGATTTGAGGTAGAGTTTGCACATAAACGACCCCATTTGTCATAATTTCCAATGGAAAGTTCGAAAATAATTCTGACACCCAAGTTCCCAAGATGAGGTTGGACATGACCTTCCAAAACGTATTACTTTTTTGATGGGCGTATAATCTTCATACGTCGTCATTAAAATCTCAGACTCTGTCTCACTGAAGTATAGCACTCTCTTTTTTTCTCCACGCGTTTCCATGGTGACTCCGGAATTCGGCGATCCATTGAGAATGCCTTTATGTACTTGCCGTGCAGACACATTAACCCAGGGCTACCAAGTCGAGCGTAATTACGTTAAGTCATATCCGGTAATTTGGAACCGACATACCCAGAGAAAGCAAGTTCAGGCTTACTTCAGCCAGAGTTCAGTGTTAAAGTCCAGCTAGTTTAAACATGGTTTCTGGAATACCCCCCTGGTGGTGAGTCGGGTTAGCTGGCGGGAACCAGCGAAATAGTGAACCTGACCGCTGGTGCAGGCTGCCATTGGTGACATTGTTGGGCATTGATGATCTGGGTTAGACCATTACATCCTGTTGCCTAGCAACAAAGCCTTTCTCTTGATGTAATGGTGACATCATTTGACACCAAATGATGTTGCCAGGCAACAAAGCCTTTCTCTTGTTGCAATGGTGACATCATTTGACACCATATGATGTTGCCAGGCAACAAAGCCTTTCTCTGGATATAGTGGTGACATCATTTGACACCATATGATGGCTTTATGATGTCATTGTAAAAACTGGCATATAGAGGTACATTTGGCTATTGGAAACTTGTTCAAAGACACTAGTTTCACTCACATTTGAGTTTTGAAGCATTTTTGAAAGTCATGTTTCAACGACTAGGAAAAGTTCTAAGGAAAATCTTTTATCTTCATGCAGATCCTCCAAATTGTCCTTTTTCCTCAGACTTTGGAAAGGACAGTGTGAAATCTCAAGATGGTGCCAAAATGATACAAAAAGGCACCAAAAGGAGAATCTCTGAGGACAGCCAAGAATCTGAAACACCGGCAAAGAAAAAAAGGGAACTTGAGTTTCCTTCTCAAAAAGATGAATCTGCACACTCAAAACCCATTAGTAGCAGAAAGAGAAAGGCATCTGATATGGAACAACTACCAACCAAAAGAAAGAAAGAAAGCACAGATGAAGAAAAGGACCCAAAGCTTGAGTTTGAGGCAAAATATGTGGAGCTGAATCCACTTGGTGAAGGTGGTTGTGGATCTGTGTTT
The DNA here is from genome assembly GCA_023969325.1 of Oryzias curvinotus. Lineage (NCBI taxonomy): Eukaryota > Metazoa > Chordata > Actinopteri > Beloniformes > Adrianichthyidae > Oryzias > Oryzias curvinotus. The sequence goes on from CM043706.1 coordinate 34,654,393, forward strand.
AATGGCTATCGTAAATCAGATAAGTTAGTGGTGGCCATCAAGCACATCCCAAATGAAAAGATTTACTGCACACATATTGATGAGAGCGGACAAGAGTTATCTGTGGAAGTGGCTGTAATGTTAAAACTTCAGTCTGGAACATCAAATTCACCTGGCAGCACAGCACCTATCACCTTGCTAGACTGGTATGTGCTGCCACATGAACTGATTTTGGTGTTAGAGAGACCAATGCCAGCATCAGATCTTCAGTCCTACATTGAAAGACGTGGAGGTTCATTAAAAGAAAGTGAAGCCAAGATTATCCTCAAACAACTGGTAGAGGCAGCCATTCACCTTCAGGATGAAAAGATTTTCCACAGAGACATCAAACTGGAAAATATCTTGATAGAGATGCGTTCAGGCGCCCCACGAGTTCGTATCATTGACTTTGGACTCAGCTGCTTCACAGAGACAAATTCAAATCATAACACCTTCTATGGCACTGTATGTCACGTCCCTCCAGAATGGCTGTTCTGGTATCAATACAGCGCTGGACCCACAACAGTGTGGCAGCTGGGAATTGTCCTCTTTGATTGCCTTCACAAAAAACGCTTCAATTCATCTAGTTTTATAAGAAAAAAGACAAGAATCAACAACAGACTTTCTAAAGACTGCAAAGACTTTTTGAGGCAGTGTTTTACCAGACACCCAAAGGAGCGTCCAAGTCTGGAACAGATTCGCCTTCACCCTTGGCTCAACTAAATCTTACAGTAAACATTTCAGCCAAGAGCCAGCCAGTTGCGTTCCAGCTACTATAAAGACAGATATGATTGGATAAGATTGACAAGAAAAACTATACCTTTGAGGGAAAAGAGGCTGTTCCAACAACATAAGACAAGCCAGACATGGTGCAATGTCATTTAATATTTGTTAAAGATATTGTCTGGACTAAATAAACATTATAAATCAAACAAAACAATAATGATGTAGAAAAAAATCATAGTTTTTAGTTTATGAGCTCTTCCATTGACAAGTGGGTTTTTCTCTGGGTACTATTGCTTCCCACACAAATTTAGTTAAAATAGTAGATGTACTTTAGTATTAGTAATAGATACCCTTAAAATTAGACTAGTGAAAATAGAGTAAAATACAGTAATATTGTCTTTACAAAATAAACATTATAAATCAAACAAAACAAAAATGATGTAGATAATATTATAGCTTCTAGTTTATGAGCTCCTCCATTGACAAGTGGGTTTTTCTGTAGGTACTATGGTTTCCCGCACAAATTTACTTCAAATAGTAGATGTACTTTAGTATTAGTAGTAGAGAAACTTAAAATTAGTATAGTAAATAAAATATGACTTTTCTACTCAAGGAATGGAAAATTAGGCTGTTTTGGCAGCCTAAAAAGAAGCCCGACATACCACAATGTAAAGAGTAGCATTAAATCAGCATAGTAAATAAAGTAGAACATCATAAGGGACAAGACAGAAATAAAGTCATTACAGCAGCATAATAGTTAGCAATACACTGCACAAGGTAATTTCATTTTGCAAACAGAATGGTTGCAGTTTTGACAAGTAGATACAATAATCACAATAACGCGCCATAGAACTAAAATAGAAATAAAAAGATAGAAAAATATATGATAAAAATAATGAAATAAAAAAATCTTTAAAAAATCCTAGTTTTAAACTTGTGAGCTCTTTCAATTGGCCTGTGGGTTTCTCTCCGGGTACTCCGGCTTCCCACACAAATTCTGTAGTATTTGAGAAAAAAAAAAAAAAAAAAAGTAACTCCGCCAGAGTGACTTTACAATCACTTTGCCGGTCCCAAGCCCGGATAAAGGAGGAGGGTTAACTTTATAACTGTAGGAAAAACTATCTTCAACAGAATACCAATCATTGGTTTTTCTCTCTGAGTTGAGGCTGCTTTACTCACAGTTTTTTCCTTCAGCACATTGCCTGCCTCACCTGCCTCAAAGCTAATTGCCCTGTCACTCTGATGTGGTACTTTGAGAGGATCATCCTAAGTCCCATTAAAACCCCTACATGTCTGATGTGCTTCACATCTTTAAATGCACAACATTTGGGGGCGTAGGAAACGGCCGTTGGAAGGGGGGGCCTGGTTTGGCACATTGGTGGGGGTTCCGCAGTATCTGCTGAGATTGGGCGTGAGGGATGTTGGCGGTGTGATTGGGCGGGTGTCAGGCCTGGCAGTATCAACCTAATGAACAACATAAACATTTGTAACTGTTCATCATTAATGCTTAAGTTACGTAATCACTGAGCCACAAGGCCACACCTTATACAGGAGCTTGACGAGAAATAGATTGCAGCTGTGAATCTCACAGGAAACCTCGGAGGAGGGGAGGGCATCCAGGAGAAGTCACAGCCTGCCAGACTAATCAAAACAGAATATCGAATGCATCAAAACTATGAATTAACACATATGGAATTATATACATAACAGAAAAGTGTGAAACAACTGAAAATATGTCATATTGTAGGTTCTTCAAAGTAGCCACCTTTTGATTTGATTACTGCTTTGCACACTCTTGGCATTCTCTTGATGAGCTTCTAGAGGTAGTCGCCTGAAATGGTCTTCCAACAAACAGTCTTGAAGGAGTTTTCCAGAGATGCTTAGCACTTGTTGGTCCTTTTGCCTTCACTCTGCGGTCCAGCTCACCCCAAACCATCTGGATTGGGTTTAGGTCTGGTGACTGTGGAGGCCAGGTCATCTGGCACAGCACCCCTCTCCTCTTGGTCAAATAGCCCTTACACAGCCTGGAGGTGTGTTTGGGGTCATTGTCCTGTTGAAAAATAAATGATGGTCTAACTAAACGCAAGATGCTGTGGCAGCCATGCTGGTTCAGTATGACTTCAATTTGGAATAATTCCCCAACAGTGTCACCAGTAAAGCACCCCCCACACCATCACACCTCCTCCTCCATGCTTCACGGTGGGAACCAGGTATGTAGAGTCCATCCATTCAACTTTTCTGCGTGGTTGGAACCAAAAATCTCCAATTTGGACTCATCAGACCAAAGCACAGATTTCCACTGGTCTAATGTCCATTCCTTGTGTTCTTTAGCCCAAACAAGTCTCTTCTGCTTGGTGCCTTTCTTTAGCAGTGGTTTCCTAGCAGATATTCTACCATGAAAGCCTGATTCACAGTCTCCTTTGAACAGTTGTTGTAGAGATGTATCTGCTGCTGGAACTCTGTGCCATTGACCTGCTCTCTAATCTGAGCTGCTGTTAACCTGCCATTTCTGAGGCTGGTGACTCGAATGAATTTATCCTCTGCAGCAGAGGTGACTCTTGGTCTTCCTTTCCTGGGGCGGTCCGCATGTGAGCCAGTTTCTTTGTAGCGCTTGATGGTTTAATTGACTGCACTTGGGGACACTCTCAAAGTTTTCCCAATTTTTTGGACTGACTGACCTTCATTTCTTAAAGTAATGATGGCCACTTGTTTTTCTATACTTAGTTGCTTTTTACTTGCCATAATACAAATTCTGGTAAATGGCGTATACCTATAAAGCACTTTTCTACCTATAAGGCCTAAAGCGCTTTACAGTCACAGATCCATTCACCCAGTCACACACACATTCACACACTGGTGGCGGCTCCGCTGCCAAAAACTGGTGCCAACCTACAACCAGAGGACTATCAAGATCAGTAGGACTATTAGCTGTGTATCCGCCTGACCATGGCTGGCCTCCCTATACGTGAATTACGCAGCCGCGAAGGGCCCCGCCGTCACCACCAAAGTGGCTGGGAAAGAAAGACCCAAATCTGGCAACCCATTTCATAGCACTTCCGAACCAACGTGCGCTCTAAATGTTTGTTTAATGCAGTGCTTCTCAATTATTTTTGGCCAGGCCCCCCCTAGGAAAAAGAAAATGTTTTGCGCCCCCCCTAACCCGCCCATAACCCCCACCCCCACCCCACACACTGACAATATATTAGGTAATTGTCTATAAAAATTGTGTAAGTTTACCTAAAATTGTATCTTTTAACATGAACAAAAGAAAAAAGCAAAATGAATCCACTTTCAATGTCATGGCTAACGTAACGGGCAGACCCAGACGCTGGAACCCGGTAGAAACACAGGGTGAGTTTGTGGATGAGAGAAAAGGTTTTAATATTGATTCTTGGTTAGTAAATGGGTCCTGGCGGAGCTGTGGCGTCCCTGGGGAATCCGACGGCGGGGATGGTTCGGTTCGGCAGCCCGTGGCGTCACTGGTATTAATGACCGTAAGGAGGCAGAGGCTCGTGGTGAGACAGAAGGTTTTTCTGTGGCTTGGATCCGTGGGGAGAATGACTGCTGCAACCACTCATGGTGAATGAATCCTGGAGACAAACAGAGAGCAAGACTTAGAGAGGAGCAAAACAAGGACTGTGGCTATGAACGTGGCGACCATGCTAAGCACCACAGAGGAGCAACGAACTAGCGACGAATCCTGATCCTGGATCTCCTTATGAAGGCCGGCTGAAGATGAGGTGAGTGGAAGCAGCTGTGTCTAATCAGGAGCCAAGCAGAGAGGGGAGGAGTCTGACAGAGGCACCATGACATTCAAATTTCAAATCATATTAACTTTATTTAGCCACACAGAAACCCTGTTCTAGTCTAAAACAGAAAAGAAGCTTAAAGTGCCGGAAATAAAAAATCTGTCGGGCCTTATTAAAACTAGAAACATTGTCACTAACTGAACCATTTGATGCTGAGAAAAATAACTCAATCAATAAATCATATTAAATGTAAATTGATCAGAAACATGAACACAGCAGCACCAAAAAATTACATGTTTTTAGTCTGAAGAAATAGATAAAAACATTGTGCTGATTTTTTTTCTAAATGATTGTTTATTTCTGATGTCATAAAGTGCAGCTGTTTTCCTGCATTACCTGCTGTATTTCTGTCAATTACTAAACAACATCAACTAAACCACAGTCAGACGTAAGAAATACATTTATATGGAAAATAAAGAGGTGTCATCAAAATGTCTACAATAGTTCATAAAAGATGACATTATTAGCATGAGCTGAGTTATCTAAAGGCACGCGATGATCCAGGTGTTGGGCAACTGTTACGGTGGGGAAAGGGAGGGAGTACCCAGGTGCAGAGAGGAGGAGGCGGAAGGGTTCAGGAGAACAGGATCTTTAATAACTAAAACCCAGCAAACCAAAAATCACTGCAGAGCAGGCTAGAAACACTCAAACTCGAAAACTTGAAAACTCACAGGAACGGGGAAACATTAACCTATGGAGCAGCACAGGAGGAAGGGAAAGACAGGACTTAAATACATACAAGGCAACAAGACACAGGTGGAAACACTCAGGACTGATGGGGCAAGGTAAAACTCAAAACAACAACGGAACAGGAAATACTACAAAATAAAACAGGAAGTTAACTGAAAACATCACAGAACAAAAAGGAAACAAACCACAAGGGCAAAGAAACAGAAACCGTAACATAACCCCCCCCTCAAGGAACCGCACCGAGGTTCCTCCAATGGTCCAGGAGGAGGGGGCCCGAAAGGCCAATCCAAGGGCCAACAGTAGTCCGGCGAAGCGGGTCCGGAGGACGGCCCGGAGACCGCCCTGTCCATCGAGGCGGATCCGGAGGGCGGCCGGGAGGCAGCGCCATCCGGCATCGACAGTCTAACCAGCAAACGGCTGGCGGCTCGGGCTCAGAGTCTGGAACTGGTGGCTAGGGCTCGGGGTCCGCGGCGGGCGGCTGGGGCTCGGGGTCCGCGGCGGGCGGCTGGGGCTCGGCCTCCGCGGCGGGCGGCTGGGGCTCGGCCTCCGCGGCGGGCGGCTGGGGCTCGGCCTCCGCGGCGGGCGGCTGGGGCTCGGGGTCCTCTGCGGGCGGCTCGGGTTCGGGGTCCTCTGCGGGCAGCTCGGGTTCGGGGTCCTCTGCGGGCGGCTCGGGTTCGGGGTCCTCTGCGGGTGGCTCGGGTTCGGGGTCCTCTGCGGGCGGCTCGGGTTCAGGGTCCTCTGCGGGCGGCTCGGGTTCAGGGTCCTCTGCGGGTGGCTCGGGTTCAGGGTCCGCGGCGGGCGGCTCGGGTTCAGGGTCCGCGGCAGGCGGCTCGCGTTCAGGGTCCGCGGCAGGCGGCTCGGGCTCGGGCCAGACGACTGGTGCTGGGGGCTCGGGCCAGACGACTGGTGCTGGGGGCTCGGGCCAGACGACTGGTGCTGGGGGCTCGGGCCAGACGACTGGTGCTGGCGGCTCGGGCCAGACGACTGGTGCTGGGGGCTCGGGCCAGACGACTGGTGCTGGCGGCTCGGGCCAGACGACTGGTGCTGGGGGCTCGGGCCAGACGACTGGTGCTGGCGGCTCGGGCCAGACGACTGGTGCTGGGGGCTCGGGCCAGACGACTGGTGCTGGCGGCTCGGGCCAGACGACTGGTGCAGGGAGGGGTTGAGGCGTGTCCGGTTCCCTTTCGGTCTGCCATCCCCCTGTCCAGGACCCTCCTGGGAGCAGGAACAGGGGGGGTGGCGTCCGGCAACGAACTAGCGACGAATCCTGATCCTGGATCTCCTTATGAAGGCCGGCTGAAGATGAGGTGAGTGGAAGCAGCTGTGTCTAATCAGGAGCCAAGCAGAGAGGGGAGGAGTCTGACAGAGGCACCATGACATTCAAATTTCAAATCATATTAACTTTATTTAGCCACACAGAAACCCTGTTCTAGTCTAAAACAGAAAAGAAGCTTAAAGTGCCGGAAATAAAAAATCTGTCGGGCCTTATTAAAACTAGAAACATTGTCACTAACTGAACCATTTGATGCTGAGAAAAATAATTCAATCAATAAATAATATTAAATGTAAATTGATCTGAAACATGAACACAGCAGCACCAAAAAATTACATGTTTTTAGTCTGAAGAAATAGATAAAAACATTGTGCTGATTTTTTTTCTAAATGATTGTTTATTTCTGATGTCATAAAGTGCAGCTGTTTTCCTGCATTACCTGCTGTATTTCTGTCAATTACTAAACAACATCAACTAAACCACAGTCAGACGTAAGAAATACATTTATATGTAAATAAAGACGCATCATCAAAATGTCTACAATAGTTCATAAAAGATGACATTATTAGCATGAGCTGAGTTATCTAAAGGCACGCGATGATCCAGGTGTAGGGCAACTGTTACGGTGGGGAAAGGGAGGGAGTACCCAGGTGCAGAGCGGAGGAGGCGGAAGGGTTCAGGAGAACAGGATCTTTAATAACTAAAACCCAACAAACCAAAAATCACTGCAGAGCAGGCTAGAAACACTCAAACTCGAAAACTTGAAAACTCACAGGAACGGGGAAACATTAACCTATGGAGCAGCACAGGAGGAAGGGAAAGACAGGACTTAAATACATACAAGGCAACAAGACACAGGTGGAAACACTCAGGACTGATGGGGCAAGGTAAAACTCAAAACAACAACGGAACAGGAAATACTACAAACTAAAACAGGAAGTTAACTGAAAACATCACAGAACAAAAAGGAAACAAACCACAAGGGCAAAGAAACAGAAACCGTAACAGCAACAAGCAGCGCTTGCAGCTCTCCTCCGCGTGCCCTGTGTCACCTGGCAACCAGAGCCCACACTATCCCTCCCTTTTCGTTCTCACACACGCAGCCGCGTGTGACAGGAGACGGGAGCGCGCGGCTGCAGGGACGGTGATTCACAGGTTTCAGGCTGTAAACTCTGTGATTTAACAGACAATAGGAACCGATTAGAGGCGCAGATTTTTTTCCAAGCACTGAGCCGCTGTCACCGCCGCCCCCACGTTAAATTTGCGCTCCGGACAATTGGCCGTATTACCTGTGTCTAAAACCACCACTACCGCGCGGCCACCCTGGCATCGCACCGCATCCCCCCTGGGGGGCGCGCCCCACTATTTGAGAAGCACTGGTTTAATGATCCCCCCCGTCAACACACCTGAACCAATGTGGCAACCCAATTAATGACTCTATGCCACTCTTAGCAACGATTGGTCAGCATCATTGCATCTGAGCATGGCATTTACGAGTGCTTTTTGTCACATTGATCAAAGCGACCACAAGAGAACGTCATGCCAAAGAGACTTTATCCATCGGGGGCTGAAAAAAGATGAAGAACTTAAACATCAACCACAAGGTAAGTTTGGAGGATGTTGGGGCCCTATTTTTACATTGTCCTGCGTTTCTTTACAGCTGTGCGATTTATGTAAATTACTAATGATTTGAGGTAGAGTTTGCACATAAACGACCCCATTTGTCATAATTTCCAATGGAAAGTTCGAAAATAATTCTGACACCCAAGTTCCCAAGATGAGGTTGGACATGACCTTCCAAAACGTATTACTTTTTTGATGGGCGTATAATCTTCATACGTCGTCATTAAAATCTCAGACTCTGTCTCACTGAAGTATAGCACTCTCTTTTTTTCTCCACGCGTTTCTATGGTGACTCCGGAATTCGGCGATCCATTGAGAATGCCTTTATGTACTTGCCGTGCAGACACATTAACCCAGGGCTACCAAGTCGAGCGTAATTACGTTAAGTCATATCCGGTAATTTGGAACCGACATACCCAGAGAAAGCAAGTTCAGGCTTACTTCAGCCAGAGTTCAGTGTTAAAGTCCAGCTAGTTTAAACATGGTTTCTGGAATACCCCCCTGGTGGTGAGTCGGGTTAGCTGGCGGGAACCAGCGAAATAGTGAACCTGACCGCTGGTGCAGGCTGCCATTGGTGACAGTAGCCGCGTTTACATGGGCAAAAGTAATCGGAAAGAATGCCTGATCGGAAAGAAAATGTGTCATGTAAACGCGCCGTTCGGAATACTCTGCCCCGGTCAGACTTGTTCAGATCAAAATTTCTTTCCGATCGAGATAGGTGGGTTATACCGATCCTTTATCCGATCGTTGGTCATGTAAACGGTCATTCCGATCGTGTGTCACTTCTGCTCTGGTTTACGTCATTCATAGATGGTGTTTCGCTGATAGAAAGCTTTGAAGCGCACACGGGACCAATCAGCTGTTCTGCGGCGGCCCCCTGAAAAGCACCGCTCCGCTCTCGCCCCGCTGGCTCTCTGCCTCTCTTACACCCCTCAGGAAGGGGCTGCCGGGGAGGAGCGCTTCGTGCCCACTGAGGTCTGGACCCGGCACCCGAGCTCTGCATTCGGGCTCCGGTGCCAGTGGACCGAGTGAACCTCTCTGAGCAGAGCAGGCGGATTTATTGTGTTTGGGGGGGGGGGGGGGGGGGGGGTGCTTTGTTACGTGTGCGTTTTGTTGTTTCGTTATGTGTGAGAATTCGGACTGCGAGCCGACCCGCCGCTCTGGGTTCGCGGCTGCAGGACTCAGGACTCGGCCCGTCAGCTCACACATTTGGGTCGGTGTGTGAGCTTCAAAGCAGAAATGTCGCTCAGTCCTTAGAAACTGTCCAAACAATCACGTGGATTTGTGTTTCCAGTTGTGTCCCGACAAAATAAAGGCTGAATAAAGGCTCATTCCCAAACATTTGCGTGCAGCCAAGCTAATGTTGTTAGCCCGTGTTTATAGCCTCTCCTAAGCCTTCCAGCTCCGTTCTTCCACCAAAAAGCACCGAACACACGGATTAAATATAAAACGATGAGCGAATAGACGCTTCATAATATTCATAACATTAATAAAAGCAAGTTTGGAAGATCGTCTCGTATATTACAGAGCTGCTGCATAAATGTATGTGAGAGCAAAGGTTTGTTTACAACGGGACACTTCCTTCCGGGAGTTTTTACACTACTGCGCATGCCCAAATGATTTATTCCGAACGAAACTGTGACCCATGGGAACGCTTGTTCTAATCGGAAAAAGGTTTTCTGTGCCCATGTGCACGGGTGAATTTTAACCCGACCATTGATCCGATCAAGATATTTTGCCCATGTAAACGCGGCTATTGTTGGGCATTGATGATGATATTATTGATATCTGGGTTAGACCATTACATCCTGTTGCCTAGCAACAAAGCCTTTCTCTTGATGTAATGGTGACATCATTTGACACCAAATGATGTTGCCAGGCAACAAAGCCTTTCTCTTGTTGCAATGGTGACATCATTTGACACCATATGATGTTGCCAGGCAACAAAGCCTTTCTCTGGATATAGTGGTGACATCATTTGACACCATATGATGGCTTTATGATGTCATTGTAAAAACTGGCATATAGAGGTACATTTGGCTATTGGAAACTTGTTCAAAGACACTAGTTTCACTCACATTTGAGTTTTGAAGCATTTTTGAAAGTCATGTTTCAACGACTAGGAAAAGTTCTAAGGAAAATCTTTTATCTTCATGTAGATCCTCCAAATTATCCTTTTTCCTCAGACTTGGGAAAGGACAGTGTGAAATCTCAAAATGGTGCCAAAATCATACAAAAAGGCACCAAAAGGAGAATCTCTGAGGACAGCCAAGAATCTGAAACACCGGCAAAGAAAAAAAGGGAACTTGAGTTTCCTTCTCAAAAAGATGAATCTGCACACTCAAAACCCATTAGTAGCAGAAAGAGAAAGGCATCTGATATGGAACAACTACCAACCAAAAGAAAGAAAGAAAGCACAGATGAAGAAAAGGACCCAAAGCTTGAGTTTGAGGCAAAATATGTGGAGCTGAATCCACTTGGTAAAGGTGGTTGTGGATCTGTGTTTAATGGCTATCGCAAATCAGATAAGTTAGTGGTGGCCATCAAGCACATCCCAAATGAAAAGATTTACTGCACACATATTGATGAGAGCGGACAAGAGTTATCTGTGGAAGTGGCTGTAATGTTAAAACTTCAGTCTGGAACATCAAATTCACCTGGCAGCACAGCACCTATCACCTTGCTAGACTGGTATGTGCTGCCACATGAACTGATTTTGATGTTAGAGAGACCAATGCCAGCATCAGATCTTCAGTCCTACATTGAAAGACGTGGAGGTTCATTAAAAGAAAGTGAAGCCAAGATTATCCTCAAACAACTGGTAGAGGCAGCCATTCACCTTCAGGATGAAAAGATTTTCCACAGAGACATCAAACTGGAAAATATCTTGATAGAGATGCGTTCAGGCGCCCCACGAGTTCGTATCATTGACTTTGGACTCAGCTGCTTCACAGAGACAAATTCAAATCATAACACCTTCTATGGCACTGTATGTCACGTCCCTCCAGAATGGCTGTTCTGGTATCAATACAGCGCTGGACCCACAACAGTGTGGCAGCTGGGAATTGTCCTCTTTGATTGCCTTCACAAAAAACGCTTCAATTCATCTAGTTTTATAAGAAAAAAGACAAGAATCAACAACAGACTTTCTAAAGACTGCAAAGACTTTTTGAGGCAGTGTTTTACCAGACACCCAAAGGAGCGTCCAAGTCTGGAACAGATTCGCCTTCACCCTTGGCTCAACTAAATCTAACAGTAAACATTTCAGCCAAGAGCCAGCCAGTTGCGTTCCAGCTACTATAAAGACAGATATGATTGGATAAGATTGACAAGAAAAACTATACCTTTGAGGGAAAAGAGGCTGTTCCAACAACATAAGACAAGCCAGACATGGTGCAATGTCATTTAATATTTGTTAAAGATATTGTCTGGACTAAATAAACATTATAAATCAAACAAAACAATAATGATGTAGAAAAAAATCATAGTTTTTAGTTTATGAGCTCTTCCATTGACAAGTGGGTTTTTTCTCTGGGTACTATTGCTTCCCACACAAATTTAGTTAAAATTGTAGATGTACTTTAGTATTACTAATATATACCCTTAAAATTAGACTAGTGAAAATAGAGTAAAATACAGTAATATTGTCTTTACAAAATAAACATTATAAATCAAACAAAACAAAAATGATGTAGATAATATTATAGCTTCTAGTTTATGAGCTCCTCCATTGACAAGTGGGTTTTTCTGTAGGTACTATGGTTTCCCGTACAAATTTACTTCAAATAGTCGATGTACTTTAGTATTAGTAGTAGAGAAACTTAAAATTAGTATAGTAAATAAAATATGACTTTTCTACTCAAGGAATGGAAAATTAGGCTGTTTTGGCAGCCTAACAAGAAGCCCGACATACCACAATGTAAAGAGTAGCATTAAATCAGCATAGTAAAGTAGAACATCATAAGGGACAAGACAGAAATAAAGTCATTACAGCAGCATAACAGTTAGCAATACACTGCACAAGGTAATTTCATTTTGCAAACAGAATGGTTGCAGTTTTGACAAGTAGATACAATAATCACAATAACGCGCCATAGAACTAAAATAGAAATAAAAAGATAGAAAAATATACGATAAAAAATAATGAAATAAAAAAATCTTTAAAAAATCCTAGTTTTAAACTTGTGAGCTCTTTCAATTGGCCTGTGGGTTTCTCTCCGGGTACTCCGGCTTCCCACACAAATTCTGTAGTATTTGAGAGAGAAAAAAAAAAAAAAGTAACTCCGCCAGAGTGATTTTACAATCACTTTGCCGGTCCCAAGCCCGGATAAAGGAGGAGGGTTAACTTTATAACTGTAGGAAAAACTATCTTCAACAGAATACCAATCATTGGTTTTTCTCTCTGAGTTGAGGCTGCTTTACTCAGTTTTTTCCTTCAGCACATTGCCTGCCTCACCTGCCTCAAAGCTAATTGCCCTGTCACTCTGATGTGGTACTTTGAGAGGATCATCTTTAGTCCCATTAAAACCCCTTCAGGCCGTACATGTCTGATGTGCTTCACATCTTTAAATGCACAACATTTGGGGGCGTAGGAAACGGCCATTGAAAGGGGGGGCCTGGTTTGGCACATTGGTGGGGGTTCCGCAGTATCTGCTGAGATTGGGCGTGAGGGATGTTGGCGGTGTGATTGGGCGGGTGTCAGACATGGCAGTATCAACCTAATGAACACCATAAACATTTGTAACTGTTCATCATTAATGCTTAAGTTACGTAATCACTGAGCCACAAGGCCACACCTTATACAGGAGCTTGACGAGAAATAGATTGCAGCTGTGAATCTCACAGGAGACCTCGGAGGAGGGGAGGGCATCCAGGAGAAGTCACAGCCTGCCAGACTAATCAAAACAGAATATCGAAGGCATCAAAACTATGAATTAACACATATGGAATTATATACATAACAGAAAAGTGTGAAACAACTGAAAATATGTCATATTGTAGGTTCTTCAAAGTAGCCACCTTTTGCTTTGATTACTGCTTTGCACACTCTTGGCATTCTCTTGATGAGCTTCTAGAGGTAGTCACCTGAAATGGTCTTCCAACAAACAGTCTTGAAGGAGTTTTCCAGAGATGCTTAGCACTTGTTGGTCCTTTTGCCTTCACTCTGCGGTCCAGCTCACCCCAAACCATCTGGATTGGGTTTAGGTCTGGTGACTGTGGAGGCCAGGTCATCTGGCGCAGCACCCCTCTCCTCTTGGTCAAATAGCCCTTACACAGCCTGGAGGTGTGTTTGGGGTCATTGTCCTGTTGAAAAATAAATGATGGTCCAACTAAACGCAAGATGCTGTGGTAGCCATGCTGGTTTAGTATGACTTCAGTGTGGAATAATTCCCCAACAGTGTCACCAGTAAAGCACCCCCACACCATCACACCTCCTCCTCCATGCTTCACGGTGGGAACCAGGCATGTAGAGTCCATCCATTCAACTTTTCTGCGTTGCACAAAGACACGGTGGTTGGAACCAAAAATCTCCAATTTGGACTCATCAGACCAAAGCATAGATTTCCACTGGTCTAATGTCAATTCCTTGTGTTCTTTAGCCCAAACAAGTCTCTTCTGCTTGGTGCCTTTCTTTAGCAGTGGTTTCCTAGCAGATATTCTACCATGAAGGCCAGATTCACAGTCTCCTTTGAACAGTTGTTGTAGAGATGTGTCTGCTGCTGGAACTCTGTGCCATTGACCTGCTCTCTAATCTGAGCTGCTGTTAACCTGCCATTTCTGAGGCTGGTGACTCGAATGAATTTATCCTCTGCAGCAGAGGTGACTCTTGGTCTTCCTTTCCTGGGGCGGTCCGCATGTGAGCCAGTTTCTTTGTAGCGCTTGATGGTTTCATTGACTGCACTTGGGGACACTCTCAAAGTTTTCCCAATTTTTTGGACTGACTGACCTTCATTTCTTAAAGTAATGATGGCCACTTGTTTTTCTATACTTAGTTGCTTTTTACTTGCCATAATACAAATTCTGGTAAATGGCGTATACCTATAAAGCACTTTTCTACCTATAAGGCCTAAAGCGCTTTACAGTCACAGATCCATTCACCCAGTCACACACACATTCACACACTGGTGGCGGCTCCGCTGCCAAAAACTGGTGCCAACCTACAACCAGAGGACTATCAAGATCAGTAGGACTATTAGCTGTGTATCCGCCTGACCATGGCTGGCCTCCCTATACGTGAATTACGCAGCCGCGTAGGGCCCCGCCGTCACCACCAAAGTGGCTGGGAAAGAAAGACCCAAATCTGGCAACCCATTTCATAGCACTTCCGAACCAATGTGCGCTCTAAATGTTTGTTTAATGCAGTGCTTCTCAATTATTTTTGGCCAGGCCCCCCGAGCAAAAAGAAAATGTTTCGCGCCCCCCCCTAACCCCCCATATCCCCCACCCCAACCCCACACACTCACACAGTGACAATATATTAGGTAATTGTCTATAAAATTGTGTACGTTTACCTAAAATTGTATCTTTTAACATGAACAAAAGAAAAAAGCAAAATGAATCCACTTTCAATGTCATGGCTAACGTAACGGGCAGACCCAGACGCTGGAACCCGGTAGAAACACAGGGTGAGTTTGTGGATGAGAGAAAAGGTTTTAATATTGATTCTTGGTTAGTAGATGGGTCCTGGCGGAGCTGTGGCGTCCAAGGGGAATCCGACGGCGGGGATGGTTCGGTTCAGCGGCCCGTGGCGTCATTGGTATTAATGACCGTAAGGAGGCAGAGGCTCGTGGTGAGACAGGAGGTTTTTCTGTGGCTTGGATCCGAGGGGAGAATGACTGCTGCAACCACTCATGGTGAATGAATCCTGGAGACAAACAGAGAGCAAGACTTAGAGAGGAGCAAAACAAGGACTGTGGCTATGAACGTGGCGACCATGCTAAGCACCACAGATGAGCAACGAACTAGCGACGAATCCTGATCCTGGATCTCCTTATGAAGGCCGGCTGAAGATGAGGTGAGTGGAAGCAGCTGTGTCTAATCAGGAGCCAAGCAGAGAGGGGAGGAGTCTGACAGAGGCACCATGACAGTACCCCTCCCTCAACGACCACCTCCAGGCGGTCCAGGGCGGCGATCCGGGTGGGCTCGGTAGAAGTCCCTAATGAGCGAGGGATCCAAGATGAGGGAGCGGGAGATCCAAGAGCGCTCCTCCGGACCGTAACCCTCCCAGTCGACCAGGAACTGGAATCCGCAACCCCTACGCCGGACCTCCAAAACCCGGCTGACAGTATAGGCAGGAGCGCCGTCGACGATCCGGGCGGGAGGTGGGGAAGCGGACGGTGGGCACAGAGGACTGTCCAAAACAGGCTTGATCTGAGAGACATGAAATGAAGGATGTACCTTGAGGGCTTTGGGTAGCCTTAGACGGACACAGGTGGGATTGACAATCTTGTCGATGACATAGGGTCCGATGAACCGAGGAGCCAGTTTACGAGACGAGGCTTGAATAGGGATATTGCGTGTCGAGAGCCAGACCCTCTGCCCAGGCTGGTAGTCGGGTCCCACCACCCTGCGACGATCGGCGATGCGGCAGTTGCTCTCCTTGGTGCGGAGGAGAGCTGCCCTAGTCTGGTGCCAGACGCGTTGACAGCGCTGGAGATGGTGTTGGACTGAGGGCACTGCCAGATCAAGTTCCTGTGACGGAAACAGAGGTGGTGAGTACCCAAGGGCGGCCTCGAACGGGGAGATCCCAGTAGCGGTGGAGGGATGAGTATTGTGGGCATACTCAATCCAAACCAGATACTGGGACCAGTCCTGTTGGTTCTGTGCCGCCAGACAGCGCAAGGCTGCCTCCAGTTCCTGGTTCGCTCTCTCCGCTTGGCCGTTGGATTGGGGGTGATAGCCAGATGAGAGACTGACCGTGGCCCCCAAGGCCGAACAGAAGGCCTTTCAGACCTGGGAAACAAACTGAGGACCACGGTCAGAGACAATGTCTGTGGGGATTCCATGGCGGAAAACATGATTGACCATGACGTCGGCAGTTTCTGTGGCAGTGGGCAGTTGAGGCAATGGTATGAAATGTGCCATCTTAGAGAACCGGTCAATGACTGTGAAAATGACAGTGTTACCTTGTGAAGGGGGTAAACCAGTGACAAATCTATAGCCAGATGAGACCAGGGGTGCTTGGGCGTGGGCAGAGGATGAAGGAGGCCGGCCGGAGCAGACGATGACGATTTAGAACGGGCACATGTGGTACAGGCTGAGATGTATTCCCGTACGTCCTTTCTCATGGATGGCCAGAAGAACCTCCTCCGGATGAGGTTGAGCGTGCGATGAACCCCTCCATGACATGCCACTCGGGAAGAATGTCCCCAGGAAATGACGTCTGAACGGACCGAAGGTGGAACGAACAACGTGCCCCTGGGAACGGGAGGAGGATTAGGTTCCTCACCTTGGGCTTGTAACACCTTAGACTCCACATCCCAGGTCAGGTTGCCGATGACACAGGTGGAAGGTAGAATGGTGGTGGTGGTGTCCTGTTCAGCGGGACTGTACTTCCGGGAGAGTGCGTCGGGCTTAATGTTGCGGGAACCTGGCCTGTAAGTGATCGTGAAACGGAAACGGTCAAAAAAGAGGCACCAACGAGCTTGTCTGGAGTTTAGTCTTTTGGCTGTTCTGAGGTATTCCAAGTTCTTATGATCTGTCCAGACGATGAAAGTTTGTTCCGCTCCCTCTAACCAGTGACGCCACTCTTCCAGGGCCTGTTTGATAGCCAGCAGCTCTCGGTTGCCCACATCATAATTCTGCTCTGCGGGAGACAGTTTGCGTGAATAAAAGGCACATGGCTTGAGTTTTTCAGAGCCCTTTTCTTTCTGGGATAATACAGCTCCTACCCCAGAATCAGAGGCGTCCACTTCTACTATGAATTGGCGTGTAGGATCTGGTTGGATCAGAATAGGAGCAGAAATAAACAGTTCTTTGAGCTTAGTGAAGGCTAGTTGAGCCTCGGGTGTCCATTGAAAAGGGTGATTGGTGGAGGTTAACTGCGTGAGCGGGGCGGCGATACTGCTGAAGTTCCGGATGAAGCGTCTGTAAAAATTCGCAAATCCGAGGAACTGCTGTAACTTTTTGCGATTCTCGGGAGGCTCCCAGTTCTTAACTGCCTCAATCTTAGCGGGGTCTGGACGAATCTGTCCAGCCTCGATGATGTAACCGAGAAATTGAACTGTCTTGACGTGGAATTCACATTTTTCCTGTTTGACATAAAGCTGATTTTCCAGAAGTCTCTTGAGAACCAGACGGACGTGATGCTCGTGTTGGGTTTGATTGCGTGAATAAATCAGGATGTCATCCAGATAAATGAACATGAAACGGTTGATGAAGTCCCTGAGGATGTCATTGACCATCCTTTGAAACACAGGGGGTGCATTAGTTAAGCCGAACGGCATGACCAGATACTCATAGTGACCTAATGGGGTGTTGAACGCCGTTTTCCATTCGTCCCCGTCTTTTATCCTCACAAGATGATAGGCGTTCCTAAGATCTAATTTGGTGAAAATCCGTGCGTCTTGAATGGAGTCGAAAACCGACGAGATGAGTGGCAGAGAGTACTTGTCTTTTATAGTAATTTGATTTAATTCTGGATAGTCTATGCAGGGACGAAGAGTTTTGTCCTTCTTCTCCACAAAAAAGAAACCGGCCCCTACAGGAGAAGAGGATGGTCTGATGTGACCCAGAGACAGGGCTTCCTGGACATAATTTTCCATTGCCAGTTTTTCGGGGCCAGACAGGTTGAATAAATGCCCCTTGGGCAAGGTGGCTCCAGGAAGCAGATTAATAGCGCAGTCATATGGACGGTGGGGCGGAAGAGCGCTAGCCTTAACTTTACAAAAAACATTCCGTAGATCATGGTAACATGAAGGAACTTTGGAAAGGTCAATTTCGCTATGGTCATTGTGAGTGGAGATGGATGAGGCAGGAACGGCTGAAAGAAGACAATTGGCAAGGCAGAATGAACTCCAATTGTTTATCGTTCTAATCGCCCAGTTAAACTGTGGGTTGTGCTGTTTTAACCAGGAGTAGCCCAAAACTATGGGAGTATGAGTGGATTGCGTGATGAGGAGTTGGATGGTTTCTCTGTGGTTACCTGAGGTGACGAGTAGTAATGGCTTGGTGCGCTGGGTTATACGTGAGAGGTGCTGCCCTCCCAGGCCAGAGGCTTCAATGGGCACATCCAGAGGTTCTGTGGGAATGGACAATTGTTTAACCAGATGTTGATCAATGAGACTCTGCTCCGCCCCAGAGTCTACTAAAGCACTTAGCTCGAAAACATGGGTCTGAAAACAGATTTTGACTGGAAGGAGTAAGAAATTGCTGTCAGAGTTCTTACTGGATTGGTCCCCCCGTGAACTGCCTTTTAGCGGTGGGGTCCTGCAGTTTAAACAGAGAGGACAGGTGTGGACATGATGACCTTGGTTGCCACAATAAAAACAGGACCCCTCCTCTCGATGTTTGCGGCGTTCCTCTTGTGTGAGTTTAGAGTGTCTTATTTGCATGGGTTCTTCAGGAGACTTTTGTATTATAAAGTTTTCAGTATGAAAAGGGGAATCTGGCGAGGGAATCGTGAGTGGACAGTGGTTAATATTGTGCATGGTTGGGGGCCTTTCACGTTGACGTTCGCGTAAACGTAGGTCCGAACGCAGAGCTGCAGTAACCAATTCCTCGAATGTACGTGGTTCAGGCTGTGAACAGAGATGGTCTTTGATTCTTTCACTTAACGATTGATAAAAAATGCCTTTAATGGCGAGATCGGGCCATCCTGCTTCGACGGTTAGGATGCGGAAATCAATCACGTGGTCACTGACTGAGCGGTTGTGTTGTTTTAAATTGAGCAGCCGCCGGGTGGCCTCCTCCTGCTTACGGGATTGATCAAAAACAAGCCTGAATTCATTAATGAAGCGATCGTATGAACGATGAGTAATGGGATTAGCCGAAACATAAGCTTGAGCCCAATGAAGTGCCTTATTTCTGAGGGAATTTATTATCAATGTGATTTTACTATGATCAGTTCTATAGTACCTGGGGGCTTGTTGAAAAATTAACCGGCACTGCAGAAGGAACCCTCTGCAGGCTTCTACGTCACCATTGAATGGTTCCGGCTGGAGTCGGAAGTTTTCCCAAGCGCCGGAGGACACGGATGCGGAAGTATCTGAGCCGTTGGTGGATGCATGGGAAGCGGCACCTGCGGCATGAGAAAATTGTCCAGTTAATTCATGAAGTTTCTGCGTCATACCATCCAGGCGAAGAAACAGTTCCTGTTGAGCAGCGGTCATTTGGGAAAGAGCATCAGCTTGGCGTCCGAGCAAAATATCCTGCTGGGTAACGGCGAATTTCAGACCTTCCGTGTCAGCTGGGTCGGGAGTTTGGCTAGTTCGTTCTGTCATGGCTAACGTAACGGGCAGACCCAGACGCTGGAACCCGGAAGAAACACAGGGTGAGTTTGTGGATGAGAGAAAAGGTTTTAATATTGATTCTTGGTTAGTAGATGGGTCCTGGCGGAGCTGTGGCGTCCCTGGGGAATCCGACGGCGGGGATGGTTCGGTTCGGCGGCCCGTGGCATCTCTGGTATTAATGACCGTAAGGAGGCAGAGGCTCGTGGTGAGACAGAAAGTTTTTCTGTGGCTTGGATCCGAGGGGAGAATGACTGCTGCAACCACTCGTGGTGAATGAATCCTGGAGACAAACAGAGAGCAAGACTTAGAGAGGAGCAAAACAAGGACTGTGGCTATGAACGTGGCGACCATGCTAAGCACCACAGAGGTGCAACGAACTAGCGACGAATCCTGATCCTGGATCTCCTTATGAAGGCCGGCTGAAGATGAGGTGAGTGGAAGCAGCTGTGTCTAATCAGGAGCCAAGCAGAGAGGGGAGGAGTCTGACAGAGGCACCATGACATTCAAATTTCAAATCATATTAACTTTATTTAGCCACCCAGAAACCCTATTCTATTCTAAAACAGAAAAGAAGCTTACAGTGCCGGAAATAAAAAATCTGTCGGGCCTTATTAAAACTAGAAACATTGTCACTAACTGAACCATTTGATGCTGAGAAAAATAACTCAATCAATAAATCATATTAAATGTAAATTGATCAGAAACATGAACACAGCAGCACCAAAAAATTACATGTTTTTAGTCTGAAGAAATAGATAAAAACATTGTGCTGATTTTTTTTCTAAATGATTGTTTATTTCTGATGTCATAAAGTGCAGCTGTTTTCCTGCATTACCTGCTGTATTTCTGTCAATTACTAAACAACACCAACTAAACCACAGTCAGACATAAGAAATACATTTATATGTAAAATAAAGATGCATAATCAAAATGTCTACAATAGTTCATAAAAGATGACATTATTAGCATGAGCTGAGTCATCTAAAGGCACGCGATGATCCAGGTGTTGGGCAACTGTTACGGTGGGGAAAGGGAGGGAGTACCCAGGTGCAGAGAGGAGGAGGCGGAAGGGTTCAGGAGAACAGGATCTTTAATAACTAAAACCCAACAAACCAAAAATCACTGCAGAGCAGGCTAGAAACACTCAAACTCGAAAACTTGAAAACTCACAGGAACGGGGAAACATTAACCTATGGAGCAGCACAGGAGGAAGGGAAAGACAGGACTTAAATACATACAAGGCAACAAGACACAGGTGGAAACACTCAGGACTGATGGGGCAAGGTAAAACTCAAAACAATAACGGAACAGGAAATACTACAAAATAAAACAGGAAGTTAACTGAAAACATCACAGAACAAAAAGGAAACAAACCACAAGGGCAAAGAAACAGAAACCGTAACATAACCCCCCCCTCAAGGAACCACACCGAGGTTCCTCCAATGGTCCAGGAGGAGGGGGCCCGAAAGGCCAATCCAAGGGCCAACAGCAGTCCGGCGAAGCGGGTCCGGAGGACGGCCCGGAGACCGCCCTGTCCGTCGAGGCGGATCCGGAGGGCGGCCGGGAGGCAGCGCCATCCGGCATCGACAGTCTAACCAGCAAACGGCTGGCGGCTCGGAGTCTGGAACTGGTGGCTGGGGCTCGGGGTCCGCGGCGGGCGGCTGGGGCTCGGGGTCCGCAGCGGGCGGCTGGGGCTCGGGGTCCGCGGCGGGCGGCTGGGGCTCGGGGTCCGCGGCGGGCGGCTGGGGCTCGGCCTCCGCGGCGGACGGCTGGGGCTCGGGGTCCGCGGCGGGCGGCTGGGGCTCGGGGTCCTCTGCGGGCGGCTCGGGTTCGGGGTCCTCTGCGGGCGGCTCGGGTTCAGGGTCCTCTGCGGGCGGCTCGGGTTCAGGGTCCTCTGCGGGCGGCTCGGGTTCAGGGTCCTCTGCGGGCGGCTCGGGTTCAGGGTCCTCTGCGGGCGGCTCGGGTTCAGGGTCCGCGGCAGGCGGCCCGGGTTCAGGGTCCGCAGCAGGTGGCTCGGGTTCAGGGTCCGCGGCAGGCGGCTCGGGTTCAGGGTCCGCGGCAGGCGGCTCGGGCTCGGGCCAGACGACTGGTGCTGGGGGCTCGGGCCAGACGACTGGTGCTGGGGGCTCGGGCCAGACGACTGGTGCTGGGGGCTCGGGCCAGACGACTGGTGCTAGCGGCTCGGGCCAGACGACTGGTGCAGGGAGGGGTTGAGGCGTGTCCGGTTCCCTTCGGTCTGCCATCCCCCTGTCCAGGACCCTCCTGGGAGCAGGAACGGGGGGGTAGCGTCCGGCAACCTCCTCGGAGCCGGAACCGGTCGTGGTCGGTCAGCCACCCTCCTCGGAGCAGGAACAGGTGGGGTTGCGTCCGGCAACCTCCCCGGAGCCGGAACGGGAGGAGTTGCATCCAGCAACCTCCTTGGAGCCGGAACGGGTAGAGGGGGGTCCGACTCCCTCCTGGACGCAGGACCGGGTTGGGGTGCCTCCAGGCCCACCTCCGGAACCAGGACGGGTCGTCGAGTAGGACGGCGGCGACGACGGCGGCCCCCTCTTCCAGCCAGTCGACTCTCATTGAAGAAGGGGGCAGGGAGCTGACCCTCCAAAGTCCACTGGGACTCGACCCCCTCCTCCTCCAAGTAAGGGTCCTCCCACAGCCACAGGTCCTGGTCCAGAGGGTCCAGGAAGGCCCGTGGCCGGAGAATGTCCAGCTCAATCCGGGAGTCAAGGGAGGGCTTACGGTGAGGGCGGCGGTGAGGGCGGCGGTGACGACGACGGCCTCCTCTTGAGGCTAGGCGACTCCCCTCGAAAATGGAACCGGAGACCTGGGACCAGGGGCATCTGGTCCTCTCAGCCTCCTGGCAATATGCCTCCAGGAGCCGCATGTCCCTCATGCCCGGGTAGAGGAACTCGTCCGGTCGTTCTTCGTCTGCCTCCTGGCAGAATGCTCTAAACAACCCAACGTCCCTCTCTGCTGGGTACATATTTGGCTGCTCCATAATGTTACGGTGGGGAAAGGGAGGGAGTACCCAGGTGCAGAGAGGAGGAGGCGGAAGGGTTCAGGAGAACAGGATCTTTAATAACTAAAACCCAACAAACCAAAAATCACTGCAGAGCAGGCTAGAAACACTCAAACTCGAAAACTTGAAAACTCACAGGAACGGGGAAACATTAACCTATGGAGCAGCACAGGAGGAAGGGAAAGACAGGACTTAAATACATACAAGGCAACAAGACACAGGTGGAAACACTCAGGACTGATGGGGCAAGGTAAAACTCAAAACAACAACGGAACAGGAAATACTACAAAATAAAACAGGACGTTAACTGAAAACATCACAGAACAAAAAGGAAACAAACCACAAGGGCAAAGAAACAGAAACTGTAACAGCAACAGGCAGCGCTTGCAGCTCTCCTCCGCGTGCCCTGTGTCACCTGGCAACCAGAGCCCACACTATCCCTCCCTTTTCGTTCTCACACACGCAGCCGCGTGTGACAGGAGACGGGAGCGCGCGGCTGCAGGGACGGTGATTCACAGGTTTCAGGCTGTAAACTCTGTGATTTAACAGACAATAGGAACCGATTAGAGGCGCAGATTTTTTTCCAAGCACTGAGCCGCTGTCACCGCCGCCCCCACGTTAAATTTGCGCACCGGACAATTGGCCGTATTACCTGTGTCTAAAACCCCCACTACCGCGCGGCCACCCTGGCATCGCACCGCATCTCCCCTGGGGGGCGCGCCCCACTATTTGAGAAGCACTGGTTTAATGATCCCCCCCGTCAACACACCTGAACCAATGTGGCAACCCAATTATTGACTCTATGCCACTCTTAGCAACGATTGGTCAGCATCATTGCATCTGAGCATGGCATTTACGAGTGCTTTTTGTCACATTGATCAAAGCGACCACAAGAGAACGTCATGCCAAAGAGACTTTATCCATTGGGGGCTGAAAAAAGATGAAGAACTTAAACATCAACCACAAGGTAAGTTTGGAGGATGTTGGGGCCCTATTTTTACATTGTCCTGCGTTTCTTTACAGCTGTGCGATTTATGTAAATTACTAATGATTTGAGGTAGAGTTTGCACATAAACGACCCCATTTGTCATAATTTCCAATGGAAAGTTCGAAAATAATTCTGACACCCAAGTTCCCAAGATGAGGTTGGACATGACCTTCCAAAACGTATTACTTTTTTGATGGGCGTATAATCTTCATACGTCGTCATTAAAATCTCAGACTCTGTCTCACTGAAGTATAGCACTTTCTTTTTTTCTCCACGCGTTTCCATGGTGACTCCGGAATTCGGCGATCCATTGAGAATGCCTTTATGTACTTGCCGTGCAGACACATTAACCCAGGGCTACCAAGTCGAGCGTAATTACGTTAAGTCATATCCGGTAATTTGGAACCGACATACCCAGAGAAAGCAAGTTCAGGCTTACTTCAGCCAGAGTTCAGTGTTAAAGTCCAGCTAGTTTAAACATGGTTTCTGGAATACCCCCCTGGTGGTGAGTCGGGTTAGCTGGCGGGAACCAGCGAAATAGTGAACCTGACCGCTGGTGCAGGCTGCCATTGGTGACAGTAGCCGCGTTTACATGGGCAAAAGTAATCGGAAAGAATGCCTGATCGGAAAGAAAATGTGTCATGTAAACGCGCCGTTCGGAATACTCTGCCCCGGTCAGACTCGTTCAGATCAAAATTTCTTTCCGATCGAGATAGGTGGGTTATACCGATCCTTTATCCGATCGTTGGTCATGTAAACGGTCATTCCGATCGTGTGTCACTTCTGCTCTGGTTTACGTCATTCATAGATGGTGTTTCGCTGATAAAAAGCTTTGAAGCGCACACGGGACCAATCAGCTGTTCTGCGGCGGCCCCCTGAAAAGCACCGCTCCGCTCTCGCCCCGCTGGCTCTCTGCCTCTCTTACACCCCTCAGGAAGGGGCTGCCGGGGAGGAGCGCTTCGTGCCCACTGAGGTCTGGACCCGGCACCCGAGCTCTGCGTTCGGGCTCCGGTGCCAGTGGACCGAGTGAACCTCTCTGAGCAGAGCAGGCGGATTTATTGTGTTTGGGGGGGGGGGGGGGGGGTGCTTTGTTACGTGTGCGTTTTGTTGTTTCGTTATGTGTGAGAATTCGGACTGCGAGCCGACCCGCCGCTCTGGGTTCGCGGCTGCAGGACTCAGGACTCGGCCCGTCAGCTCACACATTTGGGTCGGTGTGTGAGCTTCAAAGCAGAAATGTCGCTCAGTCCTTAGAAACTGTCCAAACAATCACGTGGATTTGTGTTTCCAGTTGTCTCCTAAGCCTTCCAGCTCCGTTCTTCCACCAAAAAGCACCGAACACACGGATTAAATATAAAACGATGAGCGACTAGACGCTTCATAATATTCATAACATTAATAAAAGCAAGTTTGGAAGATCGTCTCGTATATTACAGAGCTGCTGCATAAATGTATGTGAGAGCAAAGGTTTGTTTACAACGGGACACTTCCTTCCGGGAGTTTTTACACTACTGCGCATGCCCAAATGATTTATTCCGAACGAAACTGTGACCCATGGGAACGCTTGTTCTAATCGGAAAAAGGTTTTCTGTGCCCATGTGCACGGGTGAATTTTAACCCGACCATTGATCCGATCAAGATATTTTGCCCATGTAAACGCGGCTATTGTTGGGCATTGATGATATTATTGATATCTGGGTTAGACCATTACATCCTGTTGCCTAGCAACAAAGCCTTTCTCTTGATGTAATGGTGACATCATTTGACACCAAATGATGTTGCCAGGCAACAAAGCCTTTCTCTTGTTGCAATGGTGACATCATTTGACACCATATGATGTTGCCAGGCAACAAAGCCTTTCTCTGGATATAGTGGTGACATCATTTGACACCATATGATGGCTTTATGATGTCATTGTAAAAACTGGCATATAGAGGTACATTTGGCTATTGGAAACTTGTTCAAAGACACTAGTTTCACTCACATTTGAGTTTTGAAGCATTTTTGAAAGTCATGTTTCAACGACTAGGAAAAGTTCTAAGGAAAATCTTTTATCTTCATGTAGATCCTCCAAATTGTCCTTTTTCCTCAGACTTGGGAAAGGACAGTGTGAAATCTCAAGATGGTGCCAAAATCATACAAAAAGGCACCAAAAGGAGAATCTCTGAGGACAGCCAAGAATCTGAAACACCGGCAAAGAAAAAAAGGGAACTTGAGTTTCCTTCTCAAAAAGATGAATCTGCACACTCAAAACCCATTAGTAGCAGAAAGAGAAAGGCATCTGATATGGAACAACTACCAACCAAAAGAAAGAAAGAAAGCACAGATGAAGAAAAGGACCCAAAGCTTGAGTTTGAGGCAAAATATGTGGAGCTGAATCCACTCGGTGAAGGTGGTTGTGGATCTGTGTTTAGTGGCTATCGTAAATCAGATAAGTTAGTGGTGGCCATCAAGCACATCCCAAATGAAAAGATTTACTGCACACATATTGATGAGAGCGGACAAGAGTTATCTGTGGAAGTGGCTGTAATGTTAAAACTTCAGTCTGGAACATCAAATTCACCTGGCAGCACAGCACCTATCACCTTGCTAGACTGGTATGTGCTGCCACATGAACTGATTTTGGTGTTAGAGAGACCAATGCCAGCATCAGATCTTCAGTCCTACATTGAAAGACGTGGAGGTTCATTAAAAGAAAGTGAAGCCAAGATTATCCTCAAACAACTGGTAGAGGCAGCCATTCACCTTCAGGATGAAAAGATTTTCCACAGAGACATCAAACTGGAAAATATCTTGATAGAGATGCGTTCAGGCGCCCCACGAGTTCGTATCATTGACTTTGGACTCAGCTGCTTCACAGAGACAAATTCAAATCATAACACCTTCTATGGCACTGTATGTCACGTCCCTCCAGAATGGCTGTTCTGGTATCAATACAGCGCTGGACCCACAACAGTGTGGCAGCTGGGAATTGTCCTCTTTGATTGCCTTCACAAAAAACGCTTCAATTCATCTAGTTTTATAAGAAAAAAGACAAGAATCAACAACAGACTTTCTAAAGACTGCAAAGACTTTTTGAGGCAGTGTTTTACCAGACACCCAAAGGAGCGTCCAAGTCTGGAACAGATTCGCCTTCACCCTTGGCTCAACTAAATCTTACAGTAAACATTTCAGCCAAGAGCCAGCCAGTTGCGTTCCAGCTACTATAAAGACAGATATGATTGGATAAGATTGACAAGAAAAACTATACCTTTGAGGGAAAAGAGGCTGTTCCAACAACATAAGACAAGCCAGACATGGTGCAATGTCATTTAATATTTGTTAAAGATATTGTCTGGACTAAATAAACATTCTAAATCAAACAAAACAATAATGATGTAGAAAAAAATCATAGTTTTTAGTTTATGAGCTCTTCCATTGACAAGTGGGTTTTTCTCTGGGTACTATTGCTTCCCACACAAATTTAGTTAAAATAGTAGATGTACTTTAGTATTAGTAATAGATACCCTTAAAATTAGACTAGTGAAAATAGAGTAAAATACAGTAATATTGTCTTTACAAAATAAACATTATAAATCAAGCAAAACAATAATGATGTAGATAATATTATAGTTTCTAGTTTATGAGCTCCTCCATTGACAAGTGGGTTTTTCTGTAGGTACTATGGTTTCCCGCACAAATTTACTTCAAATAGTAGATGTACTTTAGTATTAGTAGTAGAGAAACTTAAAATTAGTATAGTAAATAAAATATGACTTTTCTACTCAAGGAATGGAAAATTAGGCTGTTTTGGCAGCCTAAAAAGAAGCCCGACATACCACAATGTAAAGAGTAGCATTAAATCAGCATAGTAAATAAAGTAGAACATCATAAGGGACAAGACAGAAATAAAGTCATTACAGCAGCATAATAGTTAGCAATACACTGCACAAGGTAATTTCATTTTGCAAACAGAATGGTTGCAGTTTTGACAAGTAGATACAATAATCACAATAACGCGCCATAGAACTAAAATAGAAATAAAAAGATAGAAAAATATACGATAAAAAATAATGAAATAAAAAAATCTTTAAAAAATCCTAGTTTTAAACTTGTGAGCTCTTTCAATTGGCCTGTGGGTTTCTCTCCGGGTACTCCGGCTTCCCACACAAATTCTGTAGTATTTGAGAGAAAAAAAAAAAAAAAAAAAGTAACTCCGCCAGAGTGACTTTACAATCACTTTGCCGGTCCCAAGCCCGGATAAAGGAGGAGGGTTAACTTTATAACTGTAGGAAAAACTATCTTCAACAGAATACCAATCATTGGTTTTTCTCTCTGAGTTGAGGCTGCTTTACTCAGTTTTTTCCTTCAGCACATTGCCTGCCTCACCTGCCTCAAAGCTAATTGCCCTGTCACTCTGATGTGGTACTTTGAGAGGATCATCCTTAGTCCCATTAAAACCCCTTCAGGCCGTACATGTCTGATGTGCTTCACATCTTTAAATGCACAACATTTGGGGGCGTAGGAAACGGCCATTGGAAGGGGGGGCCTGGTTTGGCACATTGGTGGGGGTTCCGCAGTATCTGCTGTGATTGGGCGTGAGGGATGTTGGCGGTGTGATTGGGCGGGTTTCAGACATGGCAGTATCAACCTAATGAACACCAAAAACATTTGTAACTGTTCATCATTAATGCTTAAGTTACGTAATCACTGAGCCACAAGGCCACACCTTATACAGGAGCTTGACGAGAAATAGATTGCAGCTGTGAATCTCACAGGAGACCTCGGAGGAGGGGAGGGCATCCAGGAGAAGTCACAGCCTGCCAGACTAATCAAAACAGAATATCGAAGGCATCAAAACTATGAATTAACACATATGGAATTATATACATAACAGAAAAGTGTGAAACAACTGAAAATATGTCATATTGTAGGTTCTTCAAAGTAGCCACCTTTTGCTTTGATTACTGCTTTGCACACTCTTGGCATTCTCTTGATGAGCTTCTAGAGGTAGTCACCTGAAATGGTCTTCCAACAAACAGTCTTGAAGGAGTTTTCCAGAGATGCTTAGCACTTGTTGGTCCTTTTGCCTTCACTCTGCGGTCCAGCTCACCCCAAACCATCTGGATTGGGTTTAGGTCTGGTGACTGTGGAGGCCAGGTCATCTGGCGCAGCACCCCTCTCCTCTTGGTCAAATAGCCCTTACACAGCCTGGAGGTGTGTTTGGGGTCATTGTCCTGTTGAAAAATAAATGATGGTCCAACTAAACGCAAGATGCTGTGGTAGCCATGCTGGTTTAGTATGACTTCAGTGTGGAATAATTCCCCAACAGTGTCACCAGTAAAGCACCCCCACACCATCACACCTCCTCCTCCATGCTTCACGGTGGGAACCAGGCATGTAGAGTCCATCCATTCAACTTTTCTGCGTTGCACAAAGACACGGTGGTTGGAACCAAAAATCTCCAATTTGGACTCATCAGACCAAAGCATAGATTTCCACTGGTCTAATGTCAATTCCTTGTGTTCTTTAGCCCAAACAAGTCTCTTCTGCTTGGTGCCTTTCTTTAGCAGTGGTTTCCTAGCAGATATTCTACCATGAAGGCCAAATTCACAGTCTCCTTTGAACAGTTGTTGTAGAGATGTGTCTGCTGCTGGAACTCTGTGCCATTGACCTGCTCTCTAATCTGAGCTGCTGTTAACCTGCCATTTCTGAGGCTGGTGACTCGAATGAATTTATCCTCTGCAGCAGAGGTGACTCTTGGTCTTCCTTTCCTGGGGCGGTCCGCATGTGAGCCAGTTTCTTTGTAGCGCTTGATGGTTTCATTGACTGCACTTGGGGACACTCTCAAAGTTTTCCCAATTTTTTGGACTGACTGACCTTCATTTCTTAAAGTAATGATGGCCACTTGTTTTTCTATACTTAGTTGCTTTTTACTTGCCATAATACAAATTCTGGTAAATGGCGTATACCTATAAAGCACTTTTCTACCTATAAGGCCTAAAGCGCTTTACAGTCACAGATCCATTCACCCAGTCACACACACATTCACACACTGGTGGCGGCTCCGCTGCCAAAAACTGGTGCCAACCTACAACCAGAGGACTATCAAGATCAGTAGGACTATTAGCTGTGTATCCGCCTGACCATGGCTGGCCTCCCTATACGTGAATTACGCAGCCGCGTAGGGCCCCGCCGTCACCACCAAAGTGGCTGGGAAAGAAAGACCCAAATCTGGCAACCCATTTCATAGCACTTCCGAACCAATGTGCGCTCTAAATGTTTGTTTAATGCAGTGCTTCTCAATTATTTTTGGCCAGGCCCCCCGAGCAAAAAGAAAATGTTTCGCGTCCCCCCCTAACCCCCCATATCCCCCACCCCCACCCCACACACTCACACAGTGACAATATATTAGGTAATTGTCTATAAAATTGTGTAAGTTTACCTAAAATTGTATCTTTTAACATGAACAAAAGAAAAAGCAAAATGAATCCACTTTCAATGTCATGGCTAACGTAACGGGCAGACCCAGACGCTGGAACCCGGTAGAAACACAGGGTGAGTTTGTGGATGAGAGAAAAGGTTTTAATATTGATTCTTGGTTAGTAGATGGGTCCTGGCGGAGCTGTGGCGTCCAAGGGGAATCCGACGGCGGGGATGGTTCGGTTCAGCGGCCCGTGGCGTCATTGGTATTAATGACCGTAAGGAGGCAGAGGCTCATGGTGAGACAGGAGGTTTTTCTGTGGCTTGGATCCGAGGGGAGAATGACTGCTGCAACCACTCATGGTGAATGAATCCTGGAGACAAACAGAGAGCAAGACTTAGAGAGGAGCAAAACAAGGACTGTGGCTATGAACGTGGCGACCATGCTAAGCACCACAGATGAGCAACGAACTAGCGACGAATCCTGATCCTGGATCTCCTTATGAAGGCCGGCTGAAGATGAGGTGAGTGGAAGCAGCTGTGTCTAATCAGGAGCCAAGCAGAGAGGGGAGGAGTCTGACAGAGGCACCATGACAGTACCCCTCCCTCAACGACCACCTCCAGGCGGTCCAGGGCGGCGATCCGGGTGGGCTCGGTAGAAGTCCCTAATGAGCGAGGGATCCAAGATGAGGGAGCGGGAGATCCAAGAGCGCTCCTCCAGACCGTAACCCTCCCAGTCGACCAGGAACTGGAATCCGCGACCCCTACGCCGGACCTCCAAAACCCGGCTGACAGTATAGGCAGGAGTGCCGTCGACGACCCGGGCGGGCGGTGGGGAAGCGGACGGTGGGCACAGAGGACTGTCCAAAACAGGCTTGATCTGAGAGACATGAAATGAAGGATGTACCTTGAGGGCTTTGGGTAGCCTTAGACGGACACAGGTGGGATTGACAATCTTGTCGATGACATAGGGTCCGATGAACCGAGGAGCCAGTTTACGAGACGAGGCTTGAATGGGGATATTGCGTGTCGAGAGCCAGACCCTCTGCCCAGGCTGGTAGTCGGGTCCCACCACCCTGCGACGATCGGCGATGCGGCAGTTGCTCTCCTTGGTGCGGAGGAGAGCTGCCCTAGTCTGGTGCCAGACGCGTTGACAGCGCTGGAGATGGTGTTGGACTGAGGGCACTGCCAGATCAAGTTCCTGTGACGGAAACAGAGGTGGTGAGTACCCAAGGGCGGCCTCGAACGGGGAGATCCCAGTAGCGGTGGAGGGATGAGTATTGTGGGCATACTCAATCCAAACCAGATACTGGGACCAGTCCTGTTGGTTCTGTGCCGCCAGACAGCGCAAGGCTGCCTCCAGTTCCTGGTTCGCTCTCTCCGCTTGGCCGTTGGATTGGGGGTGATAGCCAGATGAGAGACTGACCGTGGCCCCCAAGGCCGAACAGAAGGCCTTTCAGACCTGGGAAACAAACTGAGGACCACGGTCAGAGACAATGTCTGTGGGGATTCCATGGTGGCGGAAAACATGATTGACCATGACGTCTGCAGTTTCTGTGGCAGTGGGCAGTTGAGGCAATGGTATGAAATGTGCCATCTTAGAGAACCGGTCAATGACTGTGAAAATGACAGTGTTACCTTGTGAAGGGGGTAAACCAGTGACAAATCTATAGCCAGATGAGACCAGGGGCGCTTGGGCGTGGGCAGAGGACGAAGGAGGCCGGCCGGAGCAGACGATGACGATTTAGAACGGGCACATGTGGTACAGGCTGAGATGTATTCCCGTACGTCCTTACTCATGGATGGCCAGAAGAACCTCCTCCGGATGAGGTTGAGCGTGCGATGAACCCCTCCATGACATGCCACTCGGGAAGAATGTCCCCAGGAAATGACGTCTGAACGGACCGAAGGTGGAACGAACAACGTGCCCCTGGGAACGGGAGGAGGATTAGGTTCCTCACCTTGGGCTTGTAACACCTTAGACTCCACATCCCAGGTCAGGTTGCCGATGACACAGGTGGAAGGTAGAATGGTGGTGGTGGTGTCCTGTTCAGCGGGACTGTACTTCCGGGAGAGTGCGTCGGGCTTAATGTTGCGGGAACCTGGCCTGTAAGTGATCGTGAAACGGAAACGGTCAAAAAAGAGGCACCAACGAGCTTGTCTGGAGTTTAGTCTTTTGGCTGTTCTGAGGTATTCCAAGTTCTTATGATCTGTCCAGACGATGAAAGTTTGTTCCGCTCCCTCTAACCAGTGACGCCACTCTTCCAGGGCCTGTTTGATAGCCAGCAGCTCTCGGTTGCCCACATCATAATTCTGCTCTGCGGGAGACAGTTTGCGTGGATAAAAGGCACATGGCTTGAGTTTTTCAGAGCCCTTTTCTTTCTGGGATAATACAGCTCCTACCCCAGAATCAGAGGCGTCCACTTCTACTATGAATTGGCGTGTAGGATCTGGTTGGATCAGAATAGGAGCAGAAATAAACAGTTCTTTGAGCTTAGTGAAGGCTAGTTGAGCCTCGGGTGTCCATTGAAAAGGGTGATTGGTGGAGGTTAACTGCGTGAGCGGGGCGGCGATACTGCTGAAGTTCCGGATGAAGCGTCTGTAAAAATTCGCAAATCCGAGGAACTGCTGTAACTTTTTGCGATTCTCGGGAGGCTCCCAGTTCTTAACTGCCTCAATCTTAGCGGGGTCTGGACGAATCTGTCCAGCCTCGATGATGTAACCGAGAAATTGAACTGTCTTGACGTGGAATTCACATTTTTCCTGTTTGACATAAAGCTGATTTTCCAGAAGTCTCTTGAGAACCAGACGGACGTGATGCTCGTGTTGGGTTTGATTGCGTGAATAAATCAGGATGTCATCCAGATAAATGAACATGTAACGGTTGATGAAGTCCCTGAGGATGTCATTGACATCCTTGTCCTAAGATCTAATTTGGTGAAAATCCGTGCGTCTTGAATGGAGTCGAAAACCGACGAGATGAGTGGCAGAGAGTACTTGTCTTTTATAGTAATTTGATTTAATTCTGGATAGTCTATGCAGGGACGAAGAGTTTTGTCCTTCTTCTCCACAAAAAAGAAACCGGCCCCAGTTTTTCGGGGCCAGACAGGTTGAATAAATGCCCCTTGGGCAAGGTGGCTCCAGGAAGCAGATTAATAGCGCAGTCATATGGACGGTGGGGCGGAAGAGCGCTAGCCTTAACTTTACAAAAAACATTCCGTAGATCATGGTAACATGAAGGAACTTTGGAAAGGTCAATTTCGCTATGGTCATTGTGAGTGGAGATGGATGAGGCAGGAACGGCTGAAAGAAGACAATTGGCAAGGCAGAATGAACTCCAATTGTTTATCGTTCTAATCGCCCAGTTAAACTGTGGGTTGTGCTGTTTTAACCAGGAGTAGCCCAAAACTATGGGAGTATAAGTGGATTGCGTGATGAGGAGTTGGATGGTTTCTCTGTGGTTACCTGAGGTGACGAGTAGTAATGGCTTGGTGCGCTGGATTATACGTGAGAGGTGCTGCCCTCCCAGGCCAGAGGCTTCAATGGGCACATCCAGAGGTTCTGTGGGAATGGACAATTGTTTAACCAGATGTTGATCAATGAGACTCTGCTCCGCCCCAGAGTCTACTAAAGCACTTAGCTCGAAAACATGGGTCTGAAAACAGATTTTGACTGGAAGGAGTAAGAAATTGCTGTCAGAGTTCTTACTGGATTGGTCCCCCCGTGAACTGCCTTTTAGCGGTGGGGTCCTGCAGTTTAAACAGAGAGGACAGGTGTGGACATGATGACCTTGGTTGCCACAATAAAAACAGGACCCCTCCTCTCGATGTTTGCGGCGTTCCTCTTGTGTGAGTTTAGAGTGTCTTATTTGCATGGGTTCTTCAGGAGACTTTTGTATTATAAAGTTTTCAGTATGAAAAGGGGAATCTGGCGAGGGAATCGTGAGTGGACAGTGGTTAATATTGTGCATGGTTGGGGGCCTTTCACGTTGACGTTCGCGTAAACGTAGGTCCGAACGCAGAGCTGCAGTAACCAATTCCTGGAATGTACGTGGTTCAGGCTGTGAACAGAGATGGTCTTTGATTCTTTCACTTAACGATTGATAAAAAATGCCTTTAAGGGCGAGATCGGGCCATCCTGCTTCGACGGCTAGGATGCGGAAATCAATCACGTGGTCACTGACTGAGCGGTTGTGTTGTTTTAAATTGAGCAGCCGCCGGGTGGCCTCCTCCTGCTTACGGGATTGATCAAAAACAAGCCTGAATTCATTAATGAAGCGATCGTATGAACGATGAGTAATGGGATTAGCCGAAACATAAGCTTGAGCCCAATGAAGTGCCTTATTTCTGAGGGAATTTATTATCAACGTGATTTTTACTATGATCAGTTCTATAGTACCTGGGGGCCTGTTGAAAAATTAACCGGCACTGCAGAAGGAACCCTCTGCAGGCTTCTACGTCACCCATGAATGGTTCCGGCTGGAGTCGGAAGTTTTCCGAAGCGCCGGAGGACCCGGATGCGGAAGTATCTGAGCCGTTGGTGGACCTGCGGCATGAGAAAATTGTCCAGTTAATTCATGAAGTTTCTGCGTCATACCATCCAGGCGAAGAAACAGTTCCTGTTGAGCAGCGGTCATTTGGGAAAGAGCATCAGCTTGGCGTCCGAGCAAAATATCCTGCTGGGTAACGGCGAATTTCAGACCTTCCGTGTCAGCTGGGTCGGGAGTTTGGCTAGTTCGTTCTGTCATGGCTAACGTAACGGGCAGACCCAGACGCTGGAACCCGGAAGAAACACAGGGTGAGTTTGTGGATGAGAGAAAAGGTTTTAATATTGATTCTTGGTTAGTAGATGGGTCCTGGCGGAGCTGTGGCGTCCCTGGGGAATCCAACGGCGGGGATGGTTCGGTTTGGCGGCCCGTGGCATCTCTGGTATTAATGACCGTAAGGAGGCAGAGGCTCGTGGTGAGACAGAAGGTTTTTCTGTGGCTTGGATCCGAGGGGAGAATGACTGCTGCAACCACTCGTGGTGAATGAATCCTGGAGACAAACAGAGAGCAAGACTTAGAGAGGAGTAAAACAAGGACTGTGGCTATGAACGTGGCGACCATGCTAAGCACCATAGAGGAGCAACGAACTAGCGACGAATCCTGATCCTGGATCTCCTTATGAAGGCCGGCTGAAGATGAGGTGAGTGGAAGCAGCTGTGTCTAATCAGGAGCCAAGCAGAGAGGGGAGGAGTCTGACAGAGGCACCATGACATTCAAATTTCAAATCATATTAACTTTATTTAGCCACACAGAAACCCTGTTCTAGTCTAAAACAGAAAAGAAGCTTAAAGTGCCGGAAATAAAAAATCTGTCGGGCCTTATTAAAACTAGAAACATTGTCACTAACTGAACCATTTGATGCTGAGAAAAATAATTCAATCAATAAATAATATTAATGTAAATTGATCTGAAACATGAACACAGCAGCACCAAAAAATTACATGTTTTTTAGTCTGAAGAAATAGATAAAAACATTGTGCTGATTTTTTTTCTAAATGATTGTTTATTTCTGATGTCATAAAGTGCAGCTGTTTTCCTGCATTACCTACTGTAATTCTGTCAATTACTAAACAACACCAACTAAACCACAGTCAGACGTAAGAAATACATTTATATGTAAATAAAGACGCATCATCAAAATGTCTACAATAGTTCATAAAAGATGACATTATTAGCATGAGCTGAGTTATCTAAAGGCACGCGATGATCCAGGTGTAGGGCAACTGTTACGGTGGGGAAAGGGAGGGAGTACCCAGGTGCAGAGAGGAGGAGGCGGAAGGGTTCAGGAGAACAGGATCTTTAATAACTAAAACCCAACAAACCAAAATCACTGCAGAGCAGGCTAGAAACACTCAAACTCGAAAACTTGAAAACTCACAGGAACGGGGAAACATTAACCTATGGAGCAGCACAGGAGGAAGGGAAAGACAGGACTTAAATACATACAAGGCAACAAGACACAGGTGGAAACACTCAGGACTGATGGGGCAAGGTAAAACTCAAAACAACAACGGAACAGGAAATACTACAAAATAAAACAGGACGTTAACTGAAAACATCACAGAACAAAAAGGAAACAAACCACAAGGGCACAAGAAACAGAAACCGTAACATAACCCCCCCTCAAGGACCGCACCGAGGTTCCTCCAATGGTCCAGGAGGAGGGGCCCGAAGGCCAATCAAGGCCAAACGTAGTCCCGGCGAAGCGGGTCCGGAGGACGGCCCGGAGACCGCCTGTCCGTCGAGGCGGATCCGGAGGGCGGCCGGGAGGCCAGCGCCATCCGGCCTCGACAGTCTAACCAGCAAACGGCTGGCGGCTCGGGCTCAGAGTCTGGAACTGGTGGCTAGGCTCGGGGTCCGCGGCGGGCGGCTGGGGCTCGGCCTCCGCGGCGGGCGGATGGGCTCGGCCTCCGCGGCGGGCGGCTGGGGCTCGGCCTCCGCGGCGGGCGGCTGGGGCTCGGCCTCCGCGGCGGGCGGCTGGGGCTCGGGTCCTCTGCGGGCGGCTGGGGCTCGGGGTCCTCTGCGGCGGCTCGGGTTCGGGGTCCTCTGCGGGCGGCTCGGGTTCGGGGTCCTCTGCGGCGGCTCGGGTTCGGGGTCCTCTGCGGGCGGCTCGGGTTCGGTTCCTCTGCGGGCGGCTCGGGTTCAGGTCCTCTGCGTGGCGGCTCGGGTTCGGGGTCCTCTGCGGGCGGCTCGGGTTCAGGGTCCGCGGCGGGCGGCTCGGGTTCAGGTCCGCGGCGGGCGGCTCGCGTTCAGGGTCCGCGGCAGGCGGCTCGGGCTCGGGCCAGACGACTGGTGCTGGGGGCTCGGGCCAGACGACTGGTGCTGGGGGCTCGGGCCAGACGACTGGTGCTGGGGGCTCGGGCAGACGACTGGTGCTGGGGGCTCGGGCCAGACGACTGGTGCTGAGGGCTCGGGCCAACGACTGGTGCTGGCGGCTCGGGCCAGACGACTGGTGCTGGGGGCTCGGGCCAGACGACTGGTGCTGGCGGCTCGGGCCAGACGACTGGTGCTGGCGGCTCAGGCCAGACGACTGGTCATGGGGGCTCGGGCCAGACGACTGGTGCTGGCGGCTCGGGCCAGACGACTGGTGCAGGGAGGGGTTTGAGGCGTGTCCGGTTCCCTTTCGGTCTGCCATCCCCCTGTCCAGGACCCTCCTGGGAGCAGGAACAGGGGGGGTGGCGTCCGGCACCGAACTAGCGACGAATCCTGATCCTGGATCTCCTTATGAAGGCCGGCTGAAGATGAGGTGAGTGGAAGCAGCTGTGTCTAATCAGGAGCCAAGCAGAGAGGGGAGGAGTCTGACAGAGGCACCATGACATTCAAATTTCAAATCATATTAACTTATTTAGCCACACAGAAACCCTGTTCTAGTCTAAAACAGAAAAGAAGCTTAAAGTGCCGGAAATAAAAAATCTGTCGGGCCTTATTAAAAACTAGAAACATTTTGACTAACTGAACCATTGATGCTGAGAAAAATAATTCAATCAATAAATAATATTTAAATGTAAATTGATCTGAAACATGAACACAGCAGCACCAAAAATACATTACATGTTTTAGTCTGAAGAAATAGATAAAAAACATTGTGCTGATTCTTTTTCTAAATGATTGTTTATTTCTGATGTCATAAAGTGCAGCTGTTTTCCTGCATTACCTGCTGTATTTCTGTCAATTACTAACACATCAACTAAACCACAGTCAGACGTAAGAAATACATTTATATGTAAATAAAGACGCATCATCAAAATGTCTACAATAGTTCATAAAAGATGACATTATTAGCATGAGCTGAGTTATCTAAAGGCACGCGATGATCCAGGTGTAGGGCAACTGTTACGGTGGGGAAAGGGAGGGAGTACCCAGGTGCAGAGAGGAGGAGGCGGAAGGGTTCAGGAGAACAGGATCTTTAATAACTAAAACCAACAAACCAAAAATCACTGCAGAGCAGGCTAGAACACTCAAACTCGAAAACTTGAAACTCACAGGAACGGGGAAACATTAACCTATGGAGCAGCACAGGAGGAAGGGAAAGACAGGACTTAAATACATACAAGGCAACAAGACACAGGTGGAAACACTCAGGACTGATGGGGCAAGGTAAAACTCAAAACAACAACGGAACAGGAAATACTACAAACTAAAACAGGAAGTTAACTGAAAACATCACAGAACAAAAAGGAAACAAACCACAAGGGCAAAGAAACAGAAACCGTAACAGCAACAGGCAGCGCTTGCAGCTCTCCTCCGCGTGCCCTGTGTCACCTGGCAACCAGAGCCCACACTATCCCTCCCTTTTCGTTCTCACACACGCAGCCGCGTGTGACAGGAGACGGGAGGCGCGCGGCTGCAGGGACGGTGATTCACAGGTTTCAGGCTGTAAACTCTGTGATTTAACAGACAATAGGAACCGATTAGAGGCGCAGATTTTTTTCCAAGCACTGAGCCGCTGTCACCGCCGCCCCCACGTTAAATTTGCGCATCCGGACAATTGGCCGTATTACCTGTGTCTAAAACCCCCACTACCGCGCGGCCACCCTGGCATCGCACCGCATCTCCCCTGGGGGCGCGCCCCACTATTTGAGAAGCACTGGTTTAATGATCCCCCCCGTCAACACACCTGAACCAATGTGGCAACCCAATTATTGACTCTATGCCACTCTTAGCAACGATTGGTCAGCATCATTGCATCTGAGCATGGCATTTACGAGTGCTTTTTGTCACATTGATCAAAGCGACCACAAGAGAACGTCATGCCAAAGAGACTTTATCCATTGGGGGCTGAAAAAAGATGAAGAACTTAAACATCAACCACAAGGTAAGTTTGGAGGATGTTGGGGCCCTATTTTTACATTGTCCTGCGTTTCTTACAGCTGTGCGATTTATGTAAATTACTAATGATTTGAGGTAGAGTTTGCACATAAACGACCCCATTTGTCATAATTTCCAATGGAAAGTTCGAAAATAATTCTGACACCCAAGTTCCCAAGATGAGGTTGGACATGACCTTCCAAAACGTATTACTTTTTTGATGGGCGTATAATCTTCATACGTCGTCATTAAAATCTCAGACTCTGTCTCACTGAAGTATAGCACTTTCTTTTTTTCTCCACGCGTTTCCATGGTGACTCCGGAATTCGGCGATCCATTGAGAATGCCTTTATGTACTTGCCGTGCAGACACATTAACCCAGGGCTACCAAGTCGAGCGTAATTACGTTAAGTCATATCCGGTAATTTGGAACCGACATACCCAGAGAAAGCAAGTTCAGGCTTACTTCAGCCAGAGTTCAGTGTTAAAGTCCAGCTAGTTTAAACATGGTTTCTGGAATACCCCCCTGGTGGTGAGTCGGGTTAGCTGGCGGGAACCAGCGAAATAGTGAACCTGACCGCTGGTGCAGGCTGCCATTGGTGACAGTAGCCGCGTTTACATGGGCAAAAGTAATCGGAAAGAATGCCTGATCGGAAAGAAAATGTGTCATGTAACGCGCCGTTCGGAATACTCTGCCCCCGGTCAGACTCGTTCAGATCAAAATTTCTTTCCGATCGAGATAGGTGGGTTATACCGATCCTTTATCCGATCGTTGGTCATGTAAACGGTCATTCGATCGTGTGTCACTTCTGCTCTGGTTTACGTCATTCATAGATGGTGTTTCGCTGATAAAAGCTTTGAAGCGCACACGGGACAATCAGCTGTTCTGCGGCGGCCCCCCTGAAAAGCACCGCTCCGCTCTCGCCCCGCTGGCTCTCTGCCTCTCTTACACCCCTCAGGAAGGGGCTGCCGGGGAGGAGCGCTTCGTGCCCACTGAGGTCTGGACCCGGCACCCGAGCTCTGCGTTCGGGCTCCGGTGCCAGTGGACCGAGTGAACCTCTCTGAGCAGAGCAGGCGGATTTATTGTGTTTGGGGGGGGGGGGGGGGGTGCTTTGTTACGTGTGCGTTTTGTTGTTTCGTTATGTGTGAGAATTCGGACTGCGAGCCGACCCGCCGCTCTGGGTTCGCGGCTGCAGGACTCAGGACTCGGCCCGTCAGCTCACACATTTGGGGTCGGTGTGTGAGCTTCAAAGCAGAAATGTCGCTCAGTCCTTAGAAACTGTCCAAACAATCACGTGGATTTGTGTTTCCAGTTGTCTCCTAAGCCTTCCAGCTCCGTTCTTCCACCAAAAAGCACCGAACACACGGATTAAATATAAAACGATGAGCGACTAGACGCTTCATAATATTCATAACATTAATAAAAGCAAGTTTGGAAGATCGTCTCGTATATTACAGAGCTGCTGCATAAATGTATGTGAGAGCAAAGGTTTGTTTACAACGGGACACTTCCTTCCGGGAGTTTTTACACTACTGCGCATGCCCAAATGATTTATTCCGAACGAAACTGTGACCCATGGGAACGCTTGTTCTAATCGGAAAAAGGTTTTCTGTGCCCATGTGCACGGGTGAATTTTAACCCGACCATTGATCCGATCAAGATATTTTGCCCATGTAAACGCGGCTATTGTTGGGCATTGATGATATTATTGATATCTGGGTTAGACCATTACATCCTGTTGCCTAGCAACAAAGCCTTTCTCTTGATGTAATGGTGACATCATTTGACACCAAATGATGTTGCCAGGCAACAAAGCCTTTCTCTTGTTGCAATGGTGACATCATTTGACACCATATGATGTTGCCAGGCAACAAAGCCTTTCTCTGGATATAGTGGTGACATCATTTGACACCATATGATGGCTTTATGATGTCATTGTAAAAACTGGCATATAGAGGTACATTTGGCTATTGGAAACTTGTTCAAAGACACTAGTTTCACTCACATTTGAGTTTTGAAGCATTTTTGAAAGTCATGTTTCAACGACTAGGAAAAGTTCTAAGGAAAATCTTTTATCTTCATGTAGATCCTCCAAATTGTCCTTTTTCCTCAGACTTGGGAAAGGACAGTGTGAAATCTCAAGATGGTGCCAAAATCATACAAAAAGGCACCAAAAGGAGAATCTCTGAGGACAGCCAAGAATCTGAAACACCGGCAAAGAAAAAAAGGGAACTTGAGTTTCCTTCTCAAAAAGATGAATCTGCACACTCAAAACCCATTAGTAGCAGAAAGAGAAAGGCATCTGATATGGAACAACTACCAACCAAAAGAAAGAAAGAAAGCACAGATGAAGAAAAGGACCCAAAGCTTGAGTTTGAGGCAAAATATGTGGAGCTGAATCCACTCGGTGAAGGTGGTTGTGGATCTGTGTTTAGTGGCTATCGTAAATCAGATAAGTTAGTGGTGGCCATCAAGCACATCCCAAATGAAAAGATTTACTGCACACATATTGATGAGAGCGGACAAGAGTTATCTGTGGAAGTGGCTGTAATGTTAAAACTTCAGTCTGGAACATCAAATTCACCTGGCAGCACAGCACCTATCACCTTGCTAGACTGGTATGTGCTGCCACATGAACTGATTTTGGTGTTAGAGAGACCAATGCCAGCATCAGATCTTCAGTCCTACATTGAAAGACGTGGAGGTTCATTAAAAGAAAGTGAAGCCAAGATTATCCTCAAACAACTGGTAGAGGCAGCCATTCACCTTCAGGATGAAAAGATTTTCCACAGAGACATCAAACTGGAAAATATCTTGATAGAGATGCGTTCAGGCGCCCCACGAGTTCGTATCATTGACTTTGGACTCAGCTGCTTCACAGAGACAAATTCAAATCATAACACCTTCTATGGCACTGTATGTCACGTCCCTCCAGAATGGCTGTTCTGGTATCAATACAGCGCTGGACCCACAACAGTGTGGCAGCTGGGAATTGTCCTCTTTGATTGCCTTCACAAAAAACGCTTCAATTCATCTAGTTTTATAAGAAAAAAGACAAGAATCAACAACAGACTTTCTAAAGACTGCAAAGACTTTTTGAGGCAGTGTTTTACCAGACACCCAAAGGAGCGTCCAAGTCTGGAACAGATTCGCCTTCACCCTTGGCTCAACTAAATCTTACAGTAAACATTTCAGCCAAGAGCCAGCCAGTTGCGTTCCAGCTACTATAAAGACAGATATGATTGGATAAGATTGACAAGAAAAACTATACCTTTGAGGGAAAAGAGGCTGTTCCAACAACATAAGACAAGCCAGACATGGTGCAATGTCATTTAATATTTGTTAAAGATATTGTCTGGACTAAATAAACATTCTAAATCAAACAAAACAATAATGATGTAGAAAAAAATCATAGTTTTTAGTTTATGAGCTCTTCCATTGACAAGTGGGTTTTTTCTCTGGGTACTATTGCTTCCCACACAAATTTAGTTAAAATAGTAGATGTACTTTAGTATTAGTAATAGATACCCTTAAAATTAGACTAGTGAAAATAGAGTAAAATACAGTAATATTGTCTTTACAAAATAAACATTATAAATCAAGCAAAACAATAATGATGTAGATAATATTATAGTTTCTAGTTTATGAGCTCCTCCATTGACAAGTGGGTTTTTCTGTAGGTACTATGGTTTCCCGCACAAATTTACTTCAAATAGTAGATGTACTTTAGTATTAGTAGTAGAGAAACTTAAAATTAGTATAGTAAATAAAATATGACTTTTCTACTCAAGGAATGGAAAATTAGGCTGTTTTGGCAGCCTAAAAAGAAGCCCGACATACCACAATGTAAAGAGTAGCATTAAATCAGCATAGTAAATAAAGTAGAACATCATAAGGGACAAGACAGAAATAAAGTCATTACAGCAGCATAATAGTTAGCAATACACTGCACAAGGTAATTTCATTTTGCAAACAGAATGGTTGCAGTTTTGACAAGTAGATACAATAATCACAATAACGCGCCATAGAACTAAAATAGAAATAAAAAGATAGAAAAATATACGATAAAAAATAATGAAATAAAAAAATCTTTAAAAAATCCTAGTTTTAAACTTGTGAGCTCTTTCAATTGGCCTGTGGGTTTCTCTCCGGGTACTCCGGCTTCCCACACAAATTCTGTAGTATTTGAGAGAAAAAAAAAAAAAAAAAAAGTAACTCCGCCAGAGTGACTTTACAATCACTTTGCCGGTCCCAAGCCCGGATAAAGGAGGAGGGTTAACTTTATAACTGTAGGAAAAACTATCTTCAACAGAATACCAATCATTGGTTTTTCTCTCTGAGTTGAGGCTGCTTTACTCAGTTTTTTCCTTCAGCACATTGCCTGCCTCACCTGCCTCAAAGCTAATTGCCCTGTCACTCTGATGTGGTACTTTGAGAGGATCATCCTTAGTCCCATTAAAACCCCTTCAGGCCGTACATGTCTGATGTGCTTCACATCTTTAAATGCACAACATTTGGGGGCGTAGGAAACGGCCATTGGAAGGGGGGGCCTGGTTTGGCACATTGGTGGGGGTTCCGCAGTATCTGCTGTGATTGGGCGTGAGGGATGTTGGCGGTGTGATTGGGCGGGTTTCAGACATGGCAGTATCAACCTAATGAACACCAAAAACATTTGTAACTGTTCATCATTAATGCTTAAGTTACGTAATCACTGAGCCACAAGGCCACACCTTATACAGGAGCTTGACGAGAAATAGATTGCAGCTGTGAATCTCACAGGAGACCTCGGAGGAGGGGAGGGCATCCAGGAGAAGTCACAGCCTGCCAGACTAATCAAAACAGAATATCGAAGGCATCAAAACTATGAATTAACACATATGGAATTATATACATAACAGAAAAGTGTGAAACAACTGAAAATATGTC
Source organism: Oryzias curvinotus (assembly GCA_023969325.1). NCBI lineage: Eukaryota > Metazoa > Chordata > Actinopteri > Beloniformes > Adrianichthyidae > Oryzias > Oryzias curvinotus. The sequence continues at coordinate 34,698,166 of CM043706.1, forward strand.
ATATTGTAGGTTCTTCAAAGTAGCCACCTTTTGCTTTGATTACTGCTTTGCACACTCTTGGCATTCTCTTGATGAGCTTCTAGAGGTAGTCACCTGAAATGGTCTTCCAACAAACAGTCTTGAAGGAGTTTTCCAGAGATGCTTAGCACTTGTTGGTCCTTTTGCCTTCACTCTGCGGTCCAGCTCACCCCAAACCATCTGGATTGGGTTTAGGTCTGGTGACTGTGGAGGCCAGGTCATCTGGCGCAGCACCCCTCTCCTCTTGGTCAAATAGCCCTTACACAGCCTGGAGGTGTGTTTGGGGTCATTGTCCTGTTGAAAAATAAATGATGGTCCAACTAAACGCAAGATGCTGTGGTAGCCATGCTGGTTTAGTATGACTTCAGTGTGGAATAATTCCCCAACAGTGTCACCAGTAAAGCACCCCCACACCATCACACCTCCTCCTCCATGCTTCACGGTGGGAACCAGGCATGTAGAGTCCATCCATTCAACTTTTCTGCGTTGCACAAAGACACGGTGGTTGGAACCAAAAATCTCCAATTTGGACTCATCAGACCAAAGCATAGATTTCCACTGGTCTAATGTCAATTCCTTGTGTTCTTTAGCCCAAACAAGTCTCTTCTGCTTGGTGCCTTTCTTTAGCAGTGGTTTCCTAGCAGATATTCTACCATGAAGGCCAAATTCACAGTCTCCTTTGAACAGTTGTTGTAGAGATGTGTCTGCTGCTGGAACTCTGTGCCATTGACCTGCTCTCTAATCTGAGCTGCTGTTAACCTGCCATTTCTGAGGCTGGTGACTCGAATGAATTTATCCTCTGCAGCAGAGGTGACTCTTGGTCTTCCTTTCCTGGGGCGGTCCGCATGTGAGCCAGTTTCTTTGTAGCGCTTGATGGTTTCATTGACTGCACTTGGGGACACTCTCAAAGTTTTCCCAATTTTTTGGACTGACTGACCTTCATTTCTTAAAGTAATGATGGCCACTTGTTTTTCTATACTTAGTTGCTTTTTACTTGCCATAATACAAATTCTGGTAAATGGCGTATACCTATAAAGCACTTTTCTACCTATAAGGCCTAAAGCGCTTTACAGTCACAGATCCATTCACCCAGTCACACACACATTCACACACTGGTGGCGGCTCCGCTGCCAAAAACTGGTGCCAACCTACAACCAGAGGACTATCAAGATCAGTAGGACTATTAGCTGTGTATCCGCCTGACCATGGCTGGCCTCCCTATACGTGAATTACGCAGCCGCGTAGGGCCCCGCCGTCACCACCAAAGTGGCTGGGAAAGAAAGACCCAAATCTGGCAACCCATTTCATAGCACTTCCGAACCAATGTGCGCTCTAAATGTTTGTTTAATGCAGTGCTTCTCAATTATTTTTGGCCAGGCCCCCCGAGCAAAAAGAAAATGTTTCGCGTCCCCCCCTAACCCCCCATATCCCCCACCCCCACCCCACACACTCACACAGTGACAATATATTAGGTAATTGTCTATAAAATTGTGTAAGTTTACCTAAAATTGTATCTTTTAACATGAACAAAAGAAAAAGCAAAATGAATCCACTTTCAATGTCATGGCTAACGTAACGGGCAGACCCAGACGCTGGAACCCGGTAGAAACACAGGGTGAGTTTGTGGATGAGAGAAAAGGTTTTAATATTGATTCTTGGTTAGTAGATGGGTCCTGGCGGAGCTGTGGCGTGCCAAGGGGAATCCGACGGCGGGGATGGTTCGGTTCAGCGGCCCGTGGCGTCATTGGTATTAATGACCGTAAGGAGGCAGAGGCTCATGGTGAGACAGGAGGTTTTTCTGTGGCTTGGATCCGAGGGGAGAATGACTGCTGCAACCACTCATGGTGAATGAATCCTGGAGACAAACAGAGAGCAAGACTTAGAGAGGAGCAAAACAAGGACTGTGGCTATGAACGTGGCGACCATGCTAAGCACCACAGATGAGCAACGAACTAGCGACGAATCCTGATCCTGGATCTCCTTATGAAGGCCGGCTGAAGATGAGGTGAGTGGAAGCAGCTGTGTCTAATCAGGAGCCAAGCAGAGAGGGGAGGAGTCTGACAGAGGCACCATGACAGTACCCCTCCCTCAACGACCACCTCCAGGCGGTCCAGGGCGGCGATCCGGGTGGGCTCGGTAGAAGTCCCTAATGAGCGAGGGATCCAAGATGAGGGAGCGGGAGATCCAAGAGCGCTCCTCCAGACCGTAACCCTCCCAGTCGACCAGGAACTGGAATCCGCGACCCCTACGCCGGACCTCCAAAACCCGGCTGACAGTATAGGCAGGAGTGCCGTCGACGACCCGGGCGGGCGGTGGGGAAGCGGACGGTGGGCACAGAGGACTGTCCAAAACAGGCTTGATCTGAGAGACATGAAATGAAGGATGTACCTTGAGGGCTTTGGGTAGCCTTAGACGGACACAGGTGGGATTGACAATCTTGTCGATGACATAGGGTCCGATGAACCGAGGAGCCAGTTTACGAGACGAGGCTTGAATGGGGATATTGCGTGTCGAGAGCCAGACCCTCTGCCCAGGCTGGTAGTCGGGTCCCACCACCCTGCGACGATCGGCGATGCGGCAGTTGCTCTCCTTGGTGCGGAGGAGAGCTGCCCTAGTCTGGTGCCAGACGCGTTGACAGCGCTGGAGATGGTGTTGGACTGAGGGCACTGCCAGATCAAGTTCCTGTGACGGAAACAGAGGTGGTGAGTACCCAAGGGCGGCCTCGAACGGGGAGATCCCAGTAGCGGTGGAGGGATGAGTATTGTGGGCATACTCAATCCAAACCAGATACTGGGACCAGTCCTGTTGGTTCTGTGCCGCCAGACAGCGCAAGGCTGCCTCCAGTTCCTGGTTCGCTCTCTCCGCTTGGCCGTTGGATTGGGGGTGATAGCCAGATGAGAGACTGACCGTGGCCCCCAAGGCCGAACAGAAGGCCTTTCAGACCTGGGAAACAAACTGAGGACCACGGTCAGAGACAATGTCTGTGGGGATTCCATGGTGGCGGAAAACATGATTGACCATGACGTCTGCAGTTTCTGTGGCAGTGGGCAGTTGAGGCAATGGTATGAAATGTGCCATCTTAGAGAACCGGTCAATGACTGTGAAAATGACAGTGTTACCTTGTGAAGGGGGTAAACCAGTGACAAATCTATAGCCAGATGAGACCAGGGGCGCTTGGGCGTGGGCAGAGGACGAAGGAGGCCGGCCGGAGCAGACGATGACGATTTAGAACGGGCACATGTGGTACAGGCTGAGATGTATTCCCGTACGTCCTTACTCATGGATGGCCAGAAGAACCTCCTCCGGATGAGGTTGAGCGTGCGATGAACCCCTCCATGACATGCCACTCGGGAAGAATGTCCCCAGGAAATGACGTCTGAACGGACCGAAGGTGGAACGAACAACGTGCCCCTGGGAACGGGAGGAGGATTAGGTTCCTCACCTTGGGCTTGTAACACCTTAGACTCCACATCCCAGGTCAGGTTGCCGATGACACAGGTGGAAGGTAGAATGGTGGTGGTGGTGTCCTGTTCAGCGGGACTGTACTTCCGGGAGAGTGCGTCGGGCTTAATGTTGCGGGAACCTGGCCTGTAAGTGATCGTGAAACGGAAACGGTCAAAAAAGAGGCACCAACGAGCTTGTCTGGAGTTTAGTCTTTTGGCTGTTCTGAGGTATTCCAAGTTCTTATGATCTGTCCAGACGATGAAAGTTTGTTCCGCTCCCTCTAACCAGTGACGCCACTCTTCCAGGTCCTGTTTGATAGCCAGCAGCTCTCGGTTGCCCACATCATAATTCTGCTCTGCGGGAGACAGTTTGCGTGGATAAAAGGCACATGGCTTGAGTTTTTCAGAGCCCTTTTCTTTCTGGGATAATACAGCTCCTACCCCAGAATCAGAGGCGTCCACTTCTACTATGAATTGGCGTGTAGGATCTGGTTGGATCAGAATAGGAGCAGAAATAAACAGTTCTTTGAGCTTAGTGAAGGCTAGTTGAGCCTCGGGTGTCCATTGAAAAGGGTGATTGGTGGAGGTTAACTGCGTGAGCGGGGCGGCGATACTGCTGAAGTTCCGGATGAAGCGTCTGTAAAAATTCGCAAATCCGAGGAACTGCTGTAACTTTTTGCGATTCTCGGGAGGCTCCCAGTTCTTAACTGCCTCAATCTTAGCGGGGTCTGGACGAATCTGTCCAGCCTCGATGATGTAACCGAGAAATTGAACTGTCTTGACGTGGAATTCACATTTTTCCTGTTTGACATAAAGCTGATTTTCCAGAAGTCTCTTGAGAACCAGACGGACGTGATGCTCGTGTTGGGTTTGATTGCGTGAATAAATCAGGATGTCATCCAGATAAATGAACATGTAACGGTTGATGAAGTCCCTGAGGATGTCATTGACATCCTTGTCCTAAGATCTAATTTGGTGAAAATCCGTGCGTCTTGAATGGAGTCGAAAACCGACGAGATGAGTGGCAGAGAGTACTTGTCTTTTATAGTAATTTGATTTAATTCTGGATAGTCTATGCAGGGACGAAGAGTTTTGTCCTTCTTCTCCACAAAAAAGAAACCGGCCCCAGTTTTTCGGGGCCAGACAGGTTGAATAAATGCCCCTTGGGCAAGGTGGCTCCAGGAAGCAGATTAATAGCGCAGTCATATGGACGGTGGGGCGGAAGAGCGCTAGCCTTAACTTTACAAAAAACATTCCGTAGATCATGGTAACATGAAGGAACTTTGGAAAGGTCAATTTCGCTATGGTCATTGTGAGTGGAGATGGATGAGGCAGGAACGGCTGAAAGAAGACAATTGGCAAGGCAGAATGAACTCCAATTGTTTATCGTTCTAATCGCCCAGTTAAACTGTGGGTTGTGCTGTTTTAACCAGGAGTAGCCCAAAACTATGGGAGTATAAGTGGATTGCGTGATGAGGAGTTGGATGGTTTCTCTGTGGTTACCTGAGGTGACGAGTAGTAATGGCTTGGTGCGCTGGATTATACGTGAGAGGTGCTGCCCTCCCAGGCCAGAGGCTTCAATGGGCACATCCAGAGGTTCTGTGGGAATGGACAATTGTTTAACCAGATGTTGATCAATGAGACTCTGCTCCGCCCCAGAGTCTACTAAAGCACTTAGCTCGAAAACATGGGTCTGAAAACAGATTTTGACTGGAAGGAGTAAGAAATTGCTGTCAGAGTTCTTACTGGATTGGTCCCCCCGTGAACTGCCTTTTAGCGGTGGGGTCCTGCAGTTTAAACAGAGAGGACAGGTGTGGACATGATGACCTTGGTTGCCACAATAAAAACAGGACCCCTCCTCTCGATGTTTGCGGCGTTCCTCTTGTGTGAGTTTAGAGTGTCTTATTTGCATGGGTTCTTCAGGAGACTTTTGTATTATAAAGTTTTCAGTATGAAAAGGGGAATCTGGCGAGGGAATCGTGAGTGGACAGTGGTTAATATTGTGCATGGTTGGGGGCCTTTCACGTTGACGTTCGCGTAAACGTAGGTCCGAACGCAGAGCTGCAGTAACCAATTCCTGGAATGTACGTGGTTCAGGCTGTGAACAGAGATGGTCTTTGATTCTTTCACTTAACGATTGATAAAAAATGCCTTTAAGGGCGAGATCGGGCCATCCTGCTTCGACGGCTAGGATGCGGAAATCAATCACGTGGTCACTGACTGAGCGGTTGTGTTGTTTTAAATTGAGCAGCCGCCGGGTGGCCTCCTCCTGCTTACGGGATTGATCAAAAACAAGCCTGAATTCATTAATGAAGCGATCGTATGAACGATGAGTAATGGGATTAGCCGAAACATAAGCTTGAGCCCAATGAAGTGCCTTATTTCTGAGGGAATTTATTATCAACGTGATTTTACTATGATCAGTTCTATAGTACCTGGGGGCCTGTTGAAAAATTAACCGGCACTGCAGAAGGAACCCTCTGCAGGCTTCTACGTCACCCATGAATGGTTCCGGCTGGAGTCGGAAGTTTTCCGAAGCGCCGGAGGACCCGGATGCGGAAGTATCTGAGCCGTTGGTGGACCTGCGGCATGAGAAAATTGTCCAGTTAATTCATGAAGTTTCTGCGTCATACCATCCAGGCGAAGAAACAGTTCCTGTTGAGCAGCGGTCATTTGGGAAAGAGCATCAGCTTGGCGTCCGAGCAAAATATCCTGCTGGGTAACGGCGAATTTCAGACCTTCCGTGTCAGCTGGGTCGGGAGTTTGGCTAGTTCGTTCTGTCATGGCTAACGTAACGGGCAGACCCAGACGCTGGAACCCGGAAGAAACACAGGGTGAGTTTGTGGATGAGAGAAAAGGTTTTAATATTGATTCTTGGTTAGTAGATGGGTCCTGGCGGAGCTGTGGCGTCCCTGGGGAATCCAACGGCGGGGATGGTTCGGTTTGGCGGCCCGTGGCATCTCTGGTATTAATGACCGTAAGGAGGCAGAGGCTCGTGGTGAGACAGAAGGTTTTTCTGTGGCTTGGATCCGAGGGGAGAATGACTGCTGCAACCACTCGTGGTGAATGAATCCTGGAGACAAACAGAGAGCAAGACTTAGAGAGGAGTAAAACAAGGACTGTGGCTATGAACGTGGCGACCATGCTAAGCACCATAGAGGAGCAACGAACTAGCGACGAATCCTGATCCTGGATCTCCTTATGAAGGCCGGCTGAAGATGAGGTGAGTGGAAGCAGCTGTGTCTAATCAGGAGCCAAGCAGAGAGGGGAGGAGTCTGACAGAGGCACCATGACATTCAAATTTCAAATCATATTAACTTTATTTAGCCACACAGAAACCCTGTTCTAGTCTAAAACAGAAAAGAAGCTTAAAGTGCCGGAAATAAAAAATCTGTCGGGCCTTATTAAAACTAGAAACATTGTCACTAACTGAACCATTTGATGCTGAGAAAAATAATTCAATCAATAAATAATATTAAATGTAAATTGATCTGAAACATGAACACAGCAGCACCAAAAAATTACATGTTTTTAGTCTGAAGAAATAGATAAAAACATTGTGCTGATTTTTTTTCTAAATGATTGTTTATTTCTGATGTCATAAAGTGCAGCTGTTTTCCTGCATTACCTACTGTAATTCTGTCAATTACTAAACAACACCAACTAAACCACAGTCAGACGTAAGAAATACATTTATATGTAAATAAAGACGCATCATCAAAATGTCTACAATAGTTCATAAAAGATGACATTATTAGCATGAGCTGAGTTATCTAAAGGCACGCGATGATCCAGGTGTAGGGCAACTGTTACGGTGGGGAAAGGGAGGGAGTACCCAGGTGCAGAGAGGAGGAGGCGGAAGGGTTCAGGAGAACAGGATCTTTAATAACTAAAACCCAACAAACCAAAAATCACTGCAGAGCAGGCTAGAAACACTCAAACTCGAAAACTTGAAAACTCACAGGAACGGGGAAACATTAACCTATGGAGCAGCACAGGAGGAAGGGAAAGACAGGACTTAAATACATACAAGGCAACAAGACACAGGTGGAAACACTCAGGACTGATGGGGCAAGGTAAAACTCAAAACAACAACGGAACAGGAAATACTACAAAATAAAACAGGACGTTAACTGAAAACATCACAGAACAAAAAGGAAACAAACCACAAGGGCAAAGAAACAGAAACCGTAACATAACCCCCCCCTCAAGGAACCGCACCGAGGTTCCTCCAATGGTCCAGGAGGAGGGGGCCCGAAAGGCCAATCCAAGGGCCAACAGTAGTCCGGCGAAGCGGGTCCGGAGGACGGCCCGGAGACCGCACTGTCCGTCGAGGCGGATCCGGAGGGCGGCCGGGAGGCAGCGCCATCCGGCATCGACAGTCTAACCAGCAAACGGCTGGCGGCTCGGGCTCAGAGTCTGGAACTGGTGGCTAGGGCTCGGGGTCCGCGGCGGGCGGCTGGGGCTCGGCCTCCGCGGCGGGCGGCTGGGGCTCGGCCTCCGCGGCGGGCGGCTGGGGCTCGGCCTCCGCGGCGGGCGGCTGGGGCTCGGCCTCCGCGGCGGGCGGCTGGGGCTCGGGGTCCTCTGCGGGCGGCTGGGGCTCGGGGTCCTCTGCGGGCGGCTCGGGTTCGGGGTCCTCTGCGGGCGGCTCGGGTTCGGGGTCCTCTGCGGGCGGCTCGGGTTCGGGGTCCTCTGCGGGCGGCTCGGGTTCGGGTTCCTCTGCGGGCGGCTCGGGTTCAGGGTCCTCTGCGGGCGGCTCGGGTTCGGGGTCCTCTGCGGGCGGCTCGGGTTCAGGGTCCGCGGCGGGCGGCTCGGGTTCAGGGTCCGCGGCGGGCGGCTCGCGTTCAGGGTCCGCGGCAGGCGGCTCGGGCTCGGGCCAGACGACTGGTGCTGGGGGCTCGGGCCAGACGACTGGTGCTGGGGGCTCGGGCCAGACGACTGGTGCTGGGGGCTCGGGCCAGACGACTGGTGCTGGGGGCTCGGGCCAGACGACTGGTGCTGAGGGCTCGGGCCAGACGACTGGTGCTGGCGGCTCGGGCCAGACGACTGGTGCTGGGGGCTCGGGCCAGACGACTGGTGCTGGCGGCTCGGGCCAGACGACTGGTGCTGGCGGCTCAGGCCAGACGACTGGTCCTGGGGGCTCGGGCCAGACGACTGGTGCTGGCGGCTCGGGCCAGACGACTGGTGCAGGGAGGGGTTGAGGCGTGTCCGGTTCCCTTTCGGTCTGCCATCCCCCTGTCCAGGACCCTCCTGGGAGCAGGAACAGGGGGGGTGGCGTCCGGCAACGAACTAGCGACGAATCCTGATCCTGGATCTCCTTATGAAGGCCGGCTGAAGATGAGGTGAGTGGAAGCAGCTGTGTCTAATCAGGAGCCAAGCAGAGAGGGGAGGAGTCTGACAGAGGCACCATGACATTCAAATTTCAAATCATATTAACTTTATTTAGCCACACAGAAACCCTGTTCTAGTCTAAAACAGAAAAGAAGCTTAAAGTGCCGGAAATAAAAAATCTGTCGGGCCTTATTAAAACTAGAAACATTTTGACTAACTGAACCATTTGATGCTGAGAAAAATAATTCAATCAATAAATAATATTAAATGTAAATTGATCTGAAACATGAACACAGCAGCACCAAAAAATTACATGTTTTTAGTCTGAAGAAATAGATAAAAACATTGTGCTGATTCTTTTTCTAAATGATTGTTTATTTCTGATGTCATAAAGTGCAGCTGTTTTCCTGCATTACCTGCTGTATTTCTGTCAATTACTAAACAACATCAACTAAACCACAGTCAGACGTAAGAAATACATTTATATGTAAATAAAGACGCATCATCAAAATGTCTACAATAGTTCATAAAAGATGACATTATTAGCATGAGCTGAGTTATCTAAAGGCACGCGATGATCCAGGTGTAGGGCAACTGTTACGGTGGGGAAAGGGAGGGAGTACCCAGGTGCAGAGAGGAGGAGGCGGAAGGGTTCAGGAGAACAGGATCTTTAATAACTAAAACCCAACAAACCAAAAATCACTGCAGAGCAGGCTAGAAACACTCAAACTCGAAAACTTGAAAACTCACAGGAACGGGGAAACATTAACCTATGGAGCAGCACAGGAGGAAGGGAAAGACAGGACTTAAATACATACAAGGCAACAAGACACAGGTGGAAACACTCAGGACTGATGGGGCAAGGTAAAACTCAAAACAACAACGGAACAGGAAATACTACAAACTAAAACAGGAAGTTAACTGAAAACATCACAGAACAAAAAGGAAACAAACCACAAGGGCAAAGAAACAGAAACCGTAACAGCAACAGGCAGCGCTTGCAGCTCTCCTCCGCGTGCCCTGTGTCACCTGGCAACCAGAGCCCACACTATCCCTCCCTTTTCGTTCTCACACACGCAGCCGCGTGTGACAGGAGACGGGAGCGCGCAGCTGCAGGGACGGTGATTCACAGGTTTCAGGCTGTAAACTCTGTGATTTAACAGACAATAGGAACCGATTAGAGGCGCAGATTTTTTTCCAAGCACTGAGCCGCTGTCACCGCCGCCCCCACGTTAAATTTGCGCTCCGGACAATTGGCCGTATTACCTGTGTCTAAAACCACCACTACCGCGCGGCCACCCTGGCATCGCACCGCATCCCCCCTGGGGGGCGCGCCCCACTATTTGAGAAGCACTGGTTTAATGATCCCCCCCGTCAACACACCTGAACCAATGTGGCAACCCAATTAATGACTCTATGCCACTCTTAGCAACGATTGGTCAGCATCATTGCATCTGAGCATGGCATTTACGAGTGCTTTTTGTCACATTGATCAAAGCGACCACAAGAGAACGTCATGCCAAAGAGACTTTATCCATCGGGGGCTGAAAAAAGATGAAGAACTTAAACATCAACCACAAGGTAAGTTTGGAGGATGTTGGGGCCCTATTTTTACATTGTCCTGCGTTTCTTTACAGCTGTGCGATTTATGTAAATTACTAATGATTTGAGGTAGAGTTTGCACATAAACGACCCCATTTGTCATAATTTCCAATGGAAAGTTCGAAAATAATTCTGACACCCAAGTTCCCAAGATGAGGTTGGACATGACCTTCCAAAACGTATTACTTTTTTGATGGGCGTATAATCTTCATACGTCGTCATTAAAATCTCAGACTCTGTCTCACTGAAGTATAGCACTCTCTTTTTTTCTCCACGCGTTTCTATGGTGACTCCGGAATTCGGCGATCCATTGAGAATGCCTTTATGTACTTGCCGTGCAGACACATTAACCCAGGGCTACCAAGTCGAGCGTAATTACGTTAAGTCATATCCGGTAATTTGGAACCGACATACCCAGAGAAAGCAAGTTCAGGCTTACTTCAGCCAGAGTTCAGTGTTAAAGTCCAGCTAGTTTAAACATGGTTTCTGGAATACCCCCCTGGTGGTGAGTCGGGTTAGCTGGCGGGAACCAGCGAAATAGTGAACCTGACCGCTGGTGCAGGCTGCCATTGGTGACAGTAGCCGCGTTTACATGGGCAAAAGTAATCGGAAAGAATGCCTGATCGGAAAGAAAATGTGTCATGTAAACGCGCCGTTCGGAATACTCTGCCCCGGTCAGACTCGTTCAGATCAAAATTTCTTTCCGATCGAGATAGGTGGGTTATACCGATCCTTTATCCGATCGTTGGTCATGTAAACGGTCATTCTGATCGTGTGTCACTTCTGCTCTGGTTTACGTCATTCATAGATGGTGTTTCGCTGATAGAAAGCTTTGAAGCGCACACGGGACCAATCAGCTGTTCTGCGGCGGCCCCCTGAAAAGCACCGCTCCGCTCTCGCCCCGCTGGCTCTCTGCCTCTCTTACACCCCTCAGGAAGGGGCTGCCGGGGAGGAGCGCTTCGTGCCCACTGAGGTCTGGACCCGGCACCCGAGCTCTGCGTTCGGGCTCCGGTGCCAGTGGACCGAGTGAACCTCTCTGAGCAGAGCAGGCGGATTTATTGTGTTTGGGGGGGGGGGGGGGGGGTGCTTTGTTACGTGTGCGTTTTGTTGTTTCGTTATGTGTGAGAATTCGGACTGCGAGCCGACCCGCCGCTCTGGGTTCGCGGCTGCAGGACTCAGGACTCGGCCCGTCAGCTCACACATTTGGGTCGGTGTGTGAGCTTCAAAGCAGAAATGTCGCTCAGTCCTTAGAAACTGTCCAAACAATCACGTGGATTTGTGTTTCCAGTTGTGTCCCGACAAAATAAAGGCTGAATAAAGGCTTATTCCCAAACATTTGCGTGCAGCCAAGCTAATGTTGTTAGCCCGTGTTTATAGCCTCTCCTAAGCCTTCCAGCTCCGTTCTTCCACCAAAAAGCTCCGAACACCCGGATTAAATATAAAACGATGAGCGACTAGACGCTTCATAATATTCATAACATTAATAAAAGCAAGTTTGGAAGATCGTCTCGTATATTACAGAGCTGCTGCATAAATGTATGTGAGAGCAAAGGTTTGTTTACAACGGGACACTTCCTTCCGGGAGTTTTTACACTACTGCGCATGCCCAAATGATTTATTCCGAACGAAACTGTGACCCATGGGAACGCTTGTTCTAATCGGAAAAAGGTTTTCTGTGCCCATGTGCACGGGTGAATTTTAACCCGACCATTGATCCGATCAAGATATTTTGCCCATGTAAACGCGGCTATTGTTGGGCATTGATGATGATATTATTGATATCTGGGTTAGACCATTACATCCTGTTGCCTAGCAACAAAGCCTTTCTCTTGATGTAATGGTGACATCATTTGACACCAAATGATGTTGCCAGGCAACAAAGCCTTTCTCTTGTTGCAATGGTGACATCATTTGACACCATATGATGTTGCCAGGCAACAAAGCCTTTCTCTGGATATAGTGGTGACATCATTTGACACCATATGATGGCTTTATGATGTCATTGTAAAAACTGGCATATAGAGGTACATTTGGCTATTGGAAACTTGTTCAAAGACACTAGTTTCACTCACATTTGAGTTTTGAAGCATTTTTGAAAGTCATGTTTCAACGACTAGGAAAAGTTCTAAGGAAAATCTTTTATCTTCATGTAGATCCTCCAAATTGTCCTTTTTCCTCAGACTTGGGAAAGGACAGTGTGAAATATCAAGATGGTGCCAAAATCATACAAAAAGGCACCAAAAGGAGAATCTCTGAGGACAGCCAAGAATCTGAAACACCGGCAAAGAAAAAAAGGGAACTTGAGTTTCCTTCTCAAAAAGATGAATCTGCACACTCAAAACCCATTAGTAGCAGAAAGAGAAAGGCATCTGATATGGAACAACTACCAACCAAAAGAAAGAAAGAAAGCACAGATGAAGAAAAGGACCCAAAGCTTGAGTTTGAGGCAAAATATGTGGAGCTGAATCCACTTGGTAAAGGTGGTTGTGGATCTGTGTTTAATGGCTATCGTAAATCAGATAAGTTAGTGGTGGCCATCAAGCACATCCCAAATGAAAAGATTTACTGCACACATATTGATGAGAGCGGACAAGAGTTATCTGTGGAAGTGGCTGTAATGTTAAAACTTCAGTCTGGAACATCAAATTCACCTGGCAGCACAGCACCTATCACCTTGCTAGACTGGTATGTGCTGCCACATGAACTGATTTTGGTGTTAGAGAGACCAATGCCAGCATCAGATCTTCAGTCCTACATTGAAAGACGTGGAGGTTCATTAAAAGAAAGTGAAGCCAAGATTATCCTCAAACAACTGGTAGAGGCAGCCATTCACCTTCAGGATGAAAAGATTTTCCACAGAGACATCAAACTGGAAAATATCTTGATAGAGATGCGTTCAGGCGCCCCACGAGTTCGTATCATTGACTTTGGACTCAGCTGCTTCACAGAGACAAACTCAAATCATAACACCTTCTATGGCACTGTATGTCACGTCCCTCCAGAATGGCTGTTCTGGTATCAATACAGCGCTGGACCCACAACAGTGTGGCAGCTGGGAATTGTCCTCTTTGATTGCCTTCACAAAAAACGCTTCAATTCATCTAGTTTTATAAGAAAAAAGACAAGAATCAACAACAGACTTTCTAAAGACTGCAAAGACTTTTTGAGGCAGTGTTTTACCAGACACCCAAAGGAGCGTCCAAGTCTGGAACAGATTCGCCTTCACCCTTGGCTCAACTAAATCTTACAGTAAACATTTCAGCCAAGAGCCAGCCAGTTGCGTTCCAGCTACTATAAAGACAGATATGATTGGATAAGATTGACAAGAAAAACTATACCTTTGAGGGAAAAGAGGCTGTTCCAACAACATAAGACAAGCCAGACATGGTGCAATGTCATTTAATATTTGTTAAAGATATTGTCTGGACTAAATAAACATTATAAATCAAACAAAACAATAATGATGTAGAAAAAAATCATAGTTTTTAGTTTATGAGCTCTTCCATTGACAAGTGGGTTTTTCTCTGGGTACTATTGCTTCCCACACAAATTTAGTTAAAATAGTAGATGTACTTTAGTATTAGTAATAGATACCCTTAACATTAGACTAGTGAAAATAGAGTAAAATACAGTAATATTGTCTTTACAAAATAAACATTATAAATCAAACAAAACAATAATGATGTAGATAATATTATAGTTTCTAGTTTATGAGCTCCTCCATTGACAAGTGGGTTTTTCTGTAGGTACTATGGTTTCCCGTACAAATTTACTTCAAATAGTAGAGGTACTTTAGTATTAGTAGTAGAGAAACTTAAAATTAGTATAGTAAATAAAATATGACTTTTCTACTCAAGGAATGGAAAATTAGGCTGTTTTGGCAGCCTAAAAAGAAGCCCGACATACCACAATGTAAAGAGTAGCATTAAATCAGCATAGTAAATAAAGTAGAACATCATAAGGGACAAGACAGAAATAAAGTCATTACAGCAGCATAATAGTTAGCAATACACTGCACAAGGTAATTTCATTTTGCAAACAGAATGGTTGCAGTTTTGACAAGTAGATACAATAATCACAATAACGCGCCATAGAACTAAAATAGAAATAAAAAGATAGAAAAATATACGATAAAAAATAATGAAATAAAAAAATCTTTAAAAAATCCTAGTTTTAAACTTGTGAGCTCTTTCAATTGGCCTGTGGGTTTCTCTCCGGGTACTCCGGCTTCCCACACAAATTCTGTAGTATTTGAGAGAGAAAAAAAAAAAAAAGTAACTCCGCCAGAGTGACTTTACAATCACTTTGCCGGTCCCAAGCCCGGATAAAGGAGGAGGGTTAACTTTACAACTGTAGGAAAAACTATCTTCAACAGAATACCAATCATTGGTTTTTCTCTCTGAGTTGAGGCTGCTTTACTTACAGTTTTTTCCTTCAGCACATTGCCTGCCTCACCTGCCTCAAAGCTAATTGCCCTGTCACTCTGATGTGGTACTTTGAGAGGATCATCCTAAGTCCCATTAAAACCCCTTCAGGCCGTACATGTCTGATGTGCTTCACATCTTTAAATGCACAACATTTGGGGGCGTAGGAAACGGCCATTGGAAGGGGGGGCCTGGTTTGGCACATTGGTGGGGGTTCCGCAGTATCTGCTGAGATTGGGCGTGAGGGATGTTGGCGGTGTGATTGGGCGGGTGTCAGACATGGCAGTATCAACCTAATGAACAACATAAACATTTGTAACTGTTCATCATTAATGCTTAAGTTACGTAATCACTGAGCCACAAGGCCACACCTTATACAGGAGCTTGACGAGAAATAGATTGCAGCTGTGAATCTCACAGGAGACCTCGGAGGAGGGGAGGGCATCCAGGAGAAGTCACAGCCTGCCAGACTAATCAAAACAGAATATCGAAGGCATCAAAACTATGAATTAACACATATGGAATTATATACATAACAGAAAAGTGTCAAACAACTGAAAATATGTCATATTATGTTCATAGTTCTGCCTATAATGTTCATACACTTTTACATAGCCCATCTGAATAGTATGTTCATAGTACACCTATCTGTATATCTTGCATATAGTATTTATTATCTGTAAATTATGTCCATAATACTTACCTGTATAGTTATTGTACATATTATAGACTTTTATTTTATACTTACTGCTTATTGCACTTCTGGTTAGATGCTAACTGCATTTCGTTGCCTTGTACTTACATGTGCAGTGACAATAAAGTTGAATCTAATCTAATCTAATCTATTGTAGGTTCTTCAAAGTAGCCACCTTTTGCTTTGATTACTGCTTTGCACACTCTTGGCATTCTCTTGATGAGCTTCAAGAGGTAGTCACCTGACATGGTCTTCCAACAGACTTGAAGGAGTTCCCAGAGATGCTTAGCACTTTTTGGTCCTTTTGCCTTCACTCTGCAGTCCAGCTCACCCCAAACCATCTTCATTGGGTTTAGGTCTGGTGACTGTGGAGGCCAGGTCATCTGGCGCAGTACCCCATCACTCTCCTTCTTGGTCAAACAGCCCTTACACAGCCTGGAGGTGTGTTTGGGGTCATTGTCCTGTTGAAAAATAAATGATGGTTCAACTAAATGCAAACTGGATGGAATAGCATGCCGCTGCAAGATGCTGTGGTAGCCATGCTGGTTCAGTATGCCTTCAATATGGAATAATTCCCCAACAGTAGCCGCGTTTACATGGGCAAAATATCTTGATCGGATCAATGGTCGGGTTAAAATTCACCCGTTTCCGATTAGAACAAGCGTTCCCATGGGTCACAATTTCGTTCGGAATAAATCATTTGGGCATGCGCAGTACTGTTGAAAACCCCGGAAGGAAGTGTCCCGTTGTAAACAACCCTTTGCTGTCACATACATTTATGCAGCAGCTCGGTAATATACGAGACGATCTTCCAAACTTGCTTTTATTAATGTAATGAATATTATGAAGCGTCTATTCGCTCATCGTTTTATATTTAATCCGTGTGGTCGGTGCTTTTTTGTGCAGGGGGAGCTTGAAGCCAGGGTTAGGAGAGGCTATAAACACGGGCTAACCACATTAGCTTGGCTGCACGCAAATGTTTGGGAATAAGCCTTTATTCAGCCTTTATTTTGTCGGGACACAATTGGAAACACAATCCACGTGAGTGTTTGGACAGTTTCTAAGGACTGAGCGACATTTCTGCTTTGAAGCTCACACACCGACCCAAATGTGTGAGCTGACGGGCCGAGCTCTGCTCTGTCCTCCTGAGTCCTGCAGCCGCTAACCCAGAGCGGCAGGTCGGCTCACAGTCCGAATTCTCACACATAACAACACAACAAAACTCACACGTAACAAAGCACCCCCCCCCCCCCCCCCAAACACAATAAATCCGCCTGCTTTGCTCAGAGAGGTTCACTCGGCCCACTGGCACCGGAGCCCGAACGCAGAGCTCTGGTGCCGGGTCCAGACCTCAGTGGGCATAAAGCGCTCCTCCCCAGCAGCGCCTTCGTGAGGGGTGTAAGGGAGGCAGAGAGCCAGCGGGGCGAGAGCGGAGCGGCGCTTTCCAGGGGGCCGCCGCAGAACAGCTGATTGGTCCTGTATGCGCTCCAAAGCTTTCTCTCAGCGAAACACCGTCTATGAATGACGTAAACCAGAGCAGAAGTGACACACGATCAGAATGACCGTTTACATGTACCACGATCGGATAAAGGATCGGTATAACCCACCTATCTCGATCGGAAAGAAAGTTTGATCCGAACGAGTCTGACCGGGGCAGACTATTACGAACGGCGCGTTTACATGACACATTTTCTTTCCGATCAGGCGTTCTTTCCGATTACTTTTGCCCATGTAAATGCGGCTAGTGTCACCAGTAATGCTCCCCCAAACCATCACACCTCCTCCTCCATGCTTCACGGTGGGAACCAGGCATGTAGAGTCCATCCATTCACCTTTCCTGCATCCCACAAATACACGGTGGTTGGAACCAAAAATCTCTATTTGGACTCATCAGACCAAAGCACAGATTTCCACTGGTCTAATGTCCATTCCTTGTGTTCTTTAGCCCAAACAAGTCTCTTCTGCTTGGTGCCTTTCTTTAGCAGTGGTTTCCTAGCAGATATTCTACCATGAAGGCCAGATTCACAGTCTCCTTTGAACGGTTGTAGAGATGTGTCTGCTGCTGGAACTCTGTGCCATTGACCTGCTCTCTAATCTGAGCTGCTATTAACCTGCCATTTCTGAGGCTGGTGACTCGAATGAATTTATCCTCCACAGCAGAGGTGACTCTTGGTGTTTTAAACCTGACAGGGCACACCTGTGAAGTGAAAAACATTTCAGGTGACTACCTCTAGAAGCTCATCAAGAGAATGCCAAGAGTGTGCAAAGCATTAATCAAATCAAAATGTGGCTACTATGAAGAACCTACAATATGACATATTTTCAGTTTTACACTTTTTTGTTATGTATTTAAGTTCCACATGTGTTAATTCACAGTTTTGATGCCTTCAGTGTGAATCTACAATTATCATAGTCATGAAAATAAGGAAAACTCTTTGAATGAGGAAATGTGTCCAAACTTTTGGTCTGTACTAAACCTGGGAAAGACGCCAGACTAATTGATGATTTGAGACCAATATCCCTCCTCAATAGTGATTATAAAATTCTAACCAACATTTATGCATCTAGATTGAAAACAGGACTGAATCAGATCATCACAGACACACAATCAGGGTTTTTAATAAAATCCGGTTAGTTCTTGATCTGATTGACTATTATCAAAAAATTGAAGATGATGGCTTTATTTAATTTTTAGATTTCATTAAAGCCTTTGACATGGTTGAACACAAAAGCATGTTTCAGACTTTAGAATTATTTGGATTTAGGCCTAATTTCATAAATTTTGTTAAAACAATCTATAACAATATGAACAGTGTAGTTATTTTACCAAATGGCCTTTCTCCCTGATTTTTGTGTAACAAAAGAATCAAGCAAGGCTGTCCAATCTCACCGTTACTTTTTATAACTGCAACAGAAATGTTATCAATACTTAAACTCTTAAAATCTCTGGTTTCTGTAAACTCAATGTCCTGGGAGAACAGTTAGCTATTACTCAGCTGGCAGTGTCATGGCTACGGCTGGGCTGCAGCCTCCCCCCTCCTCCCCTTCTGCACTCACCTGGGGCCTCATTTATAAACGTTGCGTACGCACAAAAGAAGGCGTACGCCACTCTCTACACAATAGCTGAGATTTATAAAAAGCAAACTTGACGGGAAAATGTGCGGTCCTTCACGCAAGCTCTGACCCAGGCGTACGCACAAAACGGCGACACCATCAGCAGATGGAAAAAACACGTGAAAATGAAAATGACAATATTGCGTCTCAAAAATAACATGAAGACTTCACAAAGCAAGTCTCACAATTAACAGCCAACACGAACACCCGTTTGATCGATCAGCAGTGAAACAAAAAAAAAATCAAACGCAAACGAAAATTACAACAGAAATTCAAATGAACACACATTTGCAAAAAGAAAAGTGAAATATGTTCTGCAATATTGGCATGTTGTGCAATTCATCCTCATAAATAATAAAGTTAACAGAACAAAATAATGTACAAAACTGATATTCTCGTCAATGTCCGTTTGGCGGAGCAAATATAGGTGCAGACAGACAGACAGACGTATTAATTGTCCACTGGGGAAAGTTGTTTTCATAGTAAAACATTTCTTCATAAGCTATGGAATTATGGTATTCATGCATATGCCTTTAGTTTGTTTTATTTTTGATAAAATATTGTATGGCGTATGTCTCAACCATTCAGACAGCAAAAAGAAATTACATTTGCGTTGAGCAATTTCCCATTTCCACGTCGATTAATACCGACATCTGTAGCTTGTCAGATGCAATTAAATGGATGGAAATAAAATGCCCCATCACAATACGTAATGACGCACAATGGCTGATCTTGCGCTGTTAGAAGATGTGGCAAATGGAAGAATTCAGAGTGAACGCGTCTTTAGACAGCAAAAAGACTTGCTGGCAAACGAGGACGAGTGGCTTATGAGCCGGTTCCAACTTCCTCGAGCCGTCCTGTTGGAGCTTTTGGGGGGGTGTCAGCCTGTGCATCTGGCGCATCGTTGTCCCCCTCCGCCTCAGTCACGACTCCGCTTAATAGGGATTCCCTAATAATTGCCGCCAGTCTCTCATCAAAAGGGGTCAGCTCCGGTGTCCCCTTTCCCCCACCCGTGGCAGACACACTCTGGCGATGCAGCGCCAGACGTTTTTTTGCTTCGACTTTGATTTCCGACCATTTATTTTTTATTTTGGCCACGGTCCGA
This sequence comes from Oryzias curvinotus, assembly GCA_023969325.1. Taxonomy (NCBI): domain Eukaryota; kingdom Metazoa; phylum Chordata; class Actinopteri; order Beloniformes; family Adrianichthyidae; genus Oryzias; species Oryzias curvinotus. The sequence goes on from CM043706.1 coordinate 34,717,897, forward strand.
GGTTGTGAGGCTACAGCATTTACGGCGTCTGCTACCGTTTGCCACTCAAGTGCCTTTTTGGCATTAGTAATGCCCACACTGTGCCCTCCAAACAACATTTTTCTCCTCTTTTCCGCCTCGCCAATGATAACTTCTACTTCACATTGAATGAAGTTACGTTTTTTTTATATCCTCTCGGTGTTTGCCATGGTTTCGCAATCAATGAATATTCATTTGTGGGCGTTTCACTGACTATTTATGGGCAACTGTGGGCGTGTCATGAAGCCGCAAAAGCTGCGCAGCATTTAGAACTGGTTGTGATTTATTAAGGGAAAGATGCGTAGGATGTGCGTGAGCACGGTTTTATGAATCCGAATATTTCTGTGCGTACGCACTTCCTATGTTTCATCCGTACGCCACTTCTGACGCAAATCCTACGCAAAGTTTTATAAATGAAGCCCCAGGTCTCACAGGTGTTTTTAGTTTCTCATTAGTGTGGTTGGGTATTTAGGTTTCTGTCTGTGTATTTTGTTGTCGCAGTGTACTGTTTTGTCCAGACGTTTATCCCACGTTTTGTCCTTCATGTAATATGGATTTTTGTTTTATTAAATCCTTTGGCTTCCCAATCCCTTGGATCCGAGTTCTTCCTGCTCCTGGGTTCTTTCTGGTTAGGACCCGTAACAGGCAGATGACACGGTCATATTCATGAAGGACAGTCATCAAATACCTGAGATCATTCAGACTGTGGATTTCTTCTCTAAAGCATCTGTTATGGTTGCCCTCTAGTGGTGTTTCTTTTTGTTACTTCTCTGGCAGGTTTTTTTGTGGCCCCTCACTAATTGATCACAGCTGCCTGTAATCATGTTGCCTCCTATTTAAGTTCTGTTCTCTCTGTGTTTTGTGTTGGAGTGTCTTCCCTGTTTGGTTCAAGTAAATGTTCAAAACTCAATGGATTTGTATGAGTCTTCTTGCTTCTGGGTTTATTCTATCTGACCTCCCGTGACAGCATCTGGTTTAAAACTAAATCTCAGCAAGTGTGAATTGTTGCAATTCACCATTCTGATCAGTCAGTTATTCTTAACATACCTGTTAGGACTGTTGTGAAATATCTTGGTGTTCACATTACCAAAGACGGCCAAACAACGGAGGAAATGAATGAATGGAAAACTTTAATATGTGTAAAGGTAATTTAAACATGTGGTCACAGCATGACATTTCTATTCAGGACAGAGTGTTTATTACTAAATTAGAATGTTTGTCCAGATTCATTTATCCAGCATATTTACTTCCAATTCCTAAATCTGCAAGGAAAGCAATAAACCAGGAAAATTTCAACTTCATCTGGAAAAATAAAACTCATTACATAAAAAAGGAATAATATTTTGGGATTACAGTTAAGGTGGACTTAAAGCCATAGACTTGGAAAGTTTGGATGGTATGATTCAAATGAATTGGCTTAGGTCTTTTACGCAAAATGGAAGAAATATTTGGTTTCATATTCCTTCAAACATTTTTTCTCATCTAGGGGGCATTGAGTCCCTTGTAAAATGTGATTTTGATCACAGAAAACTTCCTATTAAACTTTCTACTTATCATCAGCAGGTGTTACTGTACTGGAAACTCATATTCAAACATAATTCTAGTTCACACAGAACTCCCATGTGGAACTGTCAGTATATTTTATGTAGGAACAAATCAATATTTTACAAAAATTGGACTGAATTTGGTCATTATTGCATATTATGAATGATAATGGAAACATTATCTCATTTGAAAATGTTTCTAGTAAGTTTAAATGAAATGATAGAAAACAATATAACAATGTGATCAAAGCAATCCCTCAGACTTTGATCCAAACGTTCTCCAGTCTGCTTCATAATGTTCAAGTTCAGCTTCCATCTCTGTTGTTCGATGATCAACCGTTTAATTCAGAACTTTCAAAATCATTTATAAGATCTTTGTTTGTTAGAGAACTGTTTCCAGCATCTTAGAAAAATCCTTCTATGTCACAGCATTACACAAAAGAGGAAATAAGCAAGTTAAGATCTCAGTTTATTAAATACCTAATTTTTCCAAAATACAAGGAAACCCATTTTAAAATAATGAATACAGTCTACCCATGCAAGGAACTACTACATTTACGTTTTGGTTTTCAACAAAATAACTGACTTTCTGCGGTATAAATATAGAATCACTTGTTCTTCTGCTTTTTTAATGTATTATACTAACAGTTTTTGGGAGGATTTTGTTTTTTTTTTTGGTGGTGCTCCTCAAAGTTTGCTTTTCTTATTTCTATTCAGTTATAAAAACACATTATTGTATTATTTGGAGTAGTATCTGGTGATAACTTATTTAATTTGGCATTTAATACTTTATTAATTTCTGGGAGTTTTAAAAATTAGACCATTATTCAATATATTTCATAAAGAGATCTGTTTATTTTTTGAAATTCATGAAAATCGAAAATGCAATAAAACTGACCATTTTCATTGAAGATCAAATGTTATATGAAAATCCCTAATATTGTGAACTACAATTCTGATGTTTTTTATTTATTTTTGTCTTTGTATCTTACTTTATTTCTTTTCTTATGTCTTTCTATTGTAGTTATGTGAATTTGTTATCCTTTGAAGTTTCAATAAAAAAATCAAAAAATAGAAAAAAAGCTTTGTTCTGTACTGTATTTTCCCAGAAGTCCCCAGTGAACAGGTGGTCAGCAGAACTTTGAGCCAGAATGAGCAGCTAGATTTTCCTGGCTTCAATAGTTTAATTATTCATACCTGAAGTCATCTCTGCTCCCTTTTCTATTAGGTGCATCACCAACCTCATGTCTGTCTGGTTCACCTCTTGCCTGTGTTCTTCTCCACTCCATCATATGGCTAAGCAAGGATTATTTATTGTGTTAAATCAATTAAACATCCTTACATTTTTTACAATGAAGAGTACTATTTAAAAATGACTGACTTGGTGTTAACTTGCTTTGCTCTGAATGTCCACTATAAGACCAACCTGTTTCTTTTCTCCATCTGTCCTGATTCTTTCTATCTTCTTGTCTTTCTCTCCATCCTCACAACTGTGTCATATCAACTTTGTGTTAGGAAGTTTTAAAATAATACAGTCACTGAACTATATGTAAAAATAGTATGTTTTTTAGTGTAAATCATTTTGTTGGACATCAGTTAGTGGTGGGATGAAATAGCATATATTTATGTATTGTTGTTAAACATCTCCAATGTATATCTCCTAAAATCCAAAGTGTAAAAAAATAATAATTATCCAAACCTTTAACAATATAAAACGAAACAAAAGCACCATCTAACCCACATCACACATACTTCTCCATACTTCTTCAAATATAAGAAGCTTTTATCATTATTTAGTGCTGTTACAGTCATAGGATAAAAACATTTTCAGTGTTTTGGTACATCTAAGAAATTATTAATGTCTTTCTGAAACAAAATCAACACAAACAAGCTCCTTTATTTTCTTCATGAGTGACAGTGATACTGTAAATCCTGCTCAGTACAGTCTCACAAAATAGTCACAATTTGTGACCATTTTACTGGTAGCTTTAGCCTGAATGTTTACAAGGCTGTTTTTATCATTGGTATGACGTACCATTTGGAGGAACTTTTCTTCATTCCTTCTACATCTCTGGCATTTTCTTTTTTGAGTCCTTGATTATTTTTCTTTTGCCTTTCCATCTTTAGCGCGCTGTCATCAGATGACTACACCATTCAAATAAAAATAATCAACAGCACGCTCCCTGCGCGTGTCTACTTGAGAGCACGCTCCGGCACGTTCTCAAAGAGACGTGCTAGAGCGCTCTGTCTGTACATGACCCGAGTGAGGGAGGAGCGGCTGCAGCGGGGGGCACCCATGATGTGCATCTGTTACTGATCTCATCATGTATATGTGCACAAACAGCTGTGAAATTAAAAAATACGAACTATAAATAACTTTCCCAGCTTTGGGTTGGCGCCCTCTGTAGCCCGGTGCCCCTATGCGCCGCATATACTGCATACCCACTCCCTGATCTGAACCCGATCTGTGTTTTGTTGTAGGAACAGTAGATTTATGATCGACTTTGAAGTCATTTCAGGCGACCTTTGACACTTAGGTAAAGAGAGGGGAATAGCTGTCCACTGATCACTACCTTGTGGTGAGTCAGGTTCACTGGCGAGAACCGGCGAAATAGTGAACCTGACCACTGGTGCAGGCTGCCATTGGTGACATTGTTGGGCATTGATGATCTGGGTTAGACCATTACATCATGTTGCCTAGCAACAAAGCCTTTCTCTTGATGTAATGATGACATCATTTGACACCAAATGATGTTGCCAGGCAACAAAGCCTTTATCTTGTTGCAATGGTGACATCATTTGACACCATATGATGTTGCCAGGCAACAAAGCCTTTCTCTTGATGTAGTGGTGACATCATTTGACACCATATGATGGCTTTATGATGTCATTGTAAAAACTGGCATATAGAGGTACATTTGGCTATTGGAAACTTGTTCAAAGACACTAGTTTCACTCACATTTGAGTTTTGAAGCATTTTTGAAAGTCATGTTTCCACTACTAGGAAAAATTCTAAGGAAAATCTTTTTTCTTGATGCCGAGCCTCCAAATCCTCCATTATCCTCTGACTTGGAAAAGGACAGTGTGAAATCTCAAGATGGTGCCAAAATCATACAAAAAGGCACCAAAAGGAGAATCTCTGAGGACAGCCAAGAATCTGAAACACCGGCAAAGAAAAAAAGGGAACTTGAGTTTCCTTCTCAAAAAGATGAATCTGCACACTCAAAACCCGTTAGTAGCAGAAAGAGAAAGACATCTGATATGGAACAACTACCAACCAAAAGAAAGAAAGAAAGCACAGATGAAGAAAAGGACCCAAAGCTTGAGTTTGAGGCAAAATATGTGGAGCTGAATCCACTTGGTAAAGGTGGTTGTGGATCTGTGTTTAATGGCTATCGTAAATCAGATAAGTTAGTGGTGGCCATCAAGCACATCCCAAATGAAAAGATTTACTGCACACATATTGATGAGAGCGGACAAGAGTTATCTGTGGAAGTGGCTGTAATGTTAAAACTTCAGTCTGGAACATCAAATTCACCTGGCAGCACAGCACCTATCACCTTGCTAGACTGGTATGTGCTGCCACATGAACTGATTTTGGTGTTAGAGAGACCAATGCCAGCATCAGATCTTCAGTCCTACATTGAAAGACGTGGAGGTTCATTAAAAGAAAGTGAAGCCAAGATTATCCTCAAACAACTGGTAGAGGCAGCCATTCACCTTCAGGATGAAAAGATTTTCCACAGAGACATCAAACTGGAAAATATCTTGATAGATATGCGTTCAGGCGCCCCACGAGTTCGTATCATTGACTTTGGACTCAGCTGCTTCACAGAGACAAATTCAAATCATAACACCTTCTATGGCACTGTATGTCACGTCCCTCCAGAATGGCTTTTCCGGTATCAATACAGCGCTGGACCCACAACAGTGTGGCAGCTGGGAATTGTCCTCTTTGATTGCCTTCACAAAAAACGCTTCAATTCATCTAGTTTTATAAGAAAAAAGACAAGAATCAACAACAGACTTTCTAAAGACTGCAAAGACTTTTTGAGGCAGTGTTTTACCAGACACCCAAAGGAGCGTCCAAGTCTGGAACAGATTCGCCTTCACCCTTGGCTCAACTAAATCTTACAGTAAACATTTCAGCCAAGAGCCAGCCAGTTGCGTTCCAGCTACTATAAAGACAGATATGATTGGATAAGATTGACAAGAAAAACTTTACCTTTGAGGGAAAAGAGGCTGTTCCAACAACATAAGACAAGCCAGACATGGTGCAATGTCATTTAATATTTGTTAAAGATATTATCTGGACAAAATAAACATTATAAATCAAACAAAACAATAATGATGTAGAAAAAAATCATAGTTTTTAGTTTATGAGCTCTTCCATTGACAAGTGGGTTTTTCTCTGGGTACTATTGCTTCCCACACAAATTTAGTTAAAATAGTAGATGTACTTTAGTATTAGTAATAGATACCCTTAAAATTAGACTAGTGAAAATAGAGTAAAATACAGTAATATTGTCTTTACAAAATAAACATTATAAATCAAACAAAACAAAAATGATGTAGATAATATTATAGCTTCTAGTTTATGAGCTCCTCCATTGACAAGTGGGTTTTTCTGTAGGTACTATGGTTTCCCGTACAAATTTACTTCAAATAGTAGATGTACTTTAGTATTAGTAGTAGAGAAACTTAAAATTAGTATAGTAAATAAAATAGGACTTTTCTACGTAAGGAATGGAAAATTAGGCTGTTTTGGCAGCCTAACAAGAAGCCCGACATACCACAATGTAAAGAGTAGCATTAAATCAGCATAGTAAATAAAGTAGAACATCATAAGGGACAATACAGAAATAAAGTCATTACAGCAGCATAATAGTTAGCAATACACTGCACAAGGTAATTTCATTTTGCAAACAGAATGTTTGCAGTTTTGACAAGTAGATACAATAATCACAATAACGCGCCATAGAACTAAAGTAGAAATAAAATGATAGAAAAATATACGATAGAAACTAATGAAAAAAAAAAAATCTTAAAAAATCCTAGTTTTAAACTTGTGAGCTCTTTCAATTGGCTTGTGGGTTTCTCTCCGGGTACTCCGGCTTCCCACACAAATTCTGTAGTATTTGAGAGAAAAAAAAAAAAAAAGTAACTCCGCCAGAGTGACTTTACAATCACTTTGCCGGTCCCAAGCCCGGATAAAGGAGGAGGGTTAACTTTATAACTGTAGGAAAAACTATCTTCAACAGAATACCAATCATTGGTTTTTCTCTCTGAGTTGAGGCTGCTTTACTCACAGTTTTTTCCTTCAGCACATTGCCTGCCTCACCTGCCTCAAAGCTAATTGCCCTGTCACTCTGATGTGGTACTTTGAGAGGATCATCCTTAGTCCCATTAAAACCCCTACATGTCTGATGTGCTTCACATCTTTAAATGCACAACATTTGGGGGCGTAGGAAACGGCCGTTGGAAGGGGGGGCCTGGTTTGGCACATTGGTGGGGGTTCTGCAGTATCTGCTGGGATTGGGCGTGAGGGATGTTGGGGGTGTGGTTGGGCGGGTGTCAGGCCTGGCAGTATCAACCTAATGAACAACATAAACATTTGTAACTGTTCATCATTAATGCTTAAGTTACGTAATCACCGAGCCACAAGGCCACACCTTATACAGGAGCTTGACGAGAAATAGATTGCAGCTGTGAATCTCACAGGAGACCTCGGAGGAGGGGAGGGCATCCAGGAGAAGTCACAGCCTGCCAGACTAATCAAAACAGAATATCGAAGGCATCAAAACTATGAATTAACACATATGGAATTATATACATAACAGAAAAGTGTGAAACAACTGAAAATATGTCATATTGTAGGTTCTTCAAAGTAGCCACCTTTTGATTTGATTACTGCTTTGCACACTCTTGGCATTCTCTTGATGAGCTTCAAGAGGTAGTCACCTGAAATGGTCTTCCAACAAACAGTCTTGAAGGAGTTTTCCAGATATGCTTAGCACTTGTTGGTCCTTTTGCCTTCACTCTGCTGTCCAGCTCACCCCAAACCATCTGGATTGGGTTTAGGTCTGGTGACTGTGGAGGCCAGGTCATCTGGCACAGCACCCTTCTCCTCTTGGTCAAATAGCCCTTACACAGCCTGGAGGTGTGTTTGGGGTCATTGTCCTGTTGAAAAATAAATGATGGTCCAACTAAACGCAAAATGTTGTGGTAGCCATGCTGGTTTAGTATGACTTCAGTGTGGAATAATTCCCCAACAGTGTCACCAGTAAAGCACCCCCACACCATCACACCTCCTCCTCCATGCTTCACGGTGGGAACCAGGCATGTAGAGTCCATCCATTCAACTTTTTTGCGTTGCACAAAGACACGGTGGTTGGAACCAAAAATCTCCAATTTGGACTCATCAGACCAAAGCATAGATTTCCACTGGTCTAATGTCCATTCCTTGTGTTCTTTAGCCCAAACAAGTCTCTTCTGCTTGGTGCCTTACCCCCCTAACCCGCCCATATCCCCCACCCCCACCCGACACACTCACACAGTGACAATATATTAGGTAATTGTCTATAAAAATTGTGTACGTTTACCTAAAATTGTATCTTTTAACATGAACAAAAGAAAAAAGCAAAATGAATCCACTTTCAATGTCATGGCTAACGTAACGGGCAGACCCAGACGCTGGAACCCGGAAGAAACACAGGGTGAGTTTGTGGATGAGAGAAAAGGTTTTAATATTGATTCTTGGTTAGTAGATGGGTCCTGGCGGAGCTGTGGCATCCATGGGGAATCCGATGGCGGGGATGGTTCGGTTCAGCGACCCGTGGCGTCATTGGTATTAATGACCGTAAGGAGGCAGAGGCTCGTGGTGACACAGGAGGTTTTTCTGTGGCTTGGATCCGAGGGGAGAATGACTGCTGCAACCAAACAGAGAGCAAGACTTAGAGAGGAGCAAAACAAGGACTGTGGCTATGAACGTGGCGACCATGCTAAGCACCACAGATGAGCAACGAACTAGCGACGAATCCTGATCCTGGATCTCCTTATGAAGGCCGGCTGAAGATGAGGTGAGTGGAAGCAGCTGTGTCTAATCAGGAGCCAAGCAGAGAGGGGAGGAGTCTGACAGAGGCACCATGACAGTACCCCTCCCTCAACGACCACCTCCAGGCGGTCCAGGGCGGCGATCCGGGTGGGCTCAATAGAAGTCCCTAATGAGCGAGGGATCCAAGATGAGGGAGCGGGAGATCCAAGAGCGCTCCTCTGGACCGTAACCCTCCCAGTCGACCAGGAACTGGAATCCGCAACCCTTACGCCGGACCTCCAAAACCCGGCTGACAGTATAGGCAGGAGCGCCGTCGACGACCCGGGCGGGCGGTGGGGAAGCGGACGGCGGGCACAGAGGACTGTCCAAAACAGGCTTGATCTGAGAGACATGAAATGAAGGATGTACCTTGAGGGCTTTGGGTAGCCTTAGACGGACACAGGTGGGATTGACAATCTTGTCGATGACATAGGGTCCGATGAACCGAGGAGCCAGTTTACGAGACGAGGCTTGAATGGGGATATTGCGTGTCGAGAGCCAGACCCTCTGCCCAGGCTGGTAGTCGGGTCCCACCACCCTGCGACGATCGGCGATGCGGCAGTTGCTCTCCTTGGTGCGGAGGAGAGCTGCCCTAGTCTGGTGCCAGACGCGTTGACAGCGCTGGAGATGGTGTTGGACTGAGGGCACTGCCAGATCAAGTTCCTGTGACGGAAACAGAGGTGGTGAGTACCCAAGGGCGGCCTCGAACGGGAGATCCCAGTAGCGGTGGAGGGATGAGTATTGTGGGCATACTCAATCCAAACCAGATACTGAGACCAGTCCAGTTGGTTCTGTGCCGCCAGACAGCGCAAGGCTGCCTCCAGTTCCTGGTTTGCTCTCTCCGCTTGGCCGTTGGATTGGGGGTGATAGCCAGATGAGAGACTGACCGTGGCCCCCAAGGCCGAACAGAAGGCCTTTCAGACCTGGGAAACAAACTGAGGACCACGGTCAGAGACAATGTCTGTGGGGATTCCATGGTGGCGGAAAACATGATTGACCATGACGTCGGCAGTTTCTGTGGCAGTGGGCAGTTGAGGCAATGGTATGAAATGTGCCATCTTAGAGAACCGGTCAATGACTGTGAAAATGACAGTGCTACCTTGTGAAGGGGGTAAACCAGTGACAAATCTATAGCCAGATGAGACCAGGGGCGCTTGGGCGTGGGCAGAGGATGAAGGAGGCCGGCCGGAGCAGACAACGACGATTTAGAACGGGCACATGTGGTACAGGCTGAGATGTATTCCCGTACGTCCTTACTCATGGATGGCCAGAAGAACCTCCTCCGGATGAGGATTAGGTTCCTCACCTTGGGCTTGTAACACCTTAGACTCCACATCCCAGGTCAGGTTGCCGATGACACAGGTGGAAGGTAGAATGGTGGTGGTGGTGTCCTGTTCAGCGGGACTGTACTTCCGGGAGAGTGCGTCGGGCTTAATGTTGCGGGAACCTGGCCTGTAAGTGATCGTGAAACGGAAACGGTCAAAAAAGAGGCACCAACGAGCTTGTCTGGAGTTTAGTCTTTTGGCTGTTCTGAGGTATTCCAAGATCTTATGATCTGTCCAGACGATGAAAGTTTGTTCCGCTCCCTCTAACCAGTGACGCCACTCTTCCAGGGCCTGTTTGATAGCCAGCAGCTCTCTGTTGCCCACATCATAATTCTGCTCTGCGGGAGACAGTTTGCAAGAATAAAAGGCACATGGCTTGAGTTTTTCAGAGCCCTTTTCTTTCTGGGATAATATAGCTCCTACCCCAGAATCAGAGGCGTCCACTTCTACTATGAATTGGCGTGTAGGATCTGGTTGGATCAGAATAGGAGCAGAAATAAACAGTTCTTTGAGCTTAGTGAAGGCTAGTTGAGCCTTGGGTGTCCATTGAAAAGGGTGATTGGTGGAGGTTAACTGCGTGAGCGGGGCGGCGATACTGCTGAAGTTCCGGATGAAGCGTCTGTAAAAATTCGCAAATCCGAGGAACTGCTGTAACTTTTTGCGATTCTCGGGAGGCTCCCAGTTCTTAACTGCCTCAATCTTAGCGGGGTCTGGACGAATCCGTCCAGCCTCGATGATGTAACCGAGAAATTGAACTGTCTTGACGTGGAATTCACAATTTTCCTGTTTGACATAAAGCTGATTTTCCAGAAGTCTCTTGAGAACCAGACGGACGTGATGCTCGTGTTGGGTTTGATTGCGTGAATAAATCAGGATGTCATCCAGATAAATGAACATGAAACGGTTGATGAAGTCCCTGAGGATGTCATTGACCATCCTTTGAAACACAGCGGGTGCATTAGTTAAGCCGAACGGCATGACCAGATACTCATAGTGACCTAATGGGGTGTTGAACGCCGTTTTCCATTCGTCCCCGTCTTTTATCCTCACAAGATGATAGGCGTTCCTAAGATCTAATTTGGTGAAAATCCGTGCGTCTTGAATGGAGTCGAAAACCGACGAGATGAGTGGCAGAGAGTACTTGTCTTTTATAGTAATAGATTAATAGATTTATAGATTTAATTCTCGATAGTCTATGCAGGGACGAAGAGTTTTGTCCTTCTTCTCCACAAAAAAGAAACCGGCCCCTACAGGAGAAGAGGATGGTCTGATGTGACCCAGAGACAGGGCTTCCTGGACATAATTTTCCATTGCCAGTTTTTCGGGGCGAGACAGGTTGAATAAATGCCCCTTGGGCAAGGTGGCTCCAGGAAGCAGATTAATAGCGCTGTCATATGGACGGTGGGGCGGAAGAGCGCTAGCCTTAACTTTACAAAAAACATTCCGTAGATCATGGTAACATGAAGGAACTTTGGAAAGGTCAATTTCGCTATGCTCATTGTGAGTGGAGACGGATGAGGCAGGAACGGCTGAAAGAAGACAATTGGCAAGGCAGAATGAACTCCAATTGTTTACCGTTCTAATCGCCCAGTTAAACTGTGGGTTGTGCTGTTTCAACCAGGAGTAGCCCAAAACTATGGGAGTATGAGTGGATTGCGTGATGAGGAGTTGGATGGTTTCTCTGTGGTTACCTGAGGTGACGAGTAGTAATGGCTTGGTGCGCTGGGTTATACGTGAGAGGTGCTGCCCTCCCAGGCCAGAGGCTTCAATGGGCACATCCAGAGGTTCTGTGGGAATGGACAATTGTTTAACCAGATGTTGATCAATGAGACTCTGCTCCGCCCCAGAGTCTACTAAAGCACTTAGCTCGAAAACATGGGTCTGAAAACAGATTTTGACTGGAAGGAGTAAGAAATTGCTGTCAGAGTTCTTACTGGATTGGTCCCCCCGCGAACTGACTTTTAGCGGTGGGGTCCTGCAGTTTAAACAGAGAGGACAGGTGTGGACATGATGACCTTGGTTGCCACAATAAAAACAGGACCCCTCCTCTCGATGATTGCGGCGTTCCTCTTATGTGAGTTTAGACTGTCTTATTTGCATGGGTTCTTCAGGAGACTTTTGTATTATAAAGTTTTCAGTATGAAAAGGGGAATCTGGCGAGGGAATCGTGAGTGGACAGTGGTTAATATTGTGCATGGTTGGGGGCCTTTCACGTTGACGTTCGCGTAAACGTAGGTCCGAACGCAGAGCTGCAGTAACCAATTCCTCGAATGTACGTGGTTCAGGCTGTGAACAGAGATGGTGTTTTATTCTTTCACTTAACGATTGATAAAAAATGCCTTTAAGGGCGAGATCGGGCCATCCTGCTTCGACGGCTAGGATGCGGAAATCAATCACGTGGTCACTGACTGAGCGGTTGTGTTGTTTTAAATTGAGCAGCCGCCGGGTGGCCTCCTCCTGCTTACGGGATTGATCAAAAACAAGCCTGAATTCATTAATGAAGCGATCGTATGAACGATGAGTAATGGGATTAGCCGAAACATAAGCTTGAGCCCAATGAAGTGCCTTATTTCTGAGGGAATTTATTATCAACGTGATTTTACTATGATCAGTTCTATAGTACCTGGGGGCCTGTTGAAAAATTAACCGGCACTGCAGAAGGAACCCTCCGCAGGCTTCTACGTCACCCATGAATGGTTCCGGCTGGAGTCGGAAGTTTTCCGAAGCGCCGGAGGACCCGGATGCGGAAGTATCGGAGCCGTTGGTGGATGCATGGGAAGCGGCAGCTGCGGCATGAGAAAATTGTCCAGTTAATTCATGAAGTTTCTGCGTCATACCATCCAGGCGAAGAAACAGTTCCTGTTGAGCAGCGGTCATTTGGGAAAGAGCATCAGCTTGGCGTCCGAGCAAAATATCCTGCTGGGTAACGGCGAATTTCAGACCTTCCGTGTCAGCTGGGTCGGGAGTTTGGCTAGTTCGTTCTGTCATGGCTAACGTAATGGGCAGACCCAGACGCTGGAACCCGGAAGAAACACAGGGTGAGTTTGTGGATGAGAGAAAAGGTTTTAATATTGATTCTTGGTTAGTAGATGGGTCCTGGCGGAGCTGTGGCGTCCCTGGGGAATCCAACGGCGGGGATGGTTCGGTTTGGCGGCCCGTGGCATCACTGGTATTAATGACCGTAAGGAGGCAGAGGCTCGTGGTGAGACAGGAGGTTTTTCTGTGGCTTGGATCCGAGGGGAGAATGACTGCTGCAACCACTCGTGGTGAATGAATCCTGGAGACAAACAGAGAGCAAGACTTAGAGAGGAGCAAAACAAGGACTGTGGCTATGAACGTGGCGACCATGCTAAGCACCATAGAGGAGCAACGAACTAGCGACGAATCCTGATCCTGGATCTCCTTATGAAGGCCGGCTGAAGATGAGGTGAGTGGAAGCAGCTGTGTCTAATCAGGAGCCAAGCAGAGAGGGGAGGAGTCTGACAGAGGCACCATGACATTCAAATTTCAAATCATATAAACTTTATTTAGCCACACAGAAACCCTGTTCTAGTCTAAAACAGAAGAAGCTTAAAGTGCCGGAAATAAAAAAATCTGTCGGTCCTTATTAAAACTAGAAACATTTTGACTAACTGAACCATTTGATGCTGAGAAAAATAACTCAATCAATAAATCATATTAAATGTAAATTGATCAGAAACATGAACACAGCAGCACCAAAAAATTACATGTTTTTAGTCTGAAAAAATAGATAAAAACATTGTGCTGATTTTTTTTCTAAATGATTGTTTATTTGTGATCTCATAAAGTGCAGCTGTTTTCCTGCATTACCTGCTGTATTTCTGTCAATTACTAAACAACATCAACTAAACCACAGTCAGACGTAAGAAATACATTTATATGAAAAATAAAGACGCGTCATCAAAATGTCTACAATAGTTCATAAAAGATGACATTATTAGCATGAGCTGAGTCATCTAAAGGCACGCGATGATCCAGGTGTTGGGCAACAGGCAGCGCTTGCAGCTCTCCTCCGCGTGCCTTGTGTCACCTGGCAACCAGAGCCCACACTATCCCTCCCGTTTCGTTCTCACACACGCAGCCGCGTGTGACAGGAGACGGGAGCGCCCGGCTGCAGGGACGGTGATTCACAGGTTTCAGGCTGTAAACTCTGTGATTTAACAGACAATAGGAACCGATTAGAGGCGCAGATTTTTTTCCAAGCACTGAGCCGCTGTCACCGCTGCCCCCACGTTAAATTTGCGCACCGGACAATTGGCCGTATTACCTGTGCCTAAAACCACCACTACCGCGCGGCCACCCTGGCATCGCACCGCATCCCCCCTGGGGGGCACGCCCCACTATTTGAGAAGCACTGGTTTAATGATCCCCCTCGTCAACACACCTGAACCAATGTGGCAACCCAATTAATGACGCTATGCCACTCTTAGCAACGATTGGTCAGCATCATTGCATCTGAGCATGGCATAGTGTGCATTTATGAGTGCTTTTTGTCACATTGATCAAAGCGACCACAAGAGAACGTCATGCCAAAGAGACTTTATCCATCGGGGGCTGAAAAAAGATGAAGAACTTAAACATCAACCACAAGGTAAGTTTGGAGGATGTTGGGGCCCTATTTTTACATTGTCCTGCGTTTCTTTACAGCTGTGCGATTTATGTAAATTACTAATGATTTGAGGTAGAGTTTGCACATAAACGACCCCATTTGTCATAATTTCCAATGGAAAGTTCGAAAATAATTCTGACACCCAAGTTCCCAAGATGAGGTTGGACATGACCTTCCAAAACGTATTACTTTTTTGATGGGCGTATAATCTTCATACGTCGTCATTAAAATCTCAGACTCTGTCTCACTGAAGTATAGCACTCTCTTTTTTTCTCCACGCGTTTCCATGGTGAGTCCGGAATTCGGCGATCCATTGAGAATGCCTTTATGTACTTGCCGTGCAGACACATTAACCCAGGGCTACCAAGTCGAGCGTAATTACGTTAAGTCATATCTGGTAATTTGGAACCGACATACCCAGAGAAAGCAAGTTCAGGCTTACTTCAGCCAGAGTTCAGTGTTAAAGTCCAGCTAGTTTAAACATGGTTTCTGGAATACCCCCCTGGTGGTGAGTCGGGTTAGCTGGCGGGAACCAGCGAAATAGTGAACCTGACCGCTGGTGCAGGCTGCCATTGGTGACATTGTTGGGCATTGATGATCTGGGTTAGACCATTACATCCTGTTGCCTAGCAACAAAGCCTTTCTCTTGATGTAATGGTGACATCATTTGACACCAAATGATGTTGCCAGGCAACAAAGCCTTTCTCTTGTTGCAATGGTGACATCATTTGACACCATATGATGTTGCCAGGCAACAAAGCCTTTCTCTTGATGTAGTGGTGACATCATTTGACACCAAATGATGGCTTTATGATGTCATTGTAAAAACTGGCATATAGAGGTACATTTGGCTATTGGAAACTTGTTCAAAGACACTAGTTTCACTCACATTTGAGTTTTGAAGCATTTTTGAAAGTCATGTTTCAACGACTAGGAAAAGTTCTAAGGAAAATCTTTTATCTTGATGCCGAGCCTCCAAATCCTCCATTATCCTCTGACTTGGAAAAGGACAGTGTGAAATCTCAAGATGGTGCCAAAATCATACAAAAAGGCACCAAAAGGAGAATCTCTGAGGACAGCCAAGAATCTGAAACACCGGCAAAGAAAAAAAGGGAACTTGAGTTTCCTTCTCAAAAAGATGAATCTGCACACTCAAAACCCGTTAGTAGCAGAAAGAGAAAGGCATCTGATATGGAACAACTACCAACCAAAAGAAAGAAAGAAAGCACAGACGAAGAAAAGGACCCAAAGCTTGAGTTTGAGGCAAAATATGTGGAGCTGAATCCACTTGGTAAAGGTGGTTGTGGATCTGTGTTTAATGGCTATCGTAAATCAGATAAGTTAGTGGTGGCCATCAAGCACATCCCAAATGAAAAGATTTACTGCACACATATTGATGAGAGCGGACAAGAGTTATCTGTGGAAGTGGCTGTAATGTTAAAACTTCAGTCTGGAACATCAAATTCACCTGGCAGCACAGCACCTATCACCTTGCTAGACAGGTATGTGCTGCCACATGAACTGATTTTGGTGTTAGAGAGACCAATGCCAGCATCAGATCTTCAGTCCTACATTGAAAGACGTGGAGGTTCATTAAAAGAAAGTGAAGCCAAGATTATCCTCAAACAACTGGTAGAGGCAGCCATTCACCTTCAGGATGAAAAGATTTTCCACAGAGACATCAAACTGGAAAATATCTTGATAGAGATGCGTTCAGGCGCCCCACGAGTTCGTATCATTGACTTTGGACTCAGCTGCTTCACAGAGACAAATTCAAATCATAACACCTTCTATGGCACTGTATGTCACGTCCCTCCAGAATGGCTTTTCCGGTATCAATACAGCGCTGGACCCACAACAGTGTGGCAGCTGGGAATTGTCCTCTTTGATTGCCTTCACAAAAAACGCTTCAATTCATCTAGTTTTATAAGAAAAAAGACAAGAATCAACAACAGACTTTCTAAAGACTGCAAAGACTTTTTGAGGCAGTGTTTTACCAGACACCCAAAGGAGCGTCCAAGTCTGGAACAGATTCGCCTTCACCCTTGGCTCAACTAAATCTTACAGTAAACATTTCAGCCAAGAGCCAGCCAGTTGCGTTCCAGCTACTATAAAGACAGATAGGATTGGATAAGACTGACAAGAAAAACTTTACCTTTGAGGGAAAAGAGGCTGAGGCTGTTCCAACAACATAAGACAAGCCAGACATGGTGCAATGTCATTTAATATTTGTTAAAGATATTGTCTGGACTAAATAAACATTATAAATCAAACAAAACAATAATGATGTAGAAAAAAATCATAGTTTTTAGTTTATGAGCTCTTCCATTGACAAGTGGGTTTTTCTCTGGGTACTTTGGTTTCTCACACAAATTTAGTTAAAATAGTAGATGTACTTTAGTATTAGTAATAGATACCCTTAAAATTAGACTAGTGAAAATAGAGTAAAATACAGTAATATTGTCTTTACGAAATAAACATTATAAATCAAACAAAACAATAATGATGTAGATAATATTATAGTTTCTAGTTTATGAGCTCCTCCATTGACAAGTGGGTTTTTCTGTAGGTACTATGGTTTCCCGTACAAATTTACTTCAAATAGTAGATGTACTTTAGTATTAGTAATAGAGAAACTTAAAATTAGTATAGTAAATAAAATAGGACTTTTCTACGTAAGGAATGGAAAATTAGGCTGTTTTGGCAGCCTAACAAGAAGCCCGACATACCACAATGTAAAGAGTAGCATTAAATCAGCATAGTAAATAAAGTAGAACATCATAAGGGACAAGACAGACATAAAGTCATTACAGCAGCATAATAGTTAGCAATACACTGCACAAGGTAATTTCATTTTGCAAACAGAATGGTTGCAGTTTTGACAAGTAGATACAATAATCACAATAAAGCGCCATAGAACTAAAGTAGAAATAAAATGATAGAAAAATATACGATAGAAACTAATGAAAAAAAAAAAATCTTAAAAAATCCTAGTTTTAAACTTGTGAGCTCTTTCAATTGGCCTGTGGGTTTCTCTCCGGGTACTCCGGCTTCCCGCACAAATTCTGTAGTATTTGAGAGAAAAAAAAAAAAAAAAAAAAGTAACTCCGCCAGAGTGACTTTACAATCACTTTGCCGGTCCCAAGCCCGGATAAAGGAGGAGGGTTAACTTTATAACTGTAGGAACAACTATCTTCAACAGAATACCAATCATTGGTTTTTCTCTCTAAGTTGAGGCTGCTTTACTCACAGTTTTTTCCTGCAGCACATTGCCTGCCTCACCTGCCTCAAAGCTAATTGCCCTGTCACTCTGATGTGGTACTTTGAGAGGATCATCCTTAGTCCCATTAAAACCCCTTCAGGCCGTATATGTCTGATGTGCTTCACATCTTTAAATGCACAACATTTGGGGGCGTAGGAAACGGCCGTTGGAAGGGGGGGCCTGGTTTGGCACATTGGTGGGGGTTCTGCAGTATCTGCTGGGATTGGGCGTGAGGGATGTTGGCGGTGTGGTTGGGCGGGTGTCAGACCTGGCAGTATCAACCTAATGAACAACATAAACATTTGTAACTGTTCATCATTAATGCTTAAGTTATGTAATCACTGAGCCACAAGGCCACACCTTATACAGGAGCTTGACGAGAAATAGATTGCAGCTGTGAATCTCACAGGAGACCTCGGAGGAGGGGAGGGCATCCAGGAGAAGTCACAGCCTGCCAGACTAATCAAAACAGAATATCGAAGGCATCAAAACTATGAATTAACACATATGGAATTATATACACAACAGAAAAGTGTGAAACAACTGAAAATATGTCATATTGTAGGTTCTTCAAAGTAGCCACCTTTTGGTTTTATTACTGCTTTGCACACTCTTGGCATTCTCTTGATGAGCTTCTAGAGGTAGTCACCTGAAATGGTCTTCCAACAAACAGTCTTGAAGGAGTTTTCCAGAGATGCTTAGCACTTATTGGTCCTTTTGCCTTCACGCTGCGGTCCAGCTCACCCCCAAACCATCTTCATTGGGTTTAGGTCTGGTGACTGTGGAGGCCAGGTCATCTGGCGCAGCACCCCTCTCCTCTTGGTCAAATAGTCCTTACACAGCCTGGAGGTGTGTTTGGGGTCATTGTCCTGTTGAAAAATAAATGATGGTTCAACTAAATGCAATCTGGATGGAATAGCATGCCGCTGCAAGATGCTGTGGTAGCCATGCTGGTTCAGTATGCCTTCAATTTGGAATAGATCCCAATCAGTGTCACCAGTAACGCTCCCCCACACCATCACACCTCCTCCTCCATGCTTTACAGTGGGAACCAGTTTGAAAATGATGTTGAATTGTAACTTTCCATTTTGTAAAACTGTATTTTTAAATTGCAATCCTGACCTGCGTATTGAATAGTCAATTACAAAAAATGGTCGCTAGCGTTTACTTATAAAGCTCTTAATTACCTTCTTAGAAGGTCCAAAGCGCTTTACATTCATATTCCCATTCGCCCATGTACACACACATTCCGACAGCTGCTGAACACTGGAACCAACCTATGACCAGCGGGTGTTCTGTTCAGCGCAGGTTAGCAGCATTGCATTTTTGTTTCATAACTAAATCTGACACCATCCAGACTGTGTATGGCTGTTTCTTTTTGTATGCACAGTCCTTCAAAGCCTAATTTTTTCTATTAACCAGCTTGAATGCTTGAAATAGAATATACAGAAAGCCTGAACAAATCCCTAAAGCATGTTTGCACCTGTTTCATTTGCCAGGAAGCTTTTTGTGCATGCCATTCATTCTTATGAACGTTGTCAATGTGGCACTGCTTGGGGGGGCCTGTGAGTGAGAACAGGAAAGACTATTTTGTCTGTATATAAACGGA
Organism: Oryzias curvinotus; assembly: GCA_023969325.1. Classification (NCBI taxonomy): domain Eukaryota; kingdom Metazoa; phylum Chordata; class Actinopteri; order Beloniformes; family Adrianichthyidae; genus Oryzias; species Oryzias curvinotus. Next base: position 34,737,379 of record CM043706.1, read on the forward strand.
GATTAACTGAAGAGAATGGAAAACATCTTCAAGCCTCAAAGTTATCTCTTATTTTTTGTGCTTTCACAGGTGTTTGTGTAGCTTGCTTAACATGGACATTATGTTCCAGCAAGGACAGGATGAGACATGCACTTGTTGCTCCTGCTGTGAGAGGGAAAAGACGCACATATACCCAAAAATGACGTTAATAGCTTGATGATTATTGATAATAATGAGTTTCCTGGAGACTCTTCATCTCTCCGTGCAGACATCATGCATTTGGTAACCTTTTGAGTAGACTTGCTGTGACAGGACCCCTTTGTGCTGCACACTTAGTGTTTACACTTCATCGAAAACTGTACTACACCTGATTAAAGGGTCACTCTGCACATTATACTTGTCAGATCAACTCATGAATGGTGGAGAGAGCACACAGTCTGCACAAGGAATTTTCTGTTTGACTGGTATTTTATCCATTTAGAGGGAGGTGAAAACTTCCCTTGAAGTGTTCATTACTTGACAGAGAGCCTAAAGGTGCAAATAACTTTGCCACTCCAGTCTGATTTGTAGCGCTAACAGGGCTAAAGCTACATTTTTGGAGTAATATATATAGACATATAAACTGCTGCATTTCAGCTGTATTTTTTGGTGTGTTTTTTGGTGCGATTTCACAAACAGGCTAACCAGGCGAGATATGTAAAGGAGAGCAGCTTTGTCTGCAGTCACATGTCAGCACAGCAGCATCACAACAAGATACTGTTGCAAAAGGTGGACAGTAGGGGTGTAATGATAAGTGACTTTATTGACACATCGGTTTATATTCCTGCAGTCCAACCAGGTGGATCTATCCGAGGCAAGTTCTTAATCAAATTGATCTAAAACATTAAAAATTGGTTTCAAAATGAAAAAAAAATTGATTAGAATGATCTTGGAAAATACCGTTTGCAATAAGACATGGTAGGTTCATTTTTTCATAACGTAAAAACCACCAAGTACATCACAGCAGACAAACTCAAACTCAAACTTTATTTATTTATATAGCACCTTTCATTTTGGTTAAAAACACATAGCGCTTAACATAAAAACAGATAAAACAGTCATAAAAAATGAAAGTTGGTAAAAATGGAAAACAAAGGACAATCGCACAAAGAAGGGACCACTCCCTCACCACCCCCACCCACCAAGTTATCCCAGTAGAACCCTGAACAGAAACAAAAAACTGCAGCTTAAAGAAGGTCTGGCCTGGTACTGCTGTGAGGAAACGACATCACGGGGATCGATTCATTCCAAGGCCCAGCCGGACCACAGGGGCCATTACCACAGCGCCCGCCCAACACAGGGCAGCCTAGGGCCAACTCCATGGCTATTAGACCACCGAGCGGGACCCCAGCCCGCCCAATGAGAACGAGCACCACAGCAACAGCACCCCCTACAGGTCAAGCTGGTGGTGCCCAAAAACAATGGATCCCCAAGAGGAAACTCTGGAGTCCAACAACATACGTGTGATGGCAGCAAAACATGATCAATCCATCATTACAGTTCACTTTAAATTTAGCAAAGACATGTGACCATACAGTGTGGTAGAATCATGTTCCCTTTAGATTGTTCTGATGTGGAAAAACAACAGTGAGCGGAACTTTAGGAAACAAAAATGATGGATTTACCAATAATTCTTGTTTACTTGTTTGTTTGTGCACATATTTAATTTATACTTGATTATATGTCCTGGATCGATTTTAGGTCAGTGAATCAGACCATTCCAAATGATTGACAATAAATCACATCAGCAACCACAAATTATGAAATGAATCAAATCGTTGTTAAAATGAATGGTTACATCCCTAGTGGTAAACAACAACATTAACAACAACAGTGCAAGTCCAAGAAAAAAAGGGTGTCCTCTGGAAAATCTGTGCATTTTATTTGTCTCCCTTGCCTGATGTCGTTTCTTATATAAAGCAGACGGAAGGGGATGGTACGGAGCCCGTGTCATGACATTAAAAAATTAAAATATATCTCATTCCCACAGATTAATAACTTGTTCCCACAGATTAATAACTCGTTCGCATGAAATACTATTCCGTTCCCACAAGATACTATTCCGTTCACTCGAAATACTATTTCGTTCCCTCGAAATGATTAACTCGTGCAAACGCAATAATTAATTTGTGCGAACGCAATAATTAATCCGTTCGAACGTAATAATTATTCATGTCATAAGTTATTTGTGCTTTTTAAAATGAATAAATCTGATCTCTAAACATTCTCCGTGTCCTCAATGCAATGTAATGAGACACACACACAGACAGAAATGTGAAGGTATCTGCTGTACATCTATGACGTAAATAACAGGAGAAACGCTAGTTAGTTAGCATTAGCATGTAGCCTAATAGCCTTCGAATGTGAAGCGACTGACTGCTAAAGAGTATGTTAATAAAGGACAAGTCTTGACCATTATTATTCCTATTCGACCCTAAACTACAATATCAGCTGGCTGGCTGTCTACCGACCAGCCAGTTGCCCGAATGCCGGCATGACAAGCAAAGAGCTCCGCGGGGAGCTAAGTAGTAGTAGCCTAGCAGAAGCTATCGTATGGCAAAGCAGCGTAGGCATCATAAATCTTATATTTGTCTTATATTCATTGAGACAGTAATAAATTGATCATTCTTGTTTTTCATGTTCCTTTCTTGAACGAATGTGGGTCACAGAGACACGGAAGTTACAGCTGAAAGCGGCTTTTGCGGCCGGACGGACAGAGCATATCCGTGTGAATGACTTATGACGTGAATAATTATTACGTTCGAACGGATTAATTATTGCGTTCGCACAATTTAATTATTGCATTCGAATGAGCTAATCATTTCGAGGGAACGAAATAGTATTTCGAGTGAACGGACTAGTATCTTGTGGGAACGGAATATTATTTTGTGCGAACGAGTTATTAATCTGTGGGAACGAGACATATTTTAATTTTTTAATGTCATGACACGGGCTCCGTAGGATGGTAATAATGAGGAATAACCTTTATAGAAATTACTAAGATAATAGTAATACATTAGATATTAAGTTTACGGTAATTGATTTATCTAGCATATATGACTTAAGAAAAACAAAAAAATAATTGGCTGAACATTTTTAGACGACACTATGTTTCTAAATGAAACAGGACACTTTGATGAGTCGTTCATTGCAGCTCTCAAATATAATCGAAGGTGGCATATCCGTTTATAAAAATCTTCTTGCTCAGAAAAAAAAGAGCACCAAGAACTACTCATAGCAATGTTGTTCTCTCTGAGAAAGACTCCTGCGCCTTCAGTAGAAACAGACGCTACAGCGGAGCGGAGTCAGGACGAAGAGGCACAGAGCTGGCACAATGTTTCCAACCTTGTGTTACTATATTAAAATTATTGTTTTATACAAATTTTGGGCTTTAAAACGGGTTTTGATTTTTGGTTTAATTCTATAGTTTGTTATTGCATTGTAAAATGATAAAAAGAATAAAGCTGACTACTTCACGGATTTCACTTTCACGTGTTATTTTTGGAACACAACTCCCACGATAAATGAGGGATCACTGTATATACATATATATATATACATATATATGTATATATACATATATATATATAGACAGTCAATCCCAGATGAATGGATAATCAGGCAATATTTCATTTAAGTGTTTGAAATGTTGACCTTCTTTAGCACAGTGCTTCTCAAATAGTGGGGTGCGCCGATGCGATGCCAGGGGAGGCGCACAGTAGCGGTTTCAGGCACAGGTAATACGGACAATTCCTCGGGGCGCAAAAGAGGGGCTGCTGTGACAGCGGCTCAGTGTTTGGAAAAAAATCTGCGCCACTCATGGTTTCCTATTATCTGTTATATCACAGAGTTTGTAACAGCCTGAAACCTGTGAACTGCCGTCCTGCTCATACTAATAATGTCATTCTTTATGAACTATTGTAAATATTTTGATAACGTGTCTTTATTTTCCATAAATGTATTCTTTGTCTGCCTGTCGTTTAGTTGGTGTCAGTATTTGACATAAAGACAGCAGGTAATGCAGGAAAACAGCTGCACTTTATGAGATCATAAATAAACAATCCATCATTCATTCATTCATTCATTCATTCATCTTCTTCCGTTTGTTCCCTTTCGGGGTCTATTCTGACCACTTATGGGCGAAGGCAGGGGAAACCCTGAACAGGTCGCCAGTCTGTCGCAGACAATTGATCATTTCAAAAATAAATCAGCACAATGTTTTTTTACCTATTTATTCAGACTAAAAACGTTAAATGTATTGACCAATTTACATGTAATATTATTTATTGATTGAATTATTTTTCTTAGCATCAAATGGTTCAGTTGGTCAAAAATGTTTGTTTAAATAATGACTGACAGATTTTTTTATTTCAGGCACTTTAAGCTACTTTTCTGTTTTAGACTACAACAGGGTTTCTGTGTGGCAAAATAAAGTCAATATTTGTTGAAAATGGATTTATTTTGCTTTTTTATTTTGTTAATGTTAAAAGATACAATTTTAGGTATACTTACACAATTTTTATAGATACTAACCTAATATATTCTCACCGCAGCAAGTGTGCGTGGGATAGGGGGGGCGCAAAACATTTTCATTTTCCTAGGGGGGGCCTTGCAAAAAATAATTGAAAAGTATGTCTAAAACAAGGTTTGCATCAATTTCCAAAGAAAACAGCCTCAGTTCTATTTACCGTGTAGGTTCCTGTGTAGATCGTAGTGTTGACAAAAGAAAAAAGTAATATTTAAATCATCAAATAGAAGTAGAAAAATTATTAATGACAAAATTTGTCTCATGATACACAGGAGAAAGTGTGAAAATAAATGGGATGCCATTGCTCAGGGGTAAGGCAATGCTGCAAACCCTGTGACGCCTCTATGCTGCAATGACAGTGTGCAGAATCTGAAGTGCCTGCAGCTGTAACAAAAAAAATCCAAATATATGACTGTCGAGTCTTTTGGTCTCCCCCAGCTCCTGTCTGACTCGATAGACCATGTTTTCCAAAGGACATGGAAACAACTCAATCACACATCTACTTTGCTTTGCCCTTGTGTTTATTTGGCAGGTAGCTCTCTGTTTTTAGATGAAGATGATAGGTTGAAAACCTTAAAAAGACAAATCAGAATTTCCATTTAACATTTCAAAACTTAACATGTCAAACATCAAAATGCTCATGACATTCAAATTATAACCAATAACCAGCATTCAACATAAAACAGATTCTTAATTCAAAATCAGTCCATACCAGTTGTGTCTTTGGCTTGTTTTTTGGAGCTGGAGTGAAATCAGACCAAACGAAGATGCAGGTGTAAGTTTTTTCAGTAATGAATGAGTTGAGTTGGGTGTTTGTTTGATGTTTACATGGGCATAAGGGATAAGGGATAAGTTGCATCCCAGTGTGGCGAGTTGCTATGTGAGTCTGATGAGACATAGGTGAGGCCTTGCCTTATAATTTCAAGTTCTTTTTCCTCCACCAATGACATTTCTTTACCTCCTGGCTGACACTTGCCACACCTGACAACCTCCACACTTTGGATCACAAGCAGCTCCAATACTCTCCCAAGTCCACCAGTCCAGGAAGTTACTCGCAGCAACCGCACACCTATGCTGGGAAGATACATTTGAACTGCAGACTTCATTATGTTTAACAGCAGCTGTTCTCATAGAACAAGCAAAATGTGTTTCAGACCTGTGAGCTGAGACATCAACATTTTCAAACAGATCAGGGTGAGCTCCACCTACAATTTTCCCCAGAGGACTGTCCCACAGGACTAGATCACCCACCATTTTGAGCCTTTGTGGAGACAGACGCCCCTCTCTGTGACTAATTAACAGGTCAATTGTGCCTGGTCTCTGTAGGTCTTCTGGTTCAATCTCTGGAAAGAATCTTCTTAGTTGCTCTGGTGTTACAACTTGATGCACTTTTGCAATCTCGTCGAGGCCATAGCATATCAGCGGATGTGCATTTTCAGTTCCTTGAGGGGTTTTAACTCTGATTTTCAGGAAGTATCTTCTTGACTTCACTTTTGTTGACATCCCTCCAACACCATGAACAATCAGTGTGATTTTCTCACTTTTTAAGTTCAGTCTCTTGGCTGCTCTGTGAGTGATGTAGTTTGTGTCGGAAGCTAGGTCTATTAGAGTTCCAATTTTCTGACCTGCATTGGCAGTGACTTCCAACAACATCAGGATGACAGGCAGCTCTTCAACTTTGATTTCACTTTCTTCATGAAAGTTAGTTTTGTCTTTTTTGACTGCAGCAACATTCGAAAAAGCTCTTTTAAATTGTTCTGCCAGTTCAGGTGAAAGTCCGGCAATTAACTTTTCTTGCTCTTGTGTGAAAGTTGGTCTTTTCTTGATTTCTTTTCCACCTTTTGCAGTTTCGCTGGGTTCTTCTCCATTTGGGCAAAGAAAGAAATGATGGTTTGAAGAACCATATTTCCGACATTCCCTTTTTCTGCATAGGTAATTGGTTGTCAGACATTCTTCATCCTCAGAGTGACACCCTAAACATTTTCGGCATGCTCCCAGTTTCTTCACTGCATTTGATTTTTCTGAAGGGTTTAGTGCTTTAAACTGTTTGCAGAAGAATATCTTCTCTCTGTGTTTTCCATCCCCACAAATGACACATCCACCATCCTTTCTGGTAGAGCGGGTGGAAGCATGCTTTTTATCCAGTCTCTGGTCTGACTTCTCCGACACTCCAAGCTGCTCCAACCTCTCAAAGATGTCTTCTTGAGTTTTCAGGAACCCGAGAAGACTGTCAAAATGGCTGTCTGGGGTGACTCTGTTTGCAGGGTTAACCATAAAGACGAGCCAGTCTTTTTTCACAGCATCTGGCAGTTTACTTTCAATGGTTTTAATCACAAGTGGATTCTTCAGGGCTCCTGAATTTCCAAGTTCAGTGAGGTCAGCAAGAGCTTTTTCCACGGTCTGGATTAAATCAATGACTTTTCTGGGTTGATTAGCTTTCACGATTGGCATCTTCTCTAGATCTTCAATTATTTCCAGAGCAATGGTTGTTTTGTTGCCGAATCTGTTCTCAAGTACTCTGAAGATGTCCTCTGCTGTGTTATAGATTGACAGGCGGTGTTGATGGCAGATTTTCTCATCTATGCTGTCCAATAACTGGAGCCTTTTTACTTCTGGGGAACCAGTTGGTTCTCCTTGTTTCTGTAGACTATCCCAGTCTTTTTTCCAGCGATGAAAACTTCTTTTACAACCAGAAAATTTAGGCAAATTAGTCGGCCTTAATTTAATGGTTGGCGTCGTTTGCGCATTCACCAAACTTGCTGCAGCAGCTACTGCTTGAGACGCACGGTTCTCTTCTGCAACGACTTGTGCTGTGATGAACTCAGACTTTCTTGCTTCAAGACCATTGATCATAGTTTTTAACCTTTTTACTCTGGCTTCAAAATCTCATTTTTCTGCTGTTGGTATCCACAGCTCCCAAGATGTTAGACTCTGAACTGAATCTTGAACAAGTTTCTGCACAATTGTCAACCGTGCTTCATAGCCAGCTTTGTTCACAGAAGTAACAGGGATGGCAGCAACATCATCACATCCTTTTTCAGCTTCTTGAACAGCACCACTCATTTCCTCCAAACCATATCTTGACCAGAGGTTCAGTTGAACTACACTTTTCACACTGTCAAACCTTGAATCACATTCATTTATTGTTTTTTCTAAATCTTCTTCTTGTTGCTTATAAAGTTCCACTTCTTCTATGTCTTTGCCACTAATTTCCAACTCTGCAAGTAGACCAGCTCTGTAATCATCATTTACTTCACTTACATTTTTTGCCTCCTTTGTGAGTCTTTTGAACTCCTCTTTTACTTCATTTTCTCCCATACTTCGGGCCCTTCTGCTCAGGTAGTTGGCTTGTTTAGTGAAAGCATTTTTTGCCATGGTTCTTTCTCGCTTCAGTTGTTTTAATGTTCTTCCAAGAGCTTCTTCAGCCATTTTTGTGGATTATGATTTGTTCTTGTGAACTTGCTTATTTCCCTCGTCGACAGATGATTTCTCTGACTTTATCAGCTTTAGTTTCACTGTCACACGGTGGTTTTCAACTGTCAAGTCTTTTGGTCTCCCCCAGCTCCTGTCTGACTCGATAGACCATGTTTTCCAAAGGACATGGAAACAACTCAATCACACATCTACTTTGCTTTGCCCTTGTGTTTATTTGGCAGGTAGCTCTCTGTTTTTAGATGAAGATGATAGGTTGAAAACCTTAAAAAGACAAATCAGAATTTCCATTTAACATTTCAAAACTTAACATGTCAAACATCAAAATGCTCATGACATTCAAATTATAACCAATAACCAGCATTCAACATAAAACAGATTCTTAATTCAAAATCAGTCCATACCAGTTGTGTCTTTGGCTTGGTTTCTGGAGCTGGAGTGAAATCAGACCAAACAAAGATGCAGGTGTAAGTTTTTTCAGTAATGAATGAGTTGAGTTGGGTGTTTGTTTGATGTTTACATGGGCATATCTGGCCCGGGTGGAGACATTCCCATTAGCAACAATGTTGAACATGAGGGGTTCTTTTTTGACAAACACTGACAACTGTTTTATAAGAGAAATCTAATAATGACGATGTCCAGAACGGATTACCTCACATACTTCATAACAGGTTAAAAAAAAGAGTTTTTTTTGGTGAGTTTTAACATGTTGTATACATTTGTTTTCACTTCCCAACAGATTGTTTTAAATATTTTTGGCAGGAAAACAAGAGGATCTCTCTTTGATTCACAGCAGCCCACAGATTAAAGACCAGGAGATGAAGACACATGCATTTGGGTGGTATTCTTCTCTTTGACCTCTAACCTCAAACTACTTCCGCCCTGTCTGCTAGCTGGCACAGGAATGTGACACAGAGGAATCGCCTGAATAATATGTCCTCAGACGCTTCTTTTGTGCTGTCAGAATTGTTAAAAGGTGGAAATAATTCTTTAGTTGACTCTTTGAGGAGACAAGGAGCAGGCCAGAAGTGAGGAAGGTCAGGAGGAGACAGGAAGGCTTTTTAACCAGGAGCTGCACTTGTTCAGGAATGAATTAATGGTCAAAGAAACTGATATCAAAAAGTTATATTATGTTAATTCCCACCTCTAAATAATGATTTATGACATAATTTACTTACTGATTACTCTTTTGAATTTGTGTGTATTTCAAAAGATCTTTGGGTGTAAGGACTGTGTGGGAACACCTCTCACACTACTTCAATTTTTAAATTTTCCTTTTAAATAGAAAATTACAAATATCATAAAGAAGATGCAGTTTTAAACGATTGTCACACTGTATTCTTCATGTTATTCAAGCTAACAACTTTCAGATCTTATATGATCATGAAGCAGTTCTGCAACAAAAATATATCCTACAAAAATAATAAAACAGAACTTAAAGCTATTAAATAATGTTGCAGAACTGCATGTTATGTCTGATCTTAAAGTAGAAGAAAGCCTTAGATGAAAAAAATTCTGTCTAATAGAATAAATTACAATCATTTTAATAAAAAAAAAAGCTTTGATAAGTCAAAAAGTTTATTGTTTTGTCCAAAAATGTAAAGTTTGAAGACATACTGAAATAAAAACACATACAAGTTCAATGGTCCATTAAGAAGAACTTTTTATTTGGAGAATATAAAAATAAAGCACCATGTTTTGAAAATGTTGAAAGGGGTAACAGCATTTTAATTATAAAAGAGCACTTTTTGCATACAGTTTAGACTGTGAAGAGTTTATAATAAAATAAAATAAAATAAAAATGATTAAGAGAGGACGATCCTCACATCTGGAGCAAAGTTAAATACACCAGACAGCAGTTATAAGACATATCACCAAAATGAGGCTCATACATTGTATTACCAACAAAAACAGGTAATTCTACGCAGGAAAGTTGTGAGAAAAACAGTTTTACCTCTAAAGCATCGTCATGCTGCTAATAAATTACTCCACTTCAAAGAAAGGTTTTAGAACAGCTCTGCCAAGAGGCAAACTAGTAATTGACCTATATGTAAGGTCGCCAGAACTATTCTGTCAAAAGTAACATCTGTTCCTGCAGACCCATCTATTTTCATCTAGCAGTCCTCACTCTGCAGTATGGAAAAGAAAAAAGCGCAAAAGCTGCTCCACGAGCTGCCGCAGTACTCCTCGGCTGTTTTGCTGTGATCCGCGCGTTTTACGCACGCGGTCGGTCCGACAGAGGTGGTGCGCAGTCCCGGAGGTGCCGTGGAATTAACCGGTTCTCTGGGCTGAGCAGTGGTGGGAGAACCGCGGGTGTTCATCTTAAAGTGCGCGTCCCGTGGCTCACTTTTGCACATGCCGGCTTTTACCAGCGCGCGCTCGTCTTCGCACAGTTTGCCTTTCAGACGTTTGAGCGCTCGGTGAACTTGTTTCCAGAAGCCTTTGGGGTCGGACCGGTATCCCGGGCAGCTCTGAGGTTTGGCGGTGTATTCACAGCTGCGGCTGGGGATCTTGGTTCCCGCAGGTCTGCATGTGACCCGCAGGATCACCGCAGGTCCCGCGTTTCGCGGGTTCCATTTGCACTGCATCTTATCATCAGTGGAGAACCCTCCAGAGATGTCGATATCAGCTCCGTCCCTTTGCGCTCTGCCTGGCGCAGCAGAGGCCAGGGGTAAGTGTGGCTCTAAAAACAGAAACAGAAGCGCGAACCCTCGCAGCACGAGCATGTTGTCTTGAGGGCAGAGACTTTTACCTGATAACACAGAAAAGCACGAAATGAGCACACATGTCCTTAATCCGTTTTACACAAACACTTACTCCAACTCACCAAACTGAGGAACTACAAGTAAAAAAAGCGCGTTTTTGTGACTGGCACACGCTTTTGATTCCCTCGTGGGCGGCACGCCCACCCTTCTCCAACACGGGCTGTTACGCACAGGCGTGTATGCAAATCAACTCAGGAAAATCTTGGCAATAGCTTCACGGGAATGCTTTTGTTCGGGCGGAAGCGACGTGTCCAGATCTGAATCCTTCAGCAGCCAGTTAATCCATAAACCAAAAAGCTGATGATGCGTCAGCGCGTCTGCGCGCTTATCCCAGATAAAAACAGTTTTGATAAGCCCGGCTGCGGTCAGACCTGGTATCTGATCTGTGGTGAGATGTCTCGTGGTTGTTCATACTCCAGGATGTGTAGATGTATCAGTCCAGCCTTGTCTAAAAACAATGGATTACAAAATATAAAAGAATAAACTACATTTTATTTTTAAAGATTTTTAAAGATTTCCTCAGTTGCTTTTCAATTAATGCTGAAAAAACCCTGTTTCTGTAATATTTCTATTTTGTGGTATAAAATTAATCTCTGAGTCAAAAATAACACCCAGGTTTCTCACACACTGAGAAGTTTTGTCATTTTTTAGTTTAGATAAAACTATCTCTCTTGCAGAACCGATCACTAAAACCTCAGTTTTGTCCTGGTTTAGCTGTAGGAAGTTCTCTGCCATCCATGACTTAATGTCTAAAATGCATTTTAAGAGTGTGTTGACCGACTCTTCATCATGAGACACAGCGATGTAAATTTGAGTGTCATCAGTGTAGCTATGAAAACAAACACCATGCCTCCTGATGACATCCACAAGTGGCACCATATATAGTTTGACCTTTGAGGAGCATGCATCCATAGTTACGTAAAATCTTCAATCTGTGAGATAGGAATAAAACCTCTTTAGTACGGTACCAGACATGCCCAAACCGCTCAGCCTGTTGAGTAAAATACTGTGATCTACTGTGTCAAATCCAGCACTGAGATCCAGTGTACCACGACTGAGAGTTTCTGACAGTCCAGGTTACATCTAATATAATTTACTATTTTAACAAGGGCCATCTTTGTACTGTGGTTTGTCCTAAAACCAGACTGATATTTTTAATGAGTTTTTCTATTTAAAAACTAATTAAATTGGATTAAAATAGTTTTTCAATTATTTTACTTAAAAATGATCATTTGGATACTGGACGATAATTGTTATAGTTGTTTGGATCTAAATTACTCTTCTTCAGAAGAGGTCTCACCACTGCTGTTGTAAAGGCAGCAGGGAAGACACCCGTCTGAAGAGAGTAATTTACAATATTTAAAAGCTCAAACTCAAAGAAATCGTAAAATGTTTTTAACAGTGATGTGGGGTTTAGGCCTAAAAGGCAGGTGGTTGGCTTTAACTGGGAGAAAACCTGACCAAGTGTCACAGCATCAACCAGGACAAAACTTTCTAGTGTTTCCTCAAATAAATGCAATGGTATAGTTTAATTCCAAGCAACACCTTTTTGAGTTAAGAGACTAAATTTAAAAGCATTGATTTGACTCCTGAAGTGGTCTCACTAGGCTTGCACCAACAGACTCATGAGCAGTTTCTTCCACAGATCAGTCAACATCCTTCAAAAAACATGAACCTAAAAAAAGAAAACACCCCTGTAACAACTGTAAATGTACTAGATCAAATGTGTGGAAGTGCAATAATGTTTATGCCTAATACATGTACATATTTTTTACTTTTCCTACCATACGCATGTTTTCTTCTTTAAGCTCTTATTTCAGTTTTATTTTTTTCCTATAATACCTTGACATAATACTTGTTTTAAAAGCTGGAGAGCACCAGGATTTTCGTTGTGTTACAAGATTATTTTGCAACAGTGACAATAAAAAAATTTCTGATTCCTGATTTTCTACATCTCTTTGTCTCCCTCTAGTGGCCACAAACATTAGTGCATGCTTGACAGAAGCAGGATGGAGGTTCTTATAAATTAAACACAACACACGCACTAATGATTTTCACCTTAGTGAATGTTTATTTGCATAAATTGGTTCGACCATACAAAGTGCAAACAAAACAACTGTCTTCAGATACTTCTGATACAATAAAAATGAATGGCATAACAAAAGTTAACAAAGTTATTTAAGCACCATAAGCTGCATTAATGTGAAAATAAACATGCTAGTAACCTTCAAAAAGATAGTTTGGAGTAACTGACCTGGTTGGCTATCTTTGCCTATCTTTAATATTCTTATGAAACCTTTTTTAGCGTGCTTTTTTCTGTTTTGTGTAAGCTAACGACACAGAAAGGGGAGGCACTTTAGGCGTACTTCAACCAACAGTTGCTGCTATGGTTACTCATCATCACCCCCACAGAGCAATAGTAAGGCCTTGCGGTAGTCTCCACTGGTGTCTCCCTATGACAGAAAGATGTAAGAATACTCATAAAATTAGAAGATTCTTCTGTTTAATGATGTTCTGTGTTGCAGGTCTTAAAAACGTGTACTTCTACCTTGATCATGGAAAACAGGGAGCGAGCAAACAGCTTTCTGAACTCAGCTCTTATGTCCAGCATGTCCACCTCGCTACGAGTCACCATCACGCGAATCAGGGTATCATCGTCAGTACCTGCACCCTGAAAAGACCCATGACACATGCAGTTTTTATCCCGTTTGCAAAGGCAGAAAGTACAGTTCACAGCTTAATTAAACTGCTTCCAAATGTCTTTCTTCATGACAAGTTTCTAAAAGAGTTGCTGCAAATTTAAGATTCAATTTACATTTTCTTTCGATTTTTTAAAGGTTTTTCTTTTAGTACATATGATTGCTGAAAAAAAAAACCTACAACCATTTTTGAACGTTAATGCTTTCAGGCAAAAACACGATTAAAAACACTGGAGTTTTATTAGACTTAATAACATGTAAGACTAAACCAAACTGTGCAGAGTTTCCCCGAGTAAAACATAAACAGATGATGCCATTTAAAGTTTTATTACTTTTGCATGTGTTCTGTACTTTTAACTGGAACCATACCAACTGTGTGCACGTCTTAGAAAGGCTTTTGACCCAGGACTAACAGAAGACAAAAGCAATAGAGAACACTATAAAAGTGGACTAAAAATTAGAATTTCTATTTCAATAGATCACTGGTACAAGGACAGAAGTTATCTTTGACTGCAAGAAATCTTTACAAACATGCTTACTTTCATGGCATAGTAGAGGGTCTCAGCAAAATAGGCTGGTACGCTCCTGGCACACTTCACTTTACAAGAGAAAAAGAAAACAGGATGAAATGGCGAATAAATATTTAAAAATACGGGTGAGAACAGAACAAACCCCCATTGAGGACCGTGTCATTTTCTTACCAACAGCTAGAAGCAGATCTTTCAGGCTTCCAGATGTTTCTCTCTGGATGCTCTCCTCTATTTCATATCCAGACAGCTTCATGTATGCATCGAACACTGAGAAACAGATTCAAAAATCCCTTGTTGTGATTACGTCATAACATATTGATGACGGGTCAACATGATCAATGGTTATCGGACACAAACCTTTCCTCAGGTGTTGTGCACTGCGGTTGCCCAGGAGGGTAACAAACGTTTGTTCGTCGGTCCCAAACTTCTGTTCTCCCGCCTTGAAGAGAACCTGAAAGAAAAAAAGAAGACAACTCGCAGAAGCCCTACACCTCAAATAACACACACAGAGCACAGAGGAGATGCTGATGAATTAGGAGCCAGATCACCTCCACTGAAAATCTTGCAAGACAAATAGAACATCCTAGCAATGAGGAACAATCTTTAGAGCAACATTTTCTGTAGGTTTGGTAAAGTCTATGTTCAGGTATCAAATTTGTGGTTTACTTAGCTTTTAACAACACAAACAAATAAGTAAAATAACAGTAATACATCATTTTGGGACTGTAAAAAACATTGTTTAATCCAACAGATTGAAACAGTTAACGTTTATGTCTCCAAACAAAAATGTTTCGAAAGATCCACACCTCTGTAAGAAAAATAAAGTGTAATAAACTACATATTTAGACATCTGCTATTCTGACGGCATCAGATTGCAACTAAAACATATGCAAAGTCGGTTATTTCTTCACTATGCATACAAAAATTCTCAACCACAGCTTTGTAAGAAGCAACATCAAATCTCTGCTGATAGAACCCCTGAGTGGCTCCCCCAAAGATGACACATTTTGGTTCTTTTTGCCCAAAGAAACCAAGTCACCATATTTAATAAATAAATGACAGCTTTCAGGGAGGGTTGTGGCCTCTCTCATGCACAGATATATTTCAGAACTGAGTAATTTATATGTAAATGTACACATGCTGTAGTACAAATTTTGTGGTGGAAACTACATTCTTTAAAAGTAAAACTGAAAGTAAAAAAAGAAAGTAAAACACACTCTACAGCAGTGGTCCCCAACCACCGGGCCGCGGGAAATTTTGGCACCGGGACGCACAGAAAGAAAAAATAATTTCCATTTTATTGTTTTATTGTTAGTTTTTTTAAAATGAAAAATGAAATGAAAAGCTAAAATGAAACCCAAACAACCAAAATGAGCAAAAAAACAAACTTCTTTAGAAAGTTGCTTTGACGAGGGGAAACGGTCCCATGAAGGGACAGAAGAGGAACCTGCACCCGCTAAAAAAGGGAAATCTGCCTTTAACAGGCAGTATCAAGAAACCTATTCAAAATATGGATTTATCGCCACGGGCAATTCCCACGCACCAAACCCGCTGTGCGTAATATGCGGTGATGGTAGAAACGATGTTGCTCATGTGATGTTCTGTTGTTGGTGTGACGTTACAAGAACACCGCTAATAAAGTTGCACATGATTACACAGTGGATTTACGTTTATTATTATTATTACTAAAGAGAAAATACCACCCACGGTCCACGGTAAGCGTCTCTTGCGTTGCACCTCAAACCCCCCCCCACCACACACACACACAAACACACACGCACACCGGTCCGCGGTAAACTTGTCTTGCGTTGTACCGGACCGCGGTGACAAAAAGGTTGGGCACCACTGCTCTACAGTATATTCAGGACATCAAATATTCAAAAGTTAAGTCTTTTACATCCAGCAGAGGGCAGTGGAACCTCATTAATATAGATTTGCGATAAAAAAAAAAAATCAACCAAGAACATGTGATAGTCACCTGGTCAAACAAAAACAAAGACGCCATTGACGGCGAATGTTTTGCTGACTCACCTGAGCATCATTCTCAATGTCTCCCTCCTGAACCCCTGTCTGCCGGTTTGCCTGGCAAAAACAAACAAAACATCACTTCCTCTCAGAGCAACAAAAGAAAAAAACAATAGAACAAGAAAGGAGAGGATCAAGTTTACCTGCAGCAGAATAACCAAAAGTCTCTTGAAGTGACCTGAAGTGTCCCCACATACATCCTCCTCCAAGTCAGCATCATACTCTGACATAAACACGGAGGCACCATATTATGCTTGGAATGTGCAGACATTTAAAGATACAGTAACATCACAGTAAAAGGTCAGGAATTTCAAAGTATAGATTTATTGAACTGATTTTGCAAAACAATATTCCCTGAAAAAAAGATAGTGTGAGTCCCAAAGCATACATTGATGAAAATTTTCTAACATGTTAGATTGTGTTTCTGGATAACTTACCCTGTCGGTAGGCAGCAATGATGTCCTTCACCTGCTGAGGGGTTCTGGAAGCCAGTATCTCCACCAGCACCTTCTCGTCTGTCCCTGCCCCCTACGGTTAAGGACAGAAACAAAAACAAAACAAAAAAATCACACTTCTGGAAACTCCCCTCTAGGCTGACCCCTCAAAAGCTACGTCATGTGACCTATTATAAAATGCAAGAGTTACCTTAATGGCATTTCGAAGGGAAACCACATCATAAGCAGTGGGAGGGGTCATCAGAGCCACGATCAGGATCTCGAATTTGCCACCAAGTTCACCCTTCAGGTCGTCTATCAGATCCTAAGAAATAAGGAATCCAAACTATAACAGCAAACACTCAGAGAGGGCATTAAAAACACAACTACATAAAAATAGCAACAAATAATCATTTTCAATCTTCAAATTCATACATTTCTATTTCAGACGCTACCAGCAGAATAGGGATAAAAATCAGTTGAAAGAGAGATATATTTAAAGTCTACACAATATAAAATTTGCACAGCATAAAGAAAAATAAAACAGTTTCCTTCATTTTAAAGGTGGATTTATCGCAGAATTCAAATCGAGCCTCCACAGCTTTATCTTCACCTAAAACAAGAAAATAAAACTCCACTCCCCTTTTTTTTTTCTTTGAATGAACAAAAATTGCCCTTCAGCATTCAATAAATCAAGCTGTACTACGCCTTTACAACTGATTCATTATTTTTAAAGTTGTTCTACGAGCTAAAAATGTGAAATTTTAGGTTTGCATTTGTTTCTTGTCGCTTTATTCTGCAGCTATGAAAACAAACTGGTGATAGCAGTAAACCTTTAACAGTTTGATAATTCATTCTTAATAAAACAGATGAGAACACCCAGATGAGCTGAGTATTTTACCTTCAAGGAAACAGTTTTTATCCTCTGCCATGGTACACCTCTTGGATAATCATAGTAGTCGGTAAAGAACAAACACTGACTGTGGAGCAGGTTTGTCATGTTTTCATCAGCACTGGGAATTGGGATCCTAATTATCATTTAGTCAACATTTGAAGTCTGCTCTAGTCTTCTAGGTGGAGATCTAGAGAAGTTTGTGTTTCAACACCTGCTGCTGATGAAACCTGACCTTTCCAAACAGAGTCTTGTAGGTTGCCTTGATCTCTTGTCTCTGGGCGTTGCTCCGAGCGCACAGCAGCTGCAAGATGGCATCCTCATCGGTCCCTATGGCAACACACCATGGTTACTCAGTCAAGCTGTCTCAACTGTTTTCAATAACAATGAGTGGAAGAGGGTTCTTGACTTGGTGGGTTTAAGCCACATCACTGCAGCTGAGTCAACGTCAGCAGATCTGTTTGCTCATAGCCACGCGTCTCAGATTTCAGCTCTAACATCATTTGCCTATGAGTCATTGGACTCTCGCTTCTTCTGGCGCTTTTTCAAAAAGAACATCTAAGAACTTTTCTATCGTTTACTGTGTTTTGTTCACACACACCAAAACGAGGGTTCTTTGTGACAGCAGATGCATGCAGGACTCTTACCTAGCCCTTTCATGGCCTTGTGCAGGACCTCTGCATCTGCACTGGCATTGAAGTTAGCAGCAGCTTTCACAGTTCCTTTGCTAGCCTGAAATATAAAAGATATAGACACAAACATTTTTTACCTTCATTTGGACTTTTTGTCTTTTACATTACACATGTACTTCCAAAGAATTTCTTTGTAAACCATCAAAAACTTAAGCTTTATAAAGAGAACCTGCTTTGTTTTTGTGCATGTTTCACCAAAAAGTTAATAATATGATAAAGTTTTGCACTTTTAATAACTAATTAATAAACAGGATGCATTATTTTATCGTTTCAAACCCAACTGTCCTGCACTGAATGCCTTTTTGTTCGTTTAAATAAATATTTGCATTGTGGGTGCAGTTAAAGCACATGAAAAATAAACACGACGCTTCCAGGCACTATCATTTAGAAATGTTTTAAAGGTTTCTTGACATTTTCAAGAATCCTAGAAACCTAAAAGCATAGTTTTAAAACATTTTTGAAAAGAAGTTGGTAATAAATGACCCTGGATTCATGAAATATTCAATTATTAATTATGTAACTTATCCACTAGTTATGTGCCTGCATGCAAACATGCCATCTCATTTTAACTATAAAAAACATTGAAGAGAATGTAACAACACAAATAAACTAATTTTCAAGTCATTAACCATAGCAAAACAATTCCTAAGTCATTCAAATGTCCATAAATGTTTAATAAATGATTGAAGTTCCTGCTCCCAACTATAAGACGTTTACAGAGACAAGCCACTAAAATGTCTGTGGAATCCTAAGAATCTCATGGAAAAAAGTGTGAAGAACTGGACTGTCTCTGTTGGAAGGAATGCCAAATTGTTTATGAGTTTCTCCACACCACAAGCTGGTCATTATCCAATCAGGTTAGCTGAATGCACAGACAGAAAGTCAATAATAAAATGATTCGACAACAATCCTGTTTATTTTTTTTTTCTGTAATGTTTGACAAAAATATTTAGGGAATTTGGAAAAGTGTGTGCGAGTGTGGGCACGAGGCTCAGTGAACACACAGTTTGTATAATGATTCTGCAACATGTGGACTTGCTTTTAAGGAAGGAAGTTCAGCATGTTATCATCTGCATGAGTAAGCTAGTAGTGGAAAAACTAATTGTATTGAGATTATATCCAAATTAGATGAGTTTTTTCTAAAAGTAAATCAATATTTATATAACTTTTTCCGCTGTTTGTGTCCAACTGCACTGTTTGGCGTCCATTGTTTGGACTAATACTTGAGATATTTTTCTTACAAAAAATAAAATATCTATTTAATTAAACATCTTGAAGATAAGTCTCTATAAAATAGTTCTACTGGAATACCAAATGACTTTTGTTTTTCTGTTGCCCACTAAGTTTTATGACAATTCACCCTTGTTGGACTGAATTGGATTACAATGAACTGGAATATTTGTAAAGAATTGAATTAATAGAAATAAAGAGCTCAGTCCGAAGTTTCTTTCCTTTAGTGTGGCACTAACCTCAGTGTTGAACTAAAGCCTTGTTTCCACTGAGCAGTGCGTTATGGTTTGATGCAGTCCGGTATTTTGAGGGTTTCCAGTATAAAATGGAATCATTAAACCATACCAAACCGTAGGTCAAGAGAGAAATTGAATGGAACGGTGAGGGCGGAGCTACTGTCATCACACAATGAAATCTGTTGGTTGGTGGAAGGTCATTACAACAAAAGAAAGCGTCAAACCAGCACCAACATTCAATTTGGCCTGGTCAGAACTAAAACTATGAACAACCCTTGCTGTTCTTGACGATAGCATGATTCAGAGTGAGCTGGATGGATCATGTGCTGTAGTCGCACTACTGTGACGCAAAGTAATCGGTCACCACCCCGCATGGGCCATGACGGTCCAGTTTTGAGTGGAAACGCTCACCTGAATTGCCAGGACCATCCTAAGCCGTACCGTACCGTACCGCTCAAAGGAAACAAGGCTTGATATTATTACTTAATAATCAGTGAACAAGGAAGCAATGCTTTGTCCTCTGCACATGGGAAAATCTGTGTACAATATAGACCTTTAATAAGTGTAAAAAACAAAAGAAGATTCAAACACACACCTCAGTAATTTAACTTTGCGCATGTGAGTGTGTAAGTGTGTGTGTGTGTGCAAAACACTGCTCAAACAGGAACAAACAATGATTACGTTGTGGGATTGTTCCAGTCAGACTTCATCCTGCAGCAGAAGTTAGAGCAATACATTATAATTAGCAAAAACGAACTGATGCGCTCATCCTCTTCAAAGCCTCTTCCAGTCATGTGATCTGCTCATGTGTTTTTACTGTCAACAGTGGAAGTCTACAAGAAACAAAACCCCACTGCAGCTTTTGGGTACGTGGGTGAAATCCCTAGTCTTGTTAAAGACTCAACCGTAGACTTAATCTATGTTCAGTTCAAAGAAAAGTCATTGTTTTAGAATCTTTTTGTGTGTGCGTGTAGTAGTAGAAATGTTATGAGAAATAGAAGAGGTTCCCCTTTAAGAGAGGGAGGGGAGCTTTAAAAACTGCAGACTTGGATGTGGAAATGAGTGTATAAAGTATGGAGGGATGGAGACACCCACAGGCCCACCCCAATGGAACACAACTGGCATGAGTCATACACTAAACTTCCCTAAATGAAAGCTCTTTGTAGCCCCTTGGACATCAGGGAACACATGAAGAAAAGTAAAAAACAAAAAAGAGAAAAAGAAAGACTTTTTTTCAAATGTTTTGGCAAAGTTGTTTTGATGTAATCAAGATTCACAGATTTTGATTAAATCAAAAACAAGCCTGTACTCCACCCTATCCTGAACATCACATTCCTGCCATGACTTAAGACTGTTTTTGAGACCATTTAAAGTAAACATTCTGTAAATAAGGGACATTAAACGCAACATTATACAAAAAAAAAAAAACTATCATTGAGATATGACTTACCATTTTTAACAGTCTTTAAATGCTTTTGATCAGCTGAGAGAAAGAGCTCTGTTGGAGACAGAAAAGTAGTCCAAAGTTTAGATCAAACTTTTTTTTCCCCACTTCAGAACATCTCCAGAAAACTTCAGGGACATAAGCTGTCAAACGTCTTCCTGGAACAGATGTCTACTCTGAATCCACTTTGCGCGTCCGTCACTCGACGTGTGCGCTCTTCTCTTACAAAATGGTCAACTTTGATGAACTTACCGCGGAGCTGCAGCCGTCAGAGAGCGGAGAGACCCGGCGCGGCGAGAAGCGAAAAGGGGAAGACAAGGAGAGGCAGCAAGCCCACTGGAATAGACTCTGCGCGTGGGTGTGCGCGCGCCTCTGGACCACACCTCTGTGCATCCCACAGCTCGCAACGGGCACACACAGCTGCGCAAAGCTTTGTGGGAAATGTTGTTTTATAGTGGACTCAAACATGGAGTAACAGTTCATCTACCAAGTAGTTATTGCAAATGTAATTATGAGGACTGACAAAACCTAACTAACTGAAGAAAACGTTATTGCTCATTTAAAGTCTCACTCCAAGAAAAGAATTGTGTTTGTGTTTTTTTTAAGATGTTCTTGTGGAATTTTTCTCATGATGGAGGACAGATATGAAGAAAATAAAGCTTAAAATTGCATTTCTAAGTATTTCTTTATTCAAATTGTGAATCAGGAGCAGACCAAAAACTGTCGTTGGAAAAAGCATAAGGTAAAGCAGTGATGTAGAACCTGAGTTTGGCTGGATGGCTCACTTGGCTGGTGCATAGAAAACTAGGGTTTGTTTCTCAGATGGTGTGATGGGCCTCATTTTGTGCAGGTGTGGGTACCAGATGTTCTCGGGTTGCCGTATGTTCTCGGGGTCCTTCGGGGTCCTTCGACCAATGATGACATCACACTATTTGATTGGCTGTAAGTTGCCACGACCAATGAGTTAAAGTCGCTAAGTTTTTTTTAAAACTTTATTGACAATTGCGGTATCAAACATTAACAATGACATTAACGTTAACAACGACGAACAATAATATAATCAATATTGCCTCGAAGATCAGTCACCATTGTCAAACATAACATATTAAGACAGAAAATAAAGAATAGAGGGGAAAAGAGAAACAATGAACATAAATCACAAATAAATAAAAACATAAGTAAAATAAAATAAAGGAACATAGAAAAAAATCTAAATAGTCTAATAGTAGTTAAGTTAGGGGTACTCGTGAAGTTTGTATTTCTGAACAAAACTAAGCAATTTCAAGCCATTCTTTTTCATATAATGAAGTGATTGAAAGTAAAAACAGAGTTCTTTATTAAATGTTGTAAAAAGTGGTTTGGTCTTCAAAACTTGACCTCACCAAGATGGCGGTGCTCTCCTCCAATGAGGAACCACGTGATGTCTCCTCTAGTGATATAACTCATTGGAAGGACCCCGAAGGACCCCGAGAACATCCGGCAACCCGAGAACATTCGGTACCCACACAGGCTCTTGGAAGAGACTGGATAGCTGTAATATTGTCAGACGTCAGAGCCCTGTCTCCCCCTCTGGTCATCAGCGGGAACAGTCTCCAGAGTTCTAAACATACTACATCTCCCAGCAACCCCAGGATACACTTCCTGGATGTGGCACACCTGACACTCATTCACTCAATCTATCAATCACAGCATACTTAAACACTGCACTGAGCCCCACCCTACTCCCTAACTACTACAAATCTATATAGTGTGGGGCTATCTAGTGCCCTGGAGTTTAACAGCAATTTGGACACCATGCTCAATAATACTTTTAACAATTTTATTTAAATGGCAAATATGACCTTGTTGATTCCACAAAGTCAAAATCTAATTGATATGGGCGTTTTGCAACAATCATTTATGAATTCACAGTCTTCTGAAGATAAAAACATTGATGGTTTATTAAAAAAAATACATTTACATTTGTTTCTGCAAAAATTGTTCAGACGCAATGCATTGTGGTCTATATTCTCGAATCTAGTGTGCATCGAAGCATACTGGTTTTTTGCAGAAACGTCTGGGAATTTCTAGGGCACTTAAGTTTGGAATGGTAGCTTTGGACTGCACTATAAAAAGGCAAACTCACTATATAGTGCATAGTGAAGGAATTTGGACACAACCTCAGTGTGATGTATTGTTTGTACCACTCTGCCTTCATGACAGAGTGTTATATCAGGATCTTACCTTCTGTTTCCTGACTCCATTTCTGACTGTTTGCTTCTGACTCTCGCCTGGATCCTCATTACTCTGGTTTTTTCTCTTATGTTCTCATGCTCTCTATTGACTCCTGCCTGACCCCGATTTAGCTTTGTGGACTTTTAGCTGAGCTAATAAACCTGCTGCAATTGGAACCAGCCGTCTGCCTGTTCTTTTGACAAAAATTGTTCACTGTTTTTGTTGCTCAAGAAATGTTAGGTTGGTGTTGTGAAGTGCTGTTAGCTTGCAGTAGAGTGTGTAAAAAAGGGGATGATGGGAAGTCATGGCGGCCTTACTCTGTGCCAACAGTCCCGCCCACAACTTTGAAGCAAATTTCTGATAAACTACTACCGCTCTACAGAAATTATGCTCTTGAAAATGATTTGATTTAGCCTAAAAACAGCATAATCATAAAAAAAGACCACTGGGAACTTTTTTTAAATAGATCAAAAGATGATTGGAGTGGGACTTTAATGGTCACCACTCTGTTGTTGCATTTAGAGGAGCAAGAAAAGTGGCAGATTTGGATCAACATTCAGATCAGCCTAAAGAGGTTTTTCTCACCGTCTCACCTCATTGTGTGTTACACATCTTTTTGGGCAACATCTCGCTTAAAAAAATACTAAAAACGTCACCAAAAAAAATGTCGTCCACAAAAATCTTTGTGACAAGGTTAATCTTTTATTGAATTTGATGCATCAGAGAAAAAAACTCATCAGAGAGTTGGGTTCAATTTGCAATCTGTCATTTTTCTGATTGTGTCTGTTTTTGTATCTTTGCAGAAATTCCATAGATTCTAGCTGAGACACTTTCGATCACTATTATTTTGTTGCTTAATTATTCATTCCAAAAACTGTAGTAAAGTAAAAAAAAAAAAAAAAAAAGTTGTTATATTACATAAAATGTAAAAAACAGATCACTGGTATGAGAAAACCAACTCCATGAAGAATGACACTGCAGAGACGAGCTGAATTCAATTTGCAGTGTTTTCAACATGAACAGTGTTCATTTTGTTGGAATTCCAGCTAGGCATGTTGGGAATCTTTATTCCAATAAAAATGGCAAACGGTGATTCAACTCACACACTCCCCACAAGGTTAAGACCTTTATACTAGAAACCTCCATCTTCCAATTTTTTATGACAATAGTCTTACACCTTCAGAAGTTAAACAGAACAAAGAATATCAAAAACAGGCTGTAAACTAACAAAACTTATTAGAAAGACATTTTACCTGCATCCTTGCTTAATTCTTTTTTTTTTTTTTTTGCCACTCCTCCTGCTTTGGGTCAGTCTCTTTTCATTAATATTTTCTTCAATACTGACCTAGAATCTGTGAACCTTTACAAAATCTACCCTCACTCAAGATTTTATAAAAGAAAATCTAAAGATTTGTGACTGACATGGCTGGTATAGTTAAAAATGTGTCAAGGAGTTAAAAATGGGAGTAAAAATTATAAAAAACTTTGCATAAAAAGAAGAAGAATTTAGCTTCACATATTGTTTTCATAACATCATCATATATTTATTTAAAAAAAAATCCCTCAGGAAGTGCAGCAAAAAAGTGTCAACATGTTATATTGAAAAATTTGTTGATGGAAAACACACAAATCTACAAAATCAACTTAGACCATTTTCTAAGCTCATTATCATGATATGATTCATCCACCAATGAGTTATAGTGCCACCAACTAGAGATCAGAATAAATGGTAACTTTTACAAGAAAAACAGGGACTTTGATTGAGAAATCAGCATTTACCCAGTGTTCAGAGTTTTTGTTTGTTTTATTCTTTGTTTGTGTGTGTTTGTGAATATCAGAGTTGTTATAATATTTGTTTAAAAGGTTTCCGGTCCATTGTTTTACAATTTTCTTTTTCTAGGAAAACTCATGATAAAAACTTTAAAAGTTAGTGTAAAGAGGAGCGGAATATTAAAAGGAAAAAAAGAAAAACAAGTTGTTGTATTATCTCAATATCTTGTGACTGGTTTAACCTAAAACCTTGAAACTATAACTTGTCTGAGAAGATTGTAAAAATCGCCACAATTGCTGCACAAGTCTTTCAACATATACCAGGGAGATTTATTTAAAAACACTTTTTCAATTGAACACCAGAAAGATTTTTGTAGTATTTGTAGTATTTTTTTTTTCCTTTGAAAATAATACAAAAGAAAAAAGAATTGTCAAGAAAAGAACTGTATCATTGGATATGTGTTCATCTGAATTAAGTCAGCATTTAAACAACAATAACACTAATAAAGAGAAACAGAATATCAGTTGAGTAAATGCTTTGCAATGTAAACTAGACACAATATCATTTTATTATGTAAAAGAGTTTTATTTTTCTCATACTTAAAATTGATTAGATCTTTACATCAAAATTAAGAGATCTAATCATTTTAAGAGACTATCTTACAACTTCAAGATGATAAGGTCAAATTATAAAGGAGTACCTTATAATTTTGACTGGGAGGACTGTTGTTTTTGTTTGTTTGTTTTTATCAAGGTTAAAGGTTTCAATGCATTCAAACGGAATGATGGAGTAAAAGTTCACACCTCAGTTTCTAGAAAGAACGTGATTTACCCACAGTGCTCTGGTACATGGTGGTTAGATTTTTTTTATTTGCACTTTTATAAACATGAAATCGAGTATATTCCAAGGTTCAGATATAATTAAATACATCCTAAATTAAATTTATCATTCAATTTATACATTAAATTAAAGAAAAACTTTTAAATCGTAAAAGAAATATTTTTTTTAAATCGGGACACTCCCCCCGTTTCTCCCAGTAAATGGTATGATCGGCAGTATAAAAAGTGGGCGCGGCGTGGCTGACGGAAGGCTAACAGACGTTTTGTCAAAACTGACTAGAATTTGCGACAGCATTGTGCCAATTAGTTCTTAAAATTTTCAAAAATGGAGTGGACCCCGATGGAAATAAACCCTGAGGTAAGCAAGCAATGCCTATTTTAATATTTCAGAGGGTTAGCTTAGTGCGAGCTCCATATTTATTATTCTGTGTTTATTTCAGATGCTGAACAAGGTTGGTATCGGGGGGGGACAGTATGGCGATGGGTTGGTAATGTTGTTAATTAACTGCCAGGTAAGTTTTAGAGCCACTGGTGTTTAAACGGAATGTGGTAAACATCATAAACCTTAAGCTGTCGCGAGTTGGGAAGCTGTTTACAAAGTTGTTATCTTAAAAACTGTCACCTGTCGTTTGAGAGGTGACGTCATTAGGAAGGGCGAAGTCTCCTGTGAACCCTGACGGCCGGCAGCATGATCCGCCCCACTGCTGACCTCCCTGTCTGGGTTACAGGGTGTGGTCTGCCCGGACCAGCACAGCTCGGCCTCTTTGGTCCATCTTCGATGGCGTCTGGTCTTTATTGAACTGGATGCTTTTGCCATTTTATTCAAATCCTCTTTTTATTCACTGTATAATTTTTCAGATTATGAGCAAACTTGGTGTTGGTGACAGCTGGCGCTTTGTTGATGTGCTTGGATTGGAGGGTGAGCAACTTTCTGCTGTGCCAAAACCATGCTGTGCCTTGATGCTGCTCTTCCCACTCACACAACAGGTAATAGTGGAGGGGTGATGCAAGTGGATGGTGCATTTGATTGACAAAGATGGTGGTCAGAAAGTCACTGCTCTATTCGTGTACTTATTTGGACTCGTCATCGTCATCCCTTTCTTGTACATCAACAGCATTCCTCTCCATACACCTGCAGTTCTAAAATTCTATAATTCTTCACACATTATTTTGGAATTGTACAAATGTGCTGTAATCTGATCTTCAGTCAGGTAACCTTAATATCTACTCCTGACAAATGAAGCTTCCATGTTTGTGCACGGCAGCATGAATCTTTCAGAGCCCAGCAGGCAGACAAGGTCGACGATGGATCTGAGGTTTATTTCTTAAAGCAGAAAGCGGGCAACTCCTGTGGCACCATCGCTCTGCTGCACGCTGTGGCCAACAATAAAGACAAAATGGCTTTCGGTGAGTGCTGCTGAAATGGGTGGGACATTATGATGCTACATTACTAATCTTTTTTTTTTTCCTGCTTGCACATTGTCAGTTGAATGCTTTTATCATGAACCAGACAGTTCCTCCTCTTGGTTTTGTTTATTGCATGATCACTCATTCATGCTAGCAAAACACCGAAGGCTTTAGATTTAAATTTAATATAACAGAGCAGTGACTAAGCAGTTTCAAAAGACATGATCCACAAGTCCAGGGGACGTGTGTTACTAAATTTTCCAATAAAAATTATTTCTAAGGTGCCAAATGTCCCTACTTTGTCAGACCATGAAATTTTAACATTCGGTAATATTTGCTACTGGGATTTAGCTGGCACACTTGCGTTTAAGTTTTGCAAAACTGTTTTTTTTGTCAAGACGTATTAAAATAACTTAAAAACGCAATAAGTGTGAAGCAATCATGTTGTTTTGGCAATCTGTCCTATTGTCTACTACACCCTTCAGATGCATTTGTCCTGGTGTTGAAGTGACCGATGTTCAGTTTGAGGTTGGTGGCTTTTCAGATGCTGGATCTGCCTTAAAGAAATTTCTGGAAGAGACTGCAAACATGTCTCCTGATGATCGAGCCAAACATCTGGAACAGAACAAGGTGAGACTGGGGTTTAATATGGTCACAGACATGGTAGGATAATGTATAAAACAAAATGAGAAGCAAAATAAAATGTGAAAAGTCACTAAATCAAAAGATTTTTTTTCTTTTCTAATGATATGGTGTAAT
The DNA here is from genome assembly GCA_023969325.1 of Oryzias curvinotus. Taxonomy (NCBI): domain Eukaryota; kingdom Metazoa; phylum Chordata; class Actinopteri; order Beloniformes; family Adrianichthyidae; genus Oryzias; species Oryzias curvinotus. The sequence goes on from CM043706.1 coordinate 34,765,294, forward strand.
TTGGCCACATGGGGGCGCCAAACACTTTGGAGAATGTGGAAATGACATCCTGGAACCATCACTTTGAGATCTGTTTATTTATTTTTTATTTATTTTTTGCTGACAATCCACTACATTTGATCCTTTAGGCCATCTATGATGCTCACAATGAAGTTGCTATGCAGGGTCAGTGCCGGGTAAGTTGAATTATCGGCATTTATTGATAGAATTTTACATAGTGACGGTCAAGACCTTAATTTAAAAGTATGTCAACCCATTTAGGTTGACCCTCGACTGCATTTGTTTTTGAATGATGGACTATGAATGTCTTGGTTTTGAGGACATTTGCAACAATTTAACAGAATGATAAGACTTTAATTTTGTGTTGCATAAACGGCTTAGAAAACAAAGCAGTTCCATTGTTATGCTTGTTGTTTTTTTTTTAATCATGTACATCACCAACTCCATGTATCTCTGCAGCCAGAGGCCGACAAGATCAACTTCCACTTTATTGCTTTCATAAACGCCAATGGAAATCTTTATGAATGCGGTAAGCAGGTGTTCAACTTTTTAAAAAAGTGCCCCATAAAAGCTTCATATTTCTCCTGGTTACTGATGCATCAACTACTTGTTTAAGATGGGAAAATGGACGGACCAGTAAGTCACGGAGCGACAACCGAGGAATCTTTTCTCGCGGTAGGCAAAACCCACTATCTACTGAGAATACAACTTATATTCTAGTTTATTCATTTACAATTGAACAAATTTATGATTTGGCAGAACTCAATAAGAACTCATACAATGTTTAAAAAGGACCTTTTAAATCTTGAGTATGAAGTTGAATATCTGTAGACTCAGACTGACAGACTATTGTGATTGGCAAGTAGTGAACTTTTTAGAATAACTTTATTTTTTATTTTTTTTCTCTCTCCATAGGATGCAGCCAAAGTGTGCCGTGGCTTCATGGAAAGGGAGAAAGACGAAGTTCGCTTTTCTGCTGTGGCGCTCTGTCGGAGTTAAATCTAGACATACATAAATTGTAAAGAAACGTTCTTCAGGCTTCTTATGGTAGCACAGTTAAAAGTGCCCAATTAATCTATGTATGACATGCATATGACTTCAGTTCACTCTAAAGGCCATTTTCTGAGCTCAAAACACTGTCACACTTACACTTTTTTCTTGTTCCATATAATCTAGATATCAATAAAATCCCTGTTTGACTTGAGACTGGATCTGAAAAAGTTTAAGGCTACTCTGATTACAAACTTCTCCTATTTATTTGTTACCAAAGTGACTTTTGTGGAATGAATTGTCTTAAAGGAAGAAGAGTTGAACTTATTTTCAAATGTTAACATTTAGTTTCTGAAATATTTTTGCTTTATCTGGAAACATTGCACTTTGTCAGAAGGTGAATGATCTGCTTGTGATTTGTTTTTGTTTTTTCTAAACTGCAAATGAACTTTGGTTGCCATAATGCCACAATTTGAGCTTTGTCCCTCCTTTTCCACATATAGGCTGTGTTCAAACTGTTTGCTTCAGTGCACTTTAACAACTTTATTGTGTGTTGCTGTTGCTTCACATGGCTGCAATACAATTCAATAAAATGGCTGGAAAATGTAAAGCCTATCTAACTTTTTCTTTCTTGCAGAATATAGAGAAGCAGTTATGTGCCTTTTTTATGTCCTAATTGAGGTTATAATGCAAGATCACGTATGTGGAGTGAAGAACCAACATTAGGTTTATTAAAGTATATTCTAAGTCACAGGTACAGGAATAAACGGTGCATTTGTAACCTTCTAATACTGCTGAATTAGTCCACCCTCACAGTTTGAAATATTTCTCTGTGAAGGATTTTGAACAGCTTTTGGAACAAATATTCACATTTAAACTTTCACACTATTACAGTTGAACTCCAGCTAATGCCTGGTATTATTGGAAGATATTTGGCTTAATACCTTTTGAAGTTATTTCTAAAGTCCGTGTTTTCATAAATAGTTCCACTGTATTCAAAAGACTGGGGGGGGGGGGCACTTTTGGAAAGTTATGAGGTAGTCCAACAAATAAGTGATGTTTACTTATACTGAAAACTTCAGAGTAATGTGGATTATGATATAGAGTTCAAATGTTCCAAATGTAATATTTGAATTGTAAATGGGTGAATTAATAGAATTATTTGTAATAATTTTGAGAAGCACCTTAACTTCAGGTGATCAAAGTTCATTGAATATTATGTATAAACCGCCATCTTCTGGTCCCAGTCCTGCTCTTTTTAAAGTTGATTAAGCAAAGGTAACGGTGACATTTGGGGACATCTGCAGCCCCTCACCTCTTCCATCGTCCAACCTCCCCCTCGGATTCCTCTCTGCGCGTTCACGCGTCCTGAAATGCGCGGCAACGTCGCTGTCTCGAGGCTGGAGCGGAGCTTCAGCCTCCCACAGCTCGTCGGGCAGGGATCGATATTTTTAGCGCCTGGTTTGTGTTTCACCGCCGCGATCGCGAGAGGCTCCTTCTCGGAGTCTGCGTCACAAGCCTGAGCAGGGCTCGAGCCGCGCACGAGGGCTGCGAGGCAAACCCGCTCCGCGCGCGGGGTCGTGAAAGGAGAGCAGCAAGAGGAGGAGGAGGATAATAACGGACCGAAGACGAGAGACATCTGAAGGACGCTTGACTTTTTCCCTTCCCCATCACTAACCGACCCGCGTCGGTCTTGACCGAACCAGCGTCCCTCGCAAATGGCTAGCCCCGCCGCGTGCAAAACCCTTTCAAGTGCCCCGCCGCGAGCGCTGCTGGAGCCGAACCATCCCGAACCAGCCTGCCTGGAGGCGCAGAAATGGATAGAGGTAAGTGGGGGGCGAACACTACAGGGGCCTGCTGCTCGGACACCGTGAAGGCAGGCAGACACGGGCCACGCTTCCACGCACAGTAGCCGGGGAGGGGGGATATAAATAAACAGCCTTTCACCGCCGGTGCGTCGTCACCTGTTGGGGAGGGTGCGGGGTAAGGTTACCGCGCGGGACAACCGCAACGGGACGTTCGGCAAAATCAATGAATAAAAGTTTTCAGTTGCTCCTGTCCTCCGACATTTAAAGTCAGCTGGAGGAAGAAGACGAACCAATAGTTAGCAGTTGCGTCCACCCGCTTAAATAGCCCCCCCTCCCTTTATTCTTTTATTTTGGAGGAACGCCCCCTCTTTAGAGCGCAGGGGATTCCGGTTACCATGGCGGCGTGGACATGCTGCACTGACTGTAACAACATTTGATCACATCGGATGGGATTATCTTGAGTGGTTTGCTGCATCGCCTCCTCCATCATCTGCTCCGCATCCCCCCCCGCCCCCACCATAAGCCTCAGTGGTGAATCATGATTTGCTCGTGGAGTTGTGTTATGACCTATTTTTTTTTCCTTCCTGCCCAGCTACCTTCCAACCACAGTCAGAAGATGCCTTTGGGTGCATCAGAAACTACGTTTTGTTATCTGTCCTTTCTCCACAAACTGAGAATAAATCATGTCAACACTTAAAATGTTCAATCAAAACGCTGAAAGGAATAAAAAAAAAAAAAGAACAGTATCTTCTTCTGTTGTTAGGTTAAGGAACACCACGAAGATAGGTCACACGACTCGTAAAAATAATCTGATTTAATGTAGAACAGTTCCACAATTAAACTATAATAGGTCACCTTGACTGCATCATCAGACCTCATTTCTTTGTGGAAAAACATCTGTGCCTTTTATGTGTAGACCCCTGAGACGAACTAGCAATGAAAAAGTTGAAATTCGGGGTGTAACAATCAATTGGCGTAATCAATAAATTGCTTTATATTCCTACAATCGAACTAGATCGATCTGTCTGACGTAAATTGTTATTCAAGATCGACCAATACCATTAGGAAAGTGCTTCAAAATGAAATAAGTCTATTATAATAAATATTGCAGAATTTGGATTGAGGCACGGAACATTTATTTTATTTACTATAACGTAAAAACTACCAAGTACATCACAGCAGACAAACACGTGATGTCAGGAACAACTGATCAGTCCATCATTACAGTCCAGTAAATGGAAACACTGAATTTAGCAAAGATATGTGACCATACAGTGTGCTAGAATGTGCTAATAATGATCCCTTTGGATTCTTTTGATGTGGAAAAACAACCGTGGGCTGAACTTTTGGAAAAATGTGAATGAATTTACCATTAATTCTTGTTTATTTGTTTGTCTGTACACATATTTAATTGACACTTGATTATCTTGCAAGAAATATAAGGAATCAGGAAAACTTCCCCTGCTCTGTTCAGTCCCAGGTATTTCTCTCTCAGTCACACTGGTTGAAGTTTTGGTTAAATCGGATCGTTCAAAATTGTTGCAAGAAGTGTGCCGCCTGAAAGGAGAGGAAAAACTAAAACAAATATACAAAACAACAGATCTGCACAAATACACAGGACTCTATCCATTCCATTCATTAGTTTGATCCAACGTTTTTTTTTTTCTGTTCTTGGTTTGTAATCTGGATTCAGCTCCTGCTATAATTTTTGTAAGTTATAGGGAGTGAGGCTGTGTAATGACAAACCTGATGTGGATGACTGCACTGTGTTATCGTGGTTAGTGAGTCCCTGCTGGGTCCTTACTGTGAGGAGTTTGCATGTTCTCCTCATGCATGTATGCGTGTTTTTTTCCAGGCTCTGCAGCTTCCTCCCTCATAGGTTAATTGGTGACTCGAAATTGTCCCTAAGATGTGTTTCTGTGTGGTCCTGTGATAGGCTGTACCCTCCCTCTGCTTTACGGTAACTAGGTAGACTCCAGCGTCCCTGTGTCACTAAACCGGAATAAAGTAGGTTTAGACAATGGATGGATGATTGTAGATGTAAATCCAAGTGTTATCAACAAAAATATTAAAAGTCTGGCAATTTTCTTTGCAGAGTTAGAAATTAGGCTATTCCATTGAGAGGCTAAGCATCTGTTATGTGAACCTTTAAAGTCCAGTTGCTCTGAAGAATAGTATTTTAGGATAAAATTACTTTCATCGCTCAGACGTTTGGTAGAGTTTGCATCATTTTAATATACTTTTTGTCTACCCTCCAAGCACACATGTGCTGTGTTTATTGGTTAATCACCTGTCCTGGGTATCTCCTTCATAGATGACTCTAAAATCCAACAAATGTAATAAAGTAGGTGTATTGAATTGCAAGGTTTTAACTACACAGCCATGGTCATTTCATAATACTGCTGTCTGTGAAGGCTTTTGACTGGTTACAAAGCAATGTAGTTCTCATCATGGATCAATAAATTGGTTTTGTAGGGCTGAGTTCGGCTGCCCCGTGACCCCTAAAGGAATTCAGAAAGGTTTTGAAGATGGATGGGTGGAACAAGTCATACCTGTTTCACTTTTAGTCAAGTTTAAATCAAAGTTATGCATACAATTTTTGAGTAATTGTATATAATGTGTTTTAGCATATGGGGGGAAAAAAATCAATAATTAATCAAATCATGTTGGATTGGAAACTAAATCAATCCTGTAGCTTTGGACATCAGAAGCCTCTCAAAATGATGGCAAATCTGCTTCATCTTTAAGAAACTGCAACGGTTGTCATAGTTAAATCATAGTGGATCTAGTTCAGACTTTACCTTTCTTGTGCCTGATGTCTGCATTATATTAGAGTTTTTGTAAACAAAGTTTAAAACAGAAGTTACATTTATTAGTTCATTTTATAAAATTATCTCTTAAAATTCTACATCTATGAAGCTTCAATAGCAGTGATTTAGACGTCCTAGTGCGTTTTAAGGACTAAATGAAAAGAATTATGAACCGCATTTACAGAACTTATTTATTTTTCTTTTATTGCATGCACAGCTAGTTCTATGCATTACACAGCACTTTTTTGATTTTATTTATTTTTTTAACAATCAAATACATCATGCAGTATTTCCCAAATTTGTACTGTCAGAATAAAAAGTGGTTATAATATTTTTGGAATACTATAAATTTACTTTCTTCCTAAATATCCATTATTATATAATCATGAAGGTTCTCATTTTTACAGACCAGTATCTTCTATTAAAAGTCTATTAACTTTAATTGTTGTTTGATTCTTCCACAGTTTAGTTCAAAGAATCCAGTTTAATCCAAATGATGATCCTAGATGCATAATATGTGTTTTCAGAAGAACCGTTATCATTGGAGACATAAAATAAAACAGACCTGTGTGTTCAGAAACCGAATTTACCAGTGTTTCTGTAGGGAGAACTGAAGTCTGTAGGATCAGAGCTTTGCTTCAATCTAGTGTCTCGTCCCTTTTGCCTTCCTGCCTCCTAATTGTCTGGTTATTTCCAGGTCGGTCAGGCTGTCTCTATTTCGAGTGGGTTATTTTTGTGCTGTCACAGGTGGGGAAAGCTCAGGGGTTAACCAAACTGCCCTGTCCTCCGTGCACGCTCCAGTATGAGCGAGCACGCAGCCTGTAAGGCATGCAAACTACATGCACGCTCACACTAACCAGTCAGCAATGCGTGACTCGGACACACCTCAGACACGCCCCGGTTGGGTGACTCTGGTCACTATGGCAACACAACACAGCCTGACTCTCAGGTATCTCTGTTTTCAAGGGGACAGGTTGGATGTCATAAAATCCTGGAGAAGTAAATCAAATGAGAGCAGATGGATCAGAGCTGTCACTACATCACATTCGTTCAGTGGCCTGAAAGTTTGAGGAGAATTGTTGAGATTTAATGTTTTTCTGGATTTTAATTGTTTTTTTTCCCACGACAGCAGATCATGTCGGCTTTAACTGACGTGCAACACATGTTCAGGAGCTAAAGTCACACACGGGGAATGAAGGCAGGATTGTGTGTGGGTGCCAGACGTCACAGCTGTCCCGCATGGGAAGATTAAGTCTCAGCCAGCCAGCTGTGTCTGCATGAAAAAGAGACGGAGAAGAGTGAGAACAGAGGCTCTGGGATGTTTCAAACATGACGTGCTGAAACAAGGATGACAGTTCTGCTTGTTGGTAGATGAATCCTTGCCACAGTAACTGAAAGGTTGAGTGAAAAGACCCATACAATATTTATTATATGTCGATTAAAAAAGGTTGGTAATATTGGTTATGATTGGCTGGGGTTAAACATTGTAGTTTAAACTCAACTAAATAGCAAACAGCTGTTTTAAATTCATTCAGTGCACATGTATATACATGACTTACAGACTACACTTATTTTAGAGATTTAGCTTTCAACCTAATTTACTCCTAAAATTAAAATAGTATTATCTTCTATAAAGGGTCTGATGTATTTTATTCACAGATGTCATATTTCTTGTTTTTGCTTATGAAACCTGGCAGAAACTCATGCGTCTCTCTGGTCTTGCTGTGCTCGCCTCCACTCCTCCCACTCTTCAGCAGGGTGGGCCTTTTCTTTTCGATTTGTGACTTAATGCAGCCATATGATATGTATCAAATCCATCCATCCATCGTCTTAATCTGCTTTATCCCTTTCGGGGTCACAGGGTTGCTGGAGCCTAACCTGGCTGCTGTTGGGCAAAGGCGGGGTATATCCTAGACAGGTCGCCAGCCTGTTGCATGGCCACACACTCACAGTCACGTCAAGGGACAATCAATTAGCCTATGAAGCATGCTTTTGGACTGTGGGAGGAAGTCGTAGTGGCCATAGAAAACCCGCACATGCAGTGAGGACGTGCAAACTCCACATAGAAAGGGCCCAGCTGGGATTTGAACCGGGGCTTTCTTGTTGTAAGTGCTAAGCACTGCGCAGCCCCTAGGGATCAAATAAAACTCATAAAGCTTAATTCCCAAATAGCAGAAAATACATAATAGTACTTACACATGTAAAATCATTTCTACGTAAAGTTCCTCTCCGATCATTTTTGGATCTATTTTCAAAGCGTATCTAGTGGTCTTTTAATTATGATTATGGCGTTTTTAGGCAAAATCAAACAATTTATGTCGTTTTCTCGGACAGTCTCGGCAGAGCAGCAGTAGTTCAGTAGAAATTTGCCTCTCAGGTATGGGTGGGACTGTTGGGGCGGTATAAGCCTTCCTCCACTTCCCGTCATCCTTCTGTTCACATGTTTTCCCGCTAGCTCACAGCCCCTCACAGCTCCCAACCTAACATTAATGGTTTATTGGAGCTGTCCTGCTGTACAACTTTGAGCCAGATTCCAGCTCAGACGAGGAAAACCAAGACGTTAATGGATCTATTTGTCTTCAAGTGGATGCATCAGAATGGAGCAGAGCAGGGAGCTTGTGGCCTGTCAACAAGCTTTTTCAAACAGAATTTTTGGTCCTCTCCCGATTCAAAACAATTTGAATAAAGAAATATTGAGAAGTTTTAAGCTTAATTTTCTTACTGTATGAAAAAACCACACAAAAAACACCATTGTCATCGGAGTGGGTCTAAAGGTGACCTATATTTGTTATATACCAACATATTACTAGTTGTACTAGTGGTACCTCCTGGTGCTGCACACATTCGCAAACAAATAAAAACAGATAGAAATGTCCACCTTCCACCTGGAGCAGAAATAATGCCAACAAGAACCTTTTTTTTATAATATTTGAAACAAACTCAAGGAATACACACACATACACAATAATCCTCTTTATTTTAAAGGTAGCTGCGACTATTGACTCAAACTCAGCAAAGCATTTATCACGAGAACTGAGAATGACCTATGCTGGTTCAAATTACTGCAACTGGCATTTCCCCCCAGGGTCTGTGCGATCGTTTTTGCTGTAGCCGTTTCTCTGCGGCCTCTTTTTGCTTCTTTGTGTGCACACGTTCACCGCAACATTTCTCACTGTTGCAACTAAAAGTTGGTGACTTCTAACATGCACCCTCTCACAGTTATTACATTTGCATGGTGCCTTTCATTTAGAGCTCACATAGCTAGTCGTTAGCCACCTACACCCCCCCACCTACTCAATGTCTGTGTCCAGCAGGCTGCACTCACACTACACACACACACACACACACACACACACACAAAGTCCTGCTCTCCTCTCAATACCATCCTCTTCTCTGTCAATTATGTATGATCACGCTGTAAATGTTTCAAAGACTCAAAGTTCATAAGATGTTCAGACTGGATGCATTTGAGTTCAAACAAGCAAAGAAACATGGCATTTGTGTGTCTGATGAAAGACAAACAGCATGGGATGATGGGAAACAGGCTTTTACTTTTGTAAAATAAATCCCATAGACTGTTGATATTAGTATCATCTTCAATTAATGCCAACTTGTCAAATATCTTTAATTTTTATCAAATTTTTGCTTTGTTTGACTTGTTTGTTGAAACCTTTTTAATTTTTTAGAAATGGTTAAATAATTTGAACAAATTAACTGGCCCTAAATATTATTGATATTGATCTGTATCCATCTAACTGAGAGGTGAAAAGTCTAAAGGCTTGGCCTGTGTGTGGGTGCTAGAAAAGTATTCTGCTCTAATCTGGATTAGAAACCCTAATAGCATCAGACAACCCTCGTTTCTTTACCCCTTAATCTTTGTCTGACGATTACACAACAGCTCCTGAAATCCTGCCTGTGATCGTTTGGGATTGTTTCTGTGTTTCCTGGTTTCTCTCCTTCTTTCCTGCTTTAAAAGAGACTAATTTAAACTGAGGCTCCGACTTAAAGATGTTGTTGTTCACCTTTAAGCATATCCCTTCAGGGGTCGCCACAGCGGATCAGCGTTCACTGACTTGCATGGGTGGTTTAGCAGAGACTTCTTTAACGCCGAATGCCCTTCCTGACACAACCCTTCCTGTATTTTATCCTGGCTGTGGACTGGCACAGGGAGACCCAGGCTTACAGCCCCCCTTGTAGCTACATAGTTAGGCAGTAGCATGAAGAGTTTTGCCTAAGGCCCCACACTGCATGAACAAAGTGGGCAGAAAATTTTCTGCCCACTTTTAAACCATATGGGGCCCACTTGGCCTCATGGCTATATTGCGCCCTCTGGAAAACGAATCTTGGTTTCCTATATGCCACCCCTGCACGCAGCTGACTGAGCCATCCAGCCGCTATATTTACTTTACAATTACCGGTACAAAGCCCAATGACATGACTGTTGTTGTGATTTTGCACTGTATACCGGTATATAAAATTGAAATTGAAATTATAAGGACCTTTAAAACTCAGACAAACAACGCAGATGATTTGATTTTTTTTGTCTAAATAAGCTGATAAAGACCCACTCTGATGAAAATCATATTTTGAGTGTTTTGAACGTGTTCTTGTGGCATTTTTCTGACAATGGAGAACATATATAAAGAAAATTGAATCCAAAATGGCATTTCTAAGTATTTATTTATTCAAATTCTTGTGAATCAGGAGCAGACCAAAAACGCTGTTTGAAAAAGAACATATTTGTGACGTAGAAAATACGCTGGGAAAACACGCCGCTCCACACCAACGGCCCACAACTCAGAGGTGAATTTCTGATGACCTCCTGCTGCTCTGCAGAAACGACATCCATGAAAGGCTTTTAGATTTAGGCGAAAAACAGCATAATCATATTTTAAAAGACCACTGGGAACTCTTTTCACACAAGGCTTGTGGTTTTATTTGTACCACAACTGAATTTGTCACCATGCATGGCTGTTTGGCTCACATTTAACAGGACCTGCAATTACTTCCAAAACACCGAATCCATTCAACGTACAAGTTCTCAATTCATTTTAATTTCAATTTATTTTCAAATTTATGAAAACGCTTTTCATATATCTAGAGATAAAAACTGAACATTGAAAAAAAACACCAAAAATGTATTTATGGATTAGATGAATCAATAATAATTTTTAAATCCCTGCGCTAGTTTTGAACAATTTAGGAAAATGGATTCTGCTCATGCTTGAAAAAAATCCTCCTAAAATAATTTTCTTTCACCAATGTTGCATATAATTTAGTAAGAAATGAAACCAAGCAATGCTCCAAACATTTCTTGCTGCAGTGATGAGTGCAACCTTTTAGTCTGGCCTTTAGGAGTTGCACTGAGTGTAATGTTTGTTAGCAGCCTGGCCTACATCTAGCTGACCGCCTTCACATCTGCCTCTTCCTGTCCTCCTTCCTCAGGCGGTAACAGGGAAAAGCTTTGGAGACAAGGACTTCCGCAGTGCATTGGAGAACGGCATCCTGTTATGCGAGTAAGCGTGCTCCGCTCTCTGATGGCTGCACCGCGTCGCAGCACCACGCTTAAACTCCACTGGAGCCCAATAAATCTCTGCTTCCCTCTCATGTGCAGGCTGCTGAGTGCCATCAAACCAGGCCTAGTCAGAAAGATCAACAGACTTCCCACCCCCATCGCTGGTCTAGTAAGGAGACACTCGGCAGTTTGACCTGCGCTGCAGTAAACTTTCAAATGACTGCCTGCTGTTTTTGTTCAGGACAACCTGACCGTGTTCCTGCGAGGCTGTGAGGAGTTGGGCCTGAAGGGTTCCCAACTATTTGACCCTGGAGACCTGCAAGACACGTCAATACGAGCTAACCTCAAGTAAATGAACCTCAGTTTATCGATATGTGAACACGTATATCTGTTTTCTTTTGTGTCTTTAGTGAGCTGTTTTACTAAGATCACATACTTTTTTTAGGGACTCTGACTGCAACCGCAAGCTTAAAAATGTACGTTTTTTTCCCCCTTTTGTTCCTTTTTATTTATTTATTTTTTTTTTTTACAAACGTTAGTAGTATTTTCTTACAGATTTGTATGTAACTTTCTGCGTGACAGGTGCTAAATACAGTTTTCTGGCTTGGGAAAGCTGCAAGTGGCTGTGCATTCTACAGTGGACCCACTCTAAACCTCAAAGAGTTTGAAGGACTCCTCGCTCAGATGCGGGTGGTGAGTGAAACACCCTGAAGCAGTTCATCAACATGGTCAGCAGTTGTGCAGACATTACAAAACGAAGCAGCAGGAAAGGGTGCAGATGATATGAAGTCAGGCAGACTGGACCGGCCGCCGATCTGAGCTCCACACCTGTTTTGTCAGGAAAGTGATGATGGAGCAACCAGTCCTCAGAACCGCAGTGTCAGAGACAGTGGCTACGACTGCTGGGACTCAGAGAGGAGCGAGTCTCTTTCTCCCCCCAGACACACAAGGGACAACTCCCTGGACAGGTGAGATGCCTGTCTGAACATGCACACCCCTGCTTGTGGAAGTACTTTGACGGACAGCTCTTTAGAACTTGATCTAAATGGGTTAAGAACTTGCACAAGTGAAAAGTCAGCTTTTAAATTACTTTTTTGTTTTTAAATTCATAAGTTGTTGTTTTTTTTCAGCCTGGATTCTTTTGGCTCGCGCTCACAGCACAGCCCTTCTCCAGATGTGGGGAATCGAGGCGCCAGTGACGGTTGGTTCTGTTCGCTTCTCTTTAAATAAAAAGTAAAAATAAGACTTTATACGCTTTCCTCTTACGGTACTTTTCACGCATTTTCTAATAAACCTCTTTAGCACTCAAGCATGGAAATGCTGATATTTCCCACAAGTGCTCCGAAAAGTGTCACGCCGTTCCTCAAAATAAAATGCGCTCCCATAAATAGGCTACTTTTTCTTTAGCATGCCGAGCTTTTAACCTTGGCATACGATGACGCCTCGGATGGGCTGGGGGACAACAGCTGAAAATCCCAGCATGCCTGTGTGTGGGCATGTTTCATACGCAGAAAGAAGCCTTTGATTCACACGTCAATCATTGGAGGTTTAAATCAAGCAAATGCAGACTGAATGAAACCTCCTGCTAGTTATCTGTCAGTGTGTGTTTCATATTATCATTGCTGTTTATGTTGAAGGTAGAATAAATGTCCAGCACGGTGAAGGAACAATCAGGAAATAGTCTCATTCTCTACGTTCCCTGCAGGTCACAAGGCTAAGGTCAGCTAAGGCTGAACAAAAGCCATAACCTCACCTTCATTTGTCTCTGAGGAAAACATTTTATTGTTCAGGGTCACTTTGAATCTTTCAAGGCAATATGAATAAAGTATATCTAAATATTACAGATGCCACAATTCTCAGTTTAAAGCATAACTGTATGTTGCAGCATTGAACCAAATAATGAAGAACGTGAATTGCTGCATCCCTCCTTCATATGTTTATGTTGAAAGTGTCAAACACACGTGTTGGGATACATTTAAGAAGGATTTACTATGTGTTGTTTTAATATATTATATCATACTGCTAGAAATAAGTATAAAAATGTATAAAAAGGCAAAATAATCTGCCAATGGGGTAAGAAAAATGGTCTAACCAACAACTCTTATTTTAGGAAAAAATTATAGTCACAAAGGAATGTTTTCTTAAACTAATATTCTTTTGCTATTAAAATGTTTTTTATTTAATCTAATTATTTTTCTTGCGGGACAGAAAATAGGACAATTTTTCCTTTTTACTTTCTGAAGAGTCCGTTTTCTCAGTGCGGACTTACGATAAGCCAGCTGAAAGTCTTCTTTATCATTACTTGCTGATTCTTAAGTTTAAAAAGGATTTATCTTTAGTTTTTTGTTGTTGTTTTGTAATACACAATCAAGTATCAAACCCAAACAAAAACTGTGACTCCAAATCGAGGTTTGAACCATATTGTGGGGAAAAGTGGATCATTGCATCCCTACTAAATATACAAACAGATGTTCAAATGATGACATAACAAAATATTGCATTTTTAAATGATTAGTTAAAGAAAGCATAAGATGTTTTTATTTAGGAACATAAACAAAAGAGCAGTGTCACTGACTTCTAGTTTAGTTTAGGATAAGTTAACCTTTTTTTTTTTAACTCACTATGGTTTTAAGATGTCTTTGACATCAAATGTGTTTCTTCTGTTGGTGTTTGCTAGATTGTCAGACTTGGGCTACATTAGGTGGTTAAAGAGAAGAGGAAAGGTGTTTTCTGTCTATATCCTGATATAGAGGATGCTTTTGCACTTCCCTGAAAGCAGATAATAATACACCAGTGAAGTGAGTTGAAAGGTCCCAGTTTTGAAAGTCAATCATTGTCTACTTTGGGGCGGAAACCTGAGACTATCCCCCCATAGGGGGGTGCAGAGTGAACGCTTGCTTGAACAACGGTAAAGTTTCCAAACCGAGTCCCTTATTCTGTGTAGGGAAGTGTTGGTTACCAAGGTAACAAGTGAAATCTAAAAGATTCTTAATACACCAAGCACTTTGATAAAAGTGGTTTTTGTTTAGGGTGCATGAAACTTTCATTCTCATCGTCTTTTTCCAGGGCGAGGCAGCGACTCTGAAGCAGATGGTCCAGGCAGGAAGCCAGATGTTCGAAAGGATGACATGTTGGCCAGACGGACTGCCAGCAGTGAGTCCAGAAGCTCCATTCCCTTCAACCAGTTCCTTCCCAATCGAAACAACGCCACCGCTTACATCCCGACGCCACGGCGGAAGCAGAACGCAGAAGAGGGAGAACAGCGAAGGTAACGCACTGTAAACAAATCTATTACAATGACATTATTTGACATTTCTCAAGGTGCGGAAAAGTAAACTTTTGCCAATGGAAGAGGTAAAAATACATACGCAGACATGAACAAACACACCACGCTCCTCATGCATCAACTTCCCCCTGCCATCATACGTCATTTCTCAGTCACTCTCAAGCCACTCCGGATCAAACCAAAAGAACTGGGCTGCACCACAAAGCTCCCAAGACTGTCACTTGGGCACCCGAGAACAATGGTGAAAAACTAAAACAGGAAGAGCAGATGGTTACCCAGGAAACCTTGGAGCAGAGGAAGTTGCAGAAGTTGGAGAAGGCGGGGATTAAAGTTCTTCCTGCTGCCGTTCACTACATCAGGTCAGGGATGACGAGCATGAGAGCTGCTGCTGCACTTGGGCCGTTTTAGTTGCATTCACTAACACAAGGCGTGTTTGTCCAACTTGAGCACTATTTCATCAAAACTGTTGCTGTGGGACGTTGTCTTTGGTTTTTCTAGTGATGTTTGTATCATAAGTTACTGACTTTGCTTTGAGAATTACGCGACTAACTCATGTCTTATTGACGAATTTTTTGAAGAAGTTGCAGAGTTCCGTTGTGACAAAGATAAAGGTGAACTGGAGTGAAACACAACCTTGGACTGACTAAAAATCGTATTGCTCATTTGACTGCAAAGTTTAACTAACAAACAGTGCCGGTTGTCATTTATTGATAAGTCAAACCTGCACGTGCTACTTCCTCCCAAAAAAATGCCCCCATGACCTTATAATCCTTTCTGAGTTGACTCCTGCATCATGTCCTACTCCAGCCCTCCCACGATTAAGGAAAAGGAACCAAGTTCAGAACCCCCGAGCATCATCCTTCGGTGTGAAAATGACTTTATGAACTTTTATAAATCTGCATGGGATTCCTCCTCTGATGGGGAGGAGGAAGGAGAGAAACGGAAGGTTCCAGACGTTCGTAAGGATGATTTGGCCTCCAGACGAGGTCGTCGTGGCCCCATGACGGCCAAGGTGCATCAGTTTGTCCCTTCCCCTGAATGTACAAACAAAGACATGGAGCGCTGGGAGGGCATCCGACGAGCCTCCCAGCAAACCCTTCAGGATAAAGATATCAGGTCAGCAATGCACGATCTAACTTCATTCTGAAATCTCTACTTTTTTTATTTAAAATGTCTCCCCTACTGTCCGTGTGCGTCCTCTGGACGGTTACTGTGCCACTCGATGCCTCTGTTCTGGACTTGCGGTTGGACAGCGAGAAGGAAGCAGTCCCCGACATCATAACTCGCAGGGACAATCCTTTCCTCAAAGAAAAGGAAGAGGTGTTGGATGAGGGAAAGGAGGTTGAGGCCGTGCCGAATAAGCAGAGGGACGACTTGGCTCGCAGGCGGGCTCAGAGTAGGCCGCTTCCTCAGAGGGACGCACAGATGAGCTTTGTTACGTCTTCCATGAGCCAAGCAGATGTGCAGAGGTGGGAGAGGCTGAAGATGACGGAACCAAGGTGCCCAAACACACACTCTCAGCCTGAGCACATGCAGCGCAGTGGGTTCTAAAGCTGGAGAGAGAAAGTGCGTGTGTCTGCGCTTGAGTGTGCAGTGGCTTCTATTATTAGTTCAGTTCTGAGCAGATCTGTGCAGGATTCTTTGCCGTTATGTAAAGCTAGTGTTTTTGCAAAGAGCACATCAACCAAACTGAGAAATCTGTACGATTGGAAATCTTGCTCTTTTACCTATTTTGTTCAAATTTAAATCAGTAATGCTTTTTTTCTAATTGATCATTTTGGAATTTCTAGAAATTGCACATTTCTGGTCTACATTTTTGCCAACAGACTTCAACATCACTTTAGAGCTGTTTCTACTGTCTAAATCCCGTTTAGTTAGCTAGTGTAGTTTGAACAAATCCGTTCTTGCTTTTTACACGGAAGAGCTAAGTATAGCATCAGTCCAGTAAAGTAGAAAAGCAGCCATATCGCTACTTAACAAAGTGGTTACTGTGCTAGAATGAACATTGGGGTCTTCAAATGCCTGTCACTCCCAATTTCCCCAAATCATTTCATCCAGATTCACAAGAACTAGATTGAGTAAGATTTGTTTGAATCAAATATCACATTTCCATTCCAGATCCAATTTAGTTATTTGTTTCACAATAGTAGCACTGTGATCAGAACAAAAGGTAGAATTTTAGACTATAAATTAACAGCAAGGTCATTTGTCAGAATGAAAAGCTGAATAAAGAAAATATGTGAATTAAATGGATTAATAGTATATCTTAAAAGGAGAGATTCACTGAAACAAACAAAAAAACATTCCTACCCCCTTCACACCTGTTCAGGGTGAGGCTAAATTGAGTGGAATCGAGGATTTAATGATGCGTTACAAATTAGTGACACAAAGGGGTTAAATCAAACATAGATTTGTGTATTAACTAATTAGTTAACTAATTATTATTTTACTTGATTGGATTTTGTTAGATAATGCAACAATGCAAGGCAAAGAGGAAAAATGAAGAGCTGCAGATTCACCAGGATACATTTATGTTTTAACTCAATAAAGAAAATCTGGCTGAATTTTTATTGCATCCTTTTCCCGTTTGAGAGCAAATTGATTCTGGTTTAAAACTAGAAGATAACAATTTTTTAGATAATTTATACTCTGATAGCAAAAATAATAATAATAATTAGGAAATTTACCTTAATCAATGTCAGTGAAATATTCTCTTATTTCCTTTTGACCTTTAGACATTTAACCTATCTGTGCAAACCTTTAAACTTCTTAACATGACAGCTCAGCTAGATCTTAGCAGAGTTACTAACAAACCTTAAAAGATTTAACATTTTCACTTCAAATCTCATTTTTTAGGAGAATTTCTCAAACATCCTCAACCATTCTAACCACTAAACTTCTTCATGAGGTTCATCTGGTAACTGTTCCTGTTCTCCTTTTGACAGTCGGCCTCAGCTTTTCCTTTCCGTGTGCTTTCCTATTGTCTGATGTGCTTGATTATTCCGCTCATTATTGTGCAGTTCGGTGCTCTCTGTTCTGCGCTGACTGGCATTGAAGACGGAACAGGGAGTTGGCCGGTGTGTATGAGACCCTGTGTGTGAGAGAGGCTAAAAAAAGGAGGCAACTGTTGGCTGTGAGCGCTGCGTCTGCTTTTTTTTTCTTCCTCTCTGCGAGCCGATGTCGAAGGGACGTGAGGGAGAGGATAAAGGGTGTTTTGTCCTCCCAGAGGAAAGACGGGGGAAATGTGGCGACCTGCAGAAGACCAGAGTGAATGTGAAGTGTTCTTGTGAGCGTACGCTCTGGTGTGCGTGAGCAAATTGCACATCCACTGTGCTCTGTCCATCCACACTCTCTGTCCCACTGAACATTTCACACCCATCCTTTTGTCTTCACAGTCTGATCTTACTCATGATGTGTTCTCCACCCCCTCTCTTTCTTCTGCTGGTTGGTGTGACTGACTGCATCTGCGTTGGCCTGTCTTCCTTTGTGAGACTGCATCTGCAGCGAGGATAGGCCAGCCCCTGTGTGTCAGGCTTGTCTGGAGAAAAATGACGGACGGCCACACGGCAGACCAGCCAAGGCTGTACGCGGTCACAGCAAAGTTGTTACCTTTGGGGGCGTGACTGAGATCAAGCAGCCCGTAGACACAGTCATGGGAAGTGAATGGGAGGAGAACAAGTTGCTTAGACGATTGCTCTCCGAGGCAACAGTAGCCGTGCCTGCCATTGACCTGGGCTCCCAGCTTTCAGAGCGGGAACGCAGGTATGGACGAGGCCGAGTGCAACTTAGTAGTCGCACGAACCCGAAGTCGCCTGCATCGGTCTGGCCTGAGCTAACGGCCAGTCGGCCTTGTTTGTTGCATTCTGCTCAAATGCTTGTGATTTTTGTCCATTGAAACACACGTTGCTTTTATTTGAAGCAATAATACATTGGATGGTAATCAGATGCACTGCATCGCACTGGTTTTCTGGATTCAATCGGGAGCAAAGAACGCACAAATTCATGCATGAACACAGTGCTCCTTGCAGATCCGGATCAGTCAGGTGCATATTTTTTTCCACTGTCCTGAAAGCATGGAGAAGAGAACCTTAGGCTTGGAATAAATTTGGTCCAACAGACTATTTTGTTCAAACACAAGGTAACACAACCCTTTAGCAGGATTTTTCCCTAAGATCTACTTCCGTGGTTGTTTTCCAACTAATGCGGCCATACTTGTTGCTAACTATCTGGATTCTTAGACTCTGGAATCACTCATCCAGCAGCAGCAGGTTGAGCAGATATGGGAAACAAGCAGGTGGTAGATCTTGAAGAGCAAGGTTGGAAGGCCCTGCGTCGCTTACAGTCTGCAACCACTGCATGTTTAAGTCTGGATTTTAGCCTCACAATGTGTCAATAATCAGTCTTTATTACTCCAGTTTTTGGCTTAATGGAATATTTTAACAGCCATATAGATGGAGTTGAACCCAATCAAGCTACCCTTCCGTCTGCGGACGTCCAGCCCTGGACTCCTGAGGCCACTCCTACTGTCGCTGAGCTGGATGCTCGTCTTGCTCTGTATGAGCAAAGAACAGAGGAGGAGGAGGAGGAAGAGGAGGAGGAAAGAATCCCAGATCTTCAGAAAGATGACATGATGGCGAGGAGGACAGGAGTTTTCCAGAAGCAAAGTGCTGCTTCAGCAGCTTTCAGTCGTTTCTTGCCGCTGCCCGGCTCCAAACGCTGCATGCAAGAGGAGGTCAACACGAACGCTACTCTAAAGCTCAAAAATGATGCGAATGAAGTCAAAAACCTGGATTTGAATGTGAGGTGGGCTGAGGTTTAAATTTTCTATTGTCTAATATGCCACTAAAGCTACTTTTATTCCTAATAGTAAGTGAGTTCAATTGTAGAACTTTCTACTTTAGACCGAAACATCAAACTCCCAAAGTTCCTGCTGAAACATCTCAGCAGCATCAAGAGTTTACAGCGACCAGGACCGCATCTCTTTCTCTCTCTGAGAAAGAGCAGGACCAGGCAGTGCCAGACCTGGAGAAGGATGACATGATGGCTCGAAAGGCCAGATTGTTCCAAAAAGGAAGTGCATTGAAAACAAATCAGTCGTTCAATCAGTTCCTGCCCGTACCTGGATCAGCCAAATATAACGCCGGTCCTGTATCTGCAGTGAAGCTGCCACAAAGCAGGCCGGTGCTCGGAGAAAGGTATTTGCTGTGTTGGAAAAAAACCTGGGGTGTGGTGTCAGTCTGCTGTTCTTATAAAAAAGGAAGTCTTGGTTCTGTTTTTTTTTAATGGTTGAATTACTAACATGAGGTTTTAAAGGTTATTTTGAGTGACTGACTTGACTGACATTTGTTGTTTTTGTTCCTTTGTCACCAAAAGTCTGAGCAAAAATATGTATAATATTGTACATATATAATCTATATATAAGCTTGGTTTCTCACATGGTTTATCTCAGTTTGTGCATTGTCTAAACTAACTCAGCTTTTTTTTTTGGTGTGTGACATCTAAATATAGTTTGGATTGGAAATGTTCTGGTAGTTGAAATTTGGTTAAGTGTTAACTGCCTGGAGTGGTTTATGTGTTTTTCTTGGATATCAGGTCTGCCTCTAGGAGAAAATACTTTGTTCTTCTTTGAGATTTACAAGTTTTCACAGTCTATCTGTAAAAGCGGAGTTTTGCCCAGTGCATTTCACGTTGAGAAATAATTTTGTAAATGTAGTATTTGTAGAAGCTAAAGATTTTAAACAAGTGAAGCATACGTTAAGATTAAATGTATGTTGGCATATAGTTTTAAAATATTGTGATCTGGGCGACAAATTTTTGTTTTAGTTTTATAAATCTGTCTAAAAATAATATAACATATAAAGAAAAGACAAAAAAAAACATTTACAAGCTGGACACCTTCTGTTTTCATTTTTTTGATATATTCCCTCTATATTTGTTCAAAAGGATATCAAATTTATGACATTAAAATGTGCTACTGCCTAACTACTAAATATTATCAAATAAGCTGCAGATACAAGCAAACATATGTTTTGGGGGTCTTTTCAGTCATCTATTCTGAAATCTTCATTCTTAGTCCTTTTTTTCCACTTTATTGCTTTATTTTTGCCATTGATTAGGAAATACTTGGAGGCAATAATGCACCTCTGAGCTTTTTTAGAAAGCCTCACTAATCTGTACAAAGGTTCGATTAACAAAATATTTAGGGACAAGTGTGTTTCAAAAATGTATTAGATCTAAAAGTATATGCATTTTGCATAATGACAAGCTCCCATTTACAAAGCATTGAATTCATTTTTTTATGTAACCTTCACCTAATTCTTAGATTTACTACTTGTTTTACACACACACACACACACACACACATATATATATATATATATATATATATATATATATATATATATATATTTCCTGTGGAGCTCTGGTGACAGTTTGATTGTGGATTGTAAACAGTGACAATAAAGTTATTTATCCATTCAAAATAAACTGGGGTTGAAAAAACAGCAGGATGCTCTTGAAATGGAAGTGCAGTCTAAAAATTATAATTATGCTATGATAAGATAGATTTTGGTGTCATTTGAACAATACAAAATATGTATCAGAAAATTGGAGCCATTTGTGGATGCTGAACAATTCTCAAAGTGGAACAGATCAGCTGCATTTGTTTAGACTTTTCCCTTAATTCCCTTAATCCTGGTTCTGTCCCTGGATCATAGTTTTGGCAGCAGCGTCTCTGTGGCACCAGAACACCAGATCCCATTTAAAGACCCGACCAGCCCCACACATGCCGGGGCGAGGGGGCGACAAGAGGAGGAAGATCAAGAGAAGGGAGACACAATGAGGGCTACTGACACTATCGTCAGCAAAGTGACTGAATCCCCCCCTTCTCCAGCACTTGCACTTCCCGCTCACTCCCGTAGCGGGGGGGTGAAGGCAGAGCAGCAGACGGAGACGGAAAAAACTGATGTGGAGGAGGGAATGAAGGGTGTAAATGAAAAAACACAAAAGAAACCCTTTTGGCTGGAAGATGAGCTACCTCCATTAATGTGAGATGACTGTTTTGTTTTGTTTTTTTGCATGTTTATTCATATTTTTGATCCAACAAATAGGAATTAACTTTCTATTTTGTTGTATTTTTTTTTTTAATAAATGAGTGAAAAATGTCCCGTTTGGGCCTCGCTGGCGCCTTCACTCACCTCCCTC
The DNA here is from genome assembly GCA_023969325.1 of Oryzias curvinotus. Taxonomy (NCBI): domain Eukaryota; kingdom Metazoa; phylum Chordata; class Actinopteri; order Beloniformes; family Adrianichthyidae; genus Oryzias; species Oryzias curvinotus. The sequence goes on from CM043706.1 coordinate 34,786,906, forward strand.
TGCTGTTGTTTTAGGGTGAGCCGACGAGTTGCTTTTCTGTTAAACAACGAGTAAGTGTTGACCAACTGAGCGAACGCCCTGCATGTTGATGCCTAACCGCTGTTAACGTTGCGTTTCAAGAGTTCAGTCCACGTGTGGCGTCAAATTCATGCCGCAGTCACATGTTCATGCTCTTCTGTTCACCACTTTGTCACCAACATCACTGAATGTCTTCAGCTTGTTGCATTAGCAAATTTTTCGTTCAAACATTTTTGTAAACAGGGTAAACATTATATCTCCACTACACACATAAAGGTAATGTACAGTATGATGGATGGAATATGTCTTTCAGTTTGTGCATGTCAATCAACAATTGACTGCCAATCTAATAAATGTGTCTTTTGTTTTTCTGTTGGTTTAGAAAAAGTTTGAAAGTCACAAATAGAAACAGCTTTTTCTTTTTTTTTTTTTTTTTTTTTACAGGAGTGTGAGTATGACTGACATGGTGAACGAGGAAGAGGCGGGACACTTACCCTTACTGAGCCAATCTCGACATGAGCGCATGCACGAGCAGTACAACAACTTCCAGGAGGAGGAGGACCACTGGCAAGATGTAAGGATTTGGGTTTGTTGCAAACTGAATCAGTGGTTCAGATCCTCAGACATGGATGCAGAGTAATGTTGTTGATGTGTGTCAGGACTTGGCTCGCTGGAAAAGTCGCCGCCGCAGTGCTTCACAAGAACTGATCAGGAAAGAGGAGGAGAGGAAGAGGATGGAGAAGATGAAAGAGGAAAGAAGAGATGGAAACAAGAGGAAAAGCATCAAGACATACAAAGAGATTGTAGAGGAAAAGTAAGGAGGCTATCTTGTGTTGTCTTGAACCTAGCACAGGCAAAGTTGGGTATTTTCAAAAAGCTACGTGTTTCAGTGTCTTTCTGCTTGTTCTTTTTTCCAGAGAGCGTAGAGAAGCCGAGCTTTGTCAGGCCTACAGAAATGCAGCTACTCCAGAGGAGGCGGCCTTGGTTTTACAGCGTTATGCTCTTCGCTTCACTATCAGCGACGCAACACTCGACAGCCTGAAATTGCCTAGATCAATCTCAAAACCCAAACACGATCTAAATGACGCAACTCAAGAAGACAAGCCAGCATCCCCTGTGAATGGCTCAGAGATGTTGGAGCACCTGCCTAAACCAAAGCCAACTTCTCTAAACCAGAAACACACAAACTCAGAAAACATGGCGACAGATGTTATTCAGGAGCTGGAAAAATCAAATGCCACCTCCAGCAGCTCCACAACACCTAACAGTCCAGTTTCTGCAGACACAAACTCACAGATTGTGCCACTTCAGTCCCCACAGTTTTGTAAACCAACAACCCAGTTTACAGAGTCTGCTTCTACAAATCAGAAAGACCTGAATTCAGGAGATACACTGCTCCAAAGCAAACACATGTCGTTTCATGATGCACAAGAACAATCGCAGATGATGCAACCTCAGTTGCCACAGTCTCAACCAATGCAGTCTAAGCCAGTGCAGCTGCAGTTAGCACAGCCTCAGTCAGCTCAGCTACACCCAACGCAGCCTCATCCAGTACAGTTGCAGTCACCCAGGTCTCAGCTAGCACACCATCAATCAGTGCAGCTACATCCAGCGGAGCCTCAGTCAGAGCATCTGCAGCCAGCGCAGTCTCAGTCAGAGCAGCTGCAACAAGCGCAGTCTCAGTCAGAGCAGCTGCAGCCAGCGCAGTCTCAGTCAGAGCAGCTGCAACAAGCGCAGTCTCAGTCAGAGCAGCTGCAGCCAGCGCAGTCTCAGTCAGAGCAGCTGCAGCCAGCGCAGTCTCAGTCAGAGCAGCTGCAGCCAGCGCAGTCTCAGTCAGAGCAGCTGCAGCCAGCGCAGCTTCCTTCAGAGCAGCTGCAACCAGTTATATACACACAGCCTATACACACTCTCCCATCACCTGCACCTGCCAGACCTGTCCCCATGCTGGTAGCCAAGCCCTACTGCCAGCCCAGGACCACGCTCAAACCCATTAAGGTCAGTCAATCTCTCCAATTATTTTATAATGTTTTTCTGGCTCATTTCTTTATATGATTATTGGAGTTACTTATAGTATCTTTTATTTTTCTTCAAAAAGGGGTAAATAAATAACTATTATGTTTGTTTATTTGAAATGTTTTATTTGTTTAATGCGATAATTAAATGGGAAATTCTGGTTAAAGTAACATGTCACTCTGCCTGGATCCTACCCCAGATGGATGGGTTGGTGCGAGTCAATGGAGAGATGATGGAGGACTCTGTCGTTTCCCCTCCACCTTCGGCCCTACTGGACTCATTGCAGGAAAAACAGGAAAGCAAAGATGTTTCCTCCAAACAGGCGGAAGAAGACAACCCTCCTGAGGAAGCTGTGGAAAATCCAAAGACCGCAGAGCAGCTGACGCCTCCCCCACAAAATGAAAAGCCTGCGGCGGCGGCAGCCTCTGCCATCAGTTCTCTGATTGGAGGACGCAGCTGCACCATCACCACCACGATTGTGACAGAACTCACTCAGACTCTGGTGGAGCCGCTTTACCCAGAGATCCAAAGCAAAACGAAGGTAAAAAGCAGATTTTCTTTTTCAAAAACTGTGCTTTTTTGTTGCTGATGTTTGATACTAAATCAAGATAGATTTAATTCATAGTCGTGAATTAATACCTTGAAAGAAAAATGTTATACAACAATATTTATCCTGAGTGTATTTTTTTATTAGTATCACCTGAATATACAGATAAAATAATCCCATGTGTACGCAAATATTTCTTTGTGGTTCATTAAGGTAACAAATAAGAAGTCAGGTCCTACATATTTTTTAATCACATCATATAAAAGCAAAAGAAACATTTTTATCAATTCAAATCTATCAAATTCAATTTTTATGATTGGAAGATGTAACGTCTATAACCAAAGTATGTCTACCTTTGGAAGATAATTTCGAGTCCTGTCTGATTGGCCTCCTGCATAGGTCCATGGGGGCTTCTGGAACCCATCCTTGCTACTTTTAGTGCAAAGGCAGGGTATATTCTCAACAGGACCCCAGTCCCTCACAGGGTGCATTTAGAACCACAGATCTTGTTTTAACTCAGTAAAAAATCCAACCCTCAGGCTGGATCTACTTTGTTGTTCCAGACTCCCATAGAGGAGAAGACTCAGCCTCCTGCATCACCCAGCAATAAGCAGAAATATTCTCCCACTGTTACAGGTAAAACCTTTTCCTTTGAAGCAGAATCACTTTTTTCCTGTCTCTGTCTGTAAAACTCAGAGTTATTTCAATGTGCATTGTTCCTGTTCCACAGATGGACTTGAGGAGAGCTGTGTGACCGTGAGTATCTCAGAGCAACTCTCCTTCTTTGTGTTTCTTCTTCATCCCTAAATTGGATCCTGTCCTGATCCTCTGTCTGGAGCAGTCAGTGGAGTTGCTGTAGTCGTACTTGTAGCCTCACCTTTCCTTTCTTTCTGTCCCTCTGGTCTCTATACCTGTGTGTTTCTGTGTGTGTGTGTGTGTGTGTGTGTGTGGTTATTGTTCGGGTCTGGGTAGATTGAGACCCCCATGTTGAACTTGGCTAAACGTGTTAATCACTGGGTCTGGGACCCCAATGAGGAGCGTAAACGTTTGGAAAGGTGGCAGCAGGAACAGGAGCGCCTTCTACAGGTACTGGAGTGTAATGACATGTATGCACGTGGCTGCACTCCTGCTTTGAAGAAAACAGGAGACTGTTACTGTCTGTGTATGTATACATGTATACATATCAGTGTGTGCTTTAGGTGTGTGTGTACCTGTATATGCTTTTTGTTCATCTTTCAGTCGACAACATGATTTTTTTTAAATCAGGAACAATACCTGAGGGAGCAGGAGAAGCTAAAAAAGGAGTGGGAGAAAGCGCAGATAGAAGTGGAGGAGGAGGAGAGAAAGCATAACGAAGAGGTACAGGAGTCAAACACAGAAAATAAAGATCACTTCTCTTTTTGGCCTTTTGATTTTCTCCTTCTTCCTTACCTTGGTATTTCCAGGAGAGACGCATCTTGGAGGAGACTGTCACACCCCTCAGTCCCACTGGCTTGATACAGCAGGGCTCAGGACACACAGCAGTTTCTGCGCCTGCACCAGAAAACAATAACAAAGGGGAAGGAAATGTGTCCCTGCAGCAGAACGGGAAAAAAGTCCCCACAGGCAGGGAAGATCAGCATGCATCAAAGCTGCATTTTTTCCAGGGTAAGCATGAAACGGATCTCCTCTGTGATACTTAGGAGGATGTTTTTGCATTTGTGACCAACTGTCAGGGCGTTTGATCAGAGTTTATAACATTGTTGTGTATTTTTGAAGATTCTGCATGTGACGGTCAGCCTTCAAAGAGACCAGAACCGTGGAAAACTGCCTCCTTGGACCGCAACCCACAATTGAGCCAAACCCAGAATGTCAAAAGGTTTGTGGCATGTTACAGAAAAAAGGGTTCATGACACTCAAAGGGGAGCTGGGAATAATCAGTATAGTATGAAGGGTGAACACACACATATTTAAACATCCTCCTCCTTCTTCTTTTGCAATATTTTCATTTGTAATTTACCTTTAATTTAATGCTTATCCCCCTGCCTTCACCCACAAGTGGCCGGGATAGGCTCCGGCAGCCCCGTGACCCCGAAAGGGAAAAACGGAATAGAAAATGTATGAATTAAAAATAATGCTTAAGGAAAACTTTAAGACCCACTTTGATGAAAATTGTGTTTTTAACATGATCATGTGGCAATTTTTCTGATGCAAGAAGAAATACATTAAGAAAAGGAAGCTCAAAACACACTTATCTGTATTTATTTAATCAAATTGTTGTGAATCAGGAGCAGACAAAAATGTTGTTTGAAAAAGAGCGTATTTGTGACGTAGAAAATACGCTGGGCGGGCCGCAAGCTTCCTGCTGCAAGCTGTCAGCATTAGGGAGCATTAGGAGAAGCGAATTTCTGATGAACTACTGCAGAAACTAAGTCCTAGAAAACAACAGGCTTTTTTACATTTTGCCTTAAAATGACATAATCCTATTTAAAAGGCCACTTGGAACGCGTTTGCAATAGATCCAAATATGATTGTAGTGGGACTTTAAAGCAGTGTTTTTCAACCTTTTTTGGGCCACGGCACACTTTAACCTTGACAAAAATCATCCCGCGGCACACCAGCATCCAAAAAAAAAAAAAAAGGAGAAACTCATTGTCTGTATTAATCTAAAGCCCTCAGCAATCTCACGTGCATTTTTGTGATAATTGTGGCAGAAAAAGCTGGAAGCTGCAGCTGTTTTTTTTTAAATAAAACATGTAATAGAAGGTAAGTTAGAAGATTTAAACACTGTTTGACGTGAGTTCGTTGTTGTTTCAAGACGTTAAGAGGAGAGACTCATTGTGCACCGAAACTGTCACTTTAACCCAATGCATCATGGGAGATGTAGTGAAATAATCTGCCGGATGCAGAAAGACTAACGTCTCTGAGCTTCATTGTTTTGTTCACTTGTTCCACGGTCTGACACCGGTTTCTAGGGAAAGCTACATCGCTAAAGACGAGCTTTAGCTGGTATTTTTGTTAGAACTGAGCGACTTTTTGAGCTAAATTGGAACAAGGAAGTGAAGACTTTAACCACTTCTGATTGGTCAGACTGATGACATGTGATTGAGCCTTCAAGAATGATTGGTGGAGGCAGTTAAAGGGGCGGGACTTTTCCGAAACAGCTTTAGATGCAGCTAAATCGCGGTACCGTCATTCTTATCAAAATGACTTTAATAGAATCAAATAAACATTAAAAAAAAAGTATTTTACGATCTTTCATATTTCATAATTATTTCATAATTTCTCAGTGTTTTATCAGGGCCTGTTAGGATGAACAAAGAGCTGAAATCCTGGAGATGGGAAATGTTTTTAGATCAGTTAATGAGGGCAATTTCCCACGGCACACTTGAACTTCTCCCACGGCACACTGGTTGAAAAACACTGCTTTAAAGCATATTTGCTCAATCAAATGTATTATTACGGCTCACATTGTGTAGGAATCTTGTATGTTTTATGGGGAGATTTGCTACTTTTGAAATAAATTAGATCATAATAGCCAGATAAGAGACTAAAAATGATTTATGGTCATGAGAATGAACAATAATTGAGAAAGAACTTTTGCTTGTAGGAAAATGTTTAAGTAACAGATGTGCTGCTCACTTTTTCTAGATCAGGATCACATGATGCTGTAACAGGGAAGCAGCAGTCCTCCCCGTCTACTCCTCAGCCTCCCTCACCCAGCAGGTAATGAAACAAGCACACTTTCACTTTGCACCAGCTAAGGTTTTATACACAGATTCAATCCAAATATTTTCCTCCCATCTTGGTTCAGGTGTGTCAGTGGGAAGCGGCTGTGCTCTGGTTGTTCGAAACCTTTGGGGAAAGGAGCTGCAATGATCATTGATACTTTAGGCTTGTATTTCCACATGGGATGTTTTAAGGTACATATTTAAAACACATGTTTTACATAGACACATGTGCCAGACTCAGCTAAGCCATGTTAAATCGAAGCAGGGTTGCTCAACTGCTGGGGGGTATTCCAGGAAGCATGTTTAAACTACCCTGACTTTAACCCTGAACTCTGGCTGAAATCCGCCTGAACTTGCTTACTTGGGGTATGTCGGTTCCAAAAGACTGGATATGAGTTAGCGTACTTACGCTCGACTTGGTAACCATGGGTTAATGCACGTGCATGTACATAAAGACATTCTCAATGGATCACCGATTTCCGGAGGCACCATGGAAACAGATGGAGAAAAAAAGAGAGCGCTATACTTCAGGGAGACGGAGTCTAAGATTTTAATGACGACGTATGAAGATTATACGCCCATCAAAAAAGTAATACGGCTGCATCATCAGCAAAAGAAAGAGTTTCTGCTTGGAGAAAAAGAACGGTTAAAGTAAACGCAAGAGTTTCTATCTCATTTCCATTTTCATTGTGACATATATATACACAACTTATACAACTTAAATGAATTGATTTAATTGGTAACAAGTAGTTAAGTTCAATTTATTCTACCTAATTTCTTATGTCTAGCCAACTCAATAATTGTCTATACAACTCAAATTTACATATTTATCTAACTAAATGTCATATTGTACTTCTTGGACTCTCATGTCTAAGTTTGAGGCCACAGATATTCTCATGTTTAAAACATTAAAATGAATGATACAGTGTGGATTTGGAATATGTAACATGTATCAAGACTCTGACTTTAACTTCAATTCTTGAGACGACATACAGCACTAGTGGTGCTAAATAAACTCATCATTCTCTCACTCATGGTGCAGAAAGAATTAAACATACCAGGACAAAATAACTAGACAAAACACAGTAAAACAGCTAAACAACTAAACACATTTGGACAAAAACCTACACTTAAACCCAAATCCGTCCAGACAGGCAAAGGGAATGGTATCCCACAATTCCTTGCGGTGCCGATCTAACAGCAGCACCGAAGTTACACCTACTTATTAAATTAATTTGAATGAAAGTAAAATAACTGTCTGATAACTACGTGTTATTTTTAAGATGACTCAAAAAATGATTTATCTTAACTGAAGCAATTAATTAAGTTAGATCAATGTAAAAAGTTTATCTTTCCAACATCCATATGTGGTCCTATCACCCTCTCACGGTGGAAAAAGTATTATTTGAGCTTCTTCATCCACTAAATCATCTTCAAATGGACACGCCATGCTGCTTCACCTCTCTGAAACAAACTAACCTTCAACTATACCTTCTCCAGACCAGTTTGTGTTCACTTGACATACCCTGAAACATACCTCCATTTCTGGAACCGACAGCTTAGGTTATCCGCTTCCCTAGCCTCAAACTTACTGTGGGAGCTAGCATAATTCTGCTTTCTGGAATACCCCCCTGTTCTTGAGATTTTCCACCCTGCCTGTTTTCCAGCTCTCCCTGCCTAGCTTGCTGCTGATTACCTGGATCAGATGTGCTCAGTCAATCAGAACGTGGAAACACCTGAGTCAGCCAATCAGCAGCAACTAGGGAAGGGAGGGCTGGAAAGCAGACAGGGTGGTGGAACCTGAGGTGCCCTGATTTAGAAGTAATGAACATAAAGAAGTACCAAAATACAACATTCTTGTGTTTCATGTTAACTTGTAAACAGTGTGGAGTGTGCAAAGGACAGCTGGGAGATGCCAGTGCAGGGACGGATGTAAGGATTCGTAACGGACAGCTAAGCTGTCACGAATGCTACATTGCATCAAGGGGTAAGAACATCTCTTCGCCCAAACTTTTAATTATTTTCATTTCAATAACAGAGCTTCAAATGTCTTTTAGAGTTACGTTTTTATATTTAAAAAGCATTTTTATAAGAGGAGGAGTATGCATCTTCTTTCTCTCCAGTCAAAATTTGCACCAATCGTTCAGTGGGAAAAATGTCAAATGTAAGGCACATGCAAAAGTGTGCTTTTAGGTTTATTCATTATTCAAATAACATTTGTTTATTCGTCTATACTAGCTGTGGGACATGGCCTAACCTGGATGTTTCTTACAACATTACCACCATTTGTAGGTTTAAAAAAAAAAACAGATTGATATTTCCTGAACACAGAGAAAAATCAAGTTTACCTAAGGTTTAGGGTAATAAAATGAAGTAGAATTGAACCCTTTTATGCCTGAAATGAACTTCAGTTATATTTCTTAAAGAAATTGTGTAACCAACGCCAATTGCACGCTCCCTCAAACCTTGCAACATCTGTGGCATTGTGCTGTGTGATACAACTGAAGATTTCAGAGTGGCCTTTTCTTGTGGCCAGTCTAAGGCACACCTGTGCAATAATCATGCTGTCTAATCAGCATCTTGATATGGCACACCTGTGAGGTGGGATGGATTGTCTTGGCAAAGGAGAAGTGCTCACTATCACAGATTTAGACAGATTTGTAAACAATATTTCAGAGAACTGGGGCCTGTTTCAGAAAGGAGGTTAAGTGTAAACTCTGAGTGAGTTAACCCTAAAATCAGGGAAACTCTGGGTTTTCCATTTCAGAATGGGAGGTTTGTTAAACCAGAGAAAGCAGAGTAAGTCAAACCCCTTTCTGAAAGAGAGGTAACTTATACTCGGAGTCAGTGTCCATGGTTACTTATGCTGTGAACCTAACCTGGTCAGGAGCAGGTTTTATTCTCTAAACTCAAGGTTTCTGCCGATTCCCTCCCCTCTTTAAAGACAAAGCGGTATTTTTTGCTTTAACCTTCATTGCCCACAATTCCGTCACACAGAGACAAGCTAAGAGACAAGAATGACTTGTTCTTTTTTGGAGGACCCAATAGACGAGAAGGCTGCATTAATTCATAGAGAATTACCACAACAAGAAAAAAAAAAGATAAATAAAAAAAGAATACCACAATGAATAAATTCAAGTCACAATTTATTTGGTCTTCCTTATTTCCTACAAATTGAAAAGCAACAGTAAGAATTCAATATTCATCCAAAACCTTTATAGAATTCACCAATCACAATACACACCATACCTGTAGCTTGTGTTCTAGGATCTCAATTTCCAGATCTGACTTAAGGATCTGTCCATCTAAGTAGGACATCTCTTTATCAGTTTTCTCTATTTGTTTAATACAGTAGTGTGGGGTTAAATCCTGTTCATTCAACATGAATTCCATAGAATAACACTCTGGCATTTACTGTACATCACTGAACTGTGTTCATCCGTGCAGAGGAGTTTGATGGACCCTCCTCCTCCACCTCCTCCTCCACCTCCTCCTCCTCCTCCTCCTCCTCCTCCTACATCCATGACATGCTCAGATTTTACCTGATTGAATTATGTTTTTGTACTTTATTTTTAGCAGCTGCCATGTTCTTTTACTTCCTGCAGGATTGCATCTACATGAAAATGAAACAGGGACATTGAATTAGATTAATGTAACAATTACTTTTTGGAAACACAATTTGCTAGTACTGCTTACTTTCTTAATCCAATATAAACCTATACCACTTGATCAATACAAGGGTAGACAAAAGTTCACTTTTAAAAACACAATTGCATGCATTAATATTAAACTGACCAACGTTTGCAAGAGTGGAAGGTTAACAAAAAAGTCCTCTAACATTACAGACGTTAAATGCATTTTTCCCCCAGATTGGTTCTGTACTCTATGCAGCATTTCATGCATTACACCAGGAATAACACTTCAAAAGTACACCGAAATATCGCCATTTTTTAATTTCACACCTTACGCCATTTAAAAAGTTATTACAGCCAATATTTTATAACAATGATTTAAATGCAAACTTACGCATTAACTTGAGCAGCTATGTTTTCCCACGCTAACTGTCTCTGTGTTGCAGATGCAGCGGTGTTGCTTTTCTTCTGGAATATGTGCTCATATTCACTGTAACTCTGCAGCAGCACGTCAAGTTCAGCTGGAGAAAAATATGCAGACCTCTTTTTTTTCACGGTTGCCATGGTGACTCATAATATCTGCGCTCCATTGATAATGGCTTCTTATAGCCGCGGTGCGCACGCTCAACTCCGATTCAGTCCACTCAGAGTTGATTAACCTAACTCCGATCAGCTTCTCTGAAACAGAAAACTCCGAGTTGTTAATCTCTCGGTAGACCAACTCAGAGTTCAAGTTTAACCTCAGAGTTGGTTGAACCTCCTTTCTGAAACAGGCCCCTGGTTATTTTGTGTATGTGGAAAATGTTTCACATCTTTGAGTTCATACCATAACAAATGGGAGCAATAACAAAAGTGTTGCGTTTTTATTTTTGGTCAGTGTATATATATACATATATATACCTCTCTTAAGTTTCAAGAGTAACTTAAATCAGTCTCTAAACTGGTTTGTAGTTTTGTGGAAACACACTTTATTTGTTTGTTTGTTTGTTATGCAGGCAGAGGTCAGCCCACAACTCTTTGATAGTCCTTCCTTGGAACTGGAATTTCTGCAGGCGCTGATTGGAACGAGAACAATCCTGGAACTTTAAGTCCCATTCTGGACATCCTGGAAGAGTCTTGAAATCTACAGTTCCTGCATCATCCTTTGCCTGTAATGCAGCTTGGATTTTAGTGTTTATGACGGAGAAACTGGATCCACATTTGGGCTTCACAACACTAGCATCAAATAATGTACTCCCTTACTAGATGCGCATCTACTCTCCTGTTTTAAAATGCACAGCATGGACGAACTCAAGAAAGCTGTATGTTTAGGTTCTTGCACATACCGCTCCATATGTTCTCTGCTAAACATGTTAAACACTTTGAGCTGAACGTCGCTTGTTCCTGAACTCTGGGCTTGTTAACTCCTGCTTTTGCACTGGTCATGTGACTGCAAAGTGATTCAGGTTTCAGTAGCTTGCTTGACCATTGCTATGCCTTACTTGTACCCTCTCCTTCATTTAAAGTTTTGTGTTTACAGTTTTGCATGAACATATATAAGTTATGAGTATTTCTCAGTGAACACTTAAGCTTGATCTCTTTTCTTTTGTGTCGTTCATCTTTATGATAATTTGATAGATTTAAGAATCCGGCCTACTTACACAAGTCTGTTATTCCTAGATGAGTTTTTCAAAAGTAAGACTGCATGTTGTTGTGTGATAATACTGTTTGTCTTTTACATAATTTCCCTCTTTAGATTCTAGTTATTCTTTACTCTCATAGATTATCTCCATATGAATCAGTGCCTTATGTAATGAATGCAAAGGTGAGGGTTTTATCCCCACACTGACCTTTGGGTCTCGGCACATTATGTATGTGTGTGTGCGTGTAAGCATGTGTAAATGTGAATGAATTGTGAGATTAGACTTCAAGCACAGTTCCATACCAGCAAAAAATAAAATGTATGAATAAATATTTGCTACTTTCCAGCTTCCCTTTACCACTCCACCAATGATGTAAACCAAGGACACCTTGTGTTTTTGCTGCTTCCTTCTTAATGATTTCATCTGCTGTCTGCCTCTATCACAACTGTTGCCTCCCCAGAGAATGAGCCGACTCACTCTTTCCTCTGTCCCACCTACATTTGGACAAGTGTCTTTTTCTCCTAGACACAGTTCAGTTTGTTGTCTTTTATAACAGCTGTATTATGTTTAACAATAAAAGCATTTAAAATTGTCAGAATTTATTTGCTCTCTGTTAGTTAGTCCAAATGAGACTTAAGGAACAGGTGTTTTAAAACATCTAAAAAAATGTTCAACTTAAATTTCTGTGAAGATTCGTAGACTTCGTGGTCATTTTATCACAGGATTCTGTTACTGAGCTGAACAAGAAAAGTTGAGACAAACTGAAGAAGCTACTCGGATGAGCTTTGAAACTTCTACTAGATCAATATGATTAATATGGATTATATGTTCAGTTGCCCTAAAAGAACAGAATCCTGGTTTAACCTGTGTGACGTATTGTTTTTTTTATGCTGAAGTGAAAATACTTAGTATAAAAAAAGAAAAATGACTTTTTCAATTTGATCAGGTTTTGTGGTTTCCCTTAACACAAAGCAGTCTCAGTGTACAACAAGTAGTCTATACTAAAAAATAAGGCAGATTATTTGAAGTTTACTTTTTATGTATTATCTAGAATACTTCAATCACTACAGGTAGGTACACTCAGGTTTTCGTTAAGACTTATGTTCACACACTCCTTGATAAAATAACACGTGTGTGTATTCGTGTGTGATGGGGGGGGCAGTGTGTCTTTTTTTTTCTTTTTGTTTACCAAAATTTGGGGTAAATATTTTCCCACATTTATTAGCATTTTCTGCGTTGCACTAACTCTCGCCTGTAAAGCGGAACTGTTTAGCCAGGAACAAATGTTCAAGAGGAGTCGGACCAGATAAGGACGGAACTAGACTTTGCCGCGTGATATATCGACCGGAAATAAATGAATAAGCAATAGAGCCATGTTATATGTTATTGCTTCTTTGGCTGTTTAGGACGACCACGTAGATGGACGTACAGAGACCTTCTGCTCATGTAGTAAGTACCTACTGCTTGACATTAACTAGCAGTTACCACCAACTCACCTGAATGGCCAAAATAGTTGCTAGCTAGCTAGCACTGTTTGCTAAAAACAACAAGGCGCTGTATTGTTTTATTTAGCGACTTCATGACTCTACCATTTGCATAAGCAGGATCCATCTAATTTTTTAAAACGTACTTTGTCTAGAGTTGAATTACTGTGTGTTAACTGAACACTTTAGGTAGAAGCTGTTAAATAAGTGATGTTTATGTGTTTGCAAAATAAAATGTATTCAATTATCTTTTTTCTGTTTTACATATAAACTTTTTCTCTCCACTCCAGCAGGCAGGTCCTTCAGTAGATATGACCCAGAGCACAGAGGAGGACACTTTGGTAGACGGACCACTGATCTCTGCAGATGCACTTCATTCTGCCATCAGAAGAGAGTTTCAAACATTGCCAACACATCTTCATGCTGCCTTGCTGTCTCTGCTGCATGTATGACGCTCACATTCATTTTGCACCTTTTATAAATCATTTTATATTCTCTCTCTGATGCTGATTGGATTCTAAAGCTTATTGTCATTGTTTGTGACTGTATTTATTATAAACTGTTGCTAATGGTAGTTGAAGTTCCTTCAACCTGGATGGGCCATTTGTGGCGGTTTATTAAGGAACTCAGCCTTTTTTAAATTGTTTATTTCATACTCAGCGTTAAGCTAAAGTTTATGTAAAAACTACATGATATATTTTTAATTCTCTAAGTTTCTGCATCGACTACTAGATGCAAATTATTTTTCTCCATCTAGGCCCAGGAAGAATTTTGTTTCCTGTTTGTTGTCATAAGACTGTCGCGAGGCTTTTCGCACTAAATTGTTCTTTAATGGCTTTGTCTCTTTGCTTTTTATTCCTAGATTGTCTTCGTTGTGCTGTCAATATGTGTGGCCGTTCTGTGTGTGCTGAAGTTTGGCCAGGAGGAGAGGTGCATGCACTTTCTGGGAAACGAACCTGGCAGCAGCATCATAGTTTACGCTAAGGCGTGTTTGTGGCTGCTGGTCCTGGCGTTCTCCGGCTGTGTGCAGCATCATCACAATAAAGTTCGGGGCAGAGGATACCTGCAATTTTACAGACAAACACAGCAGCTGAAACATCTGCCGTTCACAATACACTCTTCAGGTAGATGTACATTCGGTTACTTCTGACAAACTATGGATATCCAACAGGTGGCAGTAAAGAGTGATTTTGTTTGTTTGTTTTTGTCTAACTAGGAAATGTCTTGATGTTGATATTTCTGACTGTAAGATTGTCCCAGACGGTGCGAACCTACATGCTTCTCAGCATTCTGGGGCTGGAACTTTTGTTGACTTTTCCATGTCTTCTGTATTACGCAGGTAAAGACACATCTCTTGTTGTAACTTGTTTAAGATGGCCACTGATTAGGTGCACGCACACACACACACAGGAGTTTGTTTCCATCTTTAGAACATATTGTAATGCTGTTTTTTTTTTTTTTTTTTTTTTTGGTGTTATGCTGCACATCTGTTCATCTAACTCAAGTTTGTCTGGGATTTAACACGTGGTTCATGGGGGAGGATGTCTAATTTTATTCTCATGGGTAATGAGAGCCTTGCAAGGCCAATGATTATGTAAAATGAGCACCATTATATAGCGAATTCTATTTAAACAAAACAAAAGGAAGAAAGCTCTGGCAAGGTGACCATCTGATGTGACATTTTGGGATCATAGAATTAATTGTTAGGCAAAAGAGATACATTAGTAACAGCAACAGTTAGATGATGAAGCAGTCCAGAGCAAAATCACTGGAACATCAGTTATCTAACAAAACTAAAAACATTTAAAAGTGAGAAGAGAGCAAGCAGACAAACACAGAATCACTGAAGCATCTGTCAAGACAAAGAGGAACTTTTATTAATTGTTACAAAATTATATACATGTAAAGGGTGTACAGTAACAGAGGTGGGGTAAACAAACAGGGTTTGTTCAAATAAATCCCCATCAATGTAAACCTGCAGCAGCACGATTAATATTAATGCTTAAGGTCACTTGGAGAATGATAATCAAAGGGAAAGCAGAGAGACAGTGTCCAAAGAGCAAAACGTTTTCAAATGTGCTGCAGAACAGTCAATCCTCCAGTTTTTTACATGTGTGAAGGCACATTACCTGCTGAAGCTGATCTAAAGAGCCCATTTTTATTACGGTGGTCTTTTGTTTGGAACAGTTGCTTTTTTAGAATACAATAGAAAACCTTGATGCATACAGGAATGTATGCACTTTTAGGTTCACACAAATGTGGAACCTTTTACATTTCTGCTTTAGATTTTATTTGAAGTCATATTGTTAGGTTTGCAGGCCAAACAAGAGTGTGTGGCCTTTTGTAGGCAAAATACACACAGCATCCATGATCCAGGTTTTGGTACATTTTTTTGATAAAAAAAAGTAATAAATCATAAGACTTAATATTGTCCTGCTAAGCACAAACTGGTAATGTAAAAAAAAAACAGCACAAAACATGATTATTTTTAATCTCTTTGACAATTAAATCCTCACAGTTGGAGTAGAAACTGTTCTATTACAAAGTAATGGAAGTTTTTTTTAGATTTTTAAATGGAGTTAAATGTTTTGAGTCATGAAGACTTTGTGTCACAAAACCCATGTCCAAGGATGCAGAAATACACAATCAACACACAACTTTGTGCACCCCACTTTTAAACCGTTCATCTCTCAGTGTAACGCTTCCAATAGCAAGAATATTTATAATAAAGGCTGAAGGGACCTTCAGATTTTGAAAGAACAGGCTTATTATCATAACTGACGATCCTGATGATGCAGGTGCTCGTCTGAAATTTAAACGTTTATATTTGTGGAACATTGTAAAGATGTTGATTTCCTAATAACGCTTTGGAAATGGTTCATATTCATGCAACTCCAGCTCAAAAGAAAAAGGTACAGTTTTTTATACTCGTGTCAGAATCCCAAAAATCAGCGGACCCACATGGAAAATCCCCAGTCTCCATAACTCCATTTTTACATTACCCTAAACACCAAGCTAACAAGTTGATGCTGTTGCATGTCGACTGCAGTTCCAGCTGTAGCTCAGAGACACACCCTGCAGATTACATTACACACACACTCTTCCCCCACTCTCCATCCAAATGCATTTGCATCACAAAACCCGCCCTGCCCTTTTCAAACTCGACAGCATAACAATCGGCCATTCAGCTTCTTGTCCATCCTCCTGCTCCTGGCTGATCTGCTGGTGTTTTTCTCCTGACACAAGCACCGAGCAAACTTTGCTGGATGCAAATGGGTGTGTTCAAAAACAACCCCATCCAGTATTTCCCTAAAGTTCATGTTTGCTGTAGACACTGACACTAACTATTGAATGTTAAGTCATTAAACGTCTCATAATGTTCAATGAAATGTTCAAGTGGAGGCCATTTTACTTCTGAAGTCCTTCCATGAGCCGATAACTGTAGAGACTTTTGCATCTATTAACAATTCTACAGTCTTCTTTAAACATTTTTCCCCTAAAAGGTTCTTTAGAGTTTTTATTTTACCTCTCAAGCATTGGTATAAAAAGTAATACAAACGTAAAGCACTTCAATGATCAATAAAAAAAGTTAAGATTGTGTCCCACCTCAACACAATCAGTGCAAGCAGCTGTGAACATCACAATTTAGTTAAATAATAATGACATTCATAAAATACCCATTTAGAGATGAAAGACTGGTGGAGTGGCATGAAATGATCCTTCATGGCTGACTGCAACACACGTGTCTGTAAAATGTTTGACAGAATAGTCTGACAATAAGGTTTTTTCAGCTATATTTAAGAAAAAACTCATAATGAAGGATTTCTGCTGATCAGGTGGACTATTAGAAAACACTGAAGCTTTCACAGTAACAGTCTCTATTCCTGAAGGTTATATTTGAGTCTGCAGAGCGTCAGAATAGGGAGTTCACTGACACACGGGAGAAAAACAGTTTGCAGATCCAGATGGGAAGTGCTCATCGCTTTAGCTGCTTCTCACAAAATTCAGAAAAAAACTCGAATTGGTTTCCTGTAATTTTTGGTCGAGTCTGTCTGGAAAAAGCTAAGGCAAAATGAACTTTGAGGATCCCGATAGGGCTGAAGTGGTTCATGCATTCGCTGGAAGTCTGATGGAAGACATGACAACCAAAAACTACAAAGCAACACATGCCATTCATAATAAATGAGCAACATGTTTGTTGTCACATGCTAGTAAAACAGCTTTACCTTCAGCTATGTTTAATTGACACTAGAGACGGTTTCCTTTGACTTTATCAACCTGATCAGAGTAACGGAGTCAATATCAGCTGAAGTTATGAGACTGTAAGGTATTTTATGTGGACAAATACAGGAAAGTTTTTCATTTATTCAAGAAGAATTTAGTCTGCCAAAAAACACGCATTTCATGTTTATATATAGATGGATGGATGGATAGATAGATAGGTAGATAGAAGGTAAAGCCTTGTCTGCAGGAGTCTTTACAGAAATCCTTACAGCCATTCAGAGTGTACTTGATAGCATTGAAAAAACAAGCTACAGGTGTTTTGTTGTGCTTTGAAGCAGAGGTGTGAAATGGGAGAATGATTTGATTAATTTTGATTAAGAAAAAAAAGATACATCGTTTTTTATTTCGTTGTTCGAGTTTAGCAAAAGTGTTGACACTGGCCAAAAGTTGAAGGACTCACTATGATATAAATGTATTAATATTAAAAAAAACTTTTAGAAATCGTACAATTCATTAATACAAGGTTTTACCTCACAGAAAGAGTTTTATTGAAAAATTACAAGCATGGTTCGAACATCGGTACCTGTCTAAGAATTGTCTTTCAACACAGAATCTCTAATAAAGGTCAAGCAATGTCGTTTTCTACAGTGAGTGTTAAACAATGTTTACTTTTATATAAAATAACTTGTTAAAGCTTTTGTTAATCGGATGTATCTTGCTATCATTTGAATCAATCCAAGTGTGTAAAGGGGAAAAGATGTTGGAACAGAGGATATTGAAATCGAAGAATCTGTTTTCAGAGGAAATCCATTTTAAAGGGTTGTTTGTCAGCTGAAGGGCACAGATTGCAGGTAAAGATATCAGAAAGCCAGGGCGAGAAGATAAGAAACACAAAGATTTAACTTAGCCAAGGGGAAGCCTTCAGCCCCCTCCGCATGCATTGTCCCTGTGTTTACAGTGCCGGTGATCCGGTGTGTGGTGGGGTACATCTGTTCCTCCGCTGCATTCCTGCTCAGATCAGTGCAGTCAGGCATGATGCAGACCGAGCAACGCCTCTACACACCAGGCCTACTTACACCCAGCCAAATGCTGGCACATGCCGAGCAAAGGTGACGTCAGAGAGGCCATAAAGAAGATGCTTTTTTTTTTATTTACAGGAAGCATAGAAGGAGATGCAGTGCCTGCAGCTATGAAGTCCATACAGGAAGGCCTCATTAAAGCGCTCTTTGAAGTGCATACTGATTGTAACTGTGTGTGTGCATGTGCCTGTGTGTTTGAGGTTTTTCTGTATGTTTCTGCCTCTCATTTGAACATGAATGCCCCCCTTCTATAGAGCTCCATACACATCAAAGGCCTGTCGAGGCCTTCAAAGGCTCCACATATAATACATCTCTTTCTTACACATTGCTTGGTCAGAACTTTTAGTGTAAGCACTGCAGGGCGTGTGGTCGTCACACACAGCCCAAGCACCATCCCCATACACATACGTTTGCACGGCGATCTTTTCTCCAAACCTAACGCCGAGCCCGGATGACATGCTAGTGCAACCATAGTGATGACTCGCTAAAGTACAATCGACCTTTGGTCTGTAATGTTCATTGTTGGTACACTTTATGACGGACAGGATGGGGGAAAGTTTGAATTGAGAAAAATCACATTTTTTAAAGAATTTATTTGTATAAAGATGTGAAAACATAAGTATTCAGTTCCTACAAAAACAATGGAAGAGTTCTTCCATTGTTCCTCCTCACAGGCCTGTTACTACTTCTTTAAAGACCCACTCCCATCATCTTTTGATCGAATGTAAAAACGTTTCCAGTGGTCTTTTATTTATGATTATCCCATTTTGAGCCAAAATCAAAAAGTCTGCCGTTTTCTAGGAGATGGTTTCTGCAGAGTGGCAGAGAAATTCACCTCTGACTGTTGGCTCAGTGCAACCCCGCACCCTCTTCCCAACATCGTTGATTGAGCTATCAGGTAGCACATTTGAATGGTCCCATTCAGCTATAGTAGCTGTTGTCACCTTGGCAGCTTTGCTTTATCACTTGGAAATCTGCATTTCTTGGTGGATGATTGAGTTTTTTCAGATGTGGATAAGACGGCTTTAAGCAGGTCTGTCCAGCTAGGAGTGTCTAACAGGAAGGTGTGAAATGTGTCACAAGCGTTACACCATCTGTTCCACCCCTTCACCTCTCCCTCCCGGTGCACCCACACAACTTTTACTCTGTTTCCTTTAATCCTAAAGAGTAAAGTTCCCCAACTCGTGTCATCCAGATGTTCTTGCATCAAACCGTCTTTGGAGGATCAGCTGAGTCAGTGGTGTTCAGGAATGTCTTAAAGCAACAGCAGT
Source organism: Oryzias curvinotus (assembly GCA_023969325.1). Classification (NCBI taxonomy): domain Eukaryota; kingdom Metazoa; phylum Chordata; class Actinopteri; order Beloniformes; family Adrianichthyidae; genus Oryzias; species Oryzias curvinotus. The sequence goes on from CM043706.1 coordinate 34,806,506, forward strand.
GTTACTGATAATATATTCATATTCAATATTCAAGATTCCATAAACAAGTGATGCCTTTCCAACAGTGTGTAAAAAGGCATGGTCTATATCTACAACTTCAAATCAAATTTAAATAAAATAAAAAGTAGCATTTAAAATATGTAATAAATAATCATCTAATTCTAAAGCAATTTTTAATGGTCTTTGTTAATGTGCAGGTATTATATATTGTTTTTTTTTTATAAATAATTTTAAAAAACAGTAAAATAATAGAAGATATAAATTTGAATGTATCTTTTTTGTACTAAAGCAAAAATGTAACAAAAAAAATATTAGTTTCTTTCAAAATTTTAAACTACACACAAGAAAAGGTTTTTTAGTGTTTGCTTTCTCCTCCCATAAAGTCACTGACTAACCCTAAATCACACCAACAATTAAAATGCTTCTTGTACCTTTGAACTAAAAAGATAAACAGTCAAGTATCTTGAAGATATTCCTTAAACCTTAAAGAAAATCTAGTTTTTCCAGAGTCCTAATAAAAAAAAACGAATAACATTTAAACATTAGGTTATTGTTTTAAATAAATCCATGTAAAATGTTTTTTTTTTTTTATCCTTGCCTGTTTCCTCGTTTACACGCACCCTCACAAACACACAGATTTAGGGTCTCATTATGCAGGAATGTGCTGCATTTCTTTGGATAAAGAAGGTAAAGACAGCGCTCTTTAGAGCCTCCCTGACCATTTCCTTTGGCTAATGACGCCCAAACCTTATCGAGACTCGGCCAACAACTCCTCTTCATCTGCAGCATCCACGGAAGCTCAGCCACTGCCAGCTCTTATTCTGCTCCTCTTATTAATACTTCATCCATCCACACCAACACTTTGCTGCCAGCCCCACCCACAGCCAACCTTTATGTTTGGGGTGTCAGAATTAGCGACTGGAGTGCAGGATGTGGCACCTCATAAGGACTAAGTGCAGGATATAACAGCCGCTGTGTGTTTAAGGGAAAGGGAAAAACTAATTACAATCTAAAGCTTTGCTTACTTACTTACAAAATCAAAACGTTCTTCTGATTTCTATTGTCTCTACTGTCACAAACGACTCACCCAGCGTGTTTTGATCTGTGTTTGCAGTTAAAGTAATGCAGTTCAACGGTGAGCGGGCTGCGCCGGATGTAAACCAGGAGGAGCTTTCACACTCATACAGTGTGACGGGCCGACCCATTGAGACCGGCTTCAGGTACTCACGTTCAGCTTTTAGGTTCAAGACGTGAATGTTTTCGTAATGTTGATGTTTTCTGTGTCTTTAAAGTAAGAAAGTCAGTAAAGGTGTATTTCTTAAGTAGCTATCTCAGTTAAAATCACAAAGTGATTCACATTAGCAAAAGAGAGTACTTCATCAAACAGAAACAGGAAATAAAGAACACAGTTCAATTCAATGACTTTAAAGACACTCCAATGAAATTTGTGCTTTTGGGGTTTATAATGTGTTCTTGTAGCAAGAGAAATAATCTCAAAAATGCATTTCTGAGTATTTCTTTATTCAATCAGGGGAAAAGGGGAAAAATGTTATTTGAAAAAGAATGTCCAAATTTGTGAGGATATGCTGCAAGCTGCTGGATCCACCTGCAGACAAATAGATCCACATTCATCTTCATTTTTCACGATTGAGGTGCTATCTGGCTCAAAACTCTCAGGTGTTTCGTTGCACCTCTAATTTTAAGTTGGGGTTGTAGCGGGAAAGCACATTAACAGATGGATGATGGGAAGTGGGGCAAGGTCCACCGCAATGCCCCCGTCCACCACTTTGAGCTCCTGGCACTCTGCAGAAACTATGTCCTGGAAAACGGCGACTTTTGATTTTGACCAAAAACGGCATAATCATAAATAAAGAGACCCCTGGGAACACCTTTGATGATTGGAGTGGGACTTTATACTGAGGGTTAAAAATCATCTCAACCCTCAATCTCCTTGAATCTGATGGCTGTCTTAGAGTTTGGTGAAATAAAATTGCTGCACAATTGCAAGTAGAGGAAAATATGAGTTGTTTGTGTAATTAAGTAGTAACTAACAAGACAAATGAATTTCATTTCATCTGTTTTCCTCATTCTCTCACAGAGGAGCATCCACTCTGGAGGAGGTGGTGGAGAAGCAGGCCGACCTGATCGAGTACCTGAAACACCACAACAGTTTGCTGAGCAAGAGGCTGCTCAACCTCACTGCCCAGCACTAACTGCACTCTGGCCCCCTTCTTTTTTGTTTGTGCTATCCACAAACACTCTGAGTGAGCCTTGAGATTATACTGCACTGAGAGACAAACCGTGAGTTCAAAAGAGCTGGATAAATACGAAAGCAAACAAAAGCACCTGTACTCTCAGACTGAGCCCGTCTGCTCTGTGAGGAGTCCACACCGGAGATTCACAGTTAAAAAAAAAAAAACAAGTGGAGGGCAGAGGGAGAAATGGGACCGAGGTGAGGAGTCACGGGTCACAGATCAGAGGTGAAGGTTTTTCTTTTTATCATTCCCTTGACCCGCAGCGACCCGGTTTTTGTTTCTAAAGGAGAAACGGAGCGGAGAGATCAGTTGCACAAAGGAAAGAGAATTCATCACGTCTGGATTTAAGAAAAAAGAGAGGTTCTATCCTGCTGTTTTAACTGTCTGAGCGTATTTCTGATCGTTTTACAGTAAATTTGTGAATTATTTTGTGTACTTTAATCCCAATAAAATCTGTCAATAGTCCCATGTTTTCATTGACTTAGTTTTGTTTTCATAATTGATAGGAATTTAGAGGACGTTCACGTTTGTGTTGATTAAAAACCAAAACTCAGGGTTTAGAAATCACTGACGTTTCTTTCTAAACCTTTTGTTTCATTCCCTATTGTTCAGGCATTTATGACTTTTTTTTCCCATGAGGCCTCTGCTGAGGGCCTGGAGGTAGCAAAAGCTGCTGCAGGCCATTGGTTTGTGCTTTTTTTTACTGAAAATTACCTAAAAACACTTTGACCCTTCAAAGCTGCCGTCCTTTTACATTCTCAGCCTGGCCAAGTGGAACAAAAACTGTGCACATGTATTAAGAAAGCTTAAAATGTAATTTAATAAACATTTGAAGTGCATACATACATACATTAGAAAACACTAAATAAGAAGACATTTACAACTCTTTGGGTCTGTGGTACATGGGACTTTCCTGAAGGATCATGGGATTTACAGTCTTTTGGCTGTACCTGCCAAGCAGCTGCTGCAACATCACAGGAGATTCAATTCATCTACCCATAATCCTTCTCTGAGGTTGGCTTTGAACCTCCCCCCCGTGCGTCTTGTCCACAGGACGCGTGCAGATACCATGTCCTCACTTCTATATCCATTTAGGTCTTGTATACTTGGTTCCATCCACGTACGCCGCTGTTCACGTCACCAAAGTTTTCCTCCTGTTGAGTCGCCCATTGTTGTACTTGTCTGTAATAAATAAAAACTTTATTGTACATAAAAGTTTCTAATAACAACCTAGGAAACACCTGTAGTCTCCTTCTTCGCCTACTTTTCTGTCCAAACCAAAGGTACTAAAACTGTCATCGTTAATAAGATTTATGTCCGACCTTTTCTTTTGCCCTGTTTCAAATGAACACCTCTGCTACTAATCACATCCACCCTTTGTACTGCCATGTAACCTTGTGGCATAACCTCTGCTGAACAGTGTCTCACCTTAGGGAAAAGGTACTCTGGAGTGCAGGGGCATGCAGCGTCTGTGGAGGCAGTGGTGTCTGTGGTATTTCCTCCTCAGGTTCAAAAAGTCTGAAATAGGAATGTTACATTATTGTTATTATTGTGTGGATCGGCACACACAAGCAAGCATAAAAATGTTTCATCAAATCTGCAAAAATTCTAATAAAATGAGAAAAGGTTGTACTTTCTTCTGTGCTTTAATGACACACCTGCTTGTTTCAGGTCAAACCTGGAAAGTAACAGCTGGGACGCAGACCTAACACGTGATTATTTTTTAAGATCCCTAATAAAAATCCACCTCAGCTTCAGCGGTTCACAGCCTGCCAGCCAGCAAAGCTCAGGAAGAGATAAACTAGATGACTTTATGACCCCCACCCCCCGCAGCACCACCTCCCCTCAGCCCACCCGAGTTCCTCCACCAGAACCAGCCCCTCCGCTCCCAGCCTGGAGACGTACAAGCTGCAGCTTTTTACGCTTGGCTCCGCGATTCCACATCATGTTATTAAATCGCGGCGATTTGCATTGCTCCTTAACACCGTGGTTAACAAAAGCCCACCGGAGTGGCTTCCAACCGGGGGCAGCAGGGGTCGAGCTTCACCCCCCCCCCCTTTTTTTTTCTTCTACATCCACCCTCGTCTCCTTTTCACTTCATCATCACGTGAACCTGAGCACAGCACTACCACCCCTTTCTCCCTAGAAATTACATCTGCTGCTTCTCCGAATAACAGCACAGAAAGTGGATTTGCACGTTAATGCGCATGCGCAACTGTGCCATTACTTCTTAATACTTTGGATAAAACGTGCAAAACTAGAAAAGCTGGTGTGGAGTTAAAATACACAGTTATTATTTTCCACTTGGAAAAGTGTTCTCTTGTTGCTATGGTTACAAATTGTTACAAGGGCATGGTGCAGAAATGTGCCCGCATGCAATATTATAGGCATGAGCGCAGACTGAAGTGAAAATGTAACTATTTCAGGTAAATAAATAAATAAATAAACAGACTTGAGGTCTGTTCAGAAAGAACCTTACCTGGCCTGGCAGAGAAGACAGGCGCGAGCGCAGCTGCGAGCAGCAGCAGCAGGTACAGCAGGTTCCAAACCCTCATGGTGTGGTTACCAACTGGCTCCTAAAGGTTTAAGGATATCTACAGAAAGGTGCTGCTGGACGGAATAAAAAAGATGCTCGGCGTGCTCTGGATCTCCTGGATCACCTCTTAGAAAGCCTTCAATCTAATCTAAACAGCTGACAATCCCAGACTGTTCCTGGAGGAGAGTGCGTGTCCTGAGGGCCAGTGAGTCCTGCGCAGTGAGACTTTTTCCACCTCTGAGAGCAATCTAACCGGGGTGTCTCCTATGTAGCCTGTTTGGAAGGATGGGATGGGGAGGGAGGGATGCCCCCCCCCCCTCATTCTCTCTCCCCCTCCCTGCATATTGACCCCACATGTTGAGGGACATCCCCCTTTGTGGATCCAAATGCTCCAAAAACTCACATTTAGCTTTATTTTAAACTTGCATTGAAGTCATGACAGAATTAAATCACTATTTTCTTCACAACACAGATTGTAGAAATTGAAAACATTGAAATTGAAATTGAAAAGACACCAGGTCCATTCGGTAGACCCCCCAGCCCCCACTCTGGCACACATCTGTGTGGAGGGGTCTTTATAGGACAGGAGCTTTGACTAAATCAAATCCAGAAATGTGTCATATCTGGCAGAGACGTCTGTTTGGTGACCTTCCGGACATCTGCTTTGGTGAAATTGTAGTTTTAAAAGTGCTTTGAAGTGATCTTGCGGGTGACTTGTAAAGAGGCCTGAAGCGCTGTGCCTGTTTGCCTTCTCCCAGGTGTGCTGTGAGCAGAATCTCAGGTTATTTTGTAAGTGATTGTTGCAGCAAAATTGAGAGTTTTGCTTGTGCTTCTGAGATTCCGTGGAGCAGATTTTCTGACACTTCTGTAAACATCTCATAAACAAGACAAGTGTTCCTCCTTATAGCTGCTTCATCCAAAAAAACAGATTATGGTGAGAAAAAGTTATCATGATGCACCCAGAGTAACTCACATTCTAATAAATGTATTTTTTATTTAGTAATAAACAAAGCGTTTCTTTGCATGTCATTATTGCTGGTGGCTAATCTAATACCTGGTTTGTTTTTATCCCTTTTTCCAGCAGACATGCAAGCATTATCTCTGCAGTCTTCAGTGCAGTGGAGACTCATTAGTGCGTCTGCCCACGACTGTCTCTGTGGACTGAGACTCCATTCAGCAACCAGCTAATGAATTAACATATACAGATGAAATGTCAGCTATTACATTTGAATGAGGATTAGAGAAGCAGCAGGACACTAATGGACGGCAGGACTGGTAGTCACTTTGAACAGTCACATGGACCAGCATTTCTCCAAATGCGTTTTTTCTTTCATTGCCACTGCTATCGCAGTGTTTATACATCTGCATCCGGGTGTCTTTTGTAAATATGCTTTTATTGCTTTATGATGTTTGCAAAAATGTTGCTTAAAATAACCAAGATTCCAGACAGATTCAGTGTGTGCACTGTTGCACTCATCCTATGGCAAACAGTCTTTTATTTTTCTCCTTTGGTGACCTGTTTTTTTGCATTTCAGCTGCCATTGTCTTTTTTAAAACTTTTTTTTTCTCCATTTGAATATGTTAATTCTGGTTTAATTGTCATTCAGAAGCACCTGGTAGTCCTCTGCTTGCTGACTGCTGCTGCTGGACCTCAGTTTTTTCTTGTTTTTTTTTTTTGCCGTGCTCTTCGGAAAGCAGACAACAGAATCATACCAAACTCTCTCCACAGGTTTTCTGTGTGACTCATTAGAGCAGGTTGTAATATTTGCTCTCCCTGGGGGATTATACGTCTTTACGAGGATTACCCAGGCTGCTCAAACACTCCCCTATGTGAGAGGCACACACACTCTGACCCACATGGGGAAACCCTTGAAAAACTTCTCTCCGTCAATTAAAGTTGAAATAAAAACTTTGTAACATTAAAATATATTTATGGTCTCTTGAAAGGACAAAATAAAATCATCTTTCATGTTCAAAACCAGATTTCATTTATTTGATTTCTAAGTAACATTTCAGCCTGATTAAGCAATACATTAGGGCTCAAACATTTCCAACTGTCAAGATTTTTACAACTTTTAGAAGAATGCTTTTTTAAGAATTCCTTCACTATGGAAAATAGGGTATAATGCTCTTCAATGTATATGATATTCTATCTATTTTATTTTTTTTAAATATGCATAATCCCTTTTGAGATCACGGCGTTGCTGGAGCCTATCCCAGCTACTGTTGGGGAAAGGTGGGGTACACCCTGGACAGGTCAACAGTCTGTTGCAGGGCTTATATGATATTTGGATTTCAAATATTTTTATTAAATTTACTAAACATTTCTAAGCTTTCTGCGTGTGACTTTGACAAGTTTTCCATATTTAACTTTTAAGATAGTTGAAATAATTTTACAGTGAATTAACTTCTTTTGTGAAAATGAAATAATATTGAGCATTTTCAACAAGATTTTGACAAATATAATAACATTAAGATTCTATAATATATTCAAAGTATGAGAGTATTTTAAAGTATATTGAAATGAAAGTAAGACCCAGAAATGTTGGATTCTGTATTTTATTTTCTGTTTTTGCTAATTGCATTGATCTGAATCATGCTTAGGAAAAGATTTTGACTGGAACATCTTATGAGGGCAAATTTACTTCTGGTTCAAAACTTAACTTTCAATTTCTGTGGAAAGTTAAGTCTCTTCAAAAAAGGCTCTTTTCAGAAAACACGGAGAAGTTAACTTGAATAAAATGGACACTTTTTTGATGGGTAGTAAGAATACATATCAAATAGCTGCAGTTTGTTACATGGACAAAAGTAATCGTAATGAACGCCTGATCAGAATAAAAATGCGTCATGTGAGCATGCCGTTCTGAATACTCTGCCCCGATCAGACTCAATCGGATCAAAAGTTCCTTCCAATTGAGACAGGTGGGTAAGGCCGATTGTTGTATTGTCTGATTGTGGTGCATGTGAACAGTTCATTCTGATCGTGGGTCTCTACTGCGCTGGCTTTGCATCATGCATAGGCGGTGTTGCGCTCCAGAGCAGCCAGACTCGTAGCTTCGTCTGTGCGGGCAAGGGAGGCTGCTTTGTTACAGTGCGCACCGGAGGAGGCTTCGGACCGCAGTTCGTCCGGCTGCTCTGCGTAAGCGATTCGGAGAACCGTGTCTCTAGGAAGGACAGTGTCTCCAAGCAGAGGAGCGGCTTTAAGATGGTTTGTGAGCTAACGGAGGCGGCTTTTGAATTGAGAAATGCTGCGCAGTACTGAGAAACAATCATGTGAATTTATGTCTCCAATCGAGTCCAGAAAATTAGGGCTGATGTTATTTCCACATATTTACACTCAGTCAAGATGCCCATTGCGGCATTGCCCGCATAGATTTTAGGTACATCCATGGCTAGATGTTGTTGTTGGCACGTATTAGCCTAACCCTAACCCTTCTTCCAGCTCCGATCAAAGATATTTTGCACATGTGACCGCAGCTAATGTGTTGCAAAGGAGGGCTAGTGGAAGTGCACACCTCTGAATAACCCTTTTGTCTTCATGTTTTGTGGTTTTGGATTTTTTCCTAATCAAAATGAAATGAAGTGATCTTTAGAAGCATCAGATTTTATTCAGAGAACTGTGTCGGCCTTTGGTAGATCTAAAATTGCCCGAAGAGTCACCATAACTTTAAGGTCTTGTTTAATGTTTTTACTGACAAAACAAATATATACATAAAATGTAAAAAAAAACTGGTCTACCTTTAGTGTTTTGAGAAAGACACTGATGCGTTTATGGTTTTTGGAAAATACATTTCAGTTCCAGTTATTGACTGTTCCAACAAATCTTTCACATGGGTGTTTATCCAGATCTTGTCTTACGTTGAGAAGCTCATGAAAGTATTGTAAATTTGTGCATTTTTAGGAGTTGAAACTTATGTTTAGTTTATTAACTAATTCTGCCCAGAGTTCCATGAAGTAAACGCAGCAGAGTAGGCATTGAGAGATGAAAGTGCCGTGATGTCTGAAGGCTTTTGGGTGGACGCCTGTGTGTGTTTGCAGTGCTGATTGTGATCTGATGGGTCAGTTCATTGTCCATCGTTACACTGATAGCTGACCTGTTGAAGGTCATCAGTGTTAATGAGTGCTGCAGCCAGCCAAAGCTTAATTACTCTTAAGACTCTTTATCTCTAACTGGCAAATGCAAAACCTAATGTACTTTTATACACATGAAGAGAAACACCCTGCCAATACACAACAAACTTGACCTGCATCACACAATCTGAGTCCCAGGAAGAGGGAGGTGTAAAAGAAAAAAAAAGTGCAATTCCTATGACAGACTTAGCCTAAGTCTGTATTTCTGGGGTTTTCCTTCTTGCTTTGACAACAGTTTGAGGGCTGACTACAGAGGAGTGATGGAAAGCTTAAAGGTCGAGGGTCAAACTCAATAGGGAGCGGCCTCTAACCCCCGGGATGCCACCAGTCAGGAGCTTCACGAGCCACCAGTCAGTAGTCTGCCACACAGGGTGGAGTTTGATTACTCCTGTGAGCATCGTTTGGACCTCTCAGGCTCTTGAGAAATAAACCGCTTTAGCAGTCAATAGAAACACAAGTAGCATACAGTCTAATGGCAGCCACTTTGATGGTCTGGAGTCCTGTCCACTCTATACATCTATTGTCTTTTATCCCGGTCTTTTGAAATTGTCGTACGATTCTAGTTGCAGTTGGTCCAGAAAATCCTCATCAATCAGAGGAGGGATAGCTGGAATCAAGCAGGACAGTAGCTTATGAGGACCAGAACTGGAGTCCACTGGACATGTTCTCTGTAATTCTCAAACGACCCAAAAATGTAAAGACCCGTCAGCTGAAACCTTCGATAGACATCTGCGCACATGACGAATGAAGAATCACTTATGAACTACTTATATCATGCATGTATTACATTACGAAAGACCGAGATTTCATACGTGGAAATAGTGCAAAATGTACGTAGTGGGTGTGTGACACAGCCTTAACATCTGTGAGAAGCTACATACACACTAGTCATGTGACAAATGGTAGAGAATGCCCTCAACGTGGATTCTTGGCCCATAGTGTTCACACTGGACATGCAGAAAGGGGCTTTTTCTTTTTCTACTGTTTACTACTGCATGTCTGCTCCCTGCAGTTGGAAGAGGCTTGGTGTAAAATGTCAAAGAGGTCCAAATCTCGCAAATGTTGCTCCAGGCTTTTTCTTTCACAGCTCTATTCCAATCTATGAAGGACTTGGTGTCATATAATTCAGCACAAACTGCAATTATTTATTTCTCCTCTATGATCCTTGGCACTTTGGTGAATTAAAATAAATGCCATCCTTACGTCACTACTAAATCCAAGTCTCTGATTGGTCAAAGTTTAAAGTAGTTTATCATTCAAATGGATGCACATTTTCAACATAGAGCCTGAAAACAGTTGCAGAAACCTGTGTATCTATGCATAAACATGAGAGTTTTGAACACAGAAGCCTGAAACACGCATTTATGCATTTTTACAAAGACTTTTAGGTGGACGTGGCCTCTTGTCAAGAGTGGTGTGAACATAGTTTTAGACTTCAACCACTCGAGCTAGTCTGGATATTTTCCTTTATAACTCACAGTCAAACCACGAACGCACAACATGGGGCTAAAAAGTAGGTGTGGTTGTAGATCATCGATGAAAGATGTGGTTCAAGTCAGTGATTACATTTTAAAATAACAATTGTGTGGTTAAAATTAGAATTATTATTGTCTCAAAAAGGACGTAAACACCCCCAGGCAAAATGGGATTTTAAACATTAACAAGCTAATAAAAATGCATTTATCTTCTAACTTGAAATATGAGTTTATGTAAAATACAAAGAAACAGCCTCATCCTCCTGACTTCTCTGTGTTGACTGATCCAGCTACAATGGATAGACATTGTCTGATTACAGAATACCTTATTAGTTCATCTAAAGTTCATGTTTTTTTTTCTTTGCAAATATCAAATAAAGTTCTGATCTTTTCAGATAAGACTTTAAAACTTCATTTTCAAGTGTGAACATCTTTGGAAACTTGCAAGAACATGTGAGAATCAGGGAATAGAGCTGGGAATTGGTTTGACAGTCTCTCAGGAAGCAGAACGTGATGCTCAATTTTTCTGAAAATCCTTTGGCAGGACCAGCTTGACTTGAGCAGAAGACATCCTCTGGGTCATGGTTGATCATACGCCTCAGTCCCTATAGGAGCAGGAAGTTAGAAATAAGGTCAATTTTTTTTTCTTTTCTTTTTTTTTGCCAATAAAATAAAAAAAATAAAGAATATATTAGATCATATGTGGACTATTGTCATCTATAGCTAGATATATTTACCTTAGAAAACTTTTTTTTATGGAGCTGCTGTTTCAATGTGTTGTGTGATGCCATATTGGATTATGCAAATTTCTTTTTTGTGTGTTCTCTTTTTATGCAGCCAGCTATACAAAATATACAATATGTTTACTGTTGAAAGAGCCTTTTTTTCCAAAATGGACTAAAATTTGCCTCTATGAAGAAAGACTAATGCATCCATTCAACACAGATAGGAAACAGTGTTTGGGGCTTTTAACGGATTTCCTCTGTCTGACTTGTTTGGAGATTTTTTTTAAACTAAGAGTCTAAAAAACTAAGAGTGAAACTAAGAGTAAGCATCATCATTAAAGACCATGTTTGTTGTTTTATTTCTTACAGCAGAAGACATCTGTGTACCTGGACGACCATCTCTCGGCTCGATGCAAACTGAAGCCAGGCCAAAAAGGGAAAAAACCAGGAAGGCTATGATGATAAAGGTCAGCTCAAAGCCTGTGAATGGTAGTTCCATCTACACAAAACTTAACACAAAGAACAAAGAAAGGATGCCATAAAACACAAACTGACCAACTATCACATATTAAATAATGTCATGTATTTGTCTCTATCACTTCTACTCAATGTAAAGAAGGAACGAGTGGAAAAAAATACCTAGGTGTGTCCACTAGGGTGCATTGTTCTCTAAAGGAACAATAACTGTGATCATCACAGATATAGAGAAAGAAAGAATAATAGTCTTTTGTTTGTGAATACATTCAGCTATATACCTAAATAACACAAGAATAACATAGTTCATAAATGTGAATTAGTATCATTCTGAGGATTATTAAAACAGATATTATTTAGTTTCAACACGTGACTTTTAACATTTTCTCAAAATCATCTAAAAAACAAACTTTAAAAATTTGACCAGAAGCTAATTCACACCACTGATTTGTAATAGTAATGAGCACACAAAAGTAAAAAGTATACTGCTCATTCAGTTTTCTGCACATACAAAACTAACTAAATGAATATTAACTCTGGTTTAAATTAAGATGAAAAGTAAATAAATAAAATAGCTCAGTAATGGACATCTATTAATGTCTAAGTTTACAATTCACAGTTACATTGAAAAGTACCACATGGGCAACTTATTCATTACAGCAACATGTATAATTTAGTAATAGGGCTACTTTGTGATGTGTTTGTCTTTCCATTCATTTTCTTAACCTGCTTTATCCCTTTCTGGGTCACAGGGTCGCCAGGGCCTGTCCTGACTACTGTTGGGGTTCACGCTGGACAGATCGCTAGTCTGTTCCAGGTGTGTTATTCTTTTAACCAAAACAAGTGAAGAACAAATTCTTTTTTCTTGATTCTTTCTGTGGTCTCTATTAAACCCTTGTGCTGTCTTGGATGACCCCACCCTTACTTTGACGTGTTCTCCCTACCATAACAAAGGTGGATAAAGGTGGACAAATTTCATGTGATCCACTGAGCCAGTGAAGATCACAAATCGTTGAAAAAAAAAGGTTCAAAGCACTGTCTAGTGGGTCTAGATGACCCAACTCCCAACGGTAAAGTGCCTAGGATAGCACAAGGGTTAATTTTTACATCATAAGCGTGAATTTGCAAACGACAACAGACATCAATATAATGATACCTATTACACATTTTTTTCTACTCTACAGACTAGGCAGACAAAAACCAAAAGACGTGTGCTGTTTTAGACTTACTTTTGATTGGTCCAAAATGGAACTTCAAAATAAAGGTTCAAAAAAAAGGGAAAAAAATAAGAAAGAAAGAAAAAAGAAGGACAGCAAGTGAGAGACGCTATCTCTGTATATTACATTGCTTCATCCAGGAAGCAAATTACAAGTATATCCTCAACTACAGTGCAAACACAGGTTCAAAGGAAGACTATACTAATAAAAGCTCAGTTTATGTAGCCCAATATTACAACACAGTTGTCTCAATGGGCTTCGCTAGTTGTACAAAACATAAAATCTGTTTGTAAATACAAAAGTTGATTGCTAAACTAAACTAAACTAAACTAAACTAAACTAAACTAAACTAAACTAAACTAAACTAAACTAAACTAAACTAAACTAAACTAAACTAAACTAAACTAAACTAAACTAAACTAAACTAAACTAAACTAAACAGACTAAGGTAAACTGGGCATCCCTGCCCTTCTCAGAGGGTCTAAAATAACCAAATAAAAATGAAAGGGCTGTAACTTGGCTCCAAAAAACAACAACACATTTTTAACGTGCCATTAGAGTTTCACTTGGAGAAAAAACTTTTCTGTTGCCTTCTGAGTCTCAGGCATCAGTTCCATCACACCAGCAGCTCTCCTCTGTCGGGTATCATGCTAGTTTCTGCAGGGTATAAAATAAACACACTGTCATTGGCCTTCCTTTAAAATAACTGTATTTTACATGATTAAATAAGACAATGTTAGCAGATCTAGAAATATGTTTTGTTTGTATGACTACCACAAATGTGCCTTTTTTTTAGCTCTTATTTTATGATCAAAGAAAAGCATGAGGCATAAGTGCATGTTTAAGTTTTTACTGCCTTTCTAAAAAAAAAATAAAACCCTTTTTCAGAAGAACTTCCCTCATATTTTTAAATAACATTCAGGTGGAAGTGTAAAAAAATAAATTTCTTGTGACATAGTTGGGACTCGGCCTTTTCTTCTTTTTAAGTTTTCAGAAAACTTTTTACATTAGCCGGTAACATCAAACTCATAAAGTTCTAAAGTTTTCCAGTTTGTTATGTCATGTGCTTTAAAAATTATTATAAAACATAAGCAAATGATGTACAAACTACGTCATTCAGTTTCACAGATCTCCTACAGAGGTTCTCAAAGTTTTTGTAGCGAAGGGCCAAATTAGGAACTCGACATTAGACTGGGGGCCAATTATGGTGAAAAAAAAAATGGATAAACAGAAAAAGTTGTTTTTAATAACTTTAATGACCAAGTGTCATTTGTACAGTTAACCAGGCCCTGCAGATGTTTTCCCAGTTGCGGTCAGAGGTTGCTGTCCAGATCTTCTACTCGTCTAGTAATTGTATCAATTGACAGACTTATTTCTTCAAACTTTTTCTTTTGCTCTGGACAAACAATGGCAGCTACTTTCAGTATACATTTTTTTTTTACAAACTCCCCGTGACTTTAACACCGGGCCATTTCCAAAGCCACAGCATAGCTAGCTTCTGTCACAGCTTCACTGGATTTGGCCATTTTTGTAAACATCTGCTGTGCAGCATAGCCTCGTTGAAGCTTATTGTTGCGCTCCTCGCCGGTAAATTTGTCATAGTTTTTATGATATTTAGCATAGTGACGATTTATAGTGAATACTTTGAGCATTGCATTTACCTGCTTGCAAATCAGGCACATTCAGCCGTTGAGGTACGACAAAGTAAGAATTTGTCCACTTAGCTAAGAAAAGCGCCTTTTCTTCTTGCCAACACAACATTTTTCCTCAAAGGAACCTGATCTGGCTCTCTTTTAATGAGGGCCACAAAAAATCTTCCCGCGGGCTGCCATAGGCCCCCGGGCCACACTTTAAGAACCCCTATCCTAATATGTCTAAAAGCCAAATGACATCTTTTTGAAAGTTGTGTAAGCGGCTGGCATTGGCAAAATAAACAAATGCCATAGGAAAAATGATGAAAAAGCTAAAAGAAAGCCTCCACTCTCATGTGTAATTTGAAAACATACTGTTAGGGTGCATATAGTCCTCATTGATCATCCCAGCCAGTGTGAAGAGGGCAAAAACCAGAAGGGAGAACATGATAGTTAACACCTCAAGCTCAGTTGAAAGAGAGGCCATCTACTTGTAACCTAAAGCAGCAGCTGCAAAAATGAACAAAGCCAAGACGTCATCTCAATAGCCAGCTTGAAATTTTAAAAGGAAAATTACAGTTCAAGACTCACCTGGTGTTGTGTGAAAGCAGTTAGGTACAAATTGTGACGCTTCATCACAAAACGTGTTCAGTGTCTCTTGTCTTTCTGTGTCTCACACTTGCAGAGAAGGAAAGAAGATGTGCTAACTTATACATCCCCTCTCAAGTTCAAGTGAGATCATATTTAACCTAATTATTGATGGGCTGTGTGGATGTAAGCGGATGCTCACGATGTGAGATTTCTGACCTCTTTGGCATGTTGTTTAAAAATATTCTCAGAGTTTTTATGTTAGTTTGTCTTTAGTTTGTTCTAAATGGAAATCGTGAAAAAAGATCAAACTAACGTTTTGTTTTTCATATAGATCTGTTGTGTGATTTTTTTAAATGAAAAGTTAATTAGTGCATCTCCCTTGAGTGGTCATTTAATAAAAAATTAGACCAAAAATAGTGAACTAAAGCAAAGCCACAAAGGTTTGCGGGAAAGCAATGTGGGCAGCACAACAAATGTATTTCTCTCAAAATCAGAGCTACTGCTGCTGTCAACAAGACAGATGCTCCATCTTTCTTCTTCAGTATCTGCTGAATCGCTGGGGCTGCTGGTTCCAACCCAGCTGCTGTTGGGCAAAGGCAGGGTATGCCCTAAACAGGTCACCACTTTGCTGCAGGGTGCTCTGCAGGTAATTCTGCAAATACACACATGACATTTAAACATAAATATGTATTAATTATGCCTTGAAATTGATAATTTGTGCCCTCGAATTACAAATTAGTAGGCCTATTTGATGGCCACAAATAAGCATTTCATTAACATTTTGTGAGCACAAATCAGTGTTACAGTATCTTCAGTTCCTACTTCTAATTTGTTGTCACTAAACACTAATTTGTATGGAGCACTGCACATCATATTAAAAAAGAAATAATAATAAATTGTACCCTCAAATAATTAATTTGTGCTCACGTCTACCATTTTAATTGTATTTTGTGGGCACAAAATGAAAATTTGAGCCCAGAAAACTGCAAAAAAATTACCTTTTTGCGACCATGAAATACTCAATTGAGGCCACAAAAATATTAATTGGGGCACACAATGTATGAATTTGGGCCTCAAATTATTAATTTGAAGGAACAATTTACTCATTTGTTTGTTTTTGGAATGTCATGTGCGCTCACAAAAAGCGAATTTTCTTGCAGACAAAAAATAATTTGTGGCCACAAAATGTGAATATGTGTGCACAAAATGCTAGTTTGTGTGCACAAAGTGCTAATTTGTGCACACAAAATGCTCATTTTTGTGCACAATCTGCTAATAAAGGGCTACTTTGTGTCAGCAAAACCAAATTGTGCTAAAAAAAAACTCTACTTTTAGTGCACACAAAAAAACGAATGGTCAAGTTGTTGATATGTGGGAAGAGTTTGTTGTTGTTTTCTTTTAGTGTCATGTCCAGGGCTCAGTAGCGTCCTACAAAAATCTTGCATGGAATAAATGAAATCAACTTGTCTTTAAAAGGTCACTGTTTTAAAAAGGTTTCCAGCTCGCTCACAACAAATGTATCTGGAAATAATGGGCAAAAAATTCTCCCCTGTTGTACGGTAAAACTTTTTTTGTCAAAAAACAATATTTGTTATTGAATTATCAAATCTAAATGCAAAAAAAAGAGAGAACATCTCCAGATTTACCTTTAGTAACGACTTTAACTTCTACATTTTCCACTTTTATCAAACATAATCCTCTTTAAAATAGGATTACCACCTCACCGCCCACACATGCCCGTGGAACAGTTTACACATTATTTACAAATCTCATTTTATGACCAGTCTAGCTGTATTGATGCATTTTCCTCTATTTAACATAACACAGGAAAAGAGTAACTTTTATTAATATCAGTCCACTGTTATAATATGAGACAGACTGTTTAAATGGAGAATGCGTGATTGGATGAGTGCCTTACATGTGCACAAGTTGTGTAAGCCTATTATCTACACCATTGGTCAGAGGAGGAGATTGGGGTTAGTCTAAGCCCTAATCCTTGGGAACCTTATGTTTGTTGTACAGCAAATACAACCAGATTATTGCCCCGCCCCCTGTCAGGCACGCATGGCATATATCATTGCTTTTTCTCCCTTTGCTTCCTTGTTTACTGCTCACACACCTCAACTCCTCTTCTTGTCTGTGTGGAGGAGGGAGGTGGAAGAGAAGGAAGCAGCGCGCACTACTGAGTAGCTTCCGCCTTGTCTCCATGACAACCTCACACCCAACCATCTTGTGAGCTGTCATCCTGTTTCTACGGTGACCTGATCCCATTCCCTTGCTGTTGGTGATCCGGATTGAGCCAATAAACAAGAGCAATCTAGGAGCAGTGGTTCATTTGTCTGTGGATGGGACGGCGGATCCCACGCAGGGGCACAGATTGGAGGACAGGAGGGCACGGCGCACTGAGAATGCTGCGGGAGTAGCACAAGAAGGTTGCTTGGAAACAGCAGCATGCCAGTACAACAGATAACTGTGGTTCCAGCAAGAGAAACCGCCAGCAACGGCAAGAGCATTTCTCGATCCAAAGACAAGAATGAGGTGAGTTTCTGACCTCCTCATTCTGCTTTCAAACATTAGCAGTTTTATTCAGTAAGTACCCCACTGTAGTTGTGTTTCTGTTGGTTTTTCTTTATTAAAAAAAAGTCAAATTTAGAATTTTCTATTTTAGGAAAATTGTTCTTATTTTAAATAGTTGGAAAAGTACTAACATCTATTTTTTAACCCTGCTCTTGGACTTGAGGACAGGCTGGATTTTTGTAACTGCGCTTTCCTGGTTACAAACTCTAACTATTAATCCACTTTGCTCCACATTTATATCATATAAACGTCTTTTTTCTTTTCTTCCTAGATGCAATAGAAAACTTATCTTTTTATGTAAACAATCAAAAATCATCAAATGTGATACTCAATACGTTGTCTCATGCTGTGTGATCTTGACTCTTCCAATTAGTAAATTCCAATTAGCAAATAATGAAATACTTAGAAATATTGAACCTTCTTTTGGTTTAGTAAGATTGCAATGCTGATTTTGGTTATAAAATCACAGTAGAATTTTTGTTGCTGTTTAAAAGCATCTCAAAAGGAAGATATATTGATGTAAGGAAATTATTTATTGTATTTTATTAATTTCAGTTATTATTATTATTGTTGTTCTTCTTCTTGTTGTGTTTATACTTAACACTTTGCACAATCCCTTGTCCCACTGTCGTTAAAGTGTGTATATTTCTGTTATATCAAACTAATGGCTTACATGTAGTTATAAACAAGGCCTTTTATGCAAACAGGGTATAAATATTTGCGTCCTTCTCCAGTCTTTCTCTACTTATTTGTCTCCTCACTGGTGTTCAGTATTTTAATACAAGCAAAACTTTGGTAAATTTTCCTGACGGTCTGTTTTTCTGCACTCTCTAATTAAATATACAGAGATAAAAACATGTTTAACCTGATTCATTTTGGCTGCACTTGTAACTGTCTAATGAAGTCATTCTATTAGAAATGTGCTCTAAAGCTGGGTGAGTACACCACAATGGATATGGTCAGATCTTGATAGTATTCTTGTCAGCTGTATTGCCCTTGTGTTGTTTAAAACAGTTTTTTTGCTTATATTTTTTTGCCCTTAAAAGCATTCATATGACAGACTGTATGTCTGTATGTGCAATACAAAATTGTTATTATTTTTTGTTTGTTTGCATGGATCATCATTCCACCAGTGTAACAGTTAAAATTTTTTGTCTCTTGCAAAGATCCACTTTGGTCCTCAAAACAACAATTTGCCTCTAATTATTTATCTATACCTAAGTTATTCCTTTAACGGTGGTCCAGGAGTTGCTATAGCCATCCAGGTGAGTGGTGTTCAAAAGTCACAGGCATAACCATACATATTATTGATGTGAATAGGTTGACTTCCTTAACTTAGATGTGTGTTTCCTGATATCTCATTCAGATTCATTATTTTGCAGATAACATATTTTTGTCAAGTCTGAGATGGAAAAATGAAAGCAGAAAGTAGGAATTCAACATGAAGTCCTTCAAAGCTAGAGTGTCCTTGTGAATGATTAATTTGGTTCAGTTAGTGTTATTGGTGAAGAAAGTATAAAAAGCCCTCTAAATGAGCTGCACATTCTGCAAATGGTCTCTCCAATTATCTCTCTGTCATAATTCCATTTTGGTTGTTGAGATTTTGTTAATTTACAGCCAGAAATTGAATCAGGGGCTGTTTTTTTATCTGAACAATGGGTTTAAGTGCTTCTGTTTTATTGTTTTTTAATTTGTTCTCAAATCACTTTTGACATCTAAACTTCTTTCTCTGTTATTAAAAACTTCAATTTACATGATTAATGGAAAAAGACTACTTACAATTTTGGCCTGACAGATTTCTCTGTTATATGTGTTTTAAAATGTCCTTTGTAATATTTCAGTGAAGATGTTAATGATAAAAATACATGAATGAGGGTCAACTAGGGATCAAATGTTTCCACCAATTTTCAGTATGTTTGGCTGTGTTGTCATGAAAACATAACCAGAGCAGCTTTGATAAATTATATATATTAATATGTTTTGATGATTCTCAGAGTAAAGTTAAATAAATGTCTTGCCTCCTAATGAATGAAAAATAGAAACCCAACGTAGTGCAATGAGGTTCAGCTTACTTGGAGCTAAAGGATAGCATGCAGCTGCAGTTTCACAGTTGTGCGTTTTTGATTGTGTGCCAAAGAACGGAACCAAAATACATTCCTCAGTCCACACAGCATCACTAAATCCCCTCTGCAGAAAACATGCACATGTGCTCGCACAGAGCCGCTGCAATCCGCGCTGTCTCAGTATCAGCTGAGCTGAGGAGCGGAGGCTCAGGTTTGTCCCAGTAACGTCTTCGTTGTGAAACATGACTTTGTTCCTCCAAAGTGACTGAAGGCCTAAGCAGGAGGCAGTAAGTAGGTCTTCTCATTTGTAGATGTTTTATTTGTAATTCTATGTTCTTGCATGGGTCTGTGGTGTTAGATCGGATCCAGTCTGTGAAATCTGGGACTGGGAAGCTTGCAGAGCTTGAATATTTAAACCTGATTTTACAATTTTATTTCAATCATGTTGAATTAAAAAAAGAAAGACTTCAAAAAGACAAAAGGACTCAACATGTGAATTTATATAAACTTGAGATGATATACTTCTTTTAAAAGTAAAAAGAACCATAGCTAAAATGTGTTTTGAGTTTGAGCCTAGTGTTGCAAGCAGTATTTTTGTGCTCTTTGTTTTATCAGTCACACATTCTTCCAAGCTCAGTGGCATGAATCACATAACTGTTCTGAGATGTTCCGTCCTGCCATCATTTCTCAAAAACTGTGTGGGAGACTGTCTGCATGAAGAATTATGATTTCTGCAGATAAAAACAGCAAAAAAACAGAGCACAAGAGTAGGCACGATAACTACACAGATCAGGATAAAATCGAACGGATCTTTGTTACATTAGCAGTTGCATTAAGTCTAGTGGAACACAAGGTCAGCTAGCAGATGCAGTAAATATCACGTGACCCAACTCTGACAAGTGTAATATCAACAATAAAAAACCTGGCAACACTTTATTCCGTCTGGGTTTGAACTGTGTCTGCAGCATCTGCATGCTTTTACTGATGCTGTGAGTCTTGTGCAATGTTCTTTATGGTTTCAGGTTTAAGCAGAAAATCACAATGAGTCTTCCGGCTTTATTTAATCTTTTTGGGACAACTGGAAAGCGAGCGTTTTGATTTTGATGAAAGACGTACATTCGACAGCTTCTTTGTAGGTGCAAGACTATATCACAGCTGTAACTGTGACTCTGCATGAGTTTAAGAAGGAATGTTTTATTCACAGCCAGGGTCAAGACTCTAAAGTCTCTAAAGTGATGCTACAGTCCTGTCAGACTGTTGAAACCAGCGTATCAGAATAAACGTGTGCCTTAAAACTCAGTACATGTGTCCAACCGCTTAAGCACGCGAACGTGCATTTGCTTTGACTCCGAGCACAACCACTGATTTAAACTTGGCAATTAGAAAATCCTTTGATCAGCTTATGTGATGCTGTCTCCTACTTGTCAGTTTGTTCTTGTTTGTTTTAATGGTTTGCATGGTGTGTTCCAGCAACTATATCATGGATAGAAGTAACAAAAATGCTTTATCATTTCAAGGGGAGGTAAACCTGATCATAAACACGATCTTTTATATTTTTTTCTTGTATTTGAACTTTTTTTTGTTATGCCCAGGATGAGTTTGTGCAGATGGGATGATGTTTCTAAAGAAGTAGGTGTTTAAAAACCTAAAAAAGTAAAGAAGAGTCAAAGCTTTCTGAGTGTTTTTTTGGCCTCCGTCGGTCATGTTGACCATGGATGACGTACCCTAGCTCTCGTCTTGAGTCATGTCGACCACGCTAGTGGTGCCAGCGAGGCTGGAGTGTCCTCTCCAGGGTTGCGAGAGGGGTCGTATACTAGCCAGGGCAATGTAGAATTACATGCAATTTATCAAACCCTGACATGACAGTTAAAATCTGTTTTTAACTTTCAACACAGAACTAGTTTTCAATTGTGCATTTATCACTTGTGTTTCCAAATCCTTTGCAGTTTCAACATTTTTACTGTCATAGTTTAGAAGTGTCATGCTAAGTTGGTAGGAGTGAATTCATTAATTTATTATAGGAACCAGAAAATTGTGCCTACGATTCCAAAGCATGCCATTACCTCATTGTTTCCATCACTTCAGTCTGTAAAGGGGAAACAAATCACGAGTGAACATTAAATCAGAGTATGATTTTCTGTTAGACTAAAAAAGCTCACCCTGTCTGACCTCTGAAGCTGTCAATCCCAATAAAGAAAACATGTACTTTCAGGGGTACTTCTGTATAGAAGAGAAGACTCAAGGTATGTCACGTGTGTTCAAGAATTGAATTGCTAAATCCAGGTTCTTGAAAGTGTGTTTAGCCCATGGTGTTCACACTAGACAAGCAAGGAGGGGCTTCTTTTTCTTTTGCTGCTGTTTTCCAGCGCATGTCCACCACCCACAGTTGGAAGAGACTTGGTGCAAAATGTCAAGGCGGTGCAACTGATCAATTTTCAAACGGTTGGCACTTTCGGGAAGTAAACGGGACGACCTCCATACGTCACTAGCAAATTCAAGTCCCTGATTGGTCGCAATCAGGGCAGCCCAAAAATGATTGTGAAGACTTACAGAGTCACGCATGAATGCAAGAGTTTTGAAAATGATAGAGAAAATTGCGCATTTTATTTGGAGTAGCTGCTTGAGGTAGTAGCTTTAAAACACTACCCACATTAGAAAATTCCATTAACTTGTTGTCCTTCAGTTGCTGTAAAAAAAAATTGGTGTGTAAAACAAACATTTTTAAGCGTGAGCCAGACTTCTTAAACATCCAATTTCTGTCATTTTGGACTCAGGGGAGGCTTCAGGAGGGCTAACAGGCAACAAAACCTGCCAAAGTAAAAATCAAGAAGCTGGTAGATGGAACGCTCCATTTAAAATGGGTTAACCATAGGCCCGCTGGTTTGCTTTGGCCTAAATGCTTCCTAGAAAAGAACAATTTTTAGTCACAGCCTCTAAATGGAAGCACCAAAAACTTCTCTTCTTAACAGTAAATAAGAGACATTTTTGATAAAGAAAAAAAAAGACGGAAAGAGAACATTTGCAAAACAACTACATTTGATTTTTGTTGTTTATCTTTAGGAATTTAACTGGTATCAGTAATATAACATTTAATAGTCAGTTATTTATGCTTAGTTTAAGCCACTTTTATAGGAACATTAACACATGTAAAGCAAGTAAGCATGCAACGACATAAGTGTGACATCAAGTGTGCCAAAATAATGTGGCGTTACTGAGTAAATGCAAACTATGGTGACAGGAAGAAGCTAACCAACAGGGAGTCCAGACAGTAAATAATCTGTTGTTTAGCTGATGACGTGGGAGTGAATTGGTGATGTGGAAGACCAAAATCCTTCTGTTGTGACAAAGAAGATTTCCCAGCTTTGCCTTAGTATCATCTGTGCTATTACAGGAGATACAATGCTTAGGAGTTTAGGGGTCAGAAAAAGAAAACATGTAAAAAAGAAGTCTTCTTCCTGTTTTGAGTTCATCATATTATTTAATAAAAGAATTTCAATATTTTGTTCAACTTTATTTACAAAAAAGAAAAACTTTTTTGGTGTTAAAAATGTAATGTAATGTTGCAATCCTACCAAGAAGTTCATTTTCTGAAGGAGGAGTTTCTTTGCTTTTTTTTAAAATAATTTTTGCATTTGCTTGCTAGTTTTACCAGAATAACTGTCACTAAATTTGATTTAAAAAAAAAAAAGGTTTGGTCTACATTTAATCATCTTCGGGTGAAATGTCTGCACCCATAGGGTCAAGTTCAAAGTCCAGCAGTGGAGGTGATCAGCAGTCTGGGAAGTTCTTGATAAAGTAACTTAAGTTGACTTTAAATAGCAACACATTGCAGAGCAGCATTGTGTTCGTGTGGCAGGATAACCAGGTAATAGGATTGCTGGCCCCAGCTCAGGTCGCAGTGAAATAGAAGGAACATGTGACCTTTGATGCTGCATTTTGAACAGTAAATACAGCACGACTAAACGCTGAATACCACACAAGAGACCCAGAAAAGCTTGTTAGTTCATGTAACTTGCTCAGTTTGATTCATTGATGTCAATTTTTTTTACCAAGGTAGCTGTTTTCTGTTAAAAGCCCTGTTTACTGTTCATTAATGCTTGTGTGCCTGTTTGTCTTCCTGTAGGGGAAGAAGGTGCCCGGGCGCTCAGGGAGTCGACACAGCAACATCTCCAAGGTGACGGTCATGTGTCAAAGCTTATAATCTGTGGCCCCATTACCTTTTCATGTGAAATAATTCAGAAAACCACTGGATGTAAAGTGAGGTTATATGCTAGTAAAGCATGAATAAACAAAATGGAAAGTAAAAATATGTAAATGTATATTCACACTTCCTTTGCCAGGACTATAGATTTAGTGGATCACGGTTATTATTTGTATTTGTTTTGTTTATTTTAATGCTTTTCTAAACCATATTATTTTAAATAAATTAAAGAAAAATGTGTTGCACAATATTACCATAAAAATCAAAACCAATAAATAAAATCTAAGCAGAGTCACTTGAGGTAAAATACATTTTTCTTTATTAAAAACAAAAAAGTGTATTTCTGAATGTCTATGAAGACTCTCATTCATCCAGGGTGGTTCCATTGTAGTAGGTTTAGGGGATGTCATCTGGAGTTGGTTTCTGAATGTTTTAATCATTTAAATCTTAACAAAAAATAGATTTAAAAAAATAATTCAACACTAATTTTTACTCATAAAGTGTCCTAAGGGCTAGAGAAAATAAATGAAAATGTAGGAGGATCTACCTTATAACATTATTTATAATTAGGTCAGGGATAAAGACCAAACATGTTTGACTTAAGCTGTCAAATATGAACAGGAGCAGGTGTTAGCAGCCTCTCCATGGTCAATTTCTCAAAGTTATTTTGCCCCCTATTGGCAAAAAACGAGAACACATCAGCTCATTCAAGAGTAACTTTGTCAAAAGTAATCAACAAATACTGTAAAATGCGTACTCATTTAATCCGACTTTTGAATGTACAATGTTACGAAAATTATAGACAAAATGTTTATTTTCTATTATTGAGAAATGGTTCAAAATTGTTGGAAACATACAGACGTTTGTTGATATAGATTACAAAATAGACAGCAGCAGGAGTGAGATAAATGCAATGATTTATCAGTGTTAAAGGAGATTGTTGAACACAGAACTCCCAAAATGCCCAGCGCAAAGAAAAAAAGATAAAAATAGCAAAATTATCCGTGATCACAACCTAAGGACTGTA
The DNA here is from genome assembly GCA_023969325.1 of Oryzias curvinotus. NCBI lineage: Eukaryota > Metazoa > Chordata > Actinopteri > Beloniformes > Adrianichthyidae > Oryzias > Oryzias curvinotus. The sequence continues at coordinate 34,831,409 of CM043706.1, forward strand.
ATAGATAAAATTTTTCTCACTTTAAATCTAGCTCTTCTTTGCATTTCAGTTCTTCAGCAAATGATCTGCCTCCATCTAACCCTGACCTCTGCCTCCTCCTCCTCCTCCTCACTCACACCAACCACCCTCATGTTCACTATATACATGCAATGTAAAAACAACCCCCTTAGAAAGAAGGCAAACATTCTCACCCCGTTGGAAGATTTTCTTTAAATAAGTAAATAATCTGGATAAGAAAAATGGTCTTACCAAGAATTTTGAATTTACAAAAATATTCAAGTCACTAAACAGGTTTTCTAAAACTATTTTGCAACTGACAAGCTTTCTTGGTGACAGAAAAGATGTGGCATCTGGACTTCAAATCTGCTTTGGTGAAACGTTTCACCCCTCATCCAAATGGCTTCATCCGTCTTCAAGACGACTGTCAGTTAGAGTTCTGATCTCTTTATGGGTTTCCTGCTTTGGTAGTCTGCAAGTTGCTGGATCAGGGTGATAACTCGGGACACACGTGTTGTCACAGGGCAAGGCTGGACCTTAATAGCAGATGTTGGTTGTTTCAGGGGAGCAACTCTACAGCTGGAGTCACTTCCGTTTCGAGAACATCAACAACATCTGCTCAGGACATATGCAGGTAAAAAAGCTCTTTGTTCACTTCGTGCCGCTGTAGAAGACACTTGTGTTTCTATGGAACACCTGCAAAAATCAAAAACAGAAACAAAATCTGCAGGCCAGCTTTTCTCAGCCGTTGTAAACTACAACTTAAAGCTGGCTGTCTGGTGAGGTGCAGAGTGAATTGGTATGACCTTCTTTTGGCATCATAAAACAGACAGTAAAAATGATATGATCTACCCACAGAGCAGACAGAAAACACACAGAAATAGACTTTTGCAGTTCATGAACCTTTGATGGGCTGATCCTTTTAACCTCATTGTTAACATTGTAAAGCCCACTACATCAAAGGATTGACAGAAAATTCAGATTTTATTTTATTTTGATGTTTTTTGATGAAATCCACAATTTTTTTAAATGAGACATACGGTAGATAGTTTGAATACGTTGGGGGATTTCGTAAGTTTTTGCTCACAGTAATGTTAGTTTAAGATGCAAACATATTGTGTTCAGAAGGAATAGCACTTTATTTACCCGCTGTCTCAAATTGTATCCACACTTTGACATATAAAAAACGTATGTATCAACAAATTTTAAACTCTTAATACAGCAAGAAGTCCATGAAAAAACAGATGAGGTAATCTCACTTGAGGTTTTGAAAATGAGCAAAAAAAAAGTGTTTTTCAGATTTCATGGAAGCAGCCATTTTGAAATGAGCAGGAAAACCCCTTCTACTGCCCCTAGTGGAATGATGATGAACTACAGGGCAGAAAACATGGACCAAGTAATAAACAGCGTTTTTTTTTAACCCTTGTGCTATCCTATGGAGTCAAGATGACCATTGACGTGTTCTCCCTACCATGACAAAGGTGGATAAAGGTGGAGAGGATTTCATGTAATCCATGGACACCAGTGAAGATCACAAATCATTGAAGAAAAAAAAATTGTCTAGTGGGTCTAGATGACCCCACTCCCAATGTTAACGTGCCTAGGATAGCACAAGGGTTAAGGGACATTTGGATCATGCTATAATGACAGGGGTCTGAGAAATGCTTTTATCAAATATGATACAGATGGTTATAAAAAGTAAAAAAAAACTGTGACCTATAACCCTAAATCTTCATGACTGCATCATGGAGATGTACAGATGATGCCAGTATGTCTGTGCTTAAACCATCATTTATGCCATTCAACTCATTCTATACTTTTATTTTTTCCATTTTATTTTTTTCCTTCATTTTTTATGGTCAACGTTTTGTCCGTGTGCTGTCTTTTTAGGCAGTTGATGCACAGAAATGCCAGAGTAACTGCATGAGAAACATTAGCTTTTTCCCATCTCCTCACTTTTTGTCACTCATTGTCATCTGCATGTGTTTGTGTGCACATCCAGCTCTGGCCAGCTGACCAGCTTACAGGAGGATGCTTCTGAGTGCAACAAACTCAACAAGAACAGAAAAAACACCTCTGCCATGACAGTCACCAGCACAGCTTTGAGCTCGGCAGCTCAGAGTCAGAAAAGGCAAACCAAGAGGCGCCACCGCCGCAAGAGAAGCAGCTGCACCACCCTAGATTGTGTGGAGGCCAGCTGCAAACAGGAGCAGAGCGACCGCAGCCTCAGTTCTGACCGCAGTGAGCTGAACGAGAAAAGGGAGCGTTCCTTCAGGAACCGCAGGGAGCTCCCTCCCCGCCTCCGCTGCTCAGGTGCTCAGGAGTCTGACTCCTCTTCCGAGGATGAGGCACGGCGTGAGACCCGCAGCTGGAGTCAGGAGAAAGCCAGGAGAGCGCGCCGCCGCAGTGTGAGCAGCCGCGAAAGGGAAGCAGCCAATGGGCAGCAGGAAGACAAAGCAAGGACGATGGAGCTGGAGTCGGTAGACTCCAATGAAGGAAAGGAGAACCAGCCTCTGGTGGAGAGTGGTGGCCTAAAGAAGCGCCACAGCATCGTAGGGTCAATGAAGAGAGACGGTCATGTGTCACAGAGGGAGAGGTCCAGGAGCAAAGAAAACGAGAAAAGTTGCAAGTCACGGAGCCCGAGAGGCAGCTCCTCTTTGGGAGAGGGCGGAGAGGAACTCATCACCAAAAGATACCAGGAACGAGGGTCAGGAGATGGGGACATGTCTGTGCCCACCCCTCAGAAACACTGTGGTGTGAATGGGGGTCTGCCTCGACCCTGCTCAGAAGACTCTGAGCTGGAGGTCTGCAGGTCAGTGTGCAGTAAAACCTCCAACCAGCCCAGGGGTCTGCAGCCTTTAATGCTAAAAAAAAACATTTGGGCCAGTTTTTTAACAACCAAAACCCAGTGAGAGCCAGCAAGTCCCACTTTATGTTTTTGAGACCTGGATGCCATCCTTTAAAAAAATGTAGCTTTTAAATATTTAACAATAACAATAATTGTTAAATATATGCAGTAAAAGTGATGCATTCTTCTACATACAACAATTTTAACTTTTACTTTTGACAGCACACAAGTTCTTTTCAAAATAAAAACACCTTGCGCCGAAGAAGATTTGCTGCAGCAGTTTTACAGATTCAGATTCACAGTTTGCAAAATTAAAACTGCAGAAAGAAATTCAAACGTGACATTTTCTATTGTTATGACTTTTGTCCGTCTTCACCCTTTTCTCCTTTTACTATCAAATATAAACATGACAAAATTGTTGTAGAATTTTTCAATCTATATGTGTAAATGCAAATCAATATTTTAAGAACTTTGCCTCTAAACTCATTATTTATGTAAATTGTTAGCATTCTTTTCAAAGAGCCACTGTGGAGAAATAAATGAGTCACATGTGACCCCCGAACCAAGCAAATAAAACACAGAGCTGCTACACTGCAAAAACTGAATAAAAACTGTACAAAGACCCTTTTTAAAAAATAAAAAAGTCAAATGTTCTGCCTCGTAAGAAAAATAATCGTTTTTCAATAACAAAATAAACTTAGTTTCAGCTTTTAATGACTGGAATTTTTTTTCTTAAAAATGGCAGCTTTTGGTTAGAGCATTTTCTTACCGCATTGGCAGATTTTTTTTAATTTTCTTTGTGTTCAGGATTTGCCACTGTGAGGGGGATGACGAGTTCCCGCTGATAATGCCTTGCCGCTGCACGGGGAGCCTGAGCTTTGTCCATCAGGCCTGTCTCAACCAGTGGATCAAGTCCTCAGACACCCGCTGCTGTGAACTCTGCAAGTTTGACTTCATCATGGAGACCAAGCTCAAGCCATTAAACAAGGTGCGCGCACACACCAGCTGCTTTTTAAAAGAGGACTTTTCAGGTGTTCCTGCTGCACTTCAACCGTCCCGTCTCACCTCTGTTTCAGTGGGAGAAGCTGCACATGTCGAAGAGCGAGAGGAGAAAAATCTTTTGTTCAGTCTTGTTTCACCTGATAGCAATCCTGTGCATGTTGTGGTCTGTCTACATTCTGGTGAAAAGAACCACAGAGGAGATCAAACTTGGGAAGAACGGTGAGCCCTCGACCAAACCTCTACAAACTCACAGAGCAGAGGCATGCAGAGTGACACAACTTCCTAAAAATCTGTGCACTGGTGATGCAGCAAAATGACTGCTTAGTGGTGATGTGGTTTCCTCCACAGTCACCCTAGAACACTGACGTTTACTCACTAAATGCAATCAGAGTCTATGAACCAGTGACAACTATTGACATTTCTTATTGGCGTATTCTGTTATTTCCACTGGGATCAGAAACACTATTATTAATAGGTTAATTAAATTGGATAAGCAGCTCATAGCAGTCCAGACTGAGTAGCTGCAGTGGTTTCCCACCTGTCAATCTTCACACCTGCATGACTCTGGCTGTGGGATTCGGAGCTTGTTGTTCATGTGCCGTTACATGTTTCCTTAAAATCTAGTTTTGGTCAGTATGCAGCACCAGTCAAAGGTTTGACACGGAAATTTGATGTGAAATAGCAAAATGAACGTTTGACTGGAACTGTTGCTGTCCCTTGGTGGTCAGGTGCGGTGGTGGTGGTGTGTAGAGTTTCCATCTGCTCCTTAGACATCCTTTTCCACACTCATTGAATTCAGCTCACAGGTATAGAAAATAATCTTTATTTGTAACTATTTATTAGTTTTTTGACAGGGACATTGTGCATTAGAAATCATCTCTGCAAAGAGTTAAAGAATCAGAAATACATATCAACATAAAAGGGTAAATAATGTATATAATGGGCACAGTTGTTAGCACTCTTGGTTCACAGTGAAGAGTTCCTGGTTCAAATCCCAGCTGGGACCCCTCTGTGTGGAGTTTGCCTGTTTTCCCTGTGCATGTATGGGTTTTCTCCAGCCACTCTGGCTTCCTCCCAAGTCCAAAAACATGCTTTATAGGTTAATTGGTTTCTCTAAATGTCCCTCGGTGTGATTGTGTGGCCTACAACAGACAAGCAACCTGTCTAAGGTGTACCCCATCCTCACCAACAGCAGCTAGGATAGGCTCCAGCAACCCCAGGACTCCAAAATGGATACAGCAGGTTAAGAAAATAGATGGCTGGGGAGGGAATATATAACCTTTTTGATGGGTGAAATCAAAATGTAAATATATAAAACAGCAGTAATTGATAAACATTGGAGACCTGAAGAGGATAAAAATACAATATAAAGCTAAACGGAGTAGAGATAAATATATACATGAAAAAAAGGTAAACAAACACAACACTAGTATAGTTTCCTTCTGCTCCTTAGACATCCTTTATCACACTATCAGCTCAGACGTGTAGAAAATGATCAGTCATATACAAAATATTTCATTACCAACATGAATTTAGCTTTAATTAATTAGGTGCTTGTCTTCAGACAGAATTTAAAGGTTAACATGTAAAGTGTAAATAACTGCTGATTAAAAAATGTAATAAAGAAAATCCATTGTCAGGTTTTTTACTCTAAGATCATTTAAATCTATAAAATACACTGAAATTAAGCTATACATATTTTATTTTAGTTACTGTATAAACACCGCATTATTTGATGCAATTAACGTGGAATTTTACATTTTCAAAGCATCATTTTAAAAAAAATAAGAATTTATGCCTAATTTGATGAGGTCTTCTTTGTAGTTTTAAAAATCCTGAAATTTATGAACAATTGTGAACTTTCGAGATAAAAAAAAGAAAGAAAAAAAAATCTAAAGTAATAATGCATCTAGTAAATGGCAAACACAAGATCAAACTTTACACTTTAGCCTGTAAAGTCTTACAGCCTTATACACAGTTTACAACTTTCCATTGTGTCACCTCTGAGCTTTAGAAATTAAAACGTTTTCATTTTTTTTTCATTCATCTTCTTCCATTTGTTCCCTTTCGGGGTCACGGGGTTGCCGGAGCCTATCCCGGGAACTTGTGGACGAAGGCAGGGGACAGCCTGGACAGTTTGCCAGTCTGTTGCAGGGCCACAATCACATACCCATTGACACCCACACTCACACCTAGGGACAGTTTAGAGTTGCCAATCAACCTAAGCATGTTTTTGGATGGTGGGAGGAAGCCGGAGTCCCTGGAGAAAACCCACACATGCACGAGGAGAACATGGAAACTCCACACAGAAAGGTCCCCCATTGATGTTCTGTTTCAGGTCCCCCAACCAGGACTTGAACCAGGGGCCTTCTTGCTGTGAGGCAAGAGTGCTAACCACTGCGCCACCATGCAGCCCAAAAATTAAAACTTTGTGTTTGAAAACTTACTATGCTTTTTTCCTAGTGTAAGAAAATGATTAAATTCTTATTACGCATCTTAAATAATATCAGGCAAACTGATTGATTCTGAGTCGAAGAATTGAAGGATGATCCAAATCACTTTAATGCAATGGAGTTTTAGGGCCACTAAAAAAAAAAAGTACTATTACGAGATTTAAAGTCGTAAATGTACAACTACATTCTCAGAATTTAACAGTTGTAACTTTTTTCTCGTAAATGTAGGACTTTGAAGTCGTAATAAATAAATAAAAAATTTGCAAACTGGCCCTAAAACTCCTTTGTTCTTTAAAGACTACCCCCCCCCCCCGCAAAAAAGAAGAAAATAAACAAAAGAAAAAAAAGCCTACTCCCTTCATAGCGTAGCCTAAAGAAACGTCATATATGAGTACAGGGTGATTTCTTTATTCACGTCCAATAATGCAGCAGGCCGATAGCTGATTTTAATTCAGGAGTATTAGAAGGTTAAGTGTTGGATTCCAAAAACACAGCTCTTTTAAAAATTAGAAATGAGCTGGAAGGACACCAACTTAATACTGTGAAAATCAACCAGAACAGGTGAGCCAGCAAATATATTCAAAGATTCTACTTTTAGATGAGACAACTGAAGTGAGGGAAGCCAGGGAAGTAACAATAAAAGGATGCAAAAATCTGACAAAGGGCAAAGAAACAAAAACAAAGCCAGAAAATAAGTGGAATCTCAATGACGCACCATGACAAACTGAGTCTAGCACAATGAGAAACCATGGAGAACCGAGCAAGGCTATGAGTTTTTGTGTTTTGTTTGACAATTATATAAAGACATGTAGAAAGTTTCGGGTTCTCAAACGCTTTAGGCAGCCATGCAGTGGAGTCTAACTGACACCACAGTACCAGGACTGTCAAACTCCATGCCTCTAGGGCAGGCCTCCTGCTGGTTTTCCAGAAATCCCGCCTTATCTGCTGCTGATCACTTGGATCAGGTCTGTTTAGCCAATAAAGAGATTCAAGGGCAGGTTGGTTGGAAAACATGTTGGACACCGGCCATCGAGGCCTGGATTCTGGCATTCCAGCCATAGACTGAAGCATCTCTAAAACATCAGTTTGCTCTTCAGTGTAGTAAAAATAGACCCCTTGTGCTTGTATTCCTCTCATTGTGGTGTGTTGTGATAACCGTCAGGTACAAAAATGAAATGCATCAAAACAGATTTACTTACTTTAGGCTTTTTACTGTAATAAAAATGAAGAGAAACTGCGCTCACTCTTGATTTCAGATGAGTTTTGGAGATTTTCTCTTCTGAAGTCCTATGAGCAGCAGGGTAAGCTCGTCACACACCACCATCGCGGCCGCCTCACGCATTGTGCAGGTTACCTGACAGTAGCTGTGTGTCTTCAGGTGTGCTAGAGTGGCCCTTCTGGACCAAACTCATTGTGGTGGCCATTGGCTTTACCGGCGGCCTCATCTTCATGTACATCCAGTGTAAGGTCTACCTGCAGCTGTGGCGCCGCCTAAAGGCCTTCAACCGCATCATTACCGTGCAGAACTGCCCCGAGAAAAACCTGCACAAGTCTCAGACGCAGTCCAGCGCCCTCACAAACGGCAAGCACGAAACTGTGGAGGTGCCGGTCACCCCGGCTCCCATCCCGACACCTGAGGCCCAAGTGGACTCGGACGTGTCTGTAGAGGCTGCAGTGGCGCCAGCGCAAAACCCTGTTTGACTGGATTCTCCTGAAAGATCAATCACACCCTGCTCGGCCTGCGAGACCAGCTGTTATGTGTGATGTAGCCTCTTGCAGCAGTTTCTCCCCATCTCATGGGACCGCTGGTTGAAGCAGAACTGACCCAGTCCTGCAGGGAAACTGAGCAGATCGTCTGCAGCAAAATACAAGCCTATCCGAGAAAGAGAAAAAGGTCAGAAGCAAAGATGCAGAAATAAATGCGGACACTTGTGAAATGGTATTACCGATGCCATCTTATTTGTATGCACTTTGTAAACCTGCACTGACTTAGCTTGAAATATTCAAAAGCATGTGAATGCTAACAATGAGAGGCCTCACTATGCTTCAAATAGTACGCTCAAGACCCACTAATGTGAGATGTAATAAACTATACTTACTAGGGATGGAAGACAGAAATCTGGAATGAAGTGGGAGTGAATGCTCCTCTGCTGCTGCACAAAGCTCAACAACGCCCTGTGGATGCTGCACAATTTACTGCACTTTAAATTCACTCAAGAGCATTTCTGAAGGGTTTCAACATTCCTTTCTGCCGTTTTTTTGCACTTCACACACACCATGTTCCGACTGACAAATCTCTGTGTGAACCCAAACCCTCTTTTCTTTTTGACCGCTGTTATTTCATCTTGAAACCAGCAGATACTGAATGTTCAAAGAAGAATTACAGATGAAACACATAAAATGCATTTGAATGAGTCATCAATCCCACTAAAGCTTTCTGTTGATGCAGAACAAAAAAAAAGAGGATCAGAGTTTCTTGTCACCCTCGTTCCAGAGCCTCTGCAGAAATCTGAATTGCACTTTGAAGCATACTGAGGCCTTAACATTAGCTCTGGACAATCAGGACACCAGACACCAAAGAGTCAGAGTTCACAAGTACAGAAACAGACATTCAAAAAGAAACTGTAATTCCGTCTGAAGTATAAAAAATGTTTCAAATATATATATATATATATATATATTATTGCCATAGAGATGTGTTAAATGTTAAAATCGAACCTCAAGTAGCTGTTTTAATTGCAGCTGTGTTCTTGTTCACTGGAGATCAGTTCTTCATGCATTTGTGTCACTAGAAATGTTATTGTTGCCATCAGTTTGTAACTTGGATTAAAGCTGTTTGGTCCCATTGCACTGAAACAGACCACAGTTCATCCACTTTTCTACAGCTTTATTTATTCACTTTGACGTTTCCCATGATTCTCTGGGTGGAACACCCATTTTCTGTCTGTCTGTCAATAAAGACTGAATGTAGAACCCCGAGTGAGGCTGCTGTTGTGGCGTCGTTCAGTCGAACGCAGCTCAGCATGGTCAGGTGCTTTCCAGGAGTCCTTTATTTTAAGGCCAGTTTGGTGGCAGTTCCACAGAAGCCTGATTGCAGCCTCAGTGGGAGTCGGACATCTGCGCTGACTCATCTTCATACTCCTCCTCCTCGTCCTCCTCCTCCTTGCTGCAATCATCCTCATCTTCTTTATGTTCTTCTACTACATCCTCCTTTCCTTCATTCTTTGTGCCCAGACCTTTATTCGACACCTTTCGCAGTTTAATGTTCGGAAGTTTTCTCAGATCTCCAGTCCATTCTCTGCCAAGAGAAGAAAAACAGAAATCGACAAAAATATCTCATTTCAAGCTGCAGAACATAAAAAAAAAACGCAACAGAAACACAGACTTCAGGGTTGCAAAAATCTCACATGAGGGAGAACCTTATGTAACCACAAGCAGATTTTTACATAACATGACATCCTTTCTTGCAGTAAGACATTTCTTAAGCACGGTGTCCAGAAATCTCATTTAAGCAAATGTAATCCACTTATTTTAAAAGGTCTAACGATTCTAAGAATGTTCCTTTAGACCAACCAATGTTGTATCAATGTTCAAAGCATCACTAATAAATACATGATTCTACTTTATGAATGGATTTTAAAGGGGGAAGCAATTTACAAAATAGAAGATTTTTATGGTGCTTCTTTAACATTGGGAGTTGGGTCATCTAGACCCACTAGACAGTGTGCTGAACTTTTTTCTTCAATGATTTGTGATCTTCACTGGTTCAATGGATTACATGAAATCCTCTCCACCTTTATCATGGTAGGAATAACCCGTCAATAAGGGTGGGGTCATTTTGACCCCACAAGATGGCACAAGGGTTAAATAAAATAATAGAAAATTGTGTGTTTTGGGGTGAAAACAGTCATCATCCCCAAAACATGAATTAGTGCTCCAGTTGCATGTTTAGGGCTGCATGTTGGATACAGAAGTGTTACTACATTAACCCTGTAAAGCCACCTACGTCATAAAATTGACGAAGATGTTTTTTAAACTCTGATGAAATCTACAAAAACATTTTTGCAATATTTTTTTAAGCTGATATAAATAGCATCAATAATCGCACGTTAGATAATTTGGTAATTTTTTGCTCACAACAATTTTAGTTTAAGATGTGCAAACTTTGACATAAATATTCAGGACAGAAAAGCACCGTATTTATTCACTGTCTCAAATTTGATCCACATACTTTTGACATGGTGTAAATTTATTATAAAGAATTATTGTCAACAAAATTTGCATTTATTTAATACGAGTAGTCATTTTTACAAATGAATAACAATAAAGTAGCTATTCTTACCATGAAGTATAGAAAAATTAGCTACATTTTTCCAACCAACAAGGTTTTTGAGAGTTTATGGAAGCAGCCATTTTTAAATTCCACTACTGCCCCTAGTGGAATGATGATGAACCTCAGGGCAGAAAACGTGGTTTTAAATACAAATACCGTATTTTCCGGACTATAAGTCGCACTTTTTTTCATAGTTTGGCAAGGGGTGCGACTTATACTCCGGAGCGACTTATATTTGAAATAAATTACATTGTTGAATAATTTCACATGTTCGTTATTTTCACTGACAACTGCAAGAGGGCGCTCCAGGCTCGGAGTGGTACTTAGTGGTACTTTCATACTGTCAAGTGTGTTTGTGACCTGCATGCTCCCACACTTAAATACAATTTATTTTAATTTAAGTAGTATTTTACTAATAATTATGTTTTTTCAGGTTAACAAATATGTATCATTTTAATACAAACATTTGTATAACATTTTAGAACATTTACTGGTAATTATTTTTTTTTCTTTTAACCCAATACAACAACGTGACATATTAAAAAAAGGAGTCCAGCATTGAGCTTACCAGTAGCCCTTTAAAGTCCAAGTCCCACTCACGCAGTGGTTTTATGTTTATAAAGCAAGCACGTACTCAGTTTGTTGTGCGTCATGTAGCTATTTAGCCTGTTCTCTAACCCTCTGTTATTTTAAGTTGCCTTTCAAGGTTCTTGGTCTCAGATTTTTTAAATAAATTTCCCATCAAAGTGCGACTTATAGTCCAGAGCGACTTATCTGTGTTTTTTTCTACTTTATAATGCATTTTTGGGCTGGTGCGACTTATAGTCCGGAAAATACGGTAGTGTTTTGGGGGATTTTAACATGTTCTTGTAGAATTATTTTCCCGAGGAGGACATTTATAAAAGTATTTAAGATTTCTGAGTATTTCTTTATTCAAATCAGAATGTCTCAGGAGCAGACAAAAAAATCCAGTTTGAAAATGATTTTATTTATTTATTTTATTTATGTGCATTCTGATGCATCCACTTTCAGGCAAATAGCTCCATTAACGTCTTTGTTTTCCTCGTCTGAGATGGCATCTGGCTCAGATCTCTACAGCTGGATGGCTCCAATGTTGCTCGCCATTTTTGTAGCGCCGGTAATATAAGATTGGAGATGTGTGGGGCTGTAAGCGAGCGTGAGAGAGTTTAAACAAAGGCATGATGGGATATCAGTGGAGCCTTACTTCTGTGCCAACAGTCCTAGCCACAACTCAGAAGCAAATTTCTGATAAACTCCTGCCGCTCTGCAGAAACTATGTCTTAGAAAACGGCAAAATCATGGTTAAAAGACCACTGGGAACTCTTTTACATTAGATAAAAAGATGATGGGAGTGGGAACGTTTGGATCCCACTAATGAGATGCAAATCTCAGAAATGTGTTTATCAAAGATTATATCAATGGTTATATTGGGTTCAATTGGTAGACCTGAAGTTTCTCTCGCTGAATCTAGTCCATCAAACATTCATCTTTACATCCGTCATACTTTGTCTTGTTGTGGTAAGCAAACACGTTTTAAAAATAACTTTGAACACAGGGGCTTTTTGTGACAGGAAATGTCTTATTCTAAGATAAGACACCGATAAGCAACATTTAAACCTGTTTGAGGCTGTACAGCAATATTTTTAATAGGTAAAAAGGGAATTTCCCTCATGGCAAACAGCAGCCAATCTCGACACGATGTGGTGAAGCGCCTTCCTATCAAGAACCAAAACACTTTTCCAAATACTTAAAACATAAAAACACATACAAACATGTTTTTTTTGAAAAAAAAAAAGATGTCTTTAAATGATTGATTTAAAAGGATTTCAATGCATTTAGATATCATCTTCTTCCTCTATTTTTTTCCCGTCTTCAAAATCTGTCAACTTTTAGAGTCTGGAGTTTTCCACTCTTCATTTAGAAATGGTCTCTAAGAGCACAGAAGTGTAGAAACAACTGATTTCTGCCTCCAGCTCTTTAAGTGAACGGTTCATCCTCCTCCACTGGATGAAGCGAATGTGCCGCTTTACACCTCCAAGCCCACCATTCAGAGGTCAACCGGGGTCTAAACGACTGTGAGGAGGCTGAGCTCACCATGAAGGCGTGCTTGAGATACTGGAGCCGCACGGCATTAAAGACAATGAGGTGCAGAGGACATGAAAAGTGAGTTCAGTGACGGAGAGCCACAGATGAACAAAGAGAAGCGCTTCAACAAGGCAGCAACCTATGCAGCTGGACAGTATTTATGGGAATCGGGGCTTAAGAAATAAACTGACAGAAAAATGGATAAGACTGACTAAAAAGCGGGGACGAAGGAAAATTGACATGCTTCAGGTTTCTCTTCTTCTTCCTCCAGAGACCTCAGATTACTGATCATAAGAACCACTGACATTTTCTGACTGTCCTGGTGTTTAAGGATCCCTGTTCTGATTCTGCTGTGTGTTTTACACAATATGGGTCTGCTGCACCAACAGAAGAGCTGGAGGACATCAGGTGGCCTTTCTGTAGGCGACTGACCTGAGAATGAAAGCAGCATGAAAAACCTTTTGCAACGACCTAAATCCTCCAGAGATGAGTGAATAAAATGAGATTTATTTTTGTTGGAAGAAATAAAAAGCAGCAAACATATAGTGGGGGATATAAGTATTTGTTAGTCACCACTCTGCAAGTTGTCCCACTTAAAAAGATGAGAGGTCTGTGATGTTCATTTACACGTGCACTTCAACTGTGAGAGACAGGATGTTTAAAAAAAAAAATCTAGGAAATCATATTTTTCCATTTTTACCTTCATAAATCCAAGTTTATAATCCTTTTTATTTTCTCATTTTTGTGTGAAATCTTTTACATTAAAATTGTGAAAACAAAACGGTACAATTTTTACTAACTGCTCAGTCAAATTCAGTCAACATCTAGGCAAAAGAAAATCTATATTCAGATTTTAAAAACTCACCTAAATGTTTTAAGATGCTTCCCATTCATGATGTCTGGGATCTCTGCAAATACAACAATGTTAAATGGGATTATTGGTGATTATAGGTGTGAGAAAAGAAGACTTATTGCTGCTCATTAATCTGGGATTAGTGAAAAAGCTGTTTTAAACTAGTCAACATTTAAAACAGAAATGATAATTCATAAATAGAAAACTATAGCAAGTTTTCCAAAGAGTTAATGTCAGAGCCAGCTCAGAAAATGCAAAAAAAAAATCTGGAAAACTACAAAAGTACAAGAGCTAAAGATGTTTCTCCCCCTGAAGTATTAACAACACATTTACACGAGTCAAAGAGGTTTTTTTTTTTTAAGTAGACGAGCAAGCATCTTTGTTTCTTAAAATTACAGCAAGTCAAGTATAGACTCTTAATTAGAATGAAATCCTGTCTAAAAGAAACGGGGGTGGTAGCCTAACAGGGAAAAGGAGTGAATAAGTTAATACAACAGTTAAACTTTCCATTAACTGGTTTTCTGTTTCTGAGCTGGTTTATTTTGGAATTGGTTGATAATGTTAGAGTTTATCTACTTTAACTGATTCATTTGAGGCGTCGCTGCCAAATTTGCAACAAAAAAGTGTGTAGCTTATTTCAAATCCGATTCATCTTATTTTATTTCAGCACATCCTCAGGATGTTATTATTTCCTCTGATGATACTGTAAGTGAAAAACAGAGGTATCCTCCCCTTCGACTTACCAAACCCGATGCCCTCAAACTGCGCCCGCTCACGCTCCACAGTCTGTTTGATGGCAGCCTCCCTGGCGCCATGGAGACGACCTTGTCGACCCTTAATCCCATTCAATAAATCGATCTGTTCAAGTTCTGAATCGAACCTGTGCAGGTATCTGAACAGACACAAAGTCATGACCCACATGCCATTTAGAAAGAACATACCAAGACTATTATAATAAGATGGCACAATATAAACCACTAAGCTTCTAATCTATAGTAACAAATACTATCTTGTTTATGAAGTGTTTACTTAAAAATAAAAAAATTCTGCATTAAAAATGAAGCAATTTGCAGAACATACACAAACAAACGTTGAACCCATTTTTTGTTGTTGTTCCCTTCGATATCTATCATTCAAAAATATTGCCTATCAAGACACAAAAGTGTCTACAGCTGGTTCTGCAGAGATATGCTGCATGAAATTCAAACAGAACTAAACAGAAAATCTGTTTCATACCTTTCTATTATCTCACAAGCATCTTTCCGTGTGTAGTTTGATTTTGTTGAATCCAACTGACTCTGAAACCACAGCAGCTTCTCACCTGTGTTTATAACACCCAGAAACAAGCAATTACATCCACACTGGGCTTGATGCATATGGATTCATTTGATGCATGGACCTGCTTACCAATGTTGTTCAGACGTGTAGCTTTTTCATTCTTTAACCTGAAGCACAGCAGAAACCATCATAGAGAAAAATACACTTAAGCAATACGTTTTAACAGAACAAAACCACAAAGTGCTTTAAGAATTTCAAAATGGAACACCTAAAATCTAAAAAAGACATCTAAAATACAAAGTTAAAACCATGATACCGAAAAACCCTAATTAAACACGACTAAGAATAATTATTAGATATTTAAGATAATTAAAAACTAGTCTAATTAATTGATTAGCATTGAGTTTGAAAACGCTTAGCTGGTACAGTGGAAAGAAGAATAAAGAGCAAAGCAGATCAAATGTTTTTATTTTTCTCTGACATTCTTTTGGAGTCGTCTTCCAGTCACATGAAAGCTGACAGACATCAAACCCTCTCTGTTTTGTCAAAAATGTAGAAATTTGTTACGGCTGTGGCCGTATTTAGTGTTGTTCTTTCTTTTTGTTCGGTGTTCGGCGTTCTGTGTATTTTATTTCTATCAGAGTGGGACAATTGTTGTGTTTGTGGATCTTTGTGTGCCTGATTATATTCAGGTGTGGTACTGAAAGGGTGCTGCTCCCAAGTTGATGGCAGCAGCCTTAAAAGCATCATGTGGACCTCCAGTCAGTGAGAAGGGAGTTTGGCTGCAACCTGTCTCTACTGCAGCTTTGTGCTCTTCACCACCGGTTGAGTTTGTGTTGCACCTTGTCGTTTTGTAGGTTTAAGTGAAGCTGTAGGGGTGAAATGCCATTTTCTTTCACATGTTTTCTCCTGTTTATGTTAGTCTAGGGAGGTTAGTGTTTGACTTTGATTTCCCTTTTCTTTCATTCACAGGTAAGATTACAGACTTCAGTTTGGTGGGGTTTTGTTTGTTGTTTTGGCCTTTGTTCACTCTGAAGTCTTTCGGCTTTACCTTTTAAGTTATTGTTGGTTTGATAGTTATTAAATTGTAAATATATTTGTATGGAGATGATTGTTTGGTGGTTTATTAATTTTAAGTCAGGGCAAAACACTTTGCCTTTTTGTTATGCTCCTCTAGGTACGCCTAGACACAAAAAGGGGTGTAACAACATTTAATTCCTTTAGTACCTTTATCCTCAATCTCTAACATCCCACTTTCTTCTTCTTTTTTTCTGTCCTGTCCAACAAGCAATGCATACTAACTTAATTAACATAAAGGTAAGCCTCAAACAACAAAAGGGGTTTATACAAATGTATACCTCATGTGTCAGAAGAATCATAACCTCTTATTGTAACAGTAAAATCTGTCAAACACAAGAGGCCTTCATCTCTTATGTTTGCTCAGCTGTTAGACAGGGAGGGGAGGAAGCCCGAGTTAGGTGTATTTACATGACCAACAACTCACGCCCTGCACTATTTAATTGTAAGGTTAATTTGGACTTGTGCTATTTTTTTAACTTCAGGGGGATTAGTATATACATGGATTAGACGAATAATTAAAAATAATGTAATACAATTTCAATCAATATTTCAAAACATTAAACATGGACTGAACACATGCAGGAGTAATGTACATCCTGACATTCCACCCCCCCCCCCCCCCCCCCCCAGCCTCAACGATTTCAGTCTGATCCCTCTTAATCCTCATGCCGTCGTAGCTACTGAATGCTTAGTTTTTATTTGAATTTGTTTGATGTTGTTGTTCTGTATCTGCTCACCGTTCTTTCTTCTTCAGCTTGCTCTCCTCTCGGGCTAGATACCCCGCTTTCCTGCTATACGGATGAACAACCTTCTCCGCTGCTTTATTCTTCTGGATTTTCGGCTAGAAATACGTGCAAACCATAAAATTACTTTGTAGGGTGCTTAAAATAACATTTTGTTTTGTTTAAAGATGCAACGGACTCACCATCTTCAAAATTCTATAAAAACAACACAAAAAACGCGTGGTTCTGTTTTGACAGCTGGAACGGAAGCGGAAGTTGTCCTTCACTGCCCACTGTTCGTGTGCATCGATGGGACAGATAACACAGTTCCGGGTTCCACAAAGTGAGCTTTTAGTCTAATTAAATAAATAATTCTTGAATTTGAAACTTTGTTTTTAAGTAGTGTCTTAGAAGGAGAGTACTCTCACATATATTGGTTAGCTTAATCCATTTAAAAGAGCTGTGCTAATATTCAGTTACCCTTAGCAAATACTTATACTGGAGTATAAAGATCTCAATTTTTGGATCACGGTTTTGTTTTGATATGTGATTTGTGTAATGCCAAACAAATAGACAAACAAAAATCATAAATATCGTTTTTTTAAAAAGCCATTAAAAATGACGAAAAGCCTTTTAGGCTCTAGGCTTATATTAGGCCTAGAGTAAATAGAAAACCTTTATGTGAACTCAGATCATAGATGTCTCCTTCAATTAAAGTCAGTCCAGTCCCATTACCCCTTTTCATTACCTGAAAGTAAAGTGATGGAGAGGAAAAAATCCTCTTCCATTCAACAAAAATACAGCATCAAATTTTCAAGCAGAGATTAAAAAAAAAAGTTAAAACAAAACACGTTTTGTGTCTCCCAAATTGAGTTACAGCCTTAACAAGCTAACTGAGTTCACATGATCCACTAAGACAAACGCAGCTTTTTGATGCAGGGTTAGCGGTTTTGGACATCAGACTTCTCTATTGCATTTTGAACAGAAGCTCCTCAGAGAGACTGTTAGCTTTGGTTGCATGTCAGCAAAACACTTCAGATTGTTCAACATATTTATATTCACTTGTCTCTGGTCTATTCTTTTAACCAGGACTTCAGATTCTCAAAGCTATTGTTGATTTTTCTGAATAACATCAAATGTTTGAAATAAATATTTTGCCTTTGTTAAAAAAAATACTTACTGGTAGCTCAAATAAATGCACAGATTTACTACACGGACCAAAAATATAAATGCAACACTTTTGTTATTGCTCCCATTTTTCATGGTATGAACTCAAAGATGTGAAACATTTTTCACATACACAAAATAACCAGTTCTCTGAAATATTGTTCACAAATTTGTCTAAATCTGTGATAGTGAGCACTTCTCCTTTGCCAAGACAATCCATCCCACCTCACAGGTGTGCCATATCAATATGCTGATTAGACAGCATGATTATTGTACAGGTGCGCCTTAGACTGGCCACAAGAAAAGGCCACTTTGAAATCTTCAGTTGTATCACACAGCACAATGCCACAGATGTTGCAAGGTTTGAGGGAGCGTGCAATTGGCATGCTGATAGCAGGAATGTCCACCAGAGCTGTTGCTAGGGAATTGAATGTCCTATTTCTCCACCATAACACGTCTTCAAAGGCGTTTCCGAGAATTTGGCAGCACATCCAACCGGCCTCACAACCGCAGACCACGTGTAACCACACCAGCCCAAGACCTCCACATCCAGCATGTCCACCTCCAAGATCGTCTGAGACCAGCCACTCGGACAGCTGCTGAAACAATCGGTTTGCATAACCACAGTATTTCTGCACAAACTGTAAGAAACCGTCTCAGAGAAGCTCATCTGCATGCTCGTTGTCCTCATCGAGGTCTCGACCTCACCTCAGTTCATCGTTGTAACCGACTTGAGTGGGCAAATGCTCATGTGCGATGGCGTCTGGCACGTTGGAGAGGTGCTCTCTTCACGGATGAATCCCGGTTTACACTGTTCAGGGCAGATGGCAGACAGCGTGTGTGGCGTCGTGTGGGTGAGCGGTTTTCTGATGTCAATGTTGTAGATCGAGTAGCCCATGGTGGTGGTGGGGTTATGGTATGGGCAGGCATATGTTATGGGCACAAGCACACAGGTGCATTTCATTGATGGCATTTTGAATGCACAGAGATACTGTGACGAGATCCTGGGGCCCATTGTTGTGCCGTACATCCAACAACATCACCTCATGTTGCAGCATGATAATGCACGGCCCCATGTTGCAAGGATCTGTACACATTCTTGGAAGCTGAAAACATCCCAGTTCTTGCATGGCCAGCATACTCACCGGACATGTCACCCATCTGAGCATGTTTGGGATGCTCTGGATTGGCGTATACGACAGCGTGTTCCAGTTCCTGCCAATATCCAGCAACTTCGCACAGCCATTGAAGAAGAGTGGACCAACATTCCACAGGCCACAATAGACAACCCGATCAACTCTATGTGTCGCACTTCATGAGGCAAATGGTGGTCACACCAGATACTGACTGGTTGTCTGAGTCCCCTGACCCCCTCAATGAAACAAAACTGATGATTTCAGAGTGGCCTTTTCTCTTTATGCACATATTGCACAGATGAAAATTGGTCATACGTGAATTTACATGGAAAAAGGGAGAAAAGTTGTGGTCTTTACGTGAAGTTTTTACAGATGTATCACAAATGACCACGAATGATGAATGACCACGTTAAAACCACGAAAGAGGTACGAATAAAAAATGCAAAGAAGATGTAAATTGACATAGAACATGAACGTGATTGCTGCGATATTTTTATGCAATTCATTAGTGAATTATGCGTCAATTACGTAAATTCAACATCTGTGCGCTGTACAGATATAAAAGTTATACATGGGTGGGAAATGCGTGAAAAGTCTGTTAGACATACACGTGGAATGATCGTGGAAAGCCCCAAATTTGCATAGGCATCTAGCAAAAATTGCGCACAATTGGGTACGATTTACGTAATAAAGGCCGTGAAACAGCATAAGATATGCGTAAACTTCACGATACTCAGCCGACCAAAAATTCTGAACAGCTCAAAACCGAAGTACGTAAAAACCCTTGACGGACATCTGCACACATTGACAAATGACAAACGCAAGAAACACTTTATGAGTTACGTATGTCATGCATGTATCACAAAAAGACCCAAATTTTATACGTAGAAAATGTACAAAAAGGTACCTAGTGGCTGAGTGACATGGCCTTTATATCTTCATCTGGATGTTGTTCAGAAATAAGTACACTGAAGTTGTTTGGTTGTTATTAATCTGTTTTTATGAATGCTGGACTACTTAAACAAAAATCTTTTAGACAAAGTCTATTTTGTGACAAATACATAGCAGAAAGAGCTGCAGGGTAAATTAGAGATGTTTTTTAACACGTACATTGGGTTTTCCTGCCAAACTCAAATGTGTCTGTGATTTGGAGTATGTGTAGTGCAGATACATGCTGGTTCTGTGGTAATGTACAAACAGTCTCTTCTTTGATGCTCAGAGGGTTTATTACTGCAAGCAACACTGCAGTTCTGTGGTTAATGGTAGTTTTTTGTGCTATATCTGTTCAGATCAGATGCTGTGCTACAAAATTTGTGCTGATCATTAGATAAAACTAAGATATTTTATCCTTTTAACATTTGTTAGTGTTACCACAGTGGCACATTCGTTTTAGTTTGCTTTCTTCTTAATTTTACTTCAATGTCTTCATTTATAAGTTATTTCCAAACTTTGTTTGTTATAAAAATTTCCTGAGAAGCAGAGGTTCTCCCATCAGTCACTGCTAAATTTTCCATTAGCACTGACAATAGAACTGGACAAAGTTTCTGTTGTGAATGGGGTCTGACTCACTTGAATAACAAGTCACCCGGTGGTGACCCTGTGAACCGATTTGGCTCCAATTACTGGTACTCTGATTATTAGTGCCAGCCTTAAGAACGAAAACATGGCCCACTGACTCACAAAACTGAAAAGAAAAGAAAAAAGAAAAGGAAAGAAATACACTTTGCCTCTTTAGCAAAATCAGTCTGAAATTAAATTCTGCGATTTTTACTCACTTTTTTCATTGAGGACTGAACCAACAATGTTTAATCACTTTCTTTAGATGTGTGCTCCCATCATTGAGCAAGAAGTTAGTTTAAAATCTTCTTTAATGCCACGTTTGATACTGTGACAGGAGACGACGTTCACAGACGCTTCAGGCTGCAGCCACCGTGTTGGAACATGCCCCCTCCATCATTCAACGGAAAGAAAAAAAAAAGAACTGCCAAGAGATAATCACTGCAGCATGACCCACAGATTCATGATCAGTAATTCACCGCACAGCGTGGCTAAGGATCCGGCATCAGCTGGTTTTAAGAATCCCTTCTCCCCCTGAAAAACAGAAGGAGTTCACAGTTTTGGAGTGGACTCCCCCATGAGGGAGAGGGGACACACCTGACTGAGCGGCACCTTTTGCTTAACTTTTTAGGAAGTTTGCTCTGCCTTCTGCTCACTTCTTTTTGGCCTGCATACCTAACTAGCGGGAATGCAGTTGTGCTGCAGCTGAGAAACAGTCAGACTTGTGGCTACAAGCACACGGCTTATTGCATCACATCCAAGTGAGCTATCTGAGTGACTTTGTGGGTGTGTACGGGACTTTTTTTTTCAGAAACTTTAAGTCAGATCAGGAAGTGCAATGTTGTGACAGTGCAGGAAGACGTTGGTGCATGATGCCACCATTTCTGGCTCTTTAACTTGTAAAATGAGAGACGCTTGGGTCAACACCCCTCTGCTGCTGCT
The DNA here is from genome assembly GCA_023969325.1 of Oryzias curvinotus. Taxonomy (NCBI): domain Eukaryota; kingdom Metazoa; phylum Chordata; class Actinopteri; order Beloniformes; family Adrianichthyidae; genus Oryzias; species Oryzias curvinotus. The sequence continues at coordinate 34,852,883 of CM043706.1, forward strand.
GCTGCTGCTGTCCAGTCTGACCAGAACAGGTAAGACAGAGAACTACACCTCTGATTTAGGAGAAAACAACCTTCTCCGCCCTACTTTTACTGGTACTCGGCTTTTGTTTTATCAGACTTTATGACTTGAAGTAAAAACACTTTTTTTTACATTTTTACTTCTCACTGAACCCAACAAAAAAGTCCAATTCTTTAATTTAGCCTAATTTGATGAGTATTTCAGTTTTGTTGAACTCTTGTCAAGTACATGGCTGCTCTGAAAGCTGTAACTATTTTATTAACATACCTCAAACTTAAATTTGTGGGTTTTTTTAAAATCTTTTTTCCCCTTAGTTTTTCTTACTCATCCAAAAAAATAGAAAACAATTTTTGTAACTGCCTGTGGGGAACTAATTGCCCAACATCCCTTTGTTTTAGTTTTTTTCATCTAGTCTAATATCAGTAGTTTTGCAACAGTTTGGATTTCTGATAAAAGTTAGCAACACTTTGAAGATGTTTAGAATTTTTCCTGTTGAAGTTTTGTTGCCTTCACTGTTAAAAGCTTGCAGTTTATCAAGCATGAGGGCTTTTGCCTCTGAAATAACTGTCATTTTTACAAGTCTCACTGCTTTTTAGTGACATGAATTTTTTATTATTGTTTTATTGCAGCAATTTCCCAAGACGATGAAGGTGCTAAAAATGTTGAAAATGCTGAAAAGGTTTTAGACTTAGCTTCAGACAACACAGAGTCGCAAGATGGTAATACTGCACATATAAAGAAATTAGAGTAACGTATTGATACACTATTATTAAAGCTTAGAGGTATTAAAGTACAAGACTTTTAGTTGAAAAATATATTGGAGTTAGAAATTTGTTTCCTACCACCTCTTAATGTGTTAGACCAAAAACCTTTTAAACAAATGTTTTTAAACTAATGTGTTGTGAATGTTTAGAAAAGGTAGAGGAAAATATTAGTATTAAAATGAGTATTATTATATTTTTAATATGAAGAATATTTTTGCATTGGCCACATGTAATTGCGCTAACAAAAACAACCTGAACTAAACCAGATTTTACACATTGTCTTGCAAAGCTACAAATTCTGTCCAAATCAATCAAATCTTCCTCATCTCAAGTCTAATGTGATGTCTTTCAGATTCACAACCAGGCAACACAACAGAAGAACCAAATGCAACGCAAAAAAGTAAGAACTAACACAATTAGTGACATTTTTAATCAGCAGCAGTTTAGGATAATGATTCATAATTGGTTTGTTTTTATATATTGCTTTAAAAAATATGGAATCACAAATAGATATTATTATTAATCAAAACATGGAGATAACAATGTACAAGACTTTGGGGTAAAAAAAAAAATCAAATTAGAAATTTGTTTCCTACCACCTCTTAATTTGTTGGACCAAAAACCTTTTAAATGAATAATTTCGAGTGAAGTAATACATGTTGATCACAGATGAGAAAGAGTGAAGTGTAGGGAAATTTTCTTTTTTTTAAAATAAGTTTTTGCATTGGCTAAATGTAGTTGTACTTACAACAAACTCTTAAGCTAAACCAAATTTTTTACTTATTGCCTTGAACAGCGACAAATTTTGTCCAAGTCAATCAAATCTTCTCAAGTCTGATGTGATGTTAAAAATGTTCTCTTTCTCCTTAACTCCCCTTTTCCCTATTTTTTCTGTGCATTTACCCCTTTTCTCTTACATCACGCCTTGCTTTTCTCTTCTTCGTTTCCATGTGGTCCAACAAACAAACACAAATAAGGAGACAAATGAAACCAATATAAAAGGGTTAGCCTAAATTACAAAAGGGGTTTAGTCAAATATACACCTTGTGTGTCAGAAGATCCACAACCCCTTGTTGTAACAGTAAAATATGTCCAACACAAGAGACCCACAGCTCTTATCTGTTGCAAAGCTGTTGGACAAGTAAAAAAAACACACATAAATACAACAACTTTATTTCATAAAGAAATGGGAAGTTTTACCTCATTTAAACATTTCCCATATTCCTATGCAGTCTGGATTTTGAGCCAATTACTCCACGGAGACTGCTACCTGCTTTTTCACTGAAAATGTCAGGATTTTCCTGGACTGAGGGGGGTTGTTGGTGCTGATTTCCTGGATCTCAAGAAGGCTTTTGACACTATTAATCACAAACTCTTACTGTCAAAATTATGCAATTTTAACTTTTCTTCTGATGTACTGCAATGGATTGACTCCTCCTACTTCACTGACCACTCCCAACTTGTCAAAGTCCAGTCATTTTCATCTACAGCTCTCAGTCTGCCAACTGGTCTACCCCAAGGATCAATTTTGGGACCTTTGTTATTTTCACTGTATATTAATGACTTTCCATCCAGTTTTCCTGATATTTCTGTGCAGATGTATGCTGATGACACTGTAGTCTATGTTCATGGCAGTAATTCCTCTCAGGTGGCTGAGAAGCTCACCAATGCCATGGTTAACATCACAGCTTGGTTGACGTACTCTTGTTTGCAGTTAAACACATCTAAAACAGTTGCAATGTTTTTCACCAAGTCCAATAATAATCACTACTGAACCACTTGTTTTTGTTTTAGGAGAAAGGCTGCAGATTGTGTCAGAATACAAATATCTGGGTGTCATAATGGAATCAAAGCTGTCTTTCAAATCACACATCAAAAGGGTCTGCAATAGAATCAAATTAAACCTCAGTAATTTTAGACACAGTCGCCATCAGATGTCCACACAGTCAGCAAAAATGTACATGCACTCCATGTTTTTCTCTCATATCCCTTTCTGTTTGCCTGTCTGGTCACAAGCTTGCATTACATCTTTAAAGCCTCTGCAAACATTATACAAACAAACTGTTAAAACTTTGGATAAAAAAACCAACATTTTTCACCATTGTCCAATATTACAAAAACTTGGATTACTGAGTTGGGAAAACATGGTCAAATTTTCAAATCTCTGTCTCATGTACAAAATCATTCATGGCTTACCATCCCCTCCTCTTCACCAGTTTAACATCCGGACAGCAGATCACAACAGAACTCTGAGTGCAGTCAGAGGAGACTATATCATTCCCAAAAGCGTTTTTGGTCAGAATGCTTTTTCTGTTAGAGCTGCTACTGAGTGGAACTTCACACCCATAACTATCAGAAATCAAAACACATTTAGTTTATTCAAGACACAGTTAAAGAAATGGCTTATTGACAATCAGAGCTGTCAACACTGAGTAAACCTCCTCTCACTGATCCTCGCTACTATCTTGTCTTTTATGTGCGCATGTGTTCTCAAATTTGTCTGATTTTGGATTTTTTGTTATCACCAATTTGTTTTTAGGTTAACTACTTATTTTATTGAATGTATTGTTTAATGTATGTAATGTTATGTAAATATGTAATTTTATTTTGATCATTTAGGGTGATTTTAACATCTACCCAGGATCTGCAGATGAAAAATAGCCCTTTGGCTAACTCTGCCATATTGACAGAAATGTTTATTAATATGCGCTGTCCCTATATTGAATACATAAAATAAAAGAAATGAAAACTATAAAAGTGCTTATAGACTCTATCAATAAAAATATATAGTGGCTCACAAGCTATTTTGTATGGAGGCATTTATTAAACAACACAACATAGATAATATATTTTCTTTCTTGTTTGAGACAAAACTGTATAGGAAAACAAGAAAGTCAGTCTTGCAAAGCTTGCAATACCAATAACATGAACAAATCTTTTTCTGGCCATTGTTGTCAGTGTCAGAGGATCTCATCTTCAAACATTTTGAATTAAACTTCAAAGTTGAAGCACATTTGTTTCTGCTCAGCTATGTATGGTTCTGCTGTAGCAGCAATCAGTGCCTGTAGATGACTTGTTGGTATTTATCACCAATTCAAAGTTTGCAATAGAAACATCTGCTGTGATCCAACTAGATTCTGTGAGGAACTAATAGCTCCACATACTATTTTTTCCCCATCCTGTCCAATATCGGTGAGTTGCCCAGACCTATAACATGTTCAGATTATTTTTCTGTTGAAGTTGTTTTGAGCATTTTTGTCAAAGCTTGCTGTTTTTCAGCATGAGTGCGTTTCAATTTGATATTATTGTCATCTTTGTAAGTATCACTGCTTTCAGTGACATGACAGTGTCTTAAGTAACAGAATGTTTTAACCTCCCCAGACGAAGGTGATCTAACAACACAATCAGAGACAGAAATAACCACGGAAAGTATTTCTATGCAAGATGGTAAGAACTATGCATAGCACAATTAGTGACCTTTTTATTTAGCAGTAGTTTATGACAGAATTTAATAATTAGTTTTCTATTAATATTACAATTTTAAATTGAGGTATTTATTACTTAAACAACACAACATACAAAACAGCATATAGTTTATATATATTTTTCATTTTCTGATTAAGACAGAGCAGTACATGAAACTTATGAAGTTAGTCCCTGAATGATGAAAAAGCTTCTACAGCAAGAACATGAACAATAGTTGTCTGCCCAATGTTGTCAGTCCCTCGTTTTATTTAGGAACAATCAGCCCCTAGAAGACTAATGGGTACTAAATAGACTGTGCACTAATAGCTCAACATCACATTATTGTTCCAGTGAACTTTGCAATAATTTAAATGTTTGTGTGTCGATAAGAGTTGCACAAACTTTTTATATGTTCTGACTTTTGATTTTTGATTTTTGCTTAATTTGTTTTGCTCATATAAAATACTTTTCAAACTTAGCAATTTTTCCATGTGAGTGATTTGCCTTTGAAATAATTGACATGTTTCCATGGATCAACGATTGCGTCCCAAGTAACAGAATGTTGTTGTTTTTTTCTGCAATTTCCCCACAATTAGAAGACCAGGCAGGAAGCACACAAAATCTGCCTGATGGTAAGAACTTTAAATGACAAATATCAGCAGTAGTTTAATGAGCTACTGTATAGTTATTCTTTTCTTTATTACTTAATTACAAAAGAAAAATTGGGAGACCCTATCTAACCAGAAGAGCCAGATAGAATGCAAAATAAAAAGAACTACAGGCAACACAATTATTGACATTTTTATTCAGTGGCAGTTTATGAGATAATGATTACTTATTTTTATATATTACTTGGTTTTTATAAAAATAGAGTCACATATCTTGTCACTATTGGTAAAACGTGTAGATAATAATGTAGAAGACTTTTGGTAGGAAGAAAAAAATTAAAGTTAGAAATTTATTAAAAATATTATACATTTGTTTTACCAAAATCTTTTTAATGGATGTTTTTGATTCATGCAACGTTTTCAAATGGTGATGTAAAGCATAAATGAGAAAAAGTACATAAGCTAAATGTAGATGCATGTGCATGAAACCCTAAAATTTAACTAAAAAAGCTACAAGTTTTACTATTTGGGATGAGGACTCTTACTCAGCTAGAATGAGTTGTATTTTTATAGTAACACTACATGAATTACTTGTAGCATTTATCCATTGCAGAAAAAACTGGATGTTCCTTTTTACCAGGTTTACATAAAGTTCTGTCTTACTGCGGAGATATCCCAGAATACCTTGCAACAGCTGCTGTGCATAGAAACTGGGTAGCTGATGTTTTAAAGTTAGTACATTTACGTGTCAAATTTAGGCAGACTAAATGTCAGAGAAACATGAAAATATAACTAGTACATATTGTTTTTGCTTGATGAATGGCTATTTCACCAAATTTCAGATAATTCTTTATTGTTTTCACATTGCCTTTGAGTTTGGTTGGCTGAAACCAGTTCACCTTTCCTTTCGGTCCCTATTTGTTTTACAATTTCACTTGGCAAATGTGCTCAAAATTAGTGTTCTTTATAATGATGTCTAAAAGCCATAACCATGTTTTTGTACTTCCTCCAGATGCAAGTACAAGAAGTCCCACCACTTTAGATCAAGCCGGTTCAAGTACAAGTAAATACATTCATCACTCTCCTCTTTATGAAAAACTGCATTTCCTCAACCATGCCACTGAACATACTTCATGTTTTCCTGCACTTTCAGCTGAGGGGAGTGCAGATGGTGCTACCTCAGGAGAAGGTACAATCTTGGGTTGTTATATGAACCCATGTGGTTGTTTTACAACTAAATGATTTAATCTAAGAATTGATAGGTTTTGCTCAGAGGTGGTTATTGATAAGTTACAATTACCTGAGTAATTCTTCACATGCATTGAGTACCCCTAAGAGTACTTTTAAAGCACCATAACGTTTAGCTTTACTTGAACAAGTATGTGATCAAAAGGAGCACTTTTAGCCACACCAAGGAGTCATTTTTAGTAACACCTTTTTTATATTTCCAATTTTTTCTACCATAACTATTGGCAACATAACTGGATGTTCATTTTTAACCAGTTCTATTTCAATGATCAGAAATATCGGAATTTGTTCAGGTGTTCTTGCTATTTTGATTACCTGACTATGTATTGACATAAACTAGATGAAATTTGGCTGTAATAATCTTTTTATTTTATTTTTTAATGAGTTGGAATATGCTAACATGCAAACATGGGTTTCTTGTTTTTCTTCCTTTTTTTTTTTTTTTTAGCAGCGCCTTAAAATAAGAAAATTGTGACAAAATAAAAAAAGAAGAAGCAAATAAGATGAAACAAGTTTCAGGTTAAATAAAATAACATTTTTCACCAAATGCTTGAGCAATTATTTGGATGACAGTTTTAAAATCTGCTTGAGTAATACTATTTTATAGTAATAATACTCTTTAAAAAAAAGCACACTGTGGCTACTCTAACGACCTTTGGCGCTCCATATACTTTAATTCACCATAGACAAATCTCAACTCTCAAGCTTGCAGTAAGACATTTATATTCTTGTTTTTGCAGCTCCAGTAACATATGATCTGGACAATGTATCTTCAGATTCTTCACCAGAGGAGCCTGAAGACTCAAGCCTCATGCTCATCCTGATTCCTGTGGTGATAGTAACCCTCATCTGCATGGTAGTTTGTGGTTATTTCATCATTCGCAAGTGGAAACAGAACGTCACAAAAAGAGGTGCGTCCATGCAATTGACTAAAAAGCGTTTCAAAATTTGCCACAAAGTCACACGTTAACTCACATCAGCAGAATTTTTACTTAAAATGTAAAAATTTTAAACATCCCACGGCATGACATTTTTTTTATTCCAAAAAAAACAAAGTTTTGTCTTGAGGCAACATTCTCCTGACTCAACAAGAGACGGAAAGTTGTCCATGGACTCAGCTTAAATATAATATATCTGCTTGTGGTGCAGCTATGCCAGAGCACGTGTATATTTAGCAAAAATGAATGGTCATATAGAGAAAACACTAAATAATGTGGAATTAAAAAAAATGTAAATTTGAAGATTCATGCATGTTCTCATCTGTCGCTGTCTTTACCATATCTTTTCTTTTTTCTTAGAGTCAGTTAAAGAAGATCCATTTTTGGACGAATCTAGCATAGAGAAGGTGCCGATGTGAGTTTGCATCCCGTGACATTTTTTAATAGGATTTTTTCAACCAATGTGCACAGATTTAATTTATCTGTTCACTTTTTCTTCCATTACCTGTGTGTGTGTGTGTGTGTGTGTGTGTGTGTGTGTGTCTCACAGGCCCATGTTCGAGGAGGACGTGCCTTCTGTACTTGAACTAGAAATGGAAGATTTTGACCAGTGGATAACAAAGGATTGTAAGTTTTCATACTTATGTTACACGAATGTGAGCGAGGGTCATATTCAAATCAAACATGGATGTTACTCATTTATGGTTGGAAATAAAGATATTTACCGTGAATTAAAAGGCTCAGAAATACAAACAGGGCACATATGACAGAAATCTTAATGTGATAAACACAAAGAAATCATCCTAACAATGTTAAAACAGGATATGATGACATTTCTGAAAGTATACTATTGCAGAACTTTTTTGGATTGAGTCACATTGAAGCCAAGATGAAAGCAGAAGTCAGGATCCCTGGATTTGTATGTTGTTGCATATTTTTTCCAGTAGAGGTCAGCGTTGTTTCGTACAAAAAGGTCAAAATAGAAAGCTACTTTTGTCACAGCTTTTCTCTTTTGCCATATTAATGTGTTATATTTTCCTTAAATAGTACAGTTTTTTTAAAGTCTTATAAAGGACCCAGCAAAGGGGCCAATATAACTAACATTTCTGCCTCTGTGTCTCTTGCACATGATTGAAAACTCTTTCTGATTTGAATAAAGTCCTTTGACATATTGGAAAATTCTCCTGATGGTCTTAAACAGTGATTCAAACACATCTATAGCAAATCTTTGGGGAAGACATGATTCTGTTTTTTGTGTATTAACACTAAAAATAGCTTATTTGAAGGAAATTGTGATGAATGGACCAAATACATTCAATTACAAAGTAAATAAAGTTTTTATGTTAATGTAAAAGGTTTTTGTTGCTTTACAAAGTCATTAATGATGCAACCCAACCTACTCGCATGTATGTATTTTCAAACAACTTCCTACCCCCCCCCCCAAAAAAAAATCCCCCGACATCTTTCTTCTTCTTGTAGCATCAAAACACCATTATAGAATTAAAAAAAAAATCAATAAAAAAGTTGACACTATAAGTTAAAATAACTACACTATTGTGTTAACCTGTAGCTTATTTACTCCTATTGTTAGTCTTTTCATATTAAGGAGGTACAGAGTCTTGTTTTATTTACCACATTTTGTCCCCCTGAAAAATTTCTTATACATTTAATTGGAACAAATCTGAATGTAACCAAAATAATTCTTAATTTTAATGTAAATCTGTTTTTAGTCTGTATAGAAACGTCTAATAAAAGACCATCAAACTAATTCGTTTAAATAAATTATACTTTGTGATTTTAAAACTCTCCCGAAGGACTTAGGTCAATATTTGACACCATTAAAATAAACAAAAAGCTATAAATGTATTTGTTTTTAAGTCAGTCAAGCAGTAACTATCTGCATAATAGTCTGAGGCAGTGTAGGCTGTGATAGGTGGGAGTTTAGATGAGGACGCATCTTTTGTCGAACACTGAGAACTTTTAGAGCAAATATTAGGCAAAGAGAAGAGGTCAAACAGGCAGCAGACCTTTGCATTAGAAGTGGTGAATTTGAGTGCAGAAATACAGGTTTGACGTGAATTTACATGCTGGCAGGCAGGCAGGCTGGCTGAGTGTGGGAAGAAACCTGCATTTATCGAATCAAAAAAAACAAAACACAAAAAAATACACAACTGTCTACCCCAGAGCCCTGCTGAACACTGCAGACCGAACTTTAGAGATCTTCAGTGAAGAACTCCAACACTTTATTTTTATGAATAATAACATATCTCGAACTCTTAGATCAGTTCTAGAAAACCTCTCATGTTTTGTATTTGTAATTTATTTCACTGAAGTCATGACGTTAAGCAGGTGGGAGGTATAAAACATCCAAATAAAGGCATTCAAAAAGACAGAAAACCCATTAGTTTCTCTTGTACGGAAACATTTTCTTCTCATTTTCCGTCAGTCTTGTCGGTGCTTGTTAGGAACATTTTGAATGAAAACAGTTGAGCAATTATCCACCAAGCCAAGCAAAAGTATAAGGGTCATGCCCCTGCATGAATGCAGGAAATCATCTTTCCAGAAGTCAGTCCAACAACATATCATATTTATTAAAGACTCAAATGGCTAACACACAACTCAGATCAACACTGAGTAACAAAGAATCCCTCCAATAACTTCACTTTCTCAGCCAGCCTGTGTTTGTTGTGATCCACCATCTGGTTAGTCCTGATGAACTGTGGACCAGTTCATCATCACGCATGATATTGTCTGAAAGTACAAAGTCCCCTAACATCTGCTTGTGATTACGAAAGGCATGCATGGAAGTGTGGTGAAACTGAACCCTGGGATTGTCTAATTCACTGAAGAACTGCTAAGGGCGAGGTTGAAGTCCACTCTGTTGACTGTTGACTAACCTCGTTTACACACCACTTTTTTCTCAGGCTTTTATATCCAAGGCTGTGCAAGGACCAGAGGTTACTTTCATTCAGCAGGGAGGCTCTTTGTATGCTTTGGGTTACACAAGAGATCCCAGAACAGAAGTAAATGTGAGGCTGTTGCTGCTGCGGTTGCACAATGTGATGCCATCCCCGCAGCAGCTGGGTATTGTTTGTCAGACCTGAGAAATTCCACAGTGAGTCAGGCCGGAAAATGCAGCAGATTAAGGAGGAAAAGCACTGCTGCTGAGCAGATTTTACTGCAACTTTGGGGGTTTATTGGCAAGAACTAGGTGTTTGTGGTTTTGTTGATCAATTTACTATTAGATAAATACATTGTAAAAAACACTGTTGGTGGATTATTCGTGCTTTTAGAAAGGGCAGACTTAAAAAGGGATTGCTGTATACAAGTGAGCTGTGTTATAGTATTGCTTCCAAGTAGAACAAAATTATGAATGAGGAAAAAGAGTAAATTAAAAAATGTGCTTTATTACAGAAAAAGCTAATTAATGGTTTTGCTGCTAGAAATGTGGGGACTTATTGGTTACTCATGCCTATATTTTTACATGTTTTGACAGATTTTATTTGCTTTTACACAGAAATTCTCCTGTTGTTGTTTTGTTATCCTAGCTCCTTGTTGCACTTTGTTCCAAATTGTCCTGCGTGTTTGTCAGTTTCCTTGTTAGGACGGTATCATCTCATATCAACTTTCTACTTTTCCTGGGCTACGTAACTCAGGCTATCTCTGATTGTTTTGTCAGCTGGTAGGGAACCAAAGGGGACATTTAGGTTATTTTGGTCTTTGTTGGTAACATTTTTAGTGGAAATGAACAAACAGCATGAAACCTATCAAAGAGTTTGAGCATGCGTGAATCAGAGTCCTTCATTCATAACAGGATCGTTCATTCTAGAATTGTGGAAGCAGTAATTGGGATTCCTAAGCCATTTTAGATTACCTTTTCTTTTCTTTTTCTTTTTTTACTGATACAACCTCTGTATTTTGTTGAAGATGACAATAGTGTTAGGCTTGTATGATTAAAAACATGTATTTATACAGTATTTAAAAGAAATGAGAAATACTCTTATGGTGCACTTTCACTTCCATCCTATAATTTAAACAAATCATTAAAAACTTTGGACAAAAACTTAAAAACATTTCCAGATTTCTGCACATTTATTTAATAAAAAATAAGTAACTAGGCTGTTAATAAAAATAAAATGAAATCAAGTTTTATTGCAAATGTGTGGCAACAAAAGAAGAGCATTTCTGCAGAAATCTTCATCTCCAGAGAGAGTTTGGATTTAGTGTTCTGTAGTCAGGTGTATAAACAGAACAATTAGTGCAGATCATGATTAACTTGTAAGAAATTGAGTTAAACCAAATTTGAACTGAAAATTTAGCTTGGCTGATCCAAACACTCAGCAGGAGGACACTAAACAATGATGTTCGTAACAGGACTGCAAAGCCAAGTTCGGGACACGGCCAAGTGAAAGTCTTGACTCTCTAACCTAGGATGTTGTGAAATGTTGTGGAAAAACTAGAAGTGTGCATTTCATGTGGGAAAATTCAGCATTCAGGATCCCAGAGCTGGGAGCCTAAAGCCCAAACAGGCTGCTTTGTTTAGACCAGGGGGGCTTTTCCACACGTTGTTAGGAGGTTAATATTTCATGGTGATGGTAAATGGCATTTACGTATGTCGCGCTTTACTACATTCTTTGAAGGCCCTAAGCACTTTACAGTCAAAGTCTCCTTCACCCACACACACACATTCACACACTGCTAGTGGCTGTGCTGCTGAACATAACCAACCCATAACCACCAGAGGCAATGTGGGGTTCTGTGTCTTTCCCAAAGATGCTTTCAACCAAATCTGCAATCTTTTGATCAGAGGTCGACCACTCTACCTTTGCACTCCAGCCTGATGTGGAGTTGCAGGTGGCCCTCCAAAAAGAAGAGTGTATTTAACACTCACATGCATGTAAAACTGGATATTTTCAGATGTTGGGCAGTCTTTTCATTGGTTAATAAATGCTTTCATTTCCTAACAACCTCCCTGTTATTCCTCCACCCCAGGTTAAAGGACACTCTGGTTTGCACGGACCCACAATGACAGACAGACTATTGAGGCTTTGACCTTTCACCGCATTGGTAAACTGAGAGGTGTAACTCCTGACTGTCTTCCTAGGAAAGCAACAAGCAGCAGCTCAGCAGATAAATATGGTTCCCTTTGGTTTTTGCTCTTCTTCAAGCATGGCTTCCATCAGCTTTTGCATATGGAAACATGAAGTGTTGCCGCAAGGCATTTAGGAAACTCAATTAGTTACATTTGAACACCACATAGCTTTACAGGAGGCAACAATTATTTTACTGAGTGAATACAAAATTTGCAAAGTAAACATTAATGTCCAGGTATTGGGTACAAAAAGTGAAAGCATGATATTTTTATTTATAATTTTCTGTCTGCCTTCCTTGCTTTTCTTTTTCACAGTCTACATTCATGCTGTCTCAGGTTCAAAAGCATTCAACTGTCTGTAAATATGTGTATAACAGCCGCACAAAGAATTGTTATTCTGCCTTCAGTCTATTAAATGAGAATTTTTTGATAAGTTATTGTTGTTTTCTGAACTCACCTTCTGCTTATGGTGAAGTTTGTATTTCACTGTGGATAACATACTGTATACTCTGTGACTGAATATTTGATATTTGCAGAGGCTGTTTGTGTGTTTTGTTATCAGTTTGCCCTCAAAGTGTTTGTTCAAAGCAGATTTAATGGTGTAAAAAATGTGATTCAGTCAGATGTTAAAGAGTTTGCATTGTAAATGGCCATGGTGACCACCAAGACCTAATACATGTATCATTTTTTACTTTTTCGAAACATTTCCGTTTTTCTGTCACAGTTTTAAAAAATATTCTAAAAACAAAATGACCAACACAATCTTCTATCTTTTATGTTTTTTGACGTAAATGAAAGCAACTATAACTATTTATTTTAAGTATTGATTTAAAATGCAATCCCCACAAACTGTTGAAGTTGATCCTGACCCTCAAGCCTCACCTTATTGGACCCAAGCGACGAACTTTTCAACTTCTGGTCAGTTTTTTTTGAGCAAAAAAAAAAATGAAAAGAGTTCATGATTGTGATGGAGCTGCACCGTGGGGTAGCGGTTAGTGCTCTCGCCTCACAGAAAGAAGGCCCTGGTTCAAATCCCTGCTTAGGACCTCTCTGTGTGGAGTTTGCATGTTCTCCTAATGCATGTGCTTCCTCCCACAGGAGGAATGCTTCATAGGTTAATTGGTGACTCTAAACTGCCCCAAGTGTCTACATGTGTGTGGTTGTAAGTCTTTGTGTTGCCCTGCAATGGACTGGCAACCTGTCCTGAGTGTACCCCACCTTTAGCCAACAACGACTGGAACGGTCTCCAGCAACAACCAGGACCCCAAACGGGAATACAGCAGGTTCAGAAAAATGGATGTCTGTGATTTTGATTCAAATATTAAATTCCAAAAACGTAATCAGTAGTTTATGCTTTACTTCCCTCTACTTCTTCTCCTTATATTATATTTATATTATATTTTGGAGTTCTTCTCAGGGGTCACCACAACGAATCAGCGTCCTCCATCTTCTTCATCCTCTATTCTTGCACCAGCTACTTTCATGTCTTGTGCATCCATAAAGCTCCTCTTTGGTTTTCCTCTGAACTTCTTGCCTGGCAGTTCTAGACTCTGCATCCTTCTACCAGTATATTCATGGTCTCTCCCCTCAACATGTCCGAACCATCTCAGTCTGGCCTCTCTGACTTAATCTCCAAAATCTCTATCATGTGCTGTCCCTCTGATGTAGTTGTTCCTGATCCTATCCATCCCGGTCACTCCCAAAGAGAACCCCCGCATATTCATCTTTGCTACCTCCAGCTCTGCTTCTGTTCCTTTCATCAGAGCCACTGTCTCTAGACCAAACAACATGGCTGGTTTTGCCAAAGTTTTGGAAACCTTTCCTTTCATTTGAGCTAAAACTCTTTGATCACATGATGCTCCTAACAGCTCTCATCATGTCTGGTATGTTAACTTCGTATTTTTTCTACTTACTGGCCAGTTTTTTTCTATTGTATCTATCTAAGAAACCTCTTGGTGTCAGGCTGATATTTTTCTAACAAGAGAAAAATGTTAGACTTCTAAAAAAAAAAAAAGGAAGTTATAAAACTTGAAACTTAAAGTGTGATGTATCATTTGCTTCTGTAATTGATCAGTCGTTTCATCTTTGTCTAAATCGATAAATCCACAGTCTAATGTTTTGTCTGTGAGATCTGAACATCTGATGTTCATTTGTGGTTAGATGATTGGACTCATAGGAAAAGACATGGAGTTGAGACACTCCAGACAATACAAATAAGAAGTAATGCTTTGGCTATACTTTCCCCTTTTTTTCATTAGCTTCCCCTTCAGATTTCTAAACAGCAACTCTGCACAGACCAATAAATCTGTGTTCTTTTGTGTTGATATGCCAAATAAACTGGTTTTTAAACAGATATTTCAGACTTTTGGCAGCACTCTTCACTGTTGTGTGTTTAAGTGACTAAGTGGGTAAAAAACTATGTAAAAAAAAAGTTTTACTTCAACATAAATTCATCTTAGTTTTAAACTTTAAAGACAATCAAACACTTTACAGGCTTACAAACTGTTGCTTTTACACATTTATGAGCACCACAGCTTGTCAGTATGAATTTTTTTTAAAGTTCCGAATTCCCGAGCCGAACAATGCAAGCTTTTGAATCAAATTTCTTTCTGACAAGGTGCAACCTTAAAAATCAAAGATAATGATGATTTCAAGATAAAAGAAGTACATCTGATTAACTAATTTAATGTATTTAAGCATATAGCAAAATTGAGATAAAATCTGTGAAGCAAATGTGTAAGATTGAGATGGTTTGGACACTTTGAGAGGAAGGACAGCAATTATGTTGGTGAAAGGATGCTGAGATGGGAGCAACCAGGAAAGAGGCCGAGAAGAAGACCAAAGAGGAGGTTCATTGATGCGGTGAAGAGGGACGGGAGACTGGATGATGTGAGTAAGGAGCATACTTAGGAAATGGTTTAATGGATGCAGATTTAGCCTTAAAGGGAGCAACACAGATATAAAAAAGAGAAGAGTAGAAGAATATTTTGGAGTCTATATGAATAGATCCTGTTTGCAGAAAAGTTAATTTAAAAAAAGAGAAAAGTTTAAGGAAGTTTTTCAAACTCACTGTCCAATCAGAGCAATCAAACAAATGTATGGTTTGAGCTATGGTGGAAAACTAAATCAGGCACAAAAAAAATTACACAAAGCAAAAGTTAGCAAACAGTCTGATGAGAATTAGTTAAGTTAGCTGAGAAACAATCAGAACAGTTGGACAAAATCACACAGACTGTACTTGTAATGTTAGCATGGAATCACTTAAAGGTACAGAAACCTTCTGTAGTTTCTGTTTTTTTTCCTGAATTATAATACGAAAAGATATCCTTTGTTACAAGGGTGTTTTTTGTGTGCGAAATAACTGAATCAAAGCCAATCTCACAGTCTCACAGAACTTCAAGCTTCCCAGGATCACATGTTCAGAGCTTCGTGATATCTAAGGGTTTCAGACTCTCCCTGGAGGATCCAGAGCAGGGCATAATAATGACGTTGAGCCAAAACTAACCATTGCTGACAATACATGTTTAACTTGAGCTGCACACTAATCCACAATGGAAACTAGAGTTAATGAACTAAAACAGTTTGATTGCAGCTTGTACAATCTTGATAAACACTGTAACTTTGTATTTAGTTGTCCTATACTGTTCTTTATTTCATGTCTAAATATCATATACCAAACATTTGTATTTGCAGCTGTGTAGAATTACTTTGAAAAATGATATAAAAAATCCCAGTACAAAAAGAAAACATTTTTGCTGCTGCTGCTACTTATGATAATAATAAAATAATAATAATAATAACAATAATACATATTATTATAATAATTATTATTATAAGCATTATTACTCCCACTTTGTTTAAGGCTTCTTTGTATAGATTTTTTATAACAGTTTTAGTATACAAAATAACAAACGGATTAAGATGTAAAACGTTCTGGTCCAAAAAAACTAAAACAAAAGTTCAGCTGGCACAATTGGTGTAAAGGTTATGAATAGTTAAATATATGCTCCAAATGTGTTGTTGCTGTACCTAGATTTTAGAAATACTGCATTTATGTGTATTTGTACTTATATAATTCCAATTTAAAGTAATTCTATTTATATTTTTACCTGTTGGTGATGGATATTTAAAAACATAAACATCAGAAATTGCAGAACAATATAAAACATTTAAAAAATTCCTATAGTAAAATAGGAATACAATTCATTCATGACCATACTGAAAACGTCATTTGAAAGCGCACAGAAGAAAAGGTGTGACGTCATTTATCTGCGACATTGTCCAGTCGGTATGAGAGCAGGGAGTTCAGCAGCATCCCTGGCGCTTGTATAGGAGCTTTAGAACGGATTATTGTTAAAAGCTGACGAGCAGCTTGGTCTCTCCGGGTGTGCTTTTCCTCATATAATCATCGGACGTCATCCTTTGTTGCTCAGTGGAAAAAACGAGCCAATGGTTCGATGGAGACACTTAGTTTGAGGCAGCTGCTAACGTTAGCGGTGTTTTACTAGCCAGCTAACAACACGAACTCGGGATGTGGAGGCTAGTTAGCTGCAAATGCTAACTTGTTAGCTTCGTTTAGTTAGGTGCGAACTAACTGCTGCTGGGAGCTGAAACGACTGAGGAGCTTCTTCTACCTCTAAGGTTTACTTCAGAAAACTTTAAGGATATATCCGCTTGGATTCCTGGCCACTGGGGGTTGACAAGAGACCTGTCCCGCCTATGTCACCAGTTTTCAGGTAAATACAGCTCAAAGCAGGATAACAAGTGTGTGTTGTGCTCTGATAGTTGGACCACTGGACAGGGGCCTAGCATTGACTGGGAACACAGCTAGCAATTTACTTGCGTGCAGCCTGTTAGCATCGCTAATGCTAGCCAACTCAACGCTGCTGCTAAAAGTGTAGCTTGTTTTGGACGAAACTGAAAATGACAAACCAGTTTAGCAGGCGATAAAGAAGTTTAAGTGACCTACTAGATAATATGGTTCAGTTTGTCACGTTTGAGTTTATTTTTCTCGCTAAATATGAGCTTTCCCTAAACGGCACTTTCTTTACCCTGCAAAGTCAGTGCCAAAAGCACCGTGTTGTTACCATGGCGAACCGCGTGTGCTCGACAGCTTCACCTTTTTTTTAATCATTAAAACCAACTTTTTTATTCACATATTCTATAGTAGAGGTGATAAATTAATTCATACAAGTCTGCAAAATCAGAAAATATCCTATTTTATCATGGTTTCAACCAAAATTGTAAACAGAACACATGCATTAGTTGGTGCTGCCTGTTAAACTTTAATATTTAGAATTATTAACGGATTTGTACTTTTTAGTCATTAATAAGCAGGATCAAAACACAATATTTACTATTAACAAGCCTGCATAGTGCGGGGAAATACTAATTAAGAAGTCACTGTTCATACTGAGTAAAAGCTCACAAACATAAACAGATGAAACACGTTTGCACAGTAATAGCTTGTTGTTAGTTTCTTTCCTTTTCTCTGTAGACTAAGTTCTTAAGATTTTAAATGCATGGACATTTAATCAGCCATTTTTTGTTTTAAAGTCCAGTACAGATTATCTGAAGGAGATAGCCAACATACAGAATTGTAGATAAACTTCAAACCAACAGATTATTGATTTAAGTTCTTAAAGACCTAACTGAATAATAAGCATCTACTACATGATTAATTGATCAACTAGGTTAGATGTTGTTCCAAGGAGTCCTGACAGATTATATTATAAAATAACATTGTCAAATAAATCTCTGCCATGCTTTTTGTATTCAAAATTAATCTGCAAAGAAAAATGTAACAATCAATTCTGTTCTTTGCTATCCAGTGGCACTTTTTGTCCAAAGTAAACCATGTTCTATTAAGAATACTTAGGTAGGCTTTATGTTAAAATATTACTTGCAGGGTTCTTTGAGGGTTTGTCTTGGCGTGTAAAGCCTAGACAGAGTTCTCATAAAATACAGAATAACATTTGTCTATATTTAAGCAACAAAATCATCTGGTAAATCAAAGTATGTTTGTTTTTGATAAAACTTCTCATTAAAGGCAGTTAGTTTATCCGTTTTTAAACACTGAATTTGACGCGTCACTTGTACTCTTGAAATGCTAATGTAAATACAAGATGCTTTCTCACGATGGTCACGCTATGTTGGCAAAGAAAAAAAAACATGCTTCCTAAAGGAGCGCTGTTCCTCTTCAGCAAGTCACAGGCCAAGTAGGTGTTATAGCTCTAATTTGTTGTATGCTTACTCTCTGGAAGGTGGATTCTCTGAAAGTGTTAGTCTGTTACTGTCCCATTTGGTGCTGCATTTGACCTATTCTCATGCATTCACACAATGCTTTTCCCCCCTTCTTTTGCCACCTCAAGGTGAAAAGAAATGGTATGTCCTTCTGTGATGCTGTAATTCACAGAGCAAAGCGATTTAATGCTCAAGTTGTGTGAAATTGGCTTATAAAACAACAAAAAACGTTCCTTTACTTTTATTGTGTCCTTTCTTATTTGTTTCTTTAAGACAAATCTTTGTCCAAGGGTGTTTTGTGTGAATTGCTTCAGATAAAAAAGTGAATGCCCAAAACACATAGTTCAGCAGTTGATTGTTTTGTTTTGTTTATGATTTTTCATATTTTTGTTACTTTTTTATCTACGTTAAAAAAGTTAATACAATTTAGAGTAAAAGTTGGAGGCCTTCTTAAGCATTCCCAGTTTTTCATACTAAATCAACTTTCTAGTTATACATTTTAGATGATGGACAGTATTCAGACTTCACATATAACTTGTTGAAGCTGAGAGATGTCAGAAATATTACTTAAAACTGCACAGTGGATTGATTCAAACAATTGTTTCTCTGCAGTAGTTTTATTTGACATATACATATTAGTATATAGGTCATGGTCATGTCTGGTATCATTATTTGTTCAATTTGATCATGGAAGATTGATTTAGTAAATACCTAACCAAAGCAATTTTTTTATAGTAAACGAAGCACTGATTAAGAATTACGTTTTTGTTTTTTGGTTTTTTTGTAGGAAGAACTAATACATACCTGATGAACAGTTAAATTTCTCTTAACATGTTTTCTTGTTCCTCCTCTTAACATGTTTGAGGCACTGGTTATGATTTGAAAAAGGGACAGAGCACATGGATCAATAACAGAGCTGGGCGATACCTCGTAATATCTATTATATAACAATATTGTTTTTACATGAAAACTAGGTGAAAGCAATATTGCCTCCTACACCCAATGTGCTGTCAGTTTGTGTATTCTTTCTGATTATCCCACAGCTTATGTTGTGAACACAAACTGTCCCTTCCCTTACTCATAAGTCATGAATGTGGCAACATCTATGAGGCTGCAGGTAAACTTACAGGACTTCCTTGTTGTCAATCAAATACTTGAGTAAGGAAATTGAAAAACATGATTTCTTTAATTAAGACTTTGTACAAAAAGGCAAGCTTCAGGCAGAAAATGTTCTGATATTAAATCAATATTTAATATGGACAATCTAAACATTTTATACTGCTCCTACAGCCCAGAGTGCATGGATGAAAAACGCTTGTCTTTAAGGTAATAGGATGAGGAAAAGAAAGTTTCCTTTGAAATTGGGGATAGCTTTAGCCACATTTATATCCCAAATTTGAACCCAATCTGTTTGATTACTTTTTGTGAGGTACTAACTTATCCATCTATGTGTTTGTCTGGAGACCCAAAACTATTTTTCCAGATCCGCTGCCACAGAAATATCAAAGGTAAAACCATTGACTGTATAAGAGAACTGGATTGAGGGACCTTTTCCCTCCTTTTGTTTTAAACAAAAAAAAAACTGCTGGCTCTAAAAAGCCAAATCCCATAAGTGTGTAATGAGAAATAAACAGCTATTACTTTTTCGTTATATATGTCAGAATAACCATTCTTGCTGTGCTGCCTTTTTTTGTTGTTCTTGCTAATCCAAAATTTTCCCCCCGTAACATTATTTATTTATTTCAAGTTATTCAAGTTATAAATTGGCCAATCAGATGCCAAAATAATACCATGTGCTGCCCGCTGGCCCCCACCTTGAACTTTCTAAAAGGTTGACAGATTTTCCTGAGCCAGCTTTCACTGGAAAGGGGCGTGGACTTCTAATTTGTTTGCTAATGATTGGCGACAGCAGTTCTCATAGAAACTTTGATTTAAACCGACTCGGACCAATCGTTGTGTACTAACGTTGCCTGACTCTCCAAATGGCGGCATCTGTATCACACAAAAATGGGGACTGAATTAATTCTTTTGGTTGGAGCTAGAAGGAAGCCATTTTCTAAAGGTGACCTCACACTTAGTCGGTCCAGTTCTCATATACAGTCAATGGAATGAAACGGAAAAGTGGGTGGGGCTTCAAAAACCAGTTCTATGAAAGTCTCAACAAGTCAGTATTGATTTTGTCTCAACTAACTATGCAGTTCCATGTGCTTTAAATAATTTTATTTGACCTCACTAGCTATGTCTTGCTCTTACACCACACTAGAAACAAGCAGTCTTCTTATGTAGCGTGCCTTTGCAGAGTAATGCTTTTTGGTCAGTCATTTCTGTGCCGCTTTCCTCTGCTTTGAATGCACACTCAGACTACCGGAGATTTCTTAGAAGAATGTGGGATTCCTCCGCAGTTGTGAAAGACACTCTGCTCCACATCTGTGAGGCACAACAAGCATCTTAATAATTCAGAGCTGTGCCATGTTGCTCTGAGCTGCTTAATCAACAGGAAAAAAATCTCCTAGTCATATCGCTTTGTTGTGGTCCAAACTGTGACAGGACAAGAAGAAGAGGAGCTTTAGTAGAAAAAAAAGACAGCCGGTTTAACTGTGCCACAGTTCCCAATAAAATCAACAAATGTAAATGAAAATACTATGCTGATTATGAAGAGCATTTTGTTTTTTCAATGCCAACGTGCTGTTTGACAAAGGCTGGTTGTTGAGCTGTTACTCAGCAGCAGCTATCAAAAAAAGTTTCGCCCATAGAGACTGTTTAGCTTCTGAAAAAGTCTCTTCTGCTTAATAACTTGTGTAACATTCAGACCTGTCATTAGAAGAGTTAAAAATGGCTGTCATGTCCTTGAGTTATGACTGATGACCTGTATTGGAGGCAATGACAAGTTTAGGTGCAGATGGATTGATGTTTGGTTTGTAATGCATGTATCATGAGAAGACTGCAGCTTTCCACTTAGAGCAATCTACCAAGATCTTGAATGTTTAATATTTTATAGAAATAATATTGATGTATGAACCCAAATTTTTGACCTTTTTAGTAGTGTTTTTTTTTTTTTTTTAAATCTTACTGTTTGTTTGGCTAGACAGGATAATATAAACCCAGAAAGTATCTCCAAACAAAAGTAATTTTCATCAGGAGTTGGTTATACATGGGCACAAACACTCCAAGCAGTACTAAGGCCACCTGTAGCCAATCAGAGCACAAAATTAACACTTATCAGTCACCAATTGCGAGCAAATTTTTTTCACTGTTGCGAGTAAAAGTTGGAGGGCTTCTTGCCACATGGGGAGTAAATTCTTACTGCAAATTAGTCATGTTTATTAGCCTTCCTTTTGGTGAATCTTTTTAAAGTCTTCTCCACTGTACACAACAAGACATCACTTCTGCTAATTCACATCCTTGTAGTGTTTAGCTGATGAACCAGCAGGACATGTCATGATTTTTAACAGGATCCAGTCAGAACTGAAGAATAAACTTGCTGGATGTACCGCAGCAGTCAGAAAGTTCAATAACAAGTGTTGATTTGGAGATGGCGGTGTCTGACTACACTATGACCCTGATGCTATGCCAAGGAGCTGTTCCGTGTGTTGCCAGAATGCGGCCACAAACCGGTTTAATGTCGGACAGTTTGTCACGGACTGGAGTTTAATATGTGGCGGATAAATACAATAAAATCAATGAATAGGACATTTATATGTAAGTTCTGAATACAATAATGGACATGAACTCACTGTGTTTGAAACTTTATTACCAGTTCTTCGTAGCATTATAGAGTCTGTGTTGTGCTGATAGAAGAAACTAAAGAAAACAGAAAGTCCCTTTTTGTGATAGGAAATGAAATGCTTAATCGATGGTGTGAAACAGAAAAAAGTACAAAGACCTGATTTAAAAAAAAAAAAAAAAAACAACAACAACCAAGGTGTTACTTAGAAACATTTTCTTTAAAAAAACAAGCAAAAGCAACCAAGATGTTTTCATCCTATGTTTTAATTATGTTGTGGGTTCCTCTCTGTTTACAATCAACATATCATTTTATAAAGCAAAAAACCTGCAGTTTTTCTGTGTAAAATAATGTAACAATTTGCCCTATAAAAAATGCTAGGCTGTTAGATTTGTTTTTTTCTATCTACAGGCCTCTGCCTCTAGCACCAAAACTAAAATTAACTGCAGTGGAAATAGAATTTTATTTTTCAAAATAAAAGGAATGAATATTCGGGAACTATAAGTTTACTCAGTTGAATACATGAAACTTTTTTTTAAATAATAAAGCATTTCTGTCAAACGAATCTGCATCGTTACAGTGATGATAAATAGACAAAATCAAAATGTCTGTGTTTTATTGTCTGTTTTTTGGGTTAGTCTACAGATTCTGTAAGAATCTTAGCTGTGAGCCTCAGCCCCGGTGTTACTATGTTCAACTCATGAGTGCACAGTTACACACTAGCAATCATGTCCCTAGTTGTGACCGCTGCACACACAGAACAATATACACTTATGTTCTAAGTTGATGAACAAACATAAATAAATAAAAACCAGCCCAGATTTGGTTTTGTTACCCATTTCAGCTGAGCCTTTTACATTAAAAAGTTCTAATAACTTTTTATTGTCAAGGAACCAGCCAAAAGAAATGATTTTTGAGCCCGTTCCTCACACTGAGGATGTTTAACTACACTGGAAAGAAAGTGCAACTGTTAAAATGGCGGGGAAACTCTCAGCAGAGCCAGACTCTGTATGGATGGCCTTTTGCCTTGATCTGTTAGGGTATGATGGGAAAGGCAGGAGATAAATGCAGCAACTCTGATTCAAGTTGACTTTAACAGTGCTAGAGAGTAAACGGAGAGAGGAAATGTCCCAAGTGAGGGAAAACGTCTCACAGAAGTCCAAGTCTCTGTAGCAAGCAATTTTATTAATTCAATTGTGAACATGAATTTAAAAAGCATGTACAGTATGTTGGTCTATAAAGTTATTTATGTTTTAGGGGATTGTATTGAGCAGTATTGCATTTACTTTTAGTAGCCAATGGTTTAAGGAAAATTTCACATAAAAACGACAACTTTAGATACAAAACTTAACATGAGTGAAAGAACTTTATCTTTTAGCAAAGGACTTGGCATAAGCCAGTTGTATTTGACCGTTACCAAATAAATAAAAAAAATGTTTAAATTCAGGCATTTATTTTCAGTATGGCCTTTTATTTACATATTTAGCCCTTCTATGAAATTTAAGTACATTTCTTCATACATAAACATTTGTATGCATTTGATTTTAGTTTTAGATGGAAGAAAAAGGAAAGAAAAGATTGTAAAAAATATTATTTTTATTCAGAAAAGAGTTTAGTCACGGTAAGACATCTTTCCTTGGAGTTGATCTGGTTGGGTTCCCACAGATGGACGGACACGAACAGCTGGCAGCTCAGTTAAAGTGCCTGTAAGTCAATTAGGGAGGATAATCCTCAAAGGAAAGTTCAGTCAATCAGTGTGTTTACCTGCACTGGAAAGGCAAACTATAGTTACTATTCAACTAAACAACTGAAATAAACAACACTATTACCCCCCTCCTTTGTTTAAGTTAACAGCCTGACATTGCTACAAAACTTGGCATTTTACATAGTATGTCCAGTGCTGCTCAAAATTTGGTGAAAAAGTGTTCAATAATACTGTTAAAGTATATTTTTGATTTAACGCCACATACTAACTCCTGTGCTTTCAAAAATTTGAATGAAGTGAATCTTGATTAATTTAGCAGTAGATATTAGGATAAGCTGTTGCTTATGGCGTTTCATGACTGCCATTTATGGAGTCCTATACTGTTCATAATTAAATAAAAAAATATTTATTTAAATAAATAAGTATGACCACATGCAAATAAACACTCAACCAATAAATCTCTCATAAATATATAAAAAGATCTTGAAATTGTGAAAAACATGCGCACTGATTTTAAATTAGCCATTATATTATTCAATATATTTCATTTTGCTTTAAAAACCTGTTCATTATTTTAAAACAGCATTTGAAAATATTCATTTTAATCATGTGGAATATTATTATAATTCTACGTCTTTTTTCAGAACCTCGGATTTCAAAATCAATTTTTTCCAAAGTAGCTTTGTTTTTATTTCATGTTGCTGTTTTTCACAATGGTGTATTTATTTCATGAAGAGCTTTTTCAGGAGGTTGAGTCTGTCTGTGAATCAAGCTAGACAAGGCGGAGACTCTTTTGTGATTGGCTACTCCTTTACTCAGACATCAGCAGCAGCACCCAGACTACATCAATCGAAGACGCTTCAGCGAACATGACGGCGCAATGCACACCCCTCAACACTAGGGGGAGTATGCACCTCTACACATCCACAGTGTTACAATTTATTGGGCAGTTTTGGTTCTAAATTGGCTTTGGGCGAGTGTGCATAATTCGGCTGATTTTGTGGTCGGTTCAGCAATTTTCATCTTCTCATGAAGATCTAGTAGTGGCCTAAGTTAGGCTGGGTGGCTGTTGGAGTTCCACTAAGCTTCTATGAACTGGAGTTCCCTGAACGCACCATGCCGCGTGTGGGAGGAGCTACCGCTTATGTTTTTAGCCTGATAGCCACACGGAGCGGTTGCCTGTGCTTATCTCAGCAACAATGCATGGATGCACAATGCACACGGAGTGTTAAAAGATCAGGTTCATTTTGAATAGTTCTACATGATAACAATGTGTCCATGTTTGAGTTCATGAGATCATCCCAGAGAGTCTCTGCTTCAGGTCCTGCAGTCAAACTACGTCTAAATTACGTGTAAATCAGAGCGCCCAGCCAGCGCAAGAGTGTGGGTGAGCGCAAGTTAAGGGTCTGTTGCTCAGTTCCCCGGAAAAGTAATGATAGAAAAAGGTTTCAAAGTGTAGAGACTGGTTCTTTTAAGCCACTCTGAAAGCGTCCGAACGGGGACGTGAACCCCAAATCAAACCCCTGATCTCAGCTACCTTTTCCGACCATAGTCAGAAACGTCATCGCAGGAAAGGTTCAACATTTTCCCAGAGAGGGAAAAATAAAACCAGAGGACCTGATCATTTATAATCAAAGTCTCAATGAAAATAGAAAAATAATCATAAGGTTCAGGAGGCCCGAGCAGGCTTGTTCCGCTTTCCGCAGTTGCCTCGTCTCTGCCGACTCTGTCGGTCCGGGCACGATGTGACGTCAGACTGGATCTGTGAGCTCAGACAGCAGAGCTGTTAGCTGCAGAGCAAAGGAGAGCTCTGACTGAATGGTGTGAGAGTCGGGAGTGTTTCAACGGGGAACTTCGAGACGTGGACGACCGGAGCTCCTCTGTGGTTTGGTCCATACAAACCCTCAAACTACAAAAACAGAGTGGTCCATGTTTGCAACTTCCGCCGCAGACAGATTGTTTGTTTCTATTTGATCTTCCAATGTCAGCAAAGCCGCGCGGATACCACTGAAATATGTCGTCTCTCTGACTGGCACACCGCTGAGCGGGTATCGAGTAATATGAGTCAATTTCCGTGGATGAGCCAATGAGCGTTTAGATCCCGCCCACTTTCACTGATTGACAGACAGACCTATTCTCCTGAAAAAGCTCTTCATGAAATAAATCAGTCATTGTGAAAAACAGCAACATGAAATAAAAACAAAGCTACTTTGGAAAATATTGATTTTGAAATCCGAGGTTCTGAAAAAAGACGTAGAATTATAATAATATTCAACATGATGAAAATGAATATTTTCAAATGCTGTTTTAAAATAATGAACAGGTTTTTAAAGCAAAATGAAATATATTGAATAATATAATGGCTAATTTAAAATCAGTGTGCATGTTTTTCACAATTTCACGAGAAATCAAAAGTTAAGTAAGACACCTATGTAACTAACGAACAAACAGATATAACTGTATGTATAAACATACACAAATAAAAAAATAATAATATATGAAACAAAATTTAAAACCAATAATTTAAAAATTAAGCAGTAAAACAAAGATTCATTGTATATGAAATGGGTGAGATGCTGCTCAATTGTTAGCATTTGTTAACCACATGCTAATACACAATTCCTGTACTTTGAGTTGTGTAGTATCTCTGTCTTGGGCTAACTAAAATGTACATGTATATTTACCCAATAAAGTGATTTTTCACATGAGAAAAACTTGCTGCACTTTCTAACCTTGGTCTTGAGCCGTTCGTTAACGTTTGAATCCACGTTACATCTGCTGTTTTTTATACTATTAAAGCGGCCTTAAAAAAATGAAAGTTCTGCCTCGCCAGATTTGACAGGAGCACCGCTCAGTTAGGATTGCAACTGTCCAGCTACAAAATGCGGGGTCGCTCTGTTAGCATTACGCTTGCGCAGTTGTAAGGTTCGCTCACTCAGTTTCTGAAAACACTCGCTCAGTTATCTTTGCGCTCGTTCAATTGATGGCAGCATTGAAACGCCATAGTTACTAAGCCATGGAAAAACCCTTCTTGGCTGAAAAGTTCATAAAAGTCACCGCTCTCTTTTGAAAAGTTTCTGTTACATTTAGGTTATTTTGGTGAGCTGCTGTGTTTTGTTGTAAAGTATTGATAGAGGGCTTTAGGCTTTTGGGTTGTTTGATCTTTCTTTATTTTTTGGCTAAGGCGAAACTATAATCAAATGTGATCCTTTTGTATTTAGAAGGATTTTCCAACACTTCAGTACTGACAAACTTAAAAGTATGCATGCTCCTGACATCGTTTTGATTATGAACTAATTAAAACACATTTTTTAATTGGTTTGTGATTTAACAAGATTACATAATACATTATCTCAAAACGTTGCTTTTATTATGTAATTTAGTTACTCTATGAGGCTTGCCTTTCAAACAAATACACAAAGAAACATGCACAAAAAAACATTTTATGAACTTTTCCTATCAGTGCACACATTTTCAATAGAATATAAATGGTACAAAATAATTTAGTTTGTGTGAGACTTGTTGCTGCTGAACATCCCCTGCAGCCAGGCTGAATTTACTAGCCAGCTGATGTTGACAAAATATGATCTTTATTACCTTGAAACTCAAAAGTATTGAGACAAATTGGTTGATATTTAAAAGTATTTAAGGGTTTATTCAGACAGGGAAAACCGTTTGGTCTGGACCCAGTCCACTTAATTTGGTCCACATCGAGCTCTGAACCTTGTATTTGGTCTTTATTCGGACTGCCGTCAAGTGGCCTTTCCTAATTCGAACCAAAGGTTGTCAAGCTTAGCTGGCAAGTGGCTCAGGCGGTAGAGCAGGTTGTCCAATAACCGAAGGGTTGGCGGTTCAACGCCCGCACCCCAAATGTATCAGTTATGCCTTTGTTACCACAAAAATTAGCTTCATTGTCATCCATTGCTTCACGGCCTCTTACTGTATTGAGTCCAGAAAAAAAGCTGTTCAACATCTGCTTTTTGGACAGGTGTTGGAAGTTCAGCTGCAATGCTGAGTGCAGGAAATTGTTATGATGCCTGATCTCTGTGGACACAATCCACACGAACACCTCCACAGAAGAAATGCCCTGAAATAAAGCAAAAGTTAAAACCATAAATATTTGGGCTTTAAATCCAATCATTTTGAGTTGATGACATTATTACAGTCTATATTCCTGGAAAATGACGACTAACAACATTTAAATGCATTTATATACATACAACAATCCTAGCACATTCAACATTTTGAAAAAACTGGAACAATATTCATCCATACTGGTTGAAATTTAAATTTGTTGTTACATTTGTAGAGGTTGTTTACATACAAACAGACATCTGGGTGTAGGTACTTATATTCACATCGACTATAAAGTATTTTCATTATCAATATTACATTATTGGCAACTAATAAAAATCCGGTGACAATAAAAACAATTGTTTACAGTATATTAGAAGCAGATGGTTGTAAATGAAACAATAATCACTTTTTATGGAGTTTTCATCATCTGTTGCTTTGTGGAGAAATGCACCGTTCTCTTTTTTTTATCTCCACTTTTTTGTGCTTTTTTTTTTAAAATTCAAAACTGATCAGATTGACTGAATTAAGGTTCTGTTTGTAGCTGTGATTTTCCTAATTTCATTTGGACACAGTGCCTTCACCCTTATTGGTGGCCCTGTGCAACTGGGGTTACAAATGAATGAAAGATGACATCAAAATAATATGGTCACATGGTCAGTTAAAATGCCAGAGCTGGTGGTGCTAATAAACTTGTCATTTGTGGCTTTTATCAAATTCCCTGCAAAAAAAAAAATCTTGCCTCACTACATTTTCATTTTAGCCTCTCATAACATTTAAATGTGCTTTAATGAACGTTCCACCGTAAAAATTGCATGTGCATCAGCTGTTATTTTGTCCCACAATTATCACATGTCAAACAGCTGGATGGTCTGAGCATCTGTTAGTTTTCTAGCTTAGTGTCAGTATTTAGTTATTTTTTAATGCCTGCTATCATTTTCCTAGCAGTTCAGGATATGCAACAAACTTCCCAATTTTCTGAAAGTTATTGAACCAAACAAAATGTTAAAAAAATTGTACGGCATTGAAAGAATTGTGGAACTCAGAGAGGATTTTGGGTGTTGAATTATTTTACATAATCCAGTATTGTGTGGGATAAAACGATAATTAAATATATCATGATAGAACTTTTTCTCAATAGAATAATGAGCCTATTACAATAGACTTATTTTGAAATGTCACAAATTAACACTTGCCAGTTGTGGGCAAGTGTTAATTCTCCTCTTTTGCCGAGTAAAAGTTAGAGGGTTAGTGGTCACATGGCGAGTAAATGTTTGTGTAAACATCAAGCTAAAGCAAACTGTGCAGGAGGCTTGTTCCTTCTAAAACAGGAAATACCACCAACCTTTTTATCACCTGAAGTGGACCTACCAAGCATGCTCAATCGCAGACTGAAATGAATGATTATTCTGCTAAGACATTATATGGTAACATCCAAATACAGCAACAAAATTAAATTAGGTATATTTGTATAGAATAATTTAATATTTTCCATACATTCTTACTGCTTGGGCATTGAAAACTGAGAATTATCAACCTAAAGCTATGAGAGGAAGGTAATTGTTAAAACGCACATATATGTTGAAATGCAAAGAAGCAAAAAGACATGTCACAGTTGGAAGAAGTATGTTTTTCAGTTTATTCTGCCATTTTATTAGTATATGGGTAAACCAGCTATGACAAAGCCACCTTGGTTCAACGAGTTCTTGTGCTTTTTTTACTTTATATTCTCAGCTTTTGATTAGCTTCTGGGTGTTTTCTATTCAATTGGTGTCAAGAGTTGTAACTTATGTATTCTATAAACTCAAGTGTGTACTTCAGCCGCTAAATAATTAATTTCAAGCAGGTGCACATGGGTTAAAGGTAAAGTGATAGGACACATGCTGCTGCATTTTTAAAGTGTGGATTGGCACTAAATAACAAAATGCCAACATTGTCCTTCTCAAGAAATCTTACTCTTGTTTCAGTCAACGGAAAGGGGACAGTTGATACAGAGTTTGAATAATTTATGATCAAGGTGAAATTTTTATTAAGTCAAACTTCTATTCTAATGTTATATACCTTAATTCCTGTGGTTATTGCTCAATATTTTACACACTTGATATTCAGCAACTGGAAAATATTTTTTGTGCAGTTTGAAATGACTTGTGTTTCATAGAAGCTTTGTTTTTTTTTTTTCCAAGGAAGGTTTGATAGTTCTTTTAACCTTTATTTTGTTCTGGTAGACTGTTGTATTCTATTTTCAAAAATTGGTTGGCAGGAAATTTGTTTATTTGCCTTAACCACTTCAAGATGAAAGTAGTTGGCAGTACTGTTACCAATACTTCTATTGCAAGTTTTAAGTGTCTTCTAACAAAAATGTAAGCCAGCAAAAATATTGTTTAACCAGAGAGGAGAAATTTGGACCGATTTCTTACTAGCCAAAAGGCAGCATGAACTGCAAAGCCTAAATCATCGTATAGAAAAAGTCAACGCTGTATTTCTGTTGTTGTGACTAATAAAATATATTTATAATCTGTGGTTTTAAATATTTAAGATTTTAAATAACCCCATAAAATTATAAAGTCTGATGTTATACAAAATCAAGTAAAAAATGTTCTAATAACATGACTACTTTAGTGCACCATCATCTTTTTTTCTTTTGTCAGTGCATATAAACATGACAATTGTGGTTTAGGATCCAATATTAAAAAACATCTAAATATGTTTATGCAATTATATACATTAAAGACTTTGCCTCTGAACAAGGCAAAGTCTTTTGCTGCACAAGAGCTAAACACTGTTGTTCAGCAAAAGGTGAGACAATGTGCTTTGACCTTTATTCTAAGAATGAAGAATTTTGACAGGCGAATGAGCAAAATGATGGTAAAGGTTTTAGCCATGCTAAATATCTGCATTTTAAATTTAGTTTAAAAATCTAGCAAAATAAATATAATGAACGTAAACTACACATCAATTATATTCAAATTATTTGCATTTTTTTCTAAGCCTGAGAGGAACCAATGTAACGATAAAAGAGCAGCATATGGCTGTAGGAGTCCCGGGTTGCAGAGCCTTGGTTTATGGTAATTGGTTGAAGGATTTGTTTGGGCTCCAGTGGCGTGAAGCCCAAAGGAGGGTTGTCTCACCACAAATGGGAAAGCATTCCCATGTATGTCCTGATTTCCTGCTTGATACTTAGTATGAGAACCTTTTGTGGAAATGTGCAGCTGCTGCCAAATGTCTTAAAGGGCCTATACCATGCAAAATCAACTTTTTGAGCTTTTAGGTGTATTATAAAGTTAATTCCTCACAATTAACAGCCCCATAGCTGTATTCTAAACTATTGATGCATTTCTGAGTTATCCTCCAAAAACCTGCGCTCTGAGCACCAGCCCCTCTCAACCTACGAAATCAAACAGGCTCTCACGATGAGCAGACTATTGAGAACAGCCCCTTCCAGGAGGAGTGCACTGCCAGCACCGCCCCCAGGCTAACACACACCCACTTTCTCCGAGGGTCTAGCAGTCACCGGTCTCTAATAGTGGCTGGGCTCCTTTAAGACACACACACCCAGGGTCGCGCACACGCTATTTTTGTTGTGAGCCAGTATAGCAATGGCTAAGAACCGCTCATTTGATTAAGCGCTTACATCTCATGCGGTGGCATAAGCCAAAGAACATTCTGGTGAAGGAATCTGCACAACATTTCTGGGGTGGATCCTTAAGAGAATGGAGCAGAAAGATGAGTGATATTTAGAAGACTGCTGCAGAAAGAGGCAGACCGACTTCTTGGTGGAGGTTCAAAGAAAGTGAGCGACGAATTAGAGGAGCTGCTTTTGACATGGATTATTGAGCAAAGATGGAAAGGTGCGCGTGTCTCCAGGAAAGTGATCCACATGAAAGTGAAGAGGATTTTTGATACAGACATCCTTCAAGGAGAAAAGAAATATTCGCTAATCAGATCACAATACAATGTTCTCATCACTTCAATAAATCAATAGTTTAAAGTTTCTTCTTATGCAAAGGGCTGACAAGGTCTAGAAGGGGTGGAACCATCAAGGTCATTGACACGGCATCATTAAAATATGTTTGAGCATGTTCTGCTAAAGGCAGCAGGAGGTCTTGGAGTCATTTTAACTTTACCATTACCAAGAAGCAGACTGTCCCAATCCATGCCATCTGTAGACTATCTTACTTTTACAGTTTCTGTGGCACAAGGAGTGTCCCATCCACTGTCTCCATTGTTTAAATAAAACATATCCAATCTACAGTGCAATATTTTCTTCTTTAGCACGCTCTTCCTCAGAGTCTCATTTGTATTAAGTTGAAATGTCAAAAGCCTGTGGGATCCTTGTGTATGTGGTGTTTCTGGCTTCACTGAGGCTTTTCTTTGATCTGAACTACAGCCTTAAGTCTTCAAGAAAAAATATGCTAAGTAGATTTTTTTACTCAAATTTTTAAACTATATGCAGCAGAACATTTTGTATACCTGGCATGAAGACGTCTTCATCTGACGTCTTCATTTGTGTTCAAGTATGTTGCACACCTCGCTGCATTGTTTGTAGTTTTAATGTTGCTAGCTTAAATAATGCAATATATTGAAAATAAAATGAGGTAAACGGGCCAACAAACGCAGTCAACTTCATTAAATTAGCGGTATAGTATTTTTTATAGTAATAACTATATTTTTGGTCTGAGACGGCAACCTGCTGCTTTTTTACTAAACCCTGCTTTTGAAATTTTGAAAATGTGTGTGTCCTGCAATAAATGACGTCCTCTACATAAAAGTAAAAACCACCAGTATAGTTTAATAGAAACAGAATTGTGCGTCTCTTCTGTTACTTTTGTAAACAAGAAAATGGAACAC
Organism: Oryzias curvinotus; assembly: GCA_023969325.1. Taxonomy (NCBI): domain Eukaryota; kingdom Metazoa; phylum Chordata; class Actinopteri; order Beloniformes; family Adrianichthyidae; genus Oryzias; species Oryzias curvinotus. The sequence continues at coordinate 34,885,610 of CM043706.1, forward strand.
AGACAATTGGGGCACAGTACACTAACTGAAAAAAACATTGCATTGCGTTGGACCTGGAAATTACTGTATTGTCATTTGTTTTATAGAAATTTAATTGATGATATGTTGTGAACAATCATGTTCTAAAATCCGACTCACTGATGTTTGATTTTCCTGCTCCCCCTAGCTGCTGAATGTTAAATTTGTGTTTTGCCTTCCTGTGAAACCCTGCAGTGCAGTGAGTTTCCACTTTGTGGATCAATACTGAAGCAGTAAGCTGACACAATGAAAAGCAATATTCATAAATAATGAATAGGGAACCTTACCACCCTCCTCTGTCCTTTTTCTAAGAATGGAGGAAAATGTGCAGAGGATGGTCTTTACCCTGGTTATTTTTATTGTTAAACAAACATTTGGAATATGTAACTGATTCTTGTTACATGAACAATGCGGGGGTCACTGTCTGGGTTGAATTAGTGCTACTTGTATATTTTTTTACGACATTTCGGGCAATCTCACTAAGCGTGATTGAGCAAACACCAACAATGTGACATGTTAAATCTTGCATATTATTTATATAAAACAAGAGCTTTAGATTTTTAACATTTCTTATTTGACATCAGAAAAATCCATTCTTATATCAAATATATTGGTAATGAAAAGCTATTTTTACGTGTCTAATGGTTTAAACTGAACAAATATTTTATTTTAACATAAAATGATCAATTTTACAACAGAAGCAAACAGAAATGTTTTTTTTTTTCTTCCAAATTCTTAAATCAAAATCTGTTGAGTAAATTGAATAGCACAGAAGTTTGATTGTTTTCAATTTATTTCTGCAAAACAACAGTTTGTCTTCGGCGTTGTATCTTATTCATTTTCAACATGTATATCTATGTTGATTTTTAAACTTATGTTTCTAGTAAGCAGTTTCTCAGTTGTTAATTTAGAATAAGAAAAATACTGCTCAACTGCTACAGATCATCTATCTTGATTTGGCTATTACTATGGTGTTGTATAATTCATCTTTTCACACTCCTAAGGATATATTTCTAGTTTCTAACATCTTTCAGTGCTACATTTTTAAACCAGACAATTCCTGGCATTGATAATCTGATTGCAATAATCTTTTCTGTCAAATGTTTGTTATCTGGTGCGGTTCCTGAAACATCCATATAAAGGTGGATAATGTATGTGTAGTTTCACTACCTAATACCTTAGTCACAACTAGGGCTGAGTATCACCAATAATTTCCTGAATCGATTTGATTCGAATATACAGAATCTGGATCGATTAAAATCACGATTTTTAATTTTTTTTCTCGATCCAATTGATTCTCTTCGATTCAGTTATGGATTTACACAATTTACACATTTAGATAGATCTGCATAGAAATACTTTAATAATCTATAAATGTTTTGAAGTTATTCATACTTAGTCAGCAATGTATGTTTAGGTTGACTGAGCGTTAGCATTAGCCGTCCTATGGGATATTCCATTATACGTTAGCATCAAGCTAGCAGACTTTGGCTGTACTGCCCTCATGCGTTAGGTCACTGGAAAAGGAAGAGCATCAAAGATCAATCTCTACTTTTATGGATCAATGATTGATCTAATATGATTGGATCGATTCAGATTGATTAGTTGATTTTGTTAACCCAGCCCTAGTCACAACTATCCTTACAGTTAGATGCGGCGGTCTGGCTGCAGGTGAAAAATTGGCAAAATTGTACAGGCCCATAATAAGGTTGTTGACAATTTAGTGAAAAACCTTATTTTATAAGGGTATGCTTTTGGCGACAGACCGTAATGAATACGTATATGATGAGCACAGGTAAGTAAGGGTGAAGTGGGAGAGGCGCTGCAGTGCTGTATAGATTTTTCATTTCGATTCTCCGCAAAAACCTGCGGACTGAGCAAGGGGCTCCTGAATGCAGTTTAGGTGCTCCTTGTGGGTTCCTTGTGTGCAGCCTGACTGCTACAAATGAGGAAATTAGATAGAACGTAGTTTGTGTGGGCATCCACTGGATGTTCTACTGGACACTCAGGTATCACATGCACACCCCACATGTGTGGCAGGCAGAAATGGACCAATACATGGACCTCACTGTCGACTAGAGTGTGGTGTAAGAGCATCATACAACAGCATCACAACAGCTCTTTTTACTAAATCAATAGAACAATATTTTCATTTTTTTTAATTGTTATAAATACTAAGCAATCACATTTTAGGCTTTTAAGTATCAATCTGTTTAAAATAATATTGAAGAAATAAGTGTTGACATCTTGCCACTAGTGACAGATTATTGCATTAATAATTATGTCTACCATCCTGTCATCTCCAAAGTGCTTACCCAGTCTCCGTCCCTGCTGCATCTTAACTGTCTCCTCCTTATCAATTCTTCTGCTGTATGCAGAGTGGCTTTGATTTCTTACAATATTCTGTGCATTGCTTTCTCAATTAATGGAGCTGCTTGCAGATCAAATTTCAATTGGGAAAAGCACTTTTATCGGCAAGTCGGAGGAACTCAAGTATAAGTGGTTCACCGCTGCATCTGGCGTTGTGTGTGTGTGTGTGTGGGGGGGGGGGTAGTGGTGGAAGCTGTGTTGACAGGGGTAGCTTCCTCATTGCACAGTGGAAAGCCAGTGGAGGGAGTGCACAGAAAACTATGGGAGATGGAAGCCAGTAGTCACATACATAGCATCCTGTGTATTTTTTGCTATGTTTTGTGCATAGAGGGGAGTTTTGCAGAAGACCGGTTCTCCAAGAGAAAGCTTTCGCTTCTGACAGTTCAAATATAGTAGAAAGGGGAAAAAAGATCATTAAACTTTTTACTCACTTGAGTACCTTTACTATGGATTGAGGTGAGCATCTGCTTCCGTGTTGTGGTTATCTTCGTTGAAACCAGCCTGATCCTTGATGAAATACCTTCGGCTTAACGCTCTGTGGACTGTACTGCCAAAAATTCTTCAATCTTTATGAAAATTAAGGGACCTTGGAAGGACCAGGAAATCACTGGAGATATTTTGTATTTTCTTCTCTGCTTTAACTGCGGAACAGCTAAGTTACTAATGAACAATTTGATGTGCGGCTGTGGCTGCAGCATCATCTCCTCCCTGATGAAGAGGCTGGGCCGCACAGCTTGCTGCTCAGATCTCCTCTCCTGCAGTCACACCTCAGAGACGCTGCAACGTCTATCCACTAGCTGTCCACCCCGAACAAAGGTAACAATACGTACCTCCAAGAGACACAGACAACAATAACACCTAGGCAATTTAAATTTTTTGTGGCAAACGTGGGATCTTAAAACAGTTCATAGTTCAGTTTGTTTACCTGCTCTGAAACCGTTATAGTAGGTCGAAGATCTATGGTGCAACCGAGTAATTTATTTAACACAATTTGGCAGTTTTGAGGCCTTGTCAATGCTGTAGAAAACAGTCTGTAGAGTTGCTAAACCGACTGGGACCAGAGGTGTCTGTATACACTGGAGTTCTGAAACACACATTGCATCAGGTGTAAATGGGTTAAGTGCTCAGGCTTCATTCCCTCTGTGGTTTACAGTGATTGCTGTTCCTCCATAATTTAAAGAAAAGCCAATAAAAGCCAAACAAAATGGTAAATGCATCAGTGTATATATGTGCTTGTGTCAGCCTGTAAATGAGAGTGCAAATTGCTTCGTACTTGGGCTTTTATTGCATTACTGTAGTAGTTCACTGCCTTTTGTTGCACACAACAGTTTCGATTGTAAGCTGGTCTGAATGGGGTTTTAACTCCCAAATTGGAATTCCTTCTGACAGTTGGTCATTCTTCCAGCTGAAAAGCTTGGTTCTCTTGGTGTACAGAAAGCTATATGCTCTAATGAGAAATGATGGAAATCTACAAAGGAAAGTGTTTTGGCACAATTGAGTTGTTTCTTAGCAACAGACCTAAAGGAAAAGAGATGAGTGACAGTTTTAGATTGGACGTGTTTCTTTTTGTCAGACCTTTTGTGCCACTTTTTTTTTTTGCGTCAAAATGAATTGTTTTCCTGAGCCTAGTCTTTAACTGAATTTGGAAAAGATCTTCAGATCTTAAGTTAAGCAGTTTAAAGATTTAAATTTTACTTTCATCCACCAGGACATCACACTGTGCCGTCCTGAAATAGAGCCTTGGAATTAAGCACTTTTATATAACTGAAGACACATTTTTTTGGACAAACACTGTATTTCTAAGAAACCTAGCTGTTTTGTGTTGATTTTTTAAGACAAAAAATATTTTGCAAAAATATGTAAAAGTTCTGTAAAAAAAAAATTGCATTTAAATGTCTGTTTCAGCATGGAATTTGTTTTTTCCACATATCTGTTTTATAATGTAAGTACTATTTTAAAGGCTGCCTTTATTCATTTATCTGCTTAGTATATTGTCAACAGCTTTGTGTCTGGTTACCAGCCAACATATCCCCATTCCAACTGCTCTGATTACATAGATGTGATTCATTCCTACAATTTGAGGTTTTTAAGCTTCGGTCCTCACATTCTCTGATTATCATAGAGATTGAAGCAGAATCTTATTATGTTTGAAAAATAATGCAGATTTTATGTAATTTGGAAAATGTATGAATAAATTACTTAATTGTTATAATTTCTTTAAATATTTAACCTGTGTCAGTTTTGGAGAAGACGGTGCAGACCTGGGTTCTGTAGCTTTTCAGCCTAGCAATGGTTCTACTACAGCCCATACATCGATCAGTGTTTGACTGATAGAGTTAAAGACCCATTTCAATGAAAATAGTTTTTGGTGTTTTAACATGCTCTTGTGGCATTTTTCTGATGATAGATGACATATATAAAATAACTTAAGATGAAAACTTTGTTTCTGACTATTTCTTTGTTCAAATCGTTGTGAATCAGGAGCAGACGAAAAAAATGCAGTTTGAACAAGACCTTATTTGTGTTGATATGCTGAACGGGCCACAAGCTCCCTGCTCTGAGCTCAACAATGAGAGGGAAAGGGGGGGCGGGGTTGCTCCATGCAAGCGGTCCCACCCACAACTTATATAAAATTCTAATGAACTGCTGTCACTTGGCAGAAATTGTCGTAGTGAACAACACGGGTTTTTTGGATTGTGGCTAAAAACCACATAATCATAATAAAAAGACTACTGGGAATGCTTTTAAAAGTGATCAAAAAGTGATCCGATTTGGCTTTTTAAAAATGCTTTTCTGTTGCCTTTACATGTTACACTGGTCAAGAGAGGAGAAATGACATTTCCAGATTGAGGTCATCTGCTTCCTTGTCATGCAAGCTCAATATTGCATTAAGTAAGTTGTATTTTCGAACTCTTGAAGTTTTTTTATTGATTCATTAAAAAAATGTTATTGTGGCTGCAATAGTTATAAAATATTCAATTTTATTTTATTTGTACAGCCCAAATTCACAACAACAGTCTGCTCAATGGGCTTCGTACTAGTAATTGTAAAGTAAAACATAAAATTAAAAGGATCATAAATGCATAGAATTCAATAGGAGAGTACTAAACTTAACTGACTATACAGACTAAACTAAACCGGGCATCCCTGCCCTTAGACCCTCCTTCCGTTTATGAATGTTGTTTAAATATTCATAAACAAGATTTAGTTAGATTTGCATTCAGTCAATGTCTATGGAACTTGAACAGTACTTTTTAATGCAGGTTGAGATTATATGAATATAGCCTAATGTGTTGTTCGAAGCTGTCAATACGCACGTTTTTTAAGCAAGCACTTCAGAATGTATAGATCCCTTTCCACATCTTAAAAAAGGCACCATATGTTTTTAAGTGCACCATGTTGAGTCTGACTCTGGGCACTCGGCTTAACTGTTGTCTGTTTTCCACAGCTGTGGTTTTATCTGTGCAGAGCCAACTTGGCCACTTGACAGAAATCTCTATCCCTTCTCATTGGCAGCAATAACCAACAACTTTATGTTGCACTGGCACACTGCTGGCTGTTTGTTTGCACTGTTGGGTGTTATTTTGCTAACATCATAATCAAGTGAAAGCAGATGCATCGCTTTTCACTGCCTTTGTTTGCTTTTTTTCTGTGCTGCAAAAGCTTTAGCTTTGTTGCAAACCGCTTTTGGATTTTCTCTGTGTACAAAAAGCTGCCTTGCCTAAGTGAATTCACTGATGTTTATAATTAATGAAGAAACTATGTATTACCATTTAAAAGTTTGGAGACACACTATTTAAATCAGTGGGCAGCTGAATCCAGAATCTCGACATTTACCAACTGTGGCATCCATGTACTTGATAGTCAGGATGGACTACTTGGTGTGTGTGTGTGTGTTTTCTTGTTACGACAAATTATTAGATAACAATCAACATGTTACAGTATTATTTATTTTATAAGTTAAATCTATTTCCTTTCCTTGTAACGATAAACGATAACCTTTATAAGGCCAAGCATTGCATCCTCTAATGCCATAAGAATTTAGTTTTAATTATGTGTAGTTTTCTTTCTGTCCTCTACTTGGCTTTTGGTTAAGAAACACACAGTCAAAGCTCCTCTGTTGGTTTGTTTCACAGCTTCAGCTTGGCTAAAAATAGAAATTGATGAATGCAACTTGTCTCATGCTGACTGCAATGTCTAGCTAATACTGAACTTATCTGCATGTAAGCTACAAAGAGTAGTCTTTCTTACTACAATATTTCAGAGTTTTAAGTACTGTATAAAGACTGTCAAAATCCTCAGCACCGATGGCTCAAAAATCAACCAGAGATGTGCATTTGCTCTGTTCCAGGAAGACCTGGCTCTTAGAACAGTCTCTTTTTTGATCTGTGTACTAATTTCACAACTGTCTGCTCATCATCAAAAAAATAACAATTACATTTTAGGATGTGTCAAGGACATTAATGGCAGAATCCTTGTTGTTCCAGTAAAAAGCTTGAGAATTTCTGCTATTCATAGCCTTCTTTTCTGAGGCTTAGAGCAATGGACTGCTGTTCCCTTGAGGAGGAAGGGGCATGGAGAAGGTGGGGGGGGGGGGGATGCAATCTGAGACAGGTCTAATGCTTCTCACCACAAAAGCACTGGGACTTTACACCAGTGAGGAAGAAAAGCTTTAAAAATGGATCATTGACCTTTCTATCAAGGTCAATGAATTTAGAAGGGAGTGCATTAGATGAAAAACATTATTCTACTTGAGGATTTCACAAACATTATTTACACGATATTCCTTCAATTCTTGCAGATATATTGAATATTAGAGACTTCATATGCAATTTGGCAGCTTTAAATTACAGTATATTTCAATGTGGTACAAAATAAATGATAATACAATTTTTGGGCCAGTGCATCCAGCAATGACAGATTTATCTAGTAGATTTACCTGCCCGACTACTAAGATAAGATTCATAATGACCATTACGACCATATCAGTAAATGGATTTGAAATGAAAGGTGAAGCTACTAATGTTTTCCCACTGCATCAAATAAAAAAAAAACTCATACATTGCTTGTCACTCTTTGTGCAACGAGTATTCTCCTTTTTCTTTTACTGTTTTTTTTTTTTTTTAAAGCAATTTAGATATTTAATGGCACACAAACGTGATACGCCAAGAGGCACCTTTAGTAAATAATATAAGCCTACATTGTTTTAGTGGAAAGGTGACATGGTTTCTAACCCTTGTGCTATCCTAGGCACTTTACCGTTGGGAGTTGGGTCATCTAGCCCTCCTAGACAGTGCTCTGAACCTTTTTTTTTCAATGATTTGTGATCTTCACTGGTTCAATGGATTACATGAAATTTTTCCAAATGTATCCACCTTTGTCATGGTAGAGAGAACATGTCAAAGTAAGGGTGGGGTCATCTAAGATAGCACAAGGGTTAAGATCATGGCTAATCAAAGTATTTACTGGAACTTCCTTTTGCGCTGACGTTTGTAATATGAGGAAGGAGGAACTCTTTCAATTAAAAAAAAAAACCCCCAGCAGGATGCGGCTCGTTTTTGCACTGAAGGATCATTCTTCAAAATGTATGGTGAAGTTTTGCATGGAATGGTAGACTTTACTGAATTCCTTGTTAAAAAAGTTCTATTAATGTATACTTCCCCAGATTTTTATGCCTTAGTACTACCTCATTTCTGTTTTTACTTCTCACTTTGTAACACTTGTTGAACACATTTGCTTGATTTGAATTTTTCTCAAAGGAATAAAATGAGGGCAACGCAACTACATTCAAGAGGATGCAATGCTAGAAACAATTTAACAATTTTAATTATGAGGGGTCATTTTGCTATGAAAAGTCTTGTTATGCACTAAAATGTAAATGCGCTTACAGTTTTCTCCCTGTCAGGTGGATGTTTATCTTTTTGCACCAAATGTTATAAAGTTTACTGTCTTGATGGCACTTCTGCCCTTTTTTTATTAGGATTTTTAATGACTATGCAGTACAACGCTGTGTTTATTTTTAACACCTTAAAGATTTACATGTTCCCCCCTCCCTCCACACACATGTGTATATGCATGGACACACATACAGACCCTTATGTGCTTTAGACTCATGAAAAAAGGAACCTGCAACTTTGGGAGCACTGCTGGCATCTGTGGTGCTTTGCTGCAGGAGTGTTGCGCTCTTGTTGCATGCAAACAAGTCATTGCATTACTGCCCTCTTGTGATTAAACTAATGCATTACCTGAAATCATCAGGGAGTACACAGCAATTACAGTTCAATCCAAAGTATTTCATGTCTTATTACCGAAAGGTTCATTTGTCTCAATAGAGGGAAGTTAAATGGTGGAGATTCCAAAATAAATAGTCAAAACCTGAAGGTTTTTCAGTGTCTCAACAGTTTTATTCATGGTTCAAATAACTGTTCAAAAAATGTATGCAGTAAACTATTTTTCATTAGGGCTTTAGTTAATCTTACAATATATATATTATTATTATATTAATTATTAATATAATTATTATATTATTATATATATTATTATATTAAAACTTTGTCAAAAATATTCAAACGCTAAAAACAGTGAAATCAGTATAGAATATGTAGAATTGACCTAAAGGGACATGTCAAACAACAGAAACACTGTTTGTACTTTGTATGTATGTATGTAGTACGGTAGGACAGAGTTCCTAGTGCTTCAAGCATGATTTCATTAGTGGACAATTCAGAAAAAATATTTCTCTGTGTCCAATTCAATGTGATCACATCAAGAATTGTAAGAGCATCCAGCTCTATCCTACTTTAAAATATAGTATTCATTCAAAAATGAGGGGTTAATGAAACGTCCCCCCCTTCCCATAATAAATAAATAAAGTAAATAAGAACTTCATCATCTGTTTCTTTTTTTTTTTTTTATCTTTGCAGAATGTCAAGACCTTCTCATCTTCAGACAGCCTAGCGAAGGTCCAGGAGGTAGCAAGCTGGCTTTTAGAAATGAACCAGGATCTGCTGTCGGGGGGCAGCAGCAGCAGGCGGAGTCGGGGGCCCGGGGGTCCAGCAGTGCGAGGTAACACCTCCTCTACGACCCGGGCACCCCAGCAAGCGGCAGAAGAAGCCGACGAGGATGAGCACATTAACCGGGTTGTCGAGGAGGATGAGCAGCTGCAACAGAGGGTGAGGCCAGCTGATGCTTAGGAAATCCTTCCCTTTTCTGTGAGGGAAGATTATAAAAAATGTGTTCAGACTTGAAAGATTTATAACTATTTTTTACATGTTAGTTTTCCCTAACATGTAAAAAAAATGTAGGGATCCTTCTTTATGAATATCAACTCAAGGAAATGCATAACGTGGGTTGGCCTCTACACGAGAGGCCTAGACTGCAGTCAACTGTCGTCTTTTTTATTTTATATTTCTCAGTTTGGTAAAATAAGTAATTAAATGAGTCTCTTTCTCACAGAAATCGATGAATGGCCTCACATCTAGCTCCAGAACAAAGTGATTTATATAAAGTCTTGGCAGAAGCCAGAAATGTTATCCGCCCAACCATAGGAGTTTGAGTAAACACAGCCCTTCAATGTCTTCTCAATGTGGGATCGTCTCTGCGTATAACTTTGTTCCACAAGTGTTCTTGTTTTTTAGGTTCAATTTTGCAACCTTTTTCTATTTTGATTCACAAACTTCTTTGAAAGTAGTCTTATATTCCTTTGAACTTTAAAACTTAGCTCCCTTTAGGTGGTACTCAAAATATCGTCTTTAGCATTGTTTTCAATACTTTTATGTCATGATGGTTAGTGGTATAGTTGTATTTTCTAGGCTATACATCCTATTACCTTAGAATTGAAAAGGCTTCTCATGTAAGCATCCTCTGTTCTTTTCCTTTTCAAAGCCCGAGGTGTCCCAGGTTGATGGTGAGAGGGAGCAGCTTTGGGAGCCCAGCGAGTCAGGAGCCAGCAATGGTCCTCAGGGAAACGAGGAGGTGGAGGAAGATGAAGGAGCCCCGCCAAACGAAGTGAACGGAGACGAGAAAGGAGCCAGGTGGATGTGGGGGACCGAACACAGACAGGTGAGAGGGCAGCCACCCCTCGAAGAGGAGGAGGAGGAGGAAGAAGAGGAGAACAACAACAACAACAGCAGCCACCAAGAGGAGGATGAAACTGAGGAGAGGACAGAGGGAGGGGATGAACAAGGAAGGGACGAGAGGGGAGAAGGAGAGGAGGAAGAGGAGGAAGATGAGGAGGAGATGGACCAAGACAGCGATGAGTTTGAACATTCAGCAGAAAGCGAAAGGGAGGAGGAAGAGGAGGAGGGAGGTGAAGGGGAAGAAGAGTTGCATCCCTCCTCTTACCAGAACAGTGTTTCTGCCCCCAACAATCAGGACTCTAGATGTAAACCCCAAAGCCCTTCCAACAAGAAGGTAAGATGTCAACAAATCCTTTGGTTTCCTTTATATGGTCTCTCTTTGGAGCTGAGAAGTACAAACTTTGTCTGGGGAAAATCCCCGTTTACAATTTGCACCAAAATGTTTCAAAGTATTTTTGTTTGAACACATTTCCATTCAGATTAGGTCATAATGACAAACACATATGTGAAACACTTAGATGGAATTACTGAAACTGAAATTCCCACTGTATGCTAGATTTATATGTGAATGGCTCCATCTTGTGGCATAAGTGATACTCCTCAACAGTTCCCACTAAGAGCCTCTATTTTACTTGAAAACTTATAACTAGGGATCATAATTACGTCACCCTACACCAGTGAGGAAATCCAAAGAAACAGCCTTTCAGAGCCTTGTTACATTTGGAGTTCACCTTTTGATCTTTCAGGCTTTAGAAACAACAGTTTGTGGCTTTCAGTCTATCGTTCGATGAGTGGGCATATTTGAAGAATTACAAGTGTTGGTGATACTGAGACAAAATAAGCATAAAGCGACGATATTTACAGGATATAACTTAGCCTGGAGAGAAAATATCAAATACAGGCAAAGTTGTGCATTTTTCCAGTTCCAATAATTGCAGTGAATCTTAAAGAAGCAGATTTGTTTTTATTTCCCTAAGATATCTGAGTCAAACATCTTTTGAAAAGTAATGGTCGGATGATTTCTATTTCTTACATCTGTGGAATTGAGCTGATTTGAAGTTACAGTTTGTCTATTTATCTGAATAGATTCAAGTCTGTGTTTCAATTTATCCCTGCATTATTAGTGCTTCAGCAGTGTAATGGTATGTTTTTGCATAGTTGTGATTTTGATCTAAAACAGCTTTTTTGTTTAAACATCAATCCTTTTATTTGATAAGCTACATTATTATTAATAGAAAGACCTGTTCTGAAAGGGATGATTATTACACTGGCTCTTTATATGGCCCTTACAATGCTTTAATCCTTGGTTTTGAATTATATTTATGTCATTTAAAACTACTTATGCCAAAGCAAGCTGTCTGCCATGTAACATGAGCCACTAGAAGTCTATGTTGCTGTGAGTGTTTGTCACAATCCTGTGCTGTTTGTTTGTTTGTTTTGGCCCCTCTGTAGTCGTGTTTCAAGATGCAGGATTTGGCCACATAACACTTGGATGGAAGCAAGTACAAGCTTTTGGTTCTAGGAATTTTAAAAGATCCATCCCTTGGCCAACTTGACAAGCTTTACAAATATTCTCTAAAAATATTGTTATTGCACAAAGGAACTCTGTGTCCTGTTAAAATGTTAAAAATGTATAAACACATCTATTTATCAGTGTTTATTTTATTACAATTTGAAAAAATCTTTCTAATCAATGTGTGAGTCCAAATGTTCCATAACTTGTGTTTTTAAGAGGTGTTTCAATGCTTTACTTAGTGCTGTGTGGATGTTGCAGCCCCTTAACCCCCACAGGGAGCCAATTGTCTGAAATCATTCACATGACCCCATCCTGCTTGTTGCTGATTCATGTTTTTTTTTTGTCCCTGAATCCTGACATATTGAAAGTCATTGCTTTCAATATTCTCCTGGTACGCTCACAAGAATTTAGATTTCCTGTCTCATAAATTTCAAGACCAGCCACTGTAGAAGAGAAGTCAGGCCCACTTTTTAAAAATGCTTAAGAAACACATTTATCTTAATTCCAGATGTTGCATTTGCTTTTACCTTAATCAAGCAGCTGAATGCCATTTTTCGGAAAGCAGGAACATGCATTTGTTTTACATGTTTCTGATTCAACAGTGATATTTTTCTCTTAATGGGTTATATTCTGTAGAACTGTAATTGTAATGTCATTCTAGACTGCAGTGTTTAATCAATCTGAATCGATCCAAACTTAATACATCAATAATCAATCCTTAAAAGTAGAGATTGTTCTTCTTTGCCTTTGCTTTTCTGGTGACCTAACGCATAACAGCAGTAAAGCCAAAGTCTGCTAGCTTGACGCAACGTATAATGGAAGTTCCCATAGGACGGTTAAGGCTCTGCCGACATAAACATACAGTGCTGACTAAATAAACAACTTTATATACTCACAGGCATGAATTTTCCAAACTCCATTAAAGAAACATTTTTCAAAGGTAATTTTGTTGTCGAAAGCCCTTTTTTTCTTTTTTGCTAAAATCTTCTGGAATAAAGTGTAATGCTATAACGAGAGCTCCACCTAGTGGCCAAACTGAAACGCCCTCCAGGACATGCAGAACATTTACTGTGTAATATGAGGCAGTTTAGAGTCTTTAAAGTGTTAATGAACTGCACATTTTTGTTGGAGTTTTTCCTTTTGAGAAGCCATGTAACTTTGTTTGGTGTTAACAATCTCATTAGTTTATTATTTCACTCATTCATTTTACAGGATGTGAACTGTATAAGATGAACATGAACATCTTCAAAACATATATAGATTATTCATGTATTTCTATATAAATATGTCTGAATGTGTAAATCATATCGAATTGAATCGATTGGATTGAAAGAACCAGGAAAAATATGTGTATCGATCTAGGCTCTGGTGAATGAAATGTGGTCAGTTCTAGAAATTATTGGTAATACCCAGTGTTTTGACTTCATGTAAATTAATTTTACTTGATATGAAGATGTTTGTTGAATAGTATTGACTAGCAGTAAAAATTAAGTTGGGCTGCAATTGCTATTTTCCCCTTTTGCTTTTTTCCATTTTTTAAGTTTTTCATTTTTTGCATTACAACACCCTTTACTGTAATTATACATGGCACCAAACCTGCAAAAACCACTGTTTATTCCAGATTGCTTATACCTCAGCTTCCTGTCAATCACGTTCCTCTATAATCTAATGTTGAAAATACACGTTTAGTTTAAAGTTGACTTTTTTTTGCGATGTAGCACATTCTTGTACCAATCCAAAGTGGGTGATGTTTTACCTTCCCATTTTTGTTTTTTTGGTATTAGCTCTCATTCCAAGATACAGTTTAAAAGCCATTGGTGCATGTAACAACGTTCCGTCCATCTTGTTAAAGAAATTTGGCTTTAGTTTTTTTGTGTGCAAAATATTGCTCGTAACTTGAAGAAAAGGTGATGTTTTATTGGAGGTGATCATGTCTGAACAGACGGGAATAGCCTGTCTTTCTCGTGGCCTGGTGGCTCCAGGATTAGTCTGCAAGCTCAAGTAACCTACACACGCTCTGGAATGTGTCCGAAACGAGCAGCTGCACAATATAATATTGTATTGTTTATTTTGCGTATGACCTGTAAAAACATTTTACAGATGAAAAATCTCATTGGAAAATTTGAGTATTTGATTCAAAGTAATACCACAGAAGCACATGTAGCATTTAGAATATATTTTTACCGTCGCAGTATGCTGAACAGTTGGGAGTAAATAGAGAAGACCTTGTGTGCACATTGTGTTGGCATGAAACGTGCACACTCCTGAACAATATAAAGTTGGTGGTTTCTGTATAAGCACTTGCTTACATTGTTTGTTAGTTTTTATGTTGTGTGGCTATGCATTGGTTACCTTGGTTTTTCTGGTGTATAGAAGCCTCAATGTTTATTAATTAGAAAATTAAAGTTGTAATTTTTATGAAACTGTTTTGTTTATGGCTGCACGGTGGCGCAGTGGTTAGTGCTCTTGCCTCACAGCAAGAAGGCCTCCGGTTCAAGTCCCGGCTGGGGGACGTGAACAACTACATCAATGTAGCTGTGTGGAGTTTGCATGTTCTCCCCGTGCATGCGTGGGTTTTCTCTGGGGTCTCCGGCTTCCTCCAAAAACTGTCCAAAAACTTCATAGGTTAATTCTAAATTGTCCCTAGGTGTGAGTGTGAGAGTGAATGGCTGTGTGATTGTTGACATTCTACCCTGCGACAGACTAGCGACCTGTCCAGGCTGTCCCCTGCCTTCGCTCACAAGTGCGAAAGGGAAAAAACGGTTAAGAAAATGAATGAATGAATGTTTTGTTTAAGTAAGAAGAGATAGATGGATAGATCTTTATTTGTCCTTATCACAAGTACAATGAAATTAAAAGTGCTTCCTGGTCAGTGCAACATTCATACCTTAACAACAACCCCTGCTACTGAAAATAATAAATGATGCCTAAAAACACATAAAGAGGGCTTCAATATGTGTTCAAATTGTTTACAAAAATTAACAATTGATAACTGTGGCCCCAGAAAATACTGGTTATTGTTGAATTGATTTTACGGGCCAACAGTCATTTTTAGACAATTCTGAACAGTCAATACAGTCTTTAGGTTTGATAAGAGACATAATGGTGTTTAAATCAGTGAATTTGGTTAAAGTAAAAACAACAAAAAAACTTTCATTGCCACTGTAGCTAAATGGGAAAGACAAATGGACGTCCATCCAATTCAATTCTGTTCAAAGGAATTCCTGATTAGGTGCATTAGTGACATTCTAACCATAGACAACTGCGATCTCCTCCTGAAATAACCTAGACCTCTTTGCTAACATAACCAAATAATTAGCATTCCCTAACACATTGGTGCATGGAAGAGTAAGAGAAAGTTGCCCATAAATCTCACCTCAGCTTCAGCACCTCTGGTGACCTGTGGGATTCAGATGGAGATGTACGGACCAGTTCTTTTTTCTTAAATGTTGTTCATGGGATAAACCTAAACTAAGCCTGGATATATCCATCTGTACATTGGGAGGAGTGGGGTCACAGGCCGACCACAGTGAGGAAGCTCCGTGGGCTCTGTGTCCTGACGCACATTCCACCACTGAGGGGGGTCATAGAGCAGATTCCACAGTGACTCTCTGAGGGGGGTGAGACTGAGCTGGTCCATCCTCTTTCAGGCCCTGACATCAGCTGTTCTCTCTGGCTTCAGGGCAAAAGTGACCTCACAGCCTTGAGTCACTTTAAAGGGAGCCAGTCGGTGAGGAGCGAAGTGTGAATAGGCAGGAGCAAATGTAGTTTTAATACAAAACAGAGATTCAGAAATACCTTTTTCTTTTTTTTTAAGAACGGCTTTCCACTCCCAGCTGTAGCTCTTTAAGTTCTAGAACCTCCCGGGACATGACCCATTAGATAGCGAATTTTGCAATGCTTCGGCATTGCTATATTCCCCGCTTCTCATCGACGGGTGCCCAGAAAAAGATGCCAAATGTTGCCTGTGGGAAAGAGAAGCCTTTGCATGTGCCGCTGGACCAAGCGCTCAGCCTGGCTGACCCCAAGGAGGTCGCCCCTGAATCGCTCCCCTCGCAGAGAGTTCTCAAGATCTTTAGCATCAACATCATTGCCCAAGGTTTGCCTTTCTGCCGCAGACGGGTGAGTCTTTTACACCCGCAGGCGATCACGCACTTCGGTTCCAACTTAATGACCTAACCCCAAAATGTTAAAGGTCATCGTACTCTCTTTTTTTGTCATTGTGCTTTAAAACTCGACATTTAGTCTTTACAAACTGGAAATGTATCAGTTTAACATATTTGAAATGATTGACAGACATTTTTATTTTATTTTGTCAAAAAAAAAAGGAATAAGTTAAAATAAAAGAACCCATAAAAATGTCCCATTGTCTTAAATTTCACAAACACACTGAAAGATGATTTTAATGTGTGACGCTGTTTGTAGCAAATGTAGAGCTCCACCTTTTAAAAAAGATTGTGAGCAACCACCCTATTTAAAGGGTAATTCCTTTTAGATGCTGCTGCTCACATGCACACTTAAAAAAAAGAAAAAGAAATCCTTGCTTGCTTCTTTGTAGAGGAGATCCAGTTCGCTTGACTGTTTTTATTAGTTTTTAACATAATATATTTAGAAATACTGTGACCATTAGGGATGTCGAGGCATATCTGAAGCAAAATGGACGGCCTAACATGTGGCAGAGGAGTCACTCTGCCCATTTCCTTTCAGCTAAATTATAAAAAAATCGAAGACTTGAAATAAATAAGATTGAAAGGGCCTTCTCCATGATAAATCCCAGTTTCAAATACTTAAAATTGGCTTGTGGTCAATTTATGTAGGAATTGAAGTCACACTTGCAAGTTAAGTAAAAAGTTGGCATTTTTATTTGTGATCAATTCATATAATACTCATGAAAACTGAAACACAGTTATAGAATTTAGTTATCAAGTACTTAGACATTTTTAGCAAACTTTTTAGCAAATTTTAGCTAATAATCTATATATTCTGCTTTAGTTCATGTTAGGAAAGTCATTTCATGCACTTGTTGAAGCTGGCTCTAGCAGCAAGAAAAGGTATGGTTTTTAAAACATGTCCTGAGTGAATTTGCTTGTGGCCATTTGACTTTAAAATACACATTTGACACTTTCAGTCTCCCGTAACTGAAGACCTTAATGATGCAGCATTGAATCTGAGCTGCCGTTTCCATTTTAAGGTCTGTTTGTTTACTCTGCGCAGTAGGACCTGTCCTACAGTTCTTAACATTTCTTTTTTTTTCATTGTCCTTTCAGAACTTTTAATAAAAATGCATAACTGATTATGCCCAGGCATCACTTTGCAGACATTTAAAAGGTACTAAATAATTGGTTAAAATATTGAACCAAGG
This sequence comes from Oryzias curvinotus, assembly GCA_023969325.1. NCBI lineage: Eukaryota > Metazoa > Chordata > Actinopteri > Beloniformes > Adrianichthyidae > Oryzias > Oryzias curvinotus. The sequence continues at coordinate 34,902,954 of CM043706.1, forward strand.
TTATAGGAGTGGCAGCTAGCTTTGCAGTGGTAATTAATGACTTGTTATTGCAATATAAATAATCCAAAAAGCATAGATGTGTTTTATGTAGTTGGAAAAATTGTGCAGACGTTTTTGTATGTTCAGGTGGTTAGGTCTATTTTTTTTTTAATTTCTTTTAACAGAAACAAATGTATAAATGCTAAATGTTGCTTTTCATACATTGCTTGAATTTGTCTCACTCTCAATGCTGCATTTTAAATATTATTTTGATGTAATATATGGCAATTCGGATGTTCTGATGCCGTTTCATTTCCAAAACGCCTGATGTAGCTTGGATATTCAAAGCTACAGCTTGTCATATCCTCATTTCATCCATTAAACCTTTAGGAATCTCAACATTGATGATATTATGTGTCTGTCCTGGTGGGGTTTATAAATTGTAACCGGATGCTTTTTCCTTTTCAAGAGTGACCAAGAAAGCGCGCTTTATTTCCGGTGGCCAGAGAAGGCGTCCAGCTGTTTGCAGAAGATTGCAATGGAGATACATAGACCATTAACAGCAGGTCATTTTAGCTGCTGCACAACTTTGTCACCCACCACACCCTGCACTGCAGGCCTATTTAGTAAGGCAATCTGGACTTGCCCATAGCAGCTATGCATGTGCAAGCAGCCATCAGCAAGATGCATTTGCTATTAGAGCAGGTGCTGGGGGTGCATGGCATCTTTCTTTAGCAACTTCCCTGCAGCCGCTGGGTTTCCTTTATGCCGTCAACAGATACAAATCATTCAAAGCACAACAGTGTGATAATTTTGCACTTTCCTGGTTTGGGTCTTTTTTTTTTTTTTAAGATTAGTCAAAATTTCCCTTCATGTTGCTGGTATCGCGTTGAGACAGACAATTTCCATTCAAAGACTCAACAATTTAGCAGTTTGCAGAAAAGAGCATTAGAGGACAGTAATGCTTTGCTTCAAGATAAATTTATAATCCAAAACAATGCATTTTTACAAACCAGTTAATCCGTTTGGACCTTTTTTCATTGTATTGATGAGATTTGAGACACACATTTATTTTTACATTGCAAAAACACACCTTTTATAAGCCAATTAGTCTCTGCACAAATGCAATATAACATTCCAATTTTGATTGCATTTTGCATTACTGGTAGTTAAAAAATTTACTCCTCAGCCTCTTCACATTTATCAATATTTTCAAGTCTGTGCTTAAATGCACGTACTAAGGTCATGCTCGCTTTTGCACCCAGTTGGATGTTCATGGCAGGAATGTGAAAACTGATAGGACACGCTACCACAGTAGATCATCTTGGAGGTCAGATGATCTGATAGAGGCTCAAGTGTTTTTATCTTTACTTTTTAATGTCATAAAAACAAAGTTTTGTCCCTCCCTGAATCACTTTGAGAGGTTATTTTACCACCAGTCATTCTATATAAAACAGAAGTGATTTCTCTGCTCTTTTTCTAAAGCATCATGTTGCTAATTTTGTCAATATTCTTTTATCTATGCATATTTCTGACAATCGGACAACTGCTGACAATTTTAAAGTCTGTAAGTAAAATTCAGTTGTTGGATCCTTTTGTTTAATTGAAAATTAAAGCGGAAACTAAAAAAATGATTGAAATGCTACCAAATAAGATAATTTCAATGTCCACTCAATAAATTGGATTTTTCAGTCGGAGGTGTAGATTGACATCTGATTTGAAGGAAACAAATCTAAATTATTATAAGTAGAACTCCTTGTTTATGTCAGATAAAATGACTAGAAGCAGCTGTGATAACTGGCTCTTTTCCGTTGACAAGTGTTATAAACAAACTTCCCCGATGGCATCACGCAACTTCAAAGTCTTAACTAGGCCTTTTAAGTATTTTTTATTTCATAGACGGTAAGCCAAATGTATAATATTTGATGTGTCAACGTGAAAACAGAACAATCTTTCAATATTTTATTTCTTCTTCCCTTCCTGATGCAATGTACCGTAATGCGTTGAAGGAAGATGGCAATAAGCCATAGCTTGGTTTCCTGCAACTGTTGAACAACTTAACAAAAATAGACGCAGAATTCCTTTTGCTATTTTCTGTTGGGACTTTTGCTTTTCCCTTAAGATTTAATGGAATAATTTGGAATGGAACTGGACATTCCTCTTGAAAGTTAAACAAAATGTTTGTTTTGTTTCCTACAAACAGGAATAAAAGTTGTTTAACTTTTTACACCTTTTGTTTGTTTTTCCCTCCAATAGACTATTGTGGTTCAAAATAAGAGGGGGAAAGTTTGCTGATTCCGTCCTCTTCATTCAAGCATGACTGTGTCCTAAAGTAAGGATAGTGCGCCACAAGAGACTGAATTCATCGCCCTTGGGCTTCAAATAACACAGTGGGAACGCATCTCGCTCCAGCTATTCTAAGAAGCAGTCTCTATCTAGAGCATGTAGATTTGGTCAGTCAGTGACGCAGCGCGGAAAACCTTGTGTTGGTCCGATTTGCATCCAGACAATAGATAACAATAGCACAAATGATTAATATGGATTGAGTCCAACAATTGTTTGGTTGTACTTTTAACATATATATATATATATATATATATATATATATACACACACACACACACACACACACACACACACACACACACACACACACATCTCAGTGTGCTCAGTGAATGTCTCAGGCAATGGAGAGCAGAGGATACAGTGCTGGAGGACAGATCCTCATGGGAGGACAAGCCCCTGCATGGGATGTACCACCGGACCATAACTGTAGTGGCTGATATCAAGAAGTCCTACCAATGGCTAGAAAGTACTGGCCTACAGGACAGCACTGAAGCGCTCATCCTGGCAGCTCAGGAACAAGCCCTGAGCACCAGAGCGATAGAGGCTCAGATCTACCACACCAGACAAGACCCAAGGTGCAGGCTGTGCAAAGAGGCGCCTGAAACAATCCAGCACATAACTGCAGGATGTAAGATGCTGGCAGGTAAAGCATACATGGAGCGGCACAATCAAGTGGCTGGAATAATATACAGGAACATGTGTGAAGAAAATATGGACTGGAAACCCCAAGGTCAAAATGGGAAACACCCCCGAAGGTGTTAGAGAATGAGAGGGCAAAGATCTTGTGGGACTTCCAGATCCAGACTGATAGGATGGTAATGGCGAACCAACCAGACATTGTAGTGGTGGATAAAGAACAGAGGAAAACCGTTGTGGTGGATGTGGCAGTGCCAAGCGATGGGAACATCAGGAAGAAAGAACATGAGAAACTAGAGAAATACCAGGGACTCAGAGAAGAACTGGAGAAAGCCTGGAAAGTGAAGGTGACCGTGGTGCCTGTGGTAATTGGAGCACTCGGGGCAGTAACCCCCAAGCTGGAGGAGTGGCTGCAACAGATACCTGGAAAGATCTCAGACATCTCAGTCCAGAAAAGAGCAGTGCTAGGAACAGCTAAGATACTGCGCAGGACCCTCAAGCTCCCAGGCCTCTGGTAGAGGACCCGAGCTTGAGTGAGAAACCACCCGCGGAAGCGTGAAAGGGGCAAATATATATATATATATATATATACATAAAAACTCATGAAAGAATGACCTAACACTTGACCAAAATAGCCCCTAAATTGTAACTGATTGTAAACCCTTTGGTGGAATAATGTTGATGTGCTTTCCATATCCCATAGCCCTTCTGTCAGTGAAGCACAGCTGCTGCAGGGCTGCCTAGGGGCACCGAGTGTTCCCACCATGTTGAACAGGAACTGAGAAAAAATTGAGTTTTTCCTCTGAAAAGTGTCACAACTTCTTAAATTTATCTTACTCCAAAAAGTTCACTTTTACATAAAGGATTTCTCTTACACTTAAATTTTTTCAAATTCTAGTGTTCTACTAAAAGTTGGGAAGCTATTTTTGCTCAAGTTTTACATAGTTTTATTTTACAGTTCGAAAGCTAAACTACATGTTTTATAAAATATTATCATATAATAATACAGTTTCCCCCAAAAATAAATAAAATAAGACAAACAAAAAGCCTTTCTGGTATTTTAGAATGACTTAATCCACACAAAAATAAACTTTTTTCCATTTAGAATTGATCTGCCAGTTCAGGTTCAGTGTTATTGCACTTTGAGACTGGGCAATCTACTAAATAGTTTTTATTTGGATCAACAAGTTCACAATTACCATTGTTTTCCATAATAATTCAATTAAATACAGATCTAATTGAAACCATTTTTTTGGGCTAAAAACTGTTAATAATCAAACTAGTGATTTTAACTTTACAAAGGTTGTACTTTCATTAATAAAATTTGAATTCTTTATAAAAAAATTACAGAAAAGCCTTGTTTTTCCCTCACATAAAAATGTATATCTGGATTTGATGTATCCGTTGTGTTTTCTCTCTCGGGGGAAGTGGGTTTGTTGTCTTGTCTCTTTGTGTTATTGGTTAATGTCAATTCAAATGCACATAAAGTTAAGAAGGTTTATATTATAATTTGAATTAATCTTTGTGCATTATTTTCAAGTGTTTGATAGTTGAAAAGATGAGCCAATAATGGCAGCAGTGCTAATGATAATAAATGTGTAAATGGGCTTGAGGTCTTTAGGGTTTTCCCTTTAGTTTTAACCTAAATCTTTGACACATTTAGGAGTAGTGGTCTAATCTTTTCTCTAAAAGTGTGTCAGTCTTTGCCAAGAGTCCACTCTGTTTTTTTCCCTGGACATTAGTTTTGAAGAAGAAACTATTTAAGCCTCTATCAAGTTCAAACTTGGACCTTATGTACAGAAATGTATTCAGTAAAAACATACTTGCATAATTTATGTAGTTGTAGCATGTTGAAGAGCAACTAATATGCTGTTGAGGTATCAGTTAGGCTCTGTATGAAATTATTTTTGAACATGTAAAATACATTCTTAGCAATTCTATCATCATTAAGCACCACTAGAATTTCTATTTATACATTGCTTATATTTAAGTTTTTGCTTTGCTTCTTTAGACTTTTCTTTTACAAAAAAATAAATAAAAAACTGGTGTTAAATGACTTATGTTGTATAGATTTTAGTGTCAGGTGATTTAACTTATTGTATAATGTTCTCTTGCATATTTTTTTATTCTTTAACCAAATGGGCGCTAAAACTTGGATCGTTTCTTGGACACACTTGCTGGGACTTCCCTGAAGTTAAATGCAAATATAATTATACTTTAAATTATTTACCTTCTGTTTACAGGCGGGTTATTTTTGGCATAGTAAGTTCTGGACACTACATTTTTTGGTAGGCAGTTTATGGATTTCTATCTATCTATTAATTCACAGACTGTTTGTCTTTATATTGACTTAAATGTGATGAAAATCCCTAACCCTTCTGCATTTTACTTACTGATGACACTTCAGCAAAGAAGTGCACCTCCAGTATAGAGAGACATGTCTATTTTCTACAGTTACATGTCTAAAAGTTACTTTAAAGTCACATTGGCTTCTTGTTTTTTAACGCACACCTTAGATTAATGCTAATCTAATGCACATGTGATTGCTTAGATTTATATGTATATATTTTTTTTTTGCAAAAAGAAATTCTAGATCAAACGCTATGTCCCTGTGAACACTTTTGTATACTTGATCATTACTTCCACTCTCACCTTCAAGCTTCAGGCCACAATACTCACCGTGTCCAAATTTAGCTAAGCGAATTGAACAAACCTAACATGGTGCCCGTAGTCTCTTTAGTGGCGGGTATGAAGGAGCAGCACGCCAACTGATACTGGCATTAATCGTAGCGCTCGAGAGGAAAATGTATACGGGCTTTACATGTCAGTTGTAAACATAAAAGCTTAATGTATCAGAGTAGGGAAAAATGAATTCTTTTCAGAACTGTCATAAGTGAAAATTTCTGTGTTTTGAGGATTTCAATGTTTTCATTTGCATTGGCCCTGTTAGTAAAACAAATACATTCATATATACATTATTACATAAATATTTAATGTAAAATGTATAAAGTGACCATTGTTTTCCTTCCTTCTTGATTGTTGCCCTTAAGAAAAGCCATACAGCCTTGATTTTTGAAGTGCTCTGCTTGCTATAATCTGTTCATCAGTGCACACTCCACGTGAATGAATAGCTGACTGGCTGTAACTGATGCGACCGTCTGCATACTTTGTCTAATCTGTGACCGGGCCCTGCAGCCTGAGTCAGTGTGTGGTCTCTGTCACTCTAATGTGCTCTTGTGGTGTCCTGCGGTGATGTCTACACACTTACTGTGGTCAAGTATTTCCCATAGCGTCTATGTCATGAGGTTTAGAGATGTTTTTCTTTTGTCCACCTCTCTGCTGTGTCAGTTGTAGCCTCTAAAGATGGAAAAACGGCCCAGAAAATAATCGTATAATAAATCTAAGCTTAAGTAATATCATCTATTTTTTCTTCAGCATCCTAACATCCTATATGAATACAGTGCTAAGGCTCTGGGCATTTGTAATATATCAATTACCAAACTATAGATGCGTCCTTTGTGAAGCTGTTTTTCCTGTGCAGCTGTTGGTGGGGAAATAGACCATGTTTGTGTATCCATGCAACCTAATTTATCATCTGACATTGATTAGCATTGTACAAATGAGCGAAAATAGGATAGCTGCCAAGTTTACCATCCATATTTATAATTTACTCATGTTATAAATGACCTTGGGCTTGTTGAGTTGTATCAGTGCTGTCAAGGAACACGGTATTCAGACCAGAAATAGAAATCTGTTTTGAACCCCAGAGGGACATGTTGCTGCAGGTAACCGGCATAGAAATGAAATATGATCAAAGGGTCGAAGTATTAATGTGCATCAATGAGTTCAGAGGTTTGTCACATCCCAAACTCTGTTGCTAGGATGGGTCCTGCTACTCTGGCAGCAATTGTTTGATCGTAAGTCGCAGGGTTGGTTGTGTAACAACAGAAAATAACACAGACAATACAAATGACGCCTAAAGGAAATATGCGTGGGTCCTTGATTAACCTCTTCACATATACACATGTGCCCAAGAGGGCTGGTAGGCTTCTTCTATTAGGGAAAGAAAAATAAATCTCAAAATTTAAAATCCCAAAAGTATCAACATATTAAAAATCAATAGATGAGAAAGCAAACAGCTTATTATTCTTTTTTGTTTAAAATTCATTAAAAAAAAACTGATGAAAAAGGCCAAAACAATAGTAAGCTGAACTTAACGTTTTGTAGCATAAACCATTTCTGCAACTGTCAATGAGACTTCTGCCTATTGCTAATTAGGTCCACTCCTCATAAACAAAATGCCGTTGTTGTCTCAGGTTTTAAGGGGTGACCTCTCCAGATAGTTTGTTTGCTCTCCTCCCACAGATGTTCAACAGGAATTTAGATCAGGTCTTGCATGAGGCCACATCTGAATAGTATGACGGCGCTTTATTCTTGATCATTTTGGGAGGATTTTTTTTTACTCTGTTTTGGGACATTATAATGTTGAATGATGCTCATCTTGCAGGAAGTCCAGTTTGACCCGAACAGCAATGGATCTGCTGTACCGTGACCTTTGAGTTCATCTGTAATGTGGAGTAGTACTCATCCCTTTAGTCTCTGATCAATTTTCCTCTTCCAGTCACTTCTATGGATGTTGGCTTCTGTTCTATGAGCCCCAAACGTCTGAATAATATTTACAGCTGCAGTCACAGGAACATTGAGCTGCTTTGAGATAGTCTTTTAGCCTTTACATTTAATTTTACTTTTCTTTCTGATCTCTTAAGAAAATTATTTCCTGTTTTTTTTTATGGTCAATGTAGCATCAGCAGCCTTTAAATAGCTTGACTAGTTGATTATTGGTTTGTGGACGTGTGATGCTAACTAGAGGACACACCGTAGTCTAACATATCTCACGTGTTTAAAGAGGTGCCATGATACTTTTTCACATTGGTTTCATTTCTGTTTTTTTTTTTTTTGTATCTTTTAAAATAAAAATTCAACAGTATTTTCTGATTTTCTGCGTTTTTTTTTCTGTTTATAGTTACTTATTCAGTTTTGTTTCAGTGGTAAATGTGGAACTTTCTTTTGTTAACACAAAGTACCAACAACCTATTTGTGATTGTTGCATTTATGGTTATTTAAACACTGTAGGGAATGGAGCTGTCTTGAAATCATTGTTTATTTAAAGTGGTGGCAGTTCAGAATGTCTGTCATCAAATCTCATGCTTAGGGAAAGAACTAATTGTTTAACTGTAAACATTGAAAAGTTTAATATACTTTTTAAAAGGAAAATAACATTTTAAATATAAATTAAATATGTTATAAGTGTTTCCTATAAACAGATGTTTTCAGCTATCACTTATAGAGAAAAAACTACTAAACCAGCTGCCACTGAGTGACCTTTATTAATAAAACCCTCATGTCCACAAATAAATTACTTTTATTTGATTGTTGTCTGTTAAAGTGTTCCTGTCTTTATTTAAAGCAGTGTCATTTATGAAGTAAAACATTGAAAGTTATTCTGCATTGACTTTTTAGCGCATGCATAATACTCTTATGTCCATGGACGTTTAAAGTATTTCTTTATGGATATAAATGCAGAAAAAAATTCTCAAACTTATTCTTCTTTATTTTCCTTTCCTTTGTCTTTCCATCCTCGCATGGCTTTCTGTGAATTCATAGGTAAGTACTTTTTTACTCTTTTAGGAAATGCATAAATATTGTTACACCTCTGTATTTTTGTCCTCTTTGCTCCTCTGTTTTTATTTTTAATTTTTTTTTAACCAAAACCCAGCCTAATTATGGCCATTGCAGGGTTTCCATTAAAGTGCAGTGGCTCACACAACTGGTACCTCTAGGGGGCAGCATGCACCAAAAGTTATGCATGTTCAATATGCATGTCATCCCGAACCTTTCTGTCATATCAGAAAAGTTCATGTTCATCCTTCTTGATTTACCTCTCTAGGGCACTGTACCCTTTTGTTACAAACATCTGCTGCTGCTGGGTTTGTATTTGGAGTCAGCTGTCCTTTTTATGTGTATGATCATGTCTCTAATGTGTAATTACAAACACTTGGTCTCTAGATTTTACAGAAATGAATATGCGGATGAAGTTCACATGTCCCCCAGACACACATCTGTTGTTTTTGAAGCCTCCTCTCTCTTCCTGTTCACTTATTTTTTTTGCACAGACAGCTTTTGGTTCTAAGAGCTTCTGTAAATGTTTAGCTAGTCGTGACTATTATTGCACCACTCAACGCTCCATTAAGAGTCTAAAGATGCTTTTACAGCAGGAAAAAAAATGCAGTGGTAATTACGTGAAAAATGTATTTCTCCTAAATCATTTCTTCAAGGTTGGTGATAAAAGATGAGTCGCTCTTGTTTAAGTTTGGGTGTTGAAGAAGGCTAATTTAAATAAAAAAATGGTTTTTGTCTGTTTATGTACACTTCTGGGGTTCTTAGAAAGCTCATAAAAGCACATCTCTTTTTGAAGAGCACATGTACCTTTTACTCAAGGCAGAAGGTTAACCTCTAATAGTCTTATCTGTTTGCTTTAACCCTGCACGCTCATTTGGAGCTAAATTCTAAAAGCTTTTCAAAAAATATTTCATTTTACTCTGCCTTTAATTGTCTACAGAGATATGCAAAAAATGTCTTAACATAAGGTGCTTTTAGAGGTGACACACTACATTAAATCTTCATTTTTGTCCCATAGCTGAGAGCTTTGTCTTAGTTGAAAGAGCTACTGCTATGAAATCCTGTAATATTTCAGTTTGGTGCGATGCATTTCACAGCAAACATCATATTTATTAGTTCTGTTGCTGGCCACCATATGTCTCTGCTCTGAGGTTGATAAACTGAGTTTTATGAAGCATATTCTCCAATTTAATGTCTAGAATTATATGTAGTCTTTATCTTAAAGCTACTGTTCGCTTGTCAATCAATCTAAAGTTATTGGTTTTTTATTAAAAAAAAGGGGCAAAATTAAAGAAAGTTGTGGTTTTCACTACACTTTTATGCCCTGAATTGGTTTTATCTGTATATCACAGATGCCAGTACCTTTTGACACATTTAGCTGTCATGTAGCAACAATGAATGTAATTTTAGTTTTTTTCATTATGTCTACATTTTTGCTTCCTCCTTTATCTCAAGGTGAACAGAAATCATGTTTTCTCAGAGGGATAGCAGTGTAGTGCCATTAGGAATGAGCTGTGTGTAAAAGCAGTACTTCAAATGCTCCAGTGTTCTCTTGAGTAATATTACCATGTTATATTGCTCCAGTATAAGACAGGAGGGTGTCACTAAGTGCCATTCCTCCAGCAAGTCGGTTTTAATTTCGGTGATCCTTCTTTAAGATTTTCAGACGGTCTAATTACCCAGACTCACTTTAAGGGCTTAACTGTATTTTGTCCGTATGTTCATCATGTTGGGATTAATGCTAGGAGCTCATAGATATTTTCAAACATGAAATTTGTATCAATAAGTTCCAGTTAATTGGTTCATCTGACAGTATTCAGTTTTTTTAATCTTAGGGTTCCTTGTGGTTTCATTCACTCAGACCTGGTGTTTACATGATTCACTTAGATGATCGTAAGTGAATTAATACATATCACTCACTCATTTGATAGTTCAAACATCCAGTTTATTTGTGGATGATTTTTTTTTATGTTTAAGGACTATAAAATAAAGTTAGCTTAAATATTTGAGTTTCGTAGATGATTTCTATATTGTAACATGGCTCCTTGGCCATAAATGATGCCACATTTTTAGGGGAAATGGATTTGTGGGATGAGCAAAACAGCTGCGTATGTCAGTTAAGCCCATGGAAAATTTGCTAAATCTCTGCTAATGCTCAAAGGCTTACATTGATGTTGAGTCCTTTTTTTTTTTTTTAACCTCTGCTTCTCCCAAGAGCTGCTAATCGGACATCAGTGAGCATGAGCCAGTTGGGGTCGGTAGGCTTTTGCTCCAAGAATCATCATTTTACACTTGACTGACCTGGATAGGGCCCCTGCAGTAAGGAACTTTGGGCAGATGTCTCTCAAAATCAAGTTGAGATTGAGATAATAATATCAAGAGAAGACTCTGTAACCAACCAGGATCCCATATCTACTCAGTCTGGAAGCAAACTGACAACAGTTGCCTCCACTGATTAGGGCTTATCAGAGAGATTTCCAGAGTTTGGGGGCGGGAAAGGACGGAATGGAACAGCCTGCTGCAAGTTTCTGACCTTAACCATATTAGACCCAAATAGGGTTGTCTTGGATGTGCATTTGCCAGGCTAACCAATGCAACCACATTGGCTGATTATTGACTATTGTTGGTTGAAGTTGCATTGTGTGACCCTGTGGTGACCAGAGGGTGTGGTATTGGTTGGAGCTACCAGGCTGTTGTGGCTGTGCATGTTCTTCTACAATAATCCACCATATACTGAAGAATGGTCATTAGCAACTGCAATTTATGCTGTTGCTCTCTTGTTGGAAGAAGATTTGACAACTTATTCATGGTTGTGACCCACGATTCGAGCCCTGCTGGTCATTAGACGAATACAGAATCTATACAATATGGTATCATTAAAAAGGGTTCTAAACGGGCTTTCTAATTTGATAAACTGTATTGCTGAGAAACATTGTTTCCACAAAGAATAATATACCGGTACTTAACATTTATGCTATAGTGCGTCTAAAATGTATATCCAGTTCCTAAAACCAGGGCTCCAGACTAACATTTTTCACTAGGAGCACAGTGGCCCCTAACTGAAAATTTTAGGGGCACAACCAGAAAATTTAGGGGCGTATACCGTAAATCAACATGCTAACCAAATCTACTAATTTCTACTGTATTACTAATAAATACCTTAATAATAGATGCAGAAATTACAATGTGCTGTTTCAAATTCAGTGTCACATTCTGCACTTTTGAAAATGCAACAACAGGTAAACTGACAGAACCATCACTGTCATGACAGTACAAATAGTAAAGAAAACAGATGGAAATTTATCTTTGTGACACCAAATATGTGCAGCCAAGATGCACAATACGCGTGTTTGAGATCACCCAGGTGAACTCAACGCTGCACAGATCACCTGGTGTGTTACATATATTTTTGTTTTTGCTCCAACATCAACTGTCAATCATCACAAAAATATCGAGAGAAAGGGGTGGGAGCAAGGGGCAAACCTACCCGGACACAGCTGGAAACTGAACTGACTGAAAGCTGCCCTACAGACTACAAAATAATGCATTATGGGACATGTGTCCTGATGGTTTTTGTAGTTGAGTGATCAATTAAAATAATTTAAAATACCAATTCATTAAAAAAAGGCTACATACATTACAAAACATTAAAATAATCATAAAATATATAATAACACAGATCACACTAAGGGGGAGAGGAATATTAAAACTAAATTGAATGTTAAGGACAACTCCAACTTAACCTTCCTCTGGTTCTGTGTGACCCAGAGAAAAGTTCAGCACGGACTGCATGTATTTAGAAAATTACGAGCGAATAGATACGTTCTAAAAAGGAAAGTAGGAACTCCTGGGGGCTGTCAGCTGTCCTGCTTTCAAGCCCTGTCATTGTCCCGCCCCTAAGAGTCATTTACCCCAGTGGTCCCCAACCTTTTTGTCACCGTGGACCGGTACAACGCAAGGCACGTTTACCGCGGACCGGGGGGGGGGCGGTTGTGGTGCAACGCAAGGCAGATTTAATGTAATTTCATTTAATTTTGGACCGGGGATGGTATTTTCTCTTTAGTAATGATAATAACAATAATGATTATAATTTTCCCCTTGTCAAAGCAACTTTCTAAAGAAGTTTGTTTTTTGCTCATTTTGGTTGTTTGGGTTTAATTTTAGTGGGGTTTATCACCTGATGTTTGGTGTCGCGACTTTGACGTGCGTTAAGTGTGACAGATGTAACAAAGTGAATCCGGTCACTTTTCAAAATAAAACGTTTTTGTCGGAAAAAAAACAATAAAATGGAAATTATTTTTTCTTTCTGTGCGTCCCGATGCAAAAATTTCCCGCGGCCTGGAACCGCTCCGCGGCCCGGTGCCAAGTGTCCCGCGGCCCGGTATCGGTCCGCGGCCCGGTGGTTGGAGACCACTGATAACCCCACTGTGATTGGTTGGTCAGCTCCGTGCACGACAATGAAAAAGTGTCATTCATTAAAACTGACGGGCTGCAGTAACATTAAACCTTCATATTAAGGCGGGGGCTGCAAAATATCATCTTGGAGACCGCAAATAGCCCGCGGGCCGCGAGTTTAAGACCCCTGCTGTACACTCTGGCACTGGTACACTAGCCGCAGGTTGGAAGAACGAATCAATAGTTCACTTACTCATAGCTCAGACGCACATATCAGGTTGTGATATTTGTCTCCGTTTCCTTCCCACAGATGTTTACGCGCGCTCGATTGTCTCTAGGCCCCTCCCCCTCCACGCATTTTAGCCACTCACAGTGGCTTTCCCTATCCTTCTCACACGCAGTGGCCGCCTCACAGACGGGCATCACGCAAGTGTGTGCTCGCGTTTCATGAGTATGTGCGCGAGTGTGTGTGTCTGCCTGCGTGCGTGTGCGCTCGCGTCACATTGATTATTTGATTGATCATTGACGTGCCCCTTCCACGTTTAATGTATGAAAAATACGTAGGGTGGGGGAGGCAAATTTACTGGTCGCGCATGTGCGACTGGATGTAAAATTCAGTCGCACACTCTCAAATTTTGGTCGCAAAATGCGACCAATTGGTCGCAGTCTGGAGCCCTGAAAACATAGCTTTAAATGAAAGCATGCCTTTTGTTTTGTGTTCATTTAAGCACCAAAGCTCTGGGTCTGTGCTGTCAGTCCTGAGAGTTGCATTTTAATTAGCCTTGTGCAAGATGTTTTGCGTTGAACCAAGCATAATGTTCTTCCAGACTGGTGCTTTAAAAAAAGTTAGCAGAACCTATTGTGGAGCAACAGAGCGCTTAGGCATGCTGTTGTGCATAACAAGGCGCAAAAACACACAGGTTACTGCAGGCAGTAAAGTTAGTATTATTTTGAGCTGACATGTTTTCATAGACCTGGATCAGAATACAAACTAACCGGAGCTCATGTGTGTCCGAGTCAGCAGAGGTGCACTAAGCTCTGCTTCAGAAATCACATATTTTATATTCCTTTTCATCAGGAATGGTTGTTGCTTATCTGAACCAATAAAAAAAATGCTTCTAGAGTAGTCAGGATAAAATTATATTGTATCATATTTTGTGAATTTTGGTTTGACCTCATCTTAAAAACTATAGCCGCATTTCTTTTAAAATAAACCTGTCAATAAAAGCAACAATATTTGAATAATAATCAAGTTAAAGCCACTGAGTAGATATGGGTCAATTACAGTTGTTTTTTTTTAGTGTTGTGTGTATGAGACAAAGGCTACACGTTATTTAAATTAAAGAAAGCTACAAGCTGAAGCTATTCAATGTCTTCCACTGATGATCGAATATGCTGTTATATTTAAAGGCTAATATTCCAGCTGGATCACTCTCATTTTATTTCTCATTGAGTAGATTTGTAGACTATAAAGTAATCAACTTAATTTAGTCCTGTTTGTGTTTTAGGCCATAAGAATACGGTGAAAAATCTCCATATCATATACATATAAATCCATAGAGTTTTATTAGGCAACTTGCAGTATAACCTTCCTTTTGAATATACTTTGTTTTGAAGTATAAAAATGACAATTTCCTACAAAAGGCTATACTGATTATTCTTTTCTTGCTTTGTATAGCTCAAGTAAATGTTGACCAGGTTTGGAAAAACTACCCATCTATTAGCTTATTTTGGAAATGGTAAAATACATTCTCAAAGTCACACCCTGTGTCCCCTTCCTTAAAGTAAGGCCTTGTTTGCTTTGGACAACTAGGAAGTCGATATGGTCCCTGATTTAGTTCACTGCTGATTGCTGATTTTGATCAGCAAATTATAGCCTTCTTAAGGCAGTATAACAAAGTAATCAATATCTGCTCCTCTGATGAAAATAGGCAGGCACGTTGTAGGGATCAATTTATTTAAAGAAAATGGAAAATCAATAAGTTCCTGACTCAAATGTATAAACACTAAAGATGGATCTTATACATGTTTGTCTTTTGTCACATCATTATGATAAATTGCAGTACATTGGGTTCCCTAATTTTACTAGATTTGATTGACTTTTCAAACAAAATCAGTGTAAAATGTAGTATTATATTGCGTTTTACTTTTTTGAGTATTTTAAAAAAACACAACATATTATTGAGAATTTCTACCTATTTTTCACATAGCATTTTTCCATTAACTAGCTAAAATATTAAAGCAGAAGTATAGGATGGCCTTATAAACCTGACTGGGTGTTATTTTTCTGCGCTGTCGTACTCTGACAATCTAGGGCAGTCCAGTCATAGATCTTGACTAGATTAGGCCTAATAAAGGGACCACTACTATTTCTGGGTAAACTACAGGCAAGGGAAATAAATGTCGCTGTGGGAGGATACGTTGGTTGACTACTTGGTTTTATGCATAGATGTGTGACCTCTTTTGGTTTTGCTGTTCAGTTTTTGTATTTGAGTCTTTCTTGCTTGATTGATAGTGTTTTTTTTTTTTTTTAGAATGTGAAAATGTAGCACTGTTTTCATCACCAATCCATTTCCCATATCTCCTGATGAAAATGAGATTTACATATGAGCTGAGGTGAAGTGTGATTTAGTCATTATTAGTCCCAAAAAGGTTTAAAATGCACGGGCAAGCTATTTCTTTTAACTAGTTTTTGGACACTATTACATATACAATGTCTTTCCTTGGATGACTCTTTATTTGCTCCACTCTTCCATTGATGAACTCGGAACACACACAGGTTTACTTTGTGGTTCCCTCAGCATCACTATGCTGCAGTGGATAAGGGAAAGTGCTGATTTGGTCTGACTGGCCTCTTTAATTTGTGATGAGCGTGGGACCGCCATGGGGCCACCAGAGACTCACGATCAGGTCGTGTTGCTGTTCCATTCCCTCGCCAGCTGCAGATGCTCCTGCCAGCTCAGCACTTTTCAGCAAAGTTTATTTTTTTGTTCTCACCTCCTCCAAGCATAAAGGAATTAGCAAACTCATTTTTGACCTTTTAATGCTCCCACGAAATGTCATTTTCATAAGACAGCCGTTGCATATCGATTAGTCTGCATTTGCTTTATTTCCTTCCCTTTTTCTCGACTATACCGGCATGCTTTGCTGAAACTCAGTTAGGTAAATCAGTCTAACCTAAAGCTCACAGATTTTATAGGGATTTTAAATTATTGTGAAAACCAGAGTTACTCGTCATAAGGTATATTTGAGGTAAATAAAAATAGGTTCAATGTGACACATGATCTACAATTGTTATACATGAAGAAAGGAAGGGGATTTATTGGCTTAGAAGTTAAAATTAAAAATAAGAAATAGTGTGGGATGACATATCTCCCTAGGGAACAGTAAAACCACAGTATTTTGGCCATTATACCTGTTCATCTTAAAAACTTAGAAGAGGCATTTTAGAAAACATGATTTTGTCAAACATTCACCGCACACGATGTAAAATTCAAACAGACTATAGCACTAATAAAAAAAAGATTAATGTGGGATTTTAGGAAGTGACCACATTGTAAGAACAATATATATGATTATAGCCATCATTTAAAGACTAGATGTATGCTATACAAACCTTGTATCGCCTTTTTTTTTTTTATTCTTCTGGGTATAGGTTTTGACAAGCTCAACGCTCAAACTTTAAATAGTCTGATTAACTTTATGAAAACTTAAATGGCTTAGCTTTCTTTAATTGTTTCCATTTTTCACCATGACTAGCATTAGAGCGTATTAATGACTCCATTTATATTAAAAAAAACATGTTCTTTGTTCATTTATAGCTGATGAGTTTTGGAGTTTAGGTTGGACAAATTTAAAATGCTTAATTATTGCCATGTTTAACACTCATTTCCACTTAATTCCATGGATTAAAAACCCATTTCAGATTGCAGAATGGATGTTCTACTACTATTTTTTTCAAACTGGTATTATAGAAAAGTGCACAGTTGGTGTTACACTTGGGTTACAATGGTATTTGTTCTCTCTGTTTGTGAAAGCAGGGAGGTTGGGTTACTGGGCACAGCAGTTTATCTTCTAAACCAGGCAAGGGCAGGCAAAAGGAAAGGAAATGTTTACACCCAATAGTCTGGTAGACTCAGTTAGACACTTCAGCTTCAACATTTTTACATTTTCCCCTGATCTGCATTTGGTTTTTCTCTTTGTGAAAGAGAAAGTACCTGTTGTGTTATTATTAAGAATGGACAACAAAACTATCTATTCTAATAGATGATTACTGTCTTCCTTTTATTTACTGTGATCCTGCCAAAACAAAAAAGGATCCAAAAAAAAAAAGAAGACCCAAATACTTTAAGCAAACATCCATTTTCCAAAACTAAATCCAAACCAAAAGAAAACAGATTCAGCCTAAAAAAAAGGTTAACCTCCCCTTGTATTTGCAGCACTTCTGCATTCATTTTTTAAGATTTCCACAAAATGTCTCTTTTGTTGGTCTTGATGCTAAGCAATAGTCTGTTAAACTATCACAAGAAAAAAGTGCTTTTTAAAATCCACTATATATGAGCAAATTTACAAAAAGCATTTTGTGCTTTGTGCGTGCCCATCTCAAGTCTTTTCTCATTCAAAAAAAAGAAAAGAAAAGCACACTGTCTCCTGTCTGCAAGCCAGTTGATATCCATAAACACAATCCCACTAAAAATAAACTAATGAAGAAAGATGGTAGAAAAAAAAACTTCAAACGATCGCTGATTTAACCTGAAGATAGCTGGCCGTCTTCAGACTAAATTTTCTAACCATTTTTTTCTACTACAACCCCCACCCCCACCCTAGTGCAGTGGTAGATTTTCTATTCACATGATCATTGTTGTGCATCAGCTTTTATTCTTTTATTTCTAATCTCATAATTCATTCTTTGTTTATCGTGACAGCTCTTTTATACCTGTGGGTATCTGCTAGAAAATACAAGAAAAAGTATTGAAACAATCATTTTTTTTTAAGTATTTGTGAAAAATTTTATTCAGTATTGCAGCTACACATGGCAAGCCATTAAAATCACAGAAAAGTTGGATGATGGCTCATACCTTTGCACTGATTCTTTCCCAGTTGGTGTTGGTAACTAGATAGTTTAATGTTACATAGATGGTCAAAGCGGAAGCCTCTGAAAAGCCTGCTATCCTTGTTTCATGATTCTTTTAACATTTTTTTTTGAACAAACATTGTCGACTCTAATTACAAACCAGCGTTTTACCCCTAGACAAGGCCAAAAGGCAGTATACCCAAGACTGAAGGCCAGCAAGAGCAAAGTCTGTTGCCAGGCAACAGTTTGCAGACTGAGGCAACTAGTGGAGTCCTTCAAGGCTGCCTAGAGCCTTGCGTCTCTTCCGTCATAGTCACATAAAGATTAGGTCTGGAGGTTGCTCAACTTGAATAATTTATGTGATTTTCTATAGGTGTTGATGGTTTCACTTTGCTGGTTCTTACTTGATTTAACATCACCTATCACAGCCCTGCAGTTCTGTTATAACTTGCTCTAAATGTTGCCTTAATTAAGCAAAAACCATTTACCCCCTAAATAATGTATGTATTTGGTTTTAAAAATGGGGTAAAAAACCATTAAGGTTGAGTGTACTTGGTTGCTGTTGTTCATATGTTATGTCTTTGGGTAAAAGAGACCCATTTCTTTCCTGAATGTCTAATCTGCCAAGTTCATGCCTTTAGCTGCCCACTGAGAAGGGGTTCCTTGTTCGGTGTCTGCCCGGCAATTCCAGTGACTGCTGCTGTCCCCAGCTTCTTGTGCACATTAACATACAGCTGTCCCACAGGATGTAGCGAGACAGACACCCAGGAACTTCAGAGGGAAGCTGGGCACTCCCTTTCCTCTCCCAGATTCAACTCACAGCAGTGCCCTGAGCAGATGGACTGTGGAGATTAAACCACCAGGCGCATGGCAGTCATTGTTTGCTGTCCATTGTGAAATTCAGAGGTCACTGATGGAGTCATGGATGAATTGGTGCAGTGAGGGTTATCTCCCATTCATAAACTCTGCTGGTAACAGTTTTGTCAAAAAAAACAACACTCTCAAACAAATTTAATTTTTAATTAATATTGGGTCATTTTTGACATTACTTTCCAAGTGTATCATTATTAAATTCTAGTTTCCTTCGTAGGAATTCTAATCATTGTATATTCAATTAAATAAAAATGGAGAGCAGGTCTGTCACTAGGTTAAACATTTCATTTTGACAAATATATTTCATTCGTTAAAAGTTTGTTAAAAAATGTATGTCTTAATAAATTCAATACTTACCCTATTGTAACGGTATTGCATAAAAATCACACAATAGAAGGAGCAGTGAAAGTGTTTTCGTATTTTGATTAAATAGCTCAGCTGTACAACACTGATGTTGGCAGCTTAATTACAGACATCCAACAGTGATATAGATTACTTCAAACTAAACAATAAAAAAAATGTTACATGTGCAGTTTGGCCACTGTATATTAATAGTAAGAAATAAGTGGGTTAGAAAGAAAACTCACCTGATGACATCAAAGAAGTGTCATCAGGTGTATCATTTTTGTGAACACAAAGCAACTGTCTTTTTAAAACCTGCGTTTTTACTTTTCTACCTGTTAGTTTTCCTTTTCTTATGACGTGAAATGCTTGTGTTTTTCCACCACGTTGTTTATGGTTGTATAATTTTTTTGATCTTTCAATAAACTCTTTAAGAGATGGAATGGAAATGAGCACGCAAATAAGAATTTCTAGTACTCCGATAAGTATTTTTTGCAGCTTCTTGTGTGAGCAAGTTCTGACTGTTATCTTTTGTTTGTCATGATAATATGAACTGAAGGACTGTAGGGGCTGTGTTGCCCTTTCTATGGTATGTGCGTTATACTTTGCTCTTGAAAAGGAAATTACGTTTAATTACGTTTGAAAGATCTGAAAAACGGAAGAGAGGATAAAGCCAACCAATCTGCTAAAGCCCATACACATTGGTGTGTCCTAGATGACCCACAGTGGTGCGATCTCCCAGTTATTCTCTACAAGATAAGAAGTTATACAGAGAAGTGTTTGTGAAGTTGTGCTGTGTAGGTGGGCTCTCTGTGTGTGTCAGAAGCTGTACAGCTGTATGAGTCAGAGGCAGGGAGGAGAAAAGACTGCAGCAAAAACTGAATTGAATCTAAGAGACTTCCCTAATGCCTCCCACTTCTAATTCCATTGCAGTTTTTAAGTAAAGAGGGAGACAAACTGTTTGAGCATACGTTTGAAATAGTTTTTTTTTATGACATACAGTCAGGCACAAAAGGTATTTGGCAGTCATACATTCTGCAAGTTTACACTAAATCATGTTTTATAATATCAAAGAATTTATTTGTATAATGGTGGAGAAGATTTACCACCAACAAAGATGCTCTCAATACTTTGTGATGTAATTCTGTTTGCAATGACAGAGATCAAACATTTCGTGTAGGTATTCACCCATTGGTCCATTCTTCCATGCAGATCTTCTCAAGAGCTGGGATGTTTTGGAATTGTTGCTGGGAAACAAACTTTTAATTCTCTCCACAGATTCTCTTTTGGATTGAGGGCCAGAGACTGGCCAAAACTCTCAGAAGCTTGAAATGTTTTTTATGTAGCCTCTCCTTTGTTGCCCAGGCGATGGGGTTGGATCATTTTCATGCTGAATAATTCAGATTATTCTATCTTCAATGATAAAATAATGTTTTTACCCCATATTTCACCATACATGGCCAGTTCATCCTTTCCTTAATGCAGATCAGTCATCCTGTCTCCTTTGCAGAAAAGCCACCCCAAAGCATGATGCTTCCACCTCCATGCTTCACAGTGGGCATGGTGCTTTTGGGATACAACTAAGCAATCATCTCCCTTCAAACATAGTGAGTGGTAATTATTCCATAGAGTTCCATTATGGTCTCATCTGACCACATTAAATTCTCCCATTCCCCATTTGTATCATCCAGATTGTAAACTGTAGACGGGTCTGGACATGTGCAGGCCAAAGCAAAGAGACCTTTAGACGACTGCACCACAACAACATTGTACGTTACTAACAGGAACCTTTATTACTGCTGTCCTAGTTCTCTTTAGATTGTTTACCAGTTTCCCAGTGTAGTTCTGGGCTGTTTGCCACTGTTCTCAAGATCATTTCTACCCCATGAGGTGAGCATGGAGTGTCAGGTAGAAGGAGATCGTTAGTGATCTTGTTTTTATTTCAGGTTCTAATAATTGATAACAGTTGATCTCTTATCAACCTGCTTGCTAATTGTAGATTGGTTCATTGGTTCATCCCAGTCTTGTTAAGTTCCATGTGAACAATCTTGCCCCTGTTTTCCTTGGACAACTCTCCGGTCATGGTTGCAGTCTGACTGTTTATGGGTGTGGACAGGTGTATTGTATGTAACCAGTTCAAACGTGTCAATAATTCAGGGAACGAGTTTAGTATAGAACAGCTTCTTAAAGAAGAAGTAACAGGTCTGTAAGGGACAGAATTCTTGGTCAGAATACAGTTTTTTCTGAACAACTTTACAAGTAAAGTCTCTAAACATTATACAATGTGATTTCTTCAATGTGTTCTTTTTTTTACATTGTGTCACAGTTAAAGTGAACCTATGGTGAATGTTACAGATCAATCTCTTATCTTTTTAAGTGGGACATTTTGCCAAATCTGTGACTGACAAATACTTTTTTGCTCCACTGTGCACTTCTGTTTAAGCAAGGATTTTTTATAAGGCTGTAATGTTTTCTCTTTGCCTCACAACTGATGCAGCTTTCAACATGCTTCCTGCTGATGACCCTCCTAGTATAGCCCATGATCCACTTAGAATTCAGTGGTTCAACCGCCTTAATATTGATTATGTTTGGAGTCTTAAATATGTCTGGGCTGTTCTGCATATAAAATTTCAGTTTGGCCCAATCAGTTTTGTGGAAGGAAGTATGCCTAACGTGCATTTTAAATGTGCACCATTCAAAATATTTCTCAAATAAATCACTCAGAAAAGTATTTAATTTATAAGATTTACTCTAGATGGATGGACTTAAAAGAAGGAGAGTAGACAACATTTGTGAATGCTGTTTTATAGAAAATATATTTTTGAAAATATTACTGAACTGTGAGCTACATACATTCATCTAAGTTTGGATTTCTACATCTATTGATTTTTGTCTTTTACTATAATAACTATACATATTTTTACTAATATTTAATGTATGTTCCTGCTAGTGATATTCTGTTCAGATGTTCTCACGCTCATGTTGCCTTGACTGCTTGCTCAGGATTGGTAATTGGTTAAACTGTGGATCAGCCAGTTCCTGTCAGCAGCTGAACAGTAACCTAGTCAGGTCATGTCATTTTTCATTATTTTATATTTTTTGGTACAACAAATATGAATATTTTTTTGCTGCTATTACTTTTTGGCTAAAGTTTTTTTTAATTCTCTTTATTTAAAATTAAGTTAAATTTTCCCCACATTGCATTAAATACAATATGGTTTCATAATCTACTACTATGGTAGGGTTTGTCCTTGTTAGTGAGTGTGTGAATGGTTGGGGGGTAGGGAGACATTTTCAGGGCATTCCTAGGTCACTACTCTTCACTCCTTCCTGATTGAAATCTTTATGGCCCCTGACCCTTTCCTTCCGTGTCGCACCTTTAATCTAGCAAACAGATATTTTACTGTCACTATAACATAATCCAATCACTTTCCCATGCTCTCCAAATATTCCATTTTAGTGATATGCATTTCCTGTTTTTGCATAAATGTCAAATCCATCTATTTATTTCACGACATTACTGTTGTGAAATGTGTGACCAACTAGTATTCAGAATTCATGCTGCAATGCACATTCAGTTTATAGGGGAAAAAACTATATATATATATAGTACTATTTTGGAAGCACATACACATTTGGCGTAGGTTTAGGTAATCACATTGCTTTACAAAACGTAAAATCTACAATATGCTGTCATTACTACCTTGAAATCATAATTGTTCACAATTTTGACAGTTTTGTTAATGTCATTACTTTTAATGAAAATGCAGAAGCATTTTGTTGTTAATAATTTTAAAATATATGTTTTAACACAAAAGCTTTCATTTTCTTGCTTTTCCCCCACACCTGCTCATTTGTTTTACATTGTAAAACTTCAGGAAAAACAACTTTATTTTTCTTTTTTCTTTTACCAATTAACTGCAGTTTGGTTGTAGAGTTTTCATTTGACGACACTCAGTGAAGTAATATTCCCTTCCATAGTCTAAACTCCAGGTTGCATTGCTCTAACGTTGCATCATTCAAACGTCAAACAAACATCCAAACGTGGAAAAAGTCTTTCATCCGCTGCCTTTGTGATATTTCTTGTAAAATAATGTCACTTTTTGACAGCCTTTGCCATCAGACATGGCAGTCGATAACAGTCATGTAATATCTCAAAGGTTGTAGTTACTGACAGAGCTGGTGGTCCATCACAGACGGTCATTCCAAAAAGTCGCTTTGGACAGGTTCATCCAGAGAGTGTAGATTAGAGAAAGCTTGAACTG
Source organism: Oryzias curvinotus (assembly GCA_023969325.1). NCBI lineage: Eukaryota > Metazoa > Chordata > Actinopteri > Beloniformes > Adrianichthyidae > Oryzias > Oryzias curvinotus. Next base: position 34,926,543 of record CM043706.1, read on the forward strand.
TTTGCTGCTCCCTGTTTGGTTTGACCACAATACATTGTTTTTACACTAGGGTAGTCCTGTGGGCCCAGTATGAATGCTAAAAAAAAAGAAAATTCACAACTTCAACCAAATCCTGGGGCAAATCAACGCTGGAAGTGTGAATGTGGCTTTAACATTTTGTCACACTGGCCTGTTCCAGTGAACCCAGTTTGAATGAGTGGGGGAAGCAAAAAAGGTTAAACCTTTGATTTGCTTTGACCCCATTGACTGTATAATATGTAACTGGACGAATCGCATATGACGTCACCCATAGAAAATGTCTTGCTTCCGGTTCCAACTAAATGAAGTCAATTCAGTCGCCATTTTCGAACCAGACGTCCCTAGTAAGCCTTGATTGGTCCATCTACATTTCTATGGCAACCACCCTCGTCACTCAGGAGTGAGCACGCTAGAAGGTCACACATCCTTTCCACTGAAACCCTTTGAACATTTGATGCGAGGCCACCTACTTATATTGAGGCATCTGATTGGTCAGTTTATAACTTGAATCACTTGCACTACAGCAAAAAGATAAAGAAAATTAGGATTAGCTTGTACATTAATAAAAGGTATTAGCGCAAGAATGGTTATTCTGAGGAGCATAATGACTCAGTATTAGCTGTTCATTTCTATTTATTTACTGTCAATGTTTCACACAGATCGTGCTTCAGAAGCGAACTGAAGTAGACCAAACTGCCTAAAATGATCGTACAGTTTCAAAAACCGGTCACTGTCCAAACTGGTGGGAAAGAAAAAGCTTATCCCCTGATAATCATTTAATAAAAAGTACAGGAGCCTCCTCCCTTCACAACTTTTAGTGTCTTAGACATTCTACAAGTTGAGCTAGGTTATTTATTTATTTAATAATTGTCAAAAACAGTTTGCTTGTTTGATATTTAATTTGTCGTTGGATTAAATCTCATAACCTGTTGGTATTTCTTGAAAAAATGTTAGGATAAATAAATAATGTTTTGCTGGTAACACTTTAAATACCACTTCTTATCTTTGATCCACTCATTTCATAGAATTCCATATGTTTCCCTGTTGAAATGTTTGATCTGAATTATAATTATGCAAATGTCTGTTTTGAAAAGATATAGAGGTTGTTGAAGGATGGGAAAAATACCAAAGGAATGCTGCTCACCAAGTATAATTGACTTAATGTCAAGGCAAACCAGTGTCCCAGTGTCCCTGCACTGTTCCCATCACCATGTCACGAACATTCAGGGTTCTATAATGACGGGCTGCACCTTGCATGCACAGATTGGCTCTCTCTGCTTCATCTGGCATGCAGAGTGGTAATTCTGTATGATTAAAGAGGTTTATTCGCTTCTGTCAAAATCATGTTGCCAGATCCAGCCAAGTTTTCCCCTGCTCATCACACAAATTTGTAAAACGCTCGTTTCTTTTCTGAAAGAGATGTGACAGCATGGTCTCCATCCAAATGCAAAATTAGATAGACTTATGAAATATAAGTGATCAGAAGCTGGGAAAATAACAAAATGGCTCTATAAATATGTTTTATGCTGCCCTTGAATAGTTTATGCTCCATCTAAACCTTATTAGAAAGTTCTTTTAAAAAAAAAAAAAGTTCACCTAGGTCAAAAGTTGCCTGTGAATTTTGCAACTTCATATAATTACTTCATGGGCTTTAAATTGCAATACTCTGTCAGGTGATTGCTTTTATCTAGACTGTTCATGTAGGATCCATGCCTGTGAAGCATTTCAACTTTTTCAGTTTAGTTCCTAGCATCGAAGGCAGTGTTACAACCTGGGTAAAAGTCAGCCGCCACAAACATAGTATTTTTAGCTAAAAGGCTTGGCTCGACTTTGAACTTTTCTGTGAAATGACACGGTCATTAAATTAGGAGAAGGAATTTGCTTTGAAATGTTGTCTAGCTGTGTTTCTGGTGTTCTATGTTAACTGCAGAGCTCAGATAAGAGATTGTTGCGGGACAACTTCTTTTTAAACTGTTTTAAGGCTATAAACACTCAGCTGTGCTTATTCCTTACAATTGAGATTAAGTGAAGACAACACAGCAACATTACAACTGACTATTGCAGGGTAAATACGTGACTGACAATTTCTTTGGGGACAAGTTGTTCTTTCACTACAGAACTGTTTGACTCCACCTTTTTTACAAGCTTGAATTATTTCAAATTGCTAAAGACAAGAAAAGGGACATATTATTTTGTATGCTGGTGTTTATTGTGTAGATGTTAGTGTTGATTCCTAAAGTTTTTCTCAGGAAATAGCCTCTTGTGTTTCAAACTCTGCATGCTTCAAATCCAATTTCTAACTGATTGTTAAGAATTGCAAAGCACTGACCTCCCCTACATTTGTTATGAGCCACATTGTTTTCCCAAGGAAAGTTGTCCATCTTAAACCTAACCTTTAAAATGTCGGTGGCTGAACGAAATTCAAATGCTTGCAGATAGTTCTTTACGAAAAAATACTATGATCTATAGTTTTCCTTATTCATTAAGCCTCCCCTTCACGCTGTGCATCTGTCCTGCCTTCTCCGTTTTAGGAGGATCTATTCAGAACAAGCCCCCCGTTTCTCATTTTTCCTGCAGAGGAGATGGTCACACAATGGCATGAACTTCTTTAGTGATGCATCACTGCCTAACAAGTATTTGCCTCATTCAGTTCATCACTTTGTTTTAAAACATTTGCTTGAGAAAGCCTGCCTTTTGCTTGCGTTTTTTTTTTCTTAAACATTTTTAGTTGTCGAGAGACACAACTCCCTAATTTATAGTTTTAAGAGATTGAGTAGTTTTCTTGCTCAAGGAATATTAATCACACATTTTTTTGTATTTTATAGTAGAATAAACATAGTTTTATAAATGTTTTTTAAATGTTTATAGTCATTTTTAGGTTGTGGAATTTTCAAAGCTACTTTTGACTCTTAGGTGGTAACTTAAAATAAATTGGCTTATTTACAGACCTTGTACTTGACTGTTAGGGGAGTAAATCCCTGGGACCTTTTAGTGATGCACATTTAGTCTTTCAACTGTACAAACAATGATTTATATTCATATGATTTAAATCATAATATTTTTTTGCAGTATCTTTGAATTCCTCTACCAAAATATTACAAAATACATTCGTGGAAGGATTTTTTTTTTAAATCTCCCTTTTTAAAATCCTTTGCACGGTTTGTGATTTCTTGCAATCGATGTGAATTTTGACATTCTATTGGTTTAGTTTAATTCAAATATCAAAGATTTCAAAGAACAAATCCTAATTGCTCAAATGCCCTTTGAAATCCCTAACTGAAGAGTATCTTAATATGCATTGCTGAAGCTTTGACATAGTCTGTCTGTGCAGGCAACAGAAAAAGTTTCATCCTTTCTCTATACTGTTCTGCAATTCCATTTTTTTTTGTAATCATGCTCTGCTGTTTAACCACTGCAGCAAAAGCTGCTGATGTCTGATGGGAATGTTCTCTTATAGTATTTGTTCATTAAAAAAGAGTGAGATGTAAGGCTGGCTAAGAAAAAAAAAAAAAGATGAGAAACTGGCTCTGAGCAGCAAGACTCGAGTTTTGATGAGCAGGAGCTCAGTATCAGGAGAAGGCCTGTTAATGCTTTACCAGCTAGCAGAAGGAACGCGACAAAGGAGGCCAAGGCCCTTTGAAAGGCCACAGTGGAACCTCTCTTGCATGCCAAGCATTCCTGTGTGCTGTGTAAAGGTTGAGGCAGCACGGAGCATCGAGCGGGCCTTCCTCATGAGAGCCACCTTAAAACACACAAAGAGAGGGGGCTCCCATCGCTTTTGTCTCATGTGCCTCAGCATCCACTGATCCTGAATGCTTTTGTGTGAATTGCTTTGTGGTGATGTACGTGGAGTGTTGAATTCCCCTTCAAACTTTCTGGGTCTGTTCAGTAATTCCCACTGTTTCCTTAATTTTTAAACAAAATCCTGAATCTCCAAGCAGACAGCACATTTTTACTTGTCAATTCTGACAGATTTTGCAGTCTTGTCCTATCTTTGAAATCGGCCCCCATGCCAGGTCACACGGTAATTACAGGTGCTTGTCAGTAGTATTTTTGAAAGGCTGCCAAATCTCTGTGCTCCATCACCTGTGAATACTGCCCTTCTCGTGACCCCGCAGCCTACAGAGAAGGAACTGTTACCACCCTTAGATGTCAGACAAGTGTAAATTACACAAATCTATTTAACGGAGATTTGGGTTTCCATTTGTTCACGCTGATAAGACGAATGTTTTCTGCTGAGTTAATCTGCCATGGCTAAACAAAGGTTAAAGCAACGCCTTCTCTGTTGATTTTTCTTAAAGGGTTCCCTTCAAAACACTCCGAAAGGTTATGACAATTTCCCTTCTCCTGCAGAAAGTGTTGATTTATTTTTAAACTAGAGCTGCCTTCTGGAGGTTGTGGTCTTCTTTTTTTTTCTAGCTGTAATGAGAAGTGCGAAGCTGCCGGAGGTGCAGTGTTCTCAAGTGGGCAGGTGCAGTCGGCCATGAAAATGCAAATGTTGGCCTGCAAATAAGCAGGTGCAGCATACATGGATCAATTCACATGGTTTCGGTCACGTGGTCGGCAGTCTTGGAGACTCTCCTGCAAGTGTTTGGATAAATGGATGGATTACAGGTGCCATGAGGAGCATTCAGGTCATTTATAGTCTGTGCCCACGAGTGGAAACAATGCCATTTAAATAACAAAAGGAATTAGAAAACTTTGCTTTTTTTCCTCTCAAACGAATGTGGATATTTATTTGAAGCCGTATAAAAATATTCTGCTGCGTTTATTGTATAGCTGTAATGATTTATCTTAACGATTCGATTCATATCATAGTTTGTGGCTGGCGATCCGATTCATAGTTAATATTCATTGTGACGTAATGGCACTGGGTCGTTTTTACGTTAGAGTTAAAGGAACCTTTCATCTCTCAACTCAAATGGTATTTTCCGATACCGCTTATAATGGATTGATTTCATTTTTAAAACAATTGTATAATGGTGGAAAGGTCGTTTTCATCAGCAACTTGCCTCAGATAGTGTTCTGGTTGGATCATAGGAATATAAATTGATTCATTTATTAAGTTGATTACTAGTTACACCCCCAATTTATTGTTGAAAAAAGAAGTGAAAGAGAGCTAGAAGTTTGTTTTGTTGCAGAGAAGTTGCAGCCTTCCTTCAGGATATACTTGAGTAAACCTCTGCATTCTGATAAATAACGGGCTGTTACAGGAGGAACTGCTTTTATGTGATATAGACGGTCTCTAAATTGAGAGGTTTGTTTGGGGGGGGGGGGGGGGGGGCTCTCTGCAACAAGTGAGCTTCACGTGCCCCTCCACCCTGGTTCTCTGCGTCCTCTCCTCTGTTGCGCACCTGCCCCCCTCCCCAGCTCGCGCAGGATGCGCTGCAAGCAGGACTGCACCATTCCCACCGCCTCCGCCAGGGAGGCTGTAATCCGATCCTGCGCGGAGGAGCCGTCGTGCAGCCTGTGAAGAGGAAAAGGAAGAGGGAGATGCTCCGCGCTGTGACGCGCTCCGCATCCACTCCTCCCCCTTTGCTGCCGAGTGTCACCCTCTTCCCCTCTCGTCTGCTCACTCCCTGCTCGGCGGCGCTTGAGCCTCCGGGATCGTCGCGTCGCATTGTTTCAAGCAGTCGACCAACACCCCCACCCCCTCCTCCCCTGCTGGCGTGAAGTCGTCGTGATACGGTGGAGTGTTTGCGCCCCCCCTCCCTTTTTTTTTTTTTTTTTTTTTTTTAGAATTATAATTATTTTTATTGCCCGAATGCCTGCACCGTGGGAATCTATCGCCTGCGCGCAAGTCCGGTGACGTGCCCGAGCATGTCCACACCGCAGACGGCGTCGGATTTACCTGAAAGTACGCTGCCCTCCTCACACCGCCCGAGACACCTCCGCGCGCGCGCAGCCCCGGACTTCCCCGATTTTCACTGAAGAGGGAGAAAGGACAAACCCACCGGACTGCAAGGATGGGGTTCTACGGCACTTTAAAGATGATTTTCTACAAAGTGAGTAGGCTTTGTGCATGTGTGTCACCTCTGCTCTGGCGCATCATCCTGTCGTCCGTCATGATTGAAAGCTGGACGCGCTCCGTCGCCCACATCATCTTTGACGCGGCTCTCTGGCTGCAGATTGTGCGGCCAGTTCTGAGGATGAACAGCAGACGCCTGTTTAATTGGCTGGGCCTTAATGTAACGTTAGTTACATGTAGTAATAAAGCACATTATTTCTTCACTTGGCCAGCTCTCATCATTTACTATTTTTTTGTTATATTTAGTCACATAAAATGCTTTTATTTTTTGGTTTTACTTTTATTTAAAATAACATTTTCTCGTGAAGGATTCAGTCTGTGCCTGACCAAATTCACTTCAGTGTTTCCGTTTTGCTCAAACATCCACGACTGATGTTTCCTCCATCTGCCCTCCTCTACAGACTTTAAATTAGGCAAAGTGAAGCATACAAACAGGCACTTTCTCCCTCTATTTACAGATGTTCTAATTGTACTTAATGCAGCTGCAGTCATCTTCTTCCTGACTACGGCGTCTACTCCAAATGCATCCATGTGATCAGCCTGCCTCTGCCTGTTGGAGTGGAGCCTATTCCTTGACTCTGTGCACTGGCCTCAGGCACCACAGATAATGGGTCACTGTGTCAGACTGTGTGATTGAGAATCAACCCCAGGATGAATGGCATGTTCTGGTGTGGAAGAACAAAAAGTGAAACGGTCCAAACAGGAGTATCTAATTGATGATTGGCACAGGGGGTTGTTTTTAACCGAGTGAGTTGTGGTTTCTAGATCAAACGGTTGCTCCCCCCCGGTTAGTTTAATGTACTTTGTCGGAATTCTCCTGCAGAGCTTGAATATTTTATTTCTTACCCCTAGCAGGTTAGTGACCTTTATTTAGAAACGAAGCCGTTATTTTTAGGGAGGATTCAAACGGGCTTTTGAAGTGGCTTTTCTGGACTCTGATCCACTCTGTTGAAAGTGTTCGGTTCAGAGGTTAAAGGTGTGTCTGTCACTCATCAGGGTGTGTGTGTGTGGGGGGGGACTTAAGTGACTCCTTGAAAGGCCGTTTGAAAAATGAGACTTTTCGAGTGACTGCAAAATGCCGTAAACACATTACGCAAGAATTGATTGCAATCTTTAAAACATCATTAACCTGCTGCACATCCATCTGTCGTTCTTTTTTTTCTTTTTGTCAAGTGGGGAGAAGCCTAGGGGGGAGGAGAGAAGACTTGCTGGTGGTGATTTACAAACACTGCATTACTCTGGTTACTTTTTCCCAGGCTGAAACATTAGAAGAGGCTGATTACACTCCTTATTTTATTGTTTTTTTATCCCTTCATTCCCACATTGAGCTTGAAGTTTCTCTTTTTATCCATGTTCTCAGTGAGACACATTCACCCTGAAAAGCCAACCACTTCCCTCCCTTTATTTTTTTTTTGTGTTTTTTTTTTCCCCCTCGGAAACACTTACACCCCCACTGCATGCATACACACACCCAGGCTCTCCTTGACTACTGAACTGCCTTTGCAGTGAGATCTCCTTTTTGAAGATGGGTTGAAGACTCATACCGTAGAAATGTAATTCATCACTTGAAACAAGGCTTTAATAAGCTGAATACACATATTTTTGTAAAACATGGTAATGCGTTTGTGTTGCTTTAATTGGATTTCATAAGAATTTTCAGAAATTTTCCCTCACAAGTTGATTGTATTTGTAACTCGTCTGTCATTTGACATTATCTATTCAAAGTACTTATCCAGGGTGAAACAGTATATATCCATAAAAATTTTTTTAACTTAAAATACAATACTTTAGCATGAAAGTAGGACCTGTGGTTTTTATTTGTTAAATGAAGCATATGGATTAACCTCTCAGATGTGTTTTTTTGTTCATTGTTTTAATTAGATACAGTCTGGGAAAAAAAAATGTTTGAACATTATTTAGCTGCGCAGAACACCAATCCATTTTAAATTCCCACTTTAATTTAATTTGTGTTTTTGGTCTTTTCAAACATGTTCTTCTAGCATTTTTCTCATTATGGAGGACATTTGTAAAATTAAGATTAGAATTGCACTTCTGAGTATTTCTTATTTCAAATATTTGTGTATTAGGAGCAGACGAAAAAAAAAGACATTTGAAAAAGGTTCTAGTTGTGACGTAGAAGCTACAATAGACGCTCCACTCTGCATCCATTTGCAGACGACTGGATCCATGTTTGTCTTTGTTTTCCTCGTCCGATCTGGCTGAAAACTGAACAGCCAGAAACCTCTAATGTTGCTCGCCAGTAATGTTAGGCTGGAGTTGTGAGGGGCTGTAAGCTAGAGGGAAAGCATGTAAACAGATGGGAAGTGTGGATGGGCACGCCAACAGTCCCCGCCCACAAATCAGAGGTGAATTTTGAATGATCTCCTGCTGCTCTGCAGAAACTATGTCCTAGAAAATGATACAAAAAAGCTTTTTTTTTTTCTTAAATTATGGCTAAAAATGGTATAATCATTATTAGATGGCCACTTTTTACAATAGATCAAAAGATGGGTCTTTAAAGACAATATCTTTTCTCCTAAGGAGTTCAGCACTCAGCAATTCTCAGTCTGGCTCTGAATTGGGAGGAAATGATCCAAAATCATTGTCCAGATCAGTCCAAGGTCAGGGGGCTATGAGCTGCAGGATATTTTGGAGCTCATCACAGACACATGTCTATTGGATATCTGCTATTTGTTATCGTGGACTGAATCTGTATTCATTAAATATTGACTAGGGTGTCCAGCATTGATTTCTAATTCCTGGATGCCTTTGCAGATATGCTGCTCATGATTCATCTCTTTCTTAAAAAAAAAAAAAAAAAAAAAAAAAAAAAGCTGAATTCCTCCATCATGACTTGCTGTTTTCATTTATTTGTGCCTATGTGGAGAAACCTCAGAGGACAACCACACTGATGCACGTTTCCTAAATTATAGTGATAAGCAAAAAAAGCACACATCTTAAGATAGACGTGTAATCATGCCAGTGTAGAGCCAGACAGTATGGAGTCAAATGTCCAGTGTTGTTTTTCTGAGCAGCTTATAAGGCTACAATAACATGCTTGCTTCAAAAGGCCATTGTTTTCTTCAGAGATTAATGCAAGTGCCATTGAAATGTAGTTTCTGCTCTTACTGGATTCCACTATGTTATTAAAGTCACTAAACAATGAGTTTTCAGCACAGGATGTGCTTGCCTTTCAACTCTAAACAATATGTTCCTGAATGGCTTTTGCCTTAAATGGTTTGACTTGTAAAAATATTAATCTGAAAAAGTTTGAAGTACAAGGATCTGTTGATTGATTTGTTTCTATGGCAACTGATAATCACAAGTCATAGGTAAACAATGCCACATGTTCCCTAAATCAACCTAATTCAGGCTTGTTTTTTGCCTGATATGGTTAAAATTCAGTTTTGGATCAATGATCACAAAAACAGAAAATCTTATGACTTGTTTGTGATTCCAAACTGTAATGCTTTTTATTTTTTTGCACTTTTATCCAATTTACATGTTGCTCAAATAGAAAGGGAAATGGATTCATAACAAAGTATTACTTAGTCATCCCATTAAGTAGATATGTTCACACTTTACTAGACAATGTTTTAAGACTACTTTATTTTTTTAATCTGAACTGTTCATTAGATCATGATGGAAGCATTAAAAGTTCAGCTTTTTTTTTTTTTTTTTAGTGAGGATTATTTTTCTGGTCAGACATTAAAAGCCGGTGTTCACCTATTCTGCCGGCTTGTTTGTTTTGTGGGAGCTCAGCCAGGATGTGGCCGTTGCTTCCATGTGCAAAGCAGTCTTGCCAGAGACGCGCACTGGATGAAGCAAATTACCATGCCCAGGCTTTTAGAGACACTCTTTTGTAGGCACAGCAGGGTTTGTGGTAATAGGGACTGGGTCATGTGTACACATCAAGGTAATGGAGATGATAAAAGAACAGAGTTGCTGGTCTGTCTGTGAAGTTTTTGTATGAATCAGAAATGTATCCAGTGAAAGTATTCTTTAGTTGTGTTTTTGGAGTTTGGGTTTGCATGTGTGGGGTTGGAAATATTATTCAATGGGGTGATGCTCTTTTTGTGCCTTAAGGTTGAGAAGACCGTTCAGAATCAACATCAATCAACATGCGTCTTTCATGATGGACCATTTTTATAAGTCTAGCTGATGTGTTCGATGCTCACTTGTAGCTTTCATATTTGAGTTGAGAAAATAGTGCCATTTATGTTTAAAAACACTGGATTTAAGACATAAAGTCAACAAAACCTTCAACTTGCAAAGTCGATGTTTTCCCAATTAAAAAATAAAAAACTTTCTGATCAATTGACTCAATTTTTTTGTTTTTCAGATGAAGAGAAAGTTGGACCATGGCCCCGAGGTCCGACCTTTCCCTTCAGGAAAAAAGCCCTGCAAAGGCCCGGAATATTCCAGGTACAGTCTCAGATTTTTCAGTGTTTTTATAATGAGACACATTTTTCCTTCAAAACGGAAAAACGGCTCTTCAATCAAGTCCCTTTGTCGCTGCTGCTGCGGCATCCTGCCTTTTGTTCCCCCATCTGCCACATATATACTAATTGAGCTTGACATGAAAAGAAATCAGAAGTGTCGCACGACGTAGACATATCCTGCATGTGCCCTCCAACAGTTGGGCGTTTCATGCTCTATTGTATGCAGCCTCCAGTCCCAAATGTTTTTCCTTACGCTGCATCTTTAATGCACGTCTTGGCATGTGCGTACATTAAAATTTCCGTTCAAGGCAGCCACTTAAGACTAAACGCTGCCATGTAACTGGCGCCTTCTCAGTTTCCTCTTCCATTAAATATGAATCAATAAAGAAATGGACCTCAAACTTCCATTTTTGCTGTCAGCACGCTGAATCTGAAGAATAGGCGATGTCCACTGAAATGCTTTATCCTGCCCTTCAAAAAACTGTAAAGCAATAGAATATTATTTTAAAGTTTGCAGGGTAACAGCATTTGAGCCATCATCATGAAGTAAATTAGGTGGGAAATTAAAATGCTACAAGTTAGCAGTACTTCTTTAAATATCTTAAAATGTTTATTCCTTGAATGCACTTGTATCAAATCTGTCTTTACTCTCTAATAGCGGTTGCTTGCACCTAAACGCTTAAATCCGTGTTTTTGAGGTGTTTTGCTTTGCTATGAATTACAGCCCAACAGGAATTGTCCCGTGTCCAGCCACACCCACCACATTTGGCCACATCAGAACAGCCAATGGTCAGGGGCAACAGAGACGACGCATCACCTCAATCCAACCCCCCACAGGTCTCCATGAATGGCTCCGAACTTTTCAGGTCAGTTCAAAGGGATTCATTATTCTCTATGGTTTAGTGTCCAGTTACTGTTTTTAGTCTTACTAGATGATGCTCTCTAGTTTTTTTTATATTTCTCACAGTTATTCAATTATCCATTTTTTTAATGTTTTCATTTTTTGAATGTTGGGTTGACTGCCATGATGAGGTTTTGAATTCAATCTTACACTTTACCCACAATTTTTTCCAATATTGTCTTTTTTGTTTTTAATGAAATGCCAAACTTTTCAGGGTTAAATCAAAAACGTATTACCTGAAAATATTAACACACACAACAAGTGTTGTGTGAAGCTGTCACATCTGAGAATTTATTATAACCTATTTTTTTTATTCCTCATTCAATCTTTTATGTGAGCTTGGACAGTGGAAAACTGAAGGAGTTAAACCTCAGGTCTGCTTTCAGTACCCTCCCTAGTCCAATCCAAGCTTGTGTGTTGTTTCTGGAAAAGCGACAAACGGAACTACAGAAGGTCTTGCTGTTCCTGTTTAGGCAGTGTTTGTCTTTTTGGAGCTTTGGTGTGGGGGACTTTTGTTCTCAGGGAAATGTTGCGTTGCGTTTGTGTAATTCTTTGACAAACATCCCAGCTGTTTTGCAGACCTCCCGATTTGAGAAAAAGCATAAACAATAAATGATGGCTCAAAGACGATGGCAAAAGAGCAGTGCTTTTTCTAAAATTTGCCTGGAGACTGCAATGAATATTTTGAAAGTTCATATCATTCTAGCATGCTGATAAATGAGGTTTTTAGGAAAAATCCATTTGAAAAAGCAGGAGTAGGAAGAATATATATTTTTTGCATCTCTATGTTTAACAAAAAAAAAAAAAGACAGATGCTTGCTTCGCCATCGGATTGGGAGTAGTAAATCTGAGGTTTTGTTAAATTCCGTTTGCCCTCACAGACTTGCTTAACTTGCAGGGGCAGAAGGTTGAAGACATCAAATAAGTAGAAGCTGTTTTTCCCTCTGTTGGGGAGTTCTCGGAACCTCCTGGTTATCCTAACAAACAGCACCTTCGGCTAAACCCTTTAGCTGCCAAATTATAGGTGGAGTGCCTGTGCCAGATTTTCCAGCCTGCGCCTTAACCTGTAATCATTATTCAGTGCTCTGTAGGGCAGAGAAGCTGCAGCTGTTGGTTTGAACGTGCAGTCGAAGTGCAATTCAGCAGCAACTGTTTAACAAGTCAAAGTTAAAGCTGGAGGAGATTACATGGTTCTGTGAATTTATTTGATTGAAGCTGCTTCCTGATGGTTAACTTTTCCACTGATAGCTTCTGTTAAGAGGCAGGAGCCTCGAGCGACTGCTGCCGTGGAAACCAAGCAGGGGCCATTAATGTGCAAGTCACACTGGACATGGCACAATGCCTTTAAGGGGCTCCTGTTGAAAATAGCAACAAAACAATAGTAGTCATAGCTTCAAGCTACCTTTTTATAAGTTTATACCTACATTTTTGGAACATCCTGTGTAAAATAAATAAATAAATAAATAGATAAGATAGATGTGGCGTCAATGGTGAGATGATAATGGTGCACTTGTATACTGCTACCGGTGCCAGCAAAGTTACCGCATGGTCATTTCGAGTAATCTTTCAGATAGGTTGATGTGTTAAAGCTGCACCACACAGAAACACCTCAGTAAAAGATTCATATACTGGTTTTCAAACCTCTCTTATTTCTGTGTTGTGTGCATCGCAGAGCTGGACTGGTCCAGAGAAGCTTCTGGCACTGGATGAGTTGATTGACAGCTGCGAGCCCACACAAGTCAAGCATATGATGCAGGTGATAGAGCCTCAGTTTCAGCGAGACTTTATCTCCCTGCTTCCCAAAGAGGTGAGACCTTTTTTACAGCCGTGCTCTCTGATTTTCTTTTTCTGTTTCTTCAATAGAAAATATATCTGACCTTTCCTGTCTCACTGTCCACCATAATACACGTCCTTAGCCTTTGATCTGCGTAATAGTGTTCACTTATGGATAGGTGTCCTCCCCTTTACCACTGCTGGAGCTGCTGGAAATAAAATTGAAATTGGCTGTAAAGTCATTTTTAGAGGCACATGCTTTTAGAATTGAACTTTCAACTAAAAAAATGTTGTTAGAGACTTCACAAACAGATAGAAAGGGGTTTTGGTGATTAAAGTAAAATCAGGATTTTTGGTCATTCTTTTCCTTGGAACCTTGAAGAAAAACCTTGAACTAAACTAACAACAGAAAACCTTTATCAGAAGAATTCAACCACTTCAAAAATACAGTTAACTGTTATTAAAATAGGACGTTTTAAACATCTTTCAACTGCGTGAAAAAAACGAGAATAACTAAACTTTATTTGAGTTGCAAATGAAGAAGCTGCTTGCAAATTGTTTCTGCTTTACGTTAAATCTGTAGTGAATTCTGTTGCAGTTAAGCTGACATGTGAGGGATTATGTGTGTAAAATTGATGAAGCGTGCAGGATAACATCAAACTTATCATACAAAGGTTTTTAAGGTATTTGGACAGTCATTAAAGTTTTTGTGTTCCCACCACTATGATCTTTAACTTTTAGTCATTTGAGTAAAGCATGTCAAAAATTATTTGTTTTTAATAAAAGATTGACTTTTTTTATGTATTCTTCTTCATGGTGATGTTATTGGGACACCATTAAACTTGGCTGTTGCACATTTAGACATCCTGCAACAGTGGAATCACCACTTTACAATTGGGGGAAATTTTTTTTTTTGGTGTGCAAATAATGTACAAACCAAGGGGAAAAAAAAACAGTTGATCATAAATGTCTGTGAAACAGGTTTTTGCTTCTGTTTAATTCCCAATTTAGTGAAAAAAAATGGGTCCATTTTCTTTTGTCCACACAGAAGTATTGGTTCAATTTGGTTTAATAGATTTTTCAACTTTAATTTGATTACTTTCCTTCAAGACATTTATTTTTCCAGTGATGTGCACAGTTAAAACGTGCATCAGCAGATGGATCTACTTTGTGATTAACCCCCCTCTGTTTCCTGTCTGTCTAAAGCTTGCCTTGTATGTACTGTCATTCCTGGAACCGAAAGACCTCCTTCAGGCCGCACAGACGTGTCGCTACTGGCGCATCCTAGCAGAAGATAACTTACTGTGGAGGGAAAAATGCAGAGAAGAGGGTACTTTTATTTTTTTAAATGCCTTTTGTAACAACTTTAGCTCCAATTTTGAAATGTTTTGTTAAGCTTAAAGTAGAAATAGAATCTTCTTTTATTGGAAAATAAACTGTGTCAATCGAATCAGTTTTGTTTTTTACAGGTATTGATGAGCCTCTGGCCCCAAAGAAAAGGGGAAATGTCAAGGCTGGCTTCACCCATAGCCCCTGGAAGAGTGCCTACATCAGGCAGCACAGAATAGACACTAACTGGAGGAGAGGAGACCTCAAATCCCCAAAGGTACTCTCATTTATTTCTTTATTTTGTCTGAAGGGATCTTCTCAACATTACCTTTTGTGCAAACTTGAAATTACTCACAGCAAAGTGGATCTTTGAGATGTGACACGAAGTCACAAAAAGTTCAATATAAGTATTTGAAATGGAAAGCTGATGGAAAAAAAAGTAACTTTATAGACACGCAATACTGATTTAAAAAAAAAAAAAAAATCCAGCAGGGCAAGGTTTTGTTTTTGTGTCTTCTTTTTTAAATCTTTATTTCACATGAACACAATAAGGAATATCTGTGAAGGCATGGCCAGAATATTTTCGGCAAAATGTTTCATTCATTAAAGCAGTTTTCTTTTTGTCTCATTATTTAAGTAATTTGTGGTAATAGTTGTCCTTTTTTGAGGAGCCCAAATGCTGTTGCCTTCAGAGGGGGTTCAGGTAGAAAGATGTGTTAGAGTTCTGTTTGTTCACAGAGCTGCATTCAAAAAGTGTCTTTTAGAGTGTACTCTGAAAGTGAGACCAATAACAATCTGTTCTTTATCATTTGTATCAACGTTCTGTTGTTATTGTTGGAAGATCACATTTTTATTTTTTGTGTGTGTGGAGGAATCTAATCACCATCATTTTAGGATAATTTTTCATACTGACCACTAACCGTTTGACCGCGTTTCCTTAACCGGGTCAAACTTTTCTGGACTGAAGACTAAATCTTTAAACCACACTAGGTGGAAGAAATGGCCAAAAAGGTTTCTTTTTCCTGACTTGATTTTAGCAGTGAGTTTGTTGTAGGGACGACACTATTGCTACACTTTCAACAACAGCAGACATTTACCTCATTTTCACTTTGATGTGAAAAGCCTCAGACACTCATCGCTGGATCTGCTCATGTCATTTGCGTTGCCATGCCTCATCCACCTCTCCTAATATCCTATTTTTCTCACCTCTCTTTTTGTCTCTCCTGTCTCAAGGTGCTGAAAGGACACGATGACCATGTGATTACCTGCCTTCAGTTCTGCGGCAACCGCATCGTCAGTGGCTCTGATGACAACACGCTGAAAGTCTGGTCCGCTGTTACAGGAAAGGTAAGCCTGACGACCTTTCTCTTATTTATTTATCTCACCATCTTTTCTTTCAGCATTTTTGTCTGATGCACTCACTTTCCTGCTCTGTGGCTTCTGTGTTCTTTTTCCATCATTTTTAACCGAGCAAAAAAAAAAAAAACATTGTGAAGAAACTTTCTTTTAATCAGTTTTCAAGTTTTAAATTACATGAGATAATGGTACATAAAAAATAAAATCCTTTTGCACTAATCATGTCTTAACGATAAATGTAGTTTGTAAGGAAAAATAACCACTTTGATTAAGTCATTATTTAAAAGAGACCATACTGAAAAGTCAACACTCTGTTTTATAAAGTTGTACTTTTTTTTTCCTTACTGAAAAATAACAGAATAAAAAGTATTAAAACCTAAATGCAACAAATTACACAATAAATAGTAAAAAACCAAGCATCCCCTCAGAGCTGCATTACAGTGGGAGCTCTCAGTTCAGCTTTGGTTTGAGACCCTTAAGGAGGGAAATAAGAGATCATCCGTTCAAAGGCAGAGGCACAACTTAAACTGTGTAATGCTAATTTTTATTCATCTGAGCTATACAAATTGATCCTTTAATAGGAAAATCTTAATTACTGTAATGATCTAATCACACTTCAGAATTCTACCCATCTGGACCTTTAAAGGGATAAATATGTGAAATTCCTAATAAGCTCACTAAATAATAATATGATCTAAACACCCTTCCTCCCAATTACCATGCTTTCAGACTAAAAGTTGCTCTGGAGTATGAATAGCAGACGCTAAAAAATACATATGTTTTTGCCACTCTGGCTCCATACTAGTGGCAAACAAAAAAATCATGTATAATTTGCATCTCGATATAAGTCAAACCAATGGCCAAACTGCAAAAAGCATGACTTATATTCCAAAGAACATGATGCATTAAAACACAGAAAATGTTCATTTGTTTGACTGACATGTGGTTTCTCTTGATTCAAATTGTTGTACCTTTATTGTACGTTTTTGGACCCTTTTCTTTAGCAAAGCTTTCACACAGTGATGTGTCTAATTTTAGGGGGTTGGTTAAACCATATATTGTATATGTTGTCATTCATAAAACCTCTGATTTTATTAGTTGTGCTGTTTTTGACCTCTTAACTCATTTTGCTGTACCAAATAACCAAAATCCTATTGTTCACGAGCATTTGAACTTTATTTGAAACTTACCAAACCAGAAAAAGGGTTTCTTAACAGTAGGAGGCTTTGAGTGCTGTCAGTCCCAGTCTTTTCTGATCTAAGCATCATTCCACAGACTTGATCCTGTAGTGGCTCCAATAGACTAACGATTAGAATGAGATTTTTTAGTTTTAGCCACGCTGGCTCCATATTGGTGGCAGAAGTCTGTGAGTCATATCACATGCAGATTTGGCCTATTTTAGCCATAACCCACCTGTGCTCTGGCAGATGTCACAGACACACAGCATTTTGTATGTGGGTTTTACAATGCTCATCTCCCAGAATGGTTTGTTTGCATTGGGTATGAGGAAGGGATGAGCCCGCATCTGTTTGCATGGCTGCTTTATTCAGAGCACACGTCCTCTGTGCGGATTACACGCCTTTTGTTTCCTTAGCTCTCGACACTTGAGAGAAGCCTTACTGGAGAGGAACAGCCAATTAAGTCAAGTCAAGCATTAAGGCAAAGTATCTGTTGATCCCAAGAAAAGTAAAGTGAAAACTCAAGCCTTCACCTGCAAAGAGCAGTTGGGGTTTACACTTGGAGTATAGGAGAAGGACAGTCTGAGCTTTGTTCTTTTTTAGAATCCTTCTATTTAATTAAAGAACTCAGAATTTGGTCTGAGGCTGTGGACACACCGCGTGAACGTCCTCTTAGACCATGGTGGTTCTTTTATTGCTGTCAACTAGCGCATGTCTGCCACCTACATTTGGAAGAAGCTTGTTGTGAAATGTCGACGTGGTGGAAATCGTGCGAACCAGGCTTTTTTGTTTTACAGCTCTGTTCCAAAATATGAAAGACTTGGTCTTGGGGAATTCCATCCGAGCACAAACGGAAACGAATAATTTCTCCTCCGTAATCGATTTTCCAACAGTTGACACTTCCATGAATGAAAACAGACACCATCCATACGTCACTACCAAATCCGAGTCCCTGATTAGTCAAAGTTTGGCCTGGTTTGGGTGGCAACGCGCGTTCAATGGCCAAAAAGGGTTGTGAAAACCTGCATAGTTAACACAAGCGTTATGAACATGGAAGCCTGAACCAAGTTTATGAACGTTTGGAAAGACTTTTCATCGGAAGTGGCTGCTTGAACCCGCGTTGCTGAGGGCAGTCTCAACGCAGCCCGATGGAGAGACTCTAGACTCTAGTGCTGCTTTTTTTATTCCAAATACTCTCATGCTGGTAAATCCTCCTGGCAGGACTCTCAATCCTGTGCCAGATGTCATGTTGGTATTTTCACAAACTTTCTTTTCTCTCAGATTTAGTTCTTTTGACCTCACAATAGTCTGCAACAAAAAAATTCCTCCATTGTAAAACTTTTATTTATTAGGTAATGCTACCGGTAATTTGTTACAACCACAAGGCATTTTGTAATGTTTCGTCTTTCATGCCAGTTTTTTTCAACTCTGATTCATCTTGTTGTATAAAACTGTGAATGAATTCATGCTGCGAGGCAATAGAGGAATTATTATGGGATTTTATGTAAATGCATCCCACAACTGTAAAATCTGGGCCACAGCTTTAATGATCAGTTAAGTCGTTTAGCGCTTATTTATGGTTAACGTTGCTCTGAGTAAACTCAAAAGCCGGAGAGTATCAGGTGCAATTTTTTAATATATTTTCAATAGATTTGCTGTAATATGTAAAATCTCTGATATAGGGCTAAAGCATGCTGTTAAGATAGATTTGAAATGTTTTGAGGGTTTTTTTGCACGCCTTTACACAGCTTCCTCCAAAGCTGTCACTCTGGCATCCAGACACACAAACAGCCGATCAGATGTCAGTGTTTCAGAGGTGGCTGGTTCCTGTTTAACAAAGCCCTGCGTGTCCTTGGTGGTGCCTGTCAGAGGCAGCCTCAGCTGTCACGCAGATTTAAGATGGCAGACCTGCAGGCTGACGGCCAATCCAGGAAGAGCTGCTTCGCTGGAGGCTGCAGCTGCATCAATATGAGCTTTATCCTCTTCATCGACAACAAGAGTGTTTATAGCGTCTGAAAACGCTGAAGGAATAATCGTTGTGTGGTTAAAAAATAAAAGTAAAAAATCCCTCATGACCTGAAGACCGGGAAGAAATTTGTTTCTCCCCCCCTCCCATCTTTTGTGGTTCAACCTGTTGTGTATAGATAAGCCTGCGACTGCTGTAATCCCATAATTATGCGGTGTCAGGCCATAATTGTTGGATGGTTTTACCTGTTTAACCTTTGAAAAGCATGAGCTGAGTACACAGGTAGCTGCAGTGACCCTCATTTTCTAATATTCCCACCAGGTCAAGAGGGTCGTGTGTGTGTATGTGTGTCTCTGTGTGTGTGTGTGTGTAAGCTTTTTAGGACAGAGGGAAAATGTTCCTCACAATTTCCACCAACACCATCCATCTCAGAGGCTGCTCAACTCCAGAGAAAGAGTTTTATTTAATTGTAAAGTAATAGGCTTTCAGTGCTCGACTAAAGCCTTATTTGTCTTCCCTCACTTTTAGAGATACCTTGGTTTTTGTTGTTGTTGTTTTAGTCGATGTTTCGTCTTTTCTCTCAGGGATCGAGCAAGCTTTTAAGTACACCAATTTTCTAGGAAAAAAATGTTTATTTTTATTTATTTTTTTCATTCAAATCCAAGGTAATTGTAGGCGGACATCCCACATTAGTTCGTTTTTTGTCTTAAACGTAAATTAAAATGGGCTGAGTAGTTATTACACCTTATTTTCCCATCATAAAAGAGGAGAGCAGGAAGTCATAGTTGGACGTAAGCAGCCACTTGACAAAAATAATGCAGTTTATGGCACCAGCTGTTCATCTTCTTCCTCTGGATTTAATAAAGCCCCCCTACCCCTTCCCCCCCTAACCATTTGCTGATCAGTTGCAGGCAGGGGTCACATGTTGTACACTTCTGCGACAGGCTTCACTCTGAACCGTTCACACACACACACACACACACACCCCTCCTCTATTTACTCTCCTCCCCCTCCAGAGAATTTCAATTTAATGCACTGAGCGTAATTAAATCGAGTCACAAGTGGGACAAACTGTGGACACACCAATTCAATTGATCACAACGATTTCCATAACCGCCTGGAATCAATAGTTAATCTGCCAGCACTAATGAGGATGAATGGACGCAGTATATTGAGAACCGTCATCAACTCTTTTTGCAGAAGAAAAAAGAAGGAAACGGCCTTTTTCCAGCGGATAAGTAGAAGCAATTATAAAAGCGGGTGGCGGGCTCTGAGAGATATTTAGCTGCAGTACTTTCGCAGCATGCCTGAGCTTTTCCATTCAAGAAAAGGTCACTTCATTTCACTTTCCCTTTTTTTTTTGTCTGCGCTTGAAGACAGCATGAGGTCATGCCACAATGAAATCCCAAAAGAGGGATGATTTGTCTTTTTTTTTCCTTCAACAGTGCTTTTCAGTGCTTTCTCCCCCCCCGATTGAAAGTAATAAACACATGGATTGGGATTTCTCTCTTCTCAGTGTCTACGGACGTTGGTGGGCCACACGGGTGGAGTGTGGTCGTCCCAAATGCGAGAGAACATTATCATCAGCGGCTCCACTGATCGCACACTCAAGGTCTGGAACGCCGAGACGGGAGAATGTATCCACACCCTCTACGGGCATACCTCAACAGTTCGCTGCATGCACCTACATGAGAAAAGGTATGGGCTGAGTTTGGAAGCGCCTACTAAAGCTTAAAATCACACTTTTTTTTTTAAGCAGCTTTTAGATTTTTTGAAAAGTTTGCAAAGTTTTGTAAAGTTAAAGCACAGACAAAGCTATTTTACAAAACCAATACAAAAAAAAATTAAACTTATATTAGCCTTGATAACTTGCTGCTCACCTTTTCTAAAGTGTGGGTGGAAGAATTTAGTTGTTTTCTTTGAGGTTTGATAAAACCTTTTGTTGGTCGTGATGACAATGATAGAAATATTTACGCAAAGTGTTACAAAAAAGTTTTTTATTATTATTATTTTGGGGGCAAAAACTGAATCTTAAGTGAAAAGACTCTTGAAAAATGCATTAATTGCAAAATAACCAAAGTTTGAGAAAACATGTCTTGATGACTACGATTTGTTTCTTAGGAATTATTTGTAGGACAATTTTTCCTACTTTATTGTTTTCCTTATTTAGAATTTTTTATTTATGTCTAGGGGGCTTTTTTCTGCAGTGTAGAACAAATGTAAGCATTGCAGCTCAAAGTGTTTCTCTTTTGTAGAAAGGACACAAAAAAATCATTGTGTAAACTCTACAAAACATTAACTGTGTATGAGTGAAATATCAAGCCCTGAACTACTGTTTTGTTCTCCTTGATTCATAACAGCTAACTTAATCAGCCAAAAAGAGCAACCACAGCACTAAAAGAGCACAGTATTTGTAGAAAGTGAGCATGCGGTTTCATAGTGATTAAATAGACCCTGTTAACCGTCTTGAACTGAAATGCTGCTCACTCATTCACTGACTATCACACTCCAGAGACTCCAAGTGCTCTTTTCGCCTTAGGGCCCACCAAGGTTTTTGTGTAGCATGTGATTACTCACTCCGCAGAAAGCCTGTGAGCTGCAGACACTGAATAACACCATGATGATTTCCATCTTCGCAGTGCTGGAAGGCATGTATTAAATAAAGAGTGTGAGCTGAGCGAAGCTGCAAAATACATGTTTTCCTGTGTCGTCTGTAACGGAGATAAAGCCTTACTATGGAAACTTGTGTACTTCAGTCGTTAGTGACTAACCGAAAGTCTGTACATAGACTGACGGGATCATTTGACCTCAAACCCTTCTTTTTTTATGACTTAAACTTTATTCGTTTTTAAATACAAAAGTACAATTTCCACAAAGACAGAATACAGCACTGAAATGCAGTTCAATGTGGAAAAAACAGAAAACAACAACCCTATAACTTCAAAACTCCCAAGTAAAACAAAAATACAAAGCAAAAAATAAAAAATATATATATAATTAAAAAAATTGGAAAAGACACAACAAAAAAGAAACAAACCAGCAAAAGAAAAAAAAAAAAAAAGGCACACAAATAGATTCCAAATCTGACAGTTAGCCCTTATGCATGGGTAAAAGGATATAACCTTACATAACAGAGAATTTAGGTCATTTCTAGTTTCTAGAGCTGGAGATGTCGTTGACCTATGTGTTCAAAATAATGAGACCATTTACTGTTGAAGTCATCCATTCTGTTTAGCAATCTATATGATAACCTCTCTAGCGCTGCAAGTTGACCCAGAGAGGTCTGCCAGTGGGTAAAGGATGGAGTCGATGAGCCCTTCAACCTCAAACCCTTCTTTAAAAAAAAATAAAAAAAACATTTTTAAACATACTTGTGCAGAAAACCTAAAAAGCAGTCACTCTTAGAGGGAGTGTGCTTTACTGTAATCTATTTTCCATTAAGTTGGCTTGAGCCTTAAAGCCTGTCCTCAGCTTTAGGAGATCCTTTACACTTTGCAGGCATGAACATGAGTGAGATCCAGCAGGAGATCGCTTCCACACATGCCTTATATTATAGAAGTGCAGCTGTTACTGCATTCATAATCAGATGTTTAATTTTTTTGTTATTGGCTAACTTGGCAAATGCATTTTGTATGTTTTTTTGTTTGTTTTTTTTAACTCAAAGTGACTTGATTCTCAATTGTATGTGTTTTTTTGTTTTATTTTGTTCGTCTGCTGAGCTCATCATCCTGTGCCTCTTGGGGGTTTTCTCTTAGGGTGGTTAGTGGCTCTCGGGATGCTACTCTTCGAGTCTGGGACATTGAGACAGGTCAATGTTTACACGTCCTGATGGGCCATGTGGCGGCGGTTCGCTGCGTCCAGTACGATGGGCGGCGGGTAGTGAGCGGCGCCTATGACTTCATGGTCAAAGTGTGGGACCCAGAAACAGAGACGTGTCTCCACACGCTGCAGGGCCACACCAACAGAGTGTATTCCTTGCAGGTGAGTCAGCGCTGGAAAGTTACAATTAAAGGAAGTTGGATGTGCGGAACAGCTGGTGAACCTGACTGATGACTGGCTTTATTGTGAAGTTGCTGCAGATTGATCTTAGTTGAAATGAGCACATGTACACCTGCTCAAATTACTATCAGTGCTG
Source organism: Oryzias curvinotus (assembly GCA_023969325.1). Taxonomy (NCBI): domain Eukaryota; kingdom Metazoa; phylum Chordata; class Actinopteri; order Beloniformes; family Adrianichthyidae; genus Oryzias; species Oryzias curvinotus. The sequence goes on from CM043706.1 coordinate 34,949,669, forward strand.
GTGAATGTAAAACTGGCAAATTTACTAATTTAATATGTTCTATGATGTTCCCCTCTCTGGAACTTGATAAAAGCATGTTCAATTTAAAAATAACGATTCTGCCATTGCAGAAAAAATGAGCTCTTGCAAATCAATAGAACAAATTAGATCATTAAGCTTGATCTAAATTTGTTAATGGAAATTCTCCGTCTATTTTTCCGTCAAAACAGTTGAAGGTGACAGCTGGAGCTTTGTTGAAGTGCTGGTTATAGCTCAGTCTCTCTGTCTGTAGTTTGACGGGATCCACGTGGTGAGCGGATCACTAGACACGTCTATAAGGGTCTGGGACGTGGAGACGGGCAACTGCATCCACACGCTAACGGGTCACCAGTCCCTCACTAGCGGCATGGAGCTCAAAGACAACATTTTGGTCTCAGGCAACGCAGACTCCACCGTCAAAATCTGGGACATCAAGACAGGCCAGTGCCTGCAAACGCTCCAAGGTGAGTGCAGCGTGGCTGGAACCTAAGCTGGAATCGCTTTTATTCTTCAAATGTGAACTACCAGTGCAAATGTGGACGTTTTTTGACGTGTTAAAATAAAACCAGCCTTTCAGACAATTATTTTTGATTTTGAAAATGTATCAATTTCCATTTCATAGCCAAATATTAATTTATAGCAACTGTCCAAATGATTTAGATTTATTTTTTCTGTTTCATTTCAAATCCTCCCCAAACACTCAGCTGCTGGGATTTTGTTGCTGCTGTGTGCATTTGTTCGTCCTGATCACAGTATCACTGGCATTGTCGTCTTTGATCGCTCATTCTCCATTAGCTGAGCTTACCGTCTCCCAGGAAGCTGGAAATCATGCGGAGAACAGGAATGGCGGTCTGCGGCGAGCCCACCCCCTTAATGTCCTCATTAGACGGTGTAGCCTCAGTATGCTAGGTCTTCACTCAGCAGCATGACGAGCAGCTGAACAAAAGGATGCCCCAGTGACAGTCTGACGGGGGGGGGGGGACAGCGGCAAAATGATGTCTGCCTCTGAGCCGTCAAAGAAGCGGGCCGACAAACTTTGTAGGGCATAGAATTGGGTCAGCGGATAGTTTCTGCTGCTCATTAGTGTTTTATTAAACTAATCTCCAACAACAGGGCCGTCATTTAATCTGAGGGAACTATAGGTAGCACAGGAGGAGGGGGGCTTAGGCATGCAGGGGGTTATGAAGTGGCAGAGAACATAGGATTTACATCCAATTACCTGTACATTCTGGGTCATTTTATTAAATACACTAATTAATTTTTATCCAGTTTCTTTAAAGTTTTTTGAAGTATTTAATGCAAGAAGTCATTATTTGCAATGCAAAGCTCCGTCTTTGTTCTGTGTCGATCTAATTATGTGGAAAATGTGTTGATCAGGACCAAAAAATAAATGTCTTTATACAGGATTTTGAAGAAAAGAAAAAAAGATTATTAAAATTGAAAATTGAACTGCGAATCTGCCAATTCCAACTCCCAGCTCTAAATGAAACGTCATTTCCTTGAGGAGGAAAATAAAATTCTCTTAACTCTTTAACACCAGTCACGTCTCCTAAAGAACACAAACAAAAACTCTTCAAATCTTTCTGGGATCAACAAGTTTCAGCTGAATCTGAGACTTCTTATCTGTTTTTGCGAAGCCGCTTGCCTCCACAATAGAATCAGCTGCTTCACGTTGATTACATCACTACTGTAAGTGTTGCCTGTCAGTGCAAAGCTGCTTCTCTGCCCTTCACTGGAATTATACTAATGGTTGGAGAGTTACGGTAGCTGAAGGAATGCAAACACTGGAGTTGAGGCTTTAGTGTTAAAGGGTTAAACACGTCTGCGACGACCTCATGAGAGCAACTTGCTTTTCCAGAACTTCAATGTAGACCCTCGTCGCTACTTTAGGCTTTGGTTTTGCCCTGGGCTGTCCTGACAGTTGCAAATAAATGGAGGAAAACACAACAACAGTACAGGAACTCGCAGATATGCAGGTTGTGTGGCTTCTCTGACCCATTTCTATGAGCCCTGAATCATAAAAGAGTTTATCTGTGAATTTGGCCTGTAGAGAACCTTAACAGCTGTAGGAGCTGTGCATACGCTGCACAGAAGGGAGGAATGTACTTAAATTGAAAGTGTTCATCCAGCCCCCCTTTAGGCTCCTGTTTGTTCAAATCCCTGCTTCTCTGCAGCCCTCCCTCTACCTGTTAGTCTTAATGAAACATGGATGACAAATCAGGCTGGGGAGTCTTAGAAATCCCCAAAAAATTCTTACAAGCATTCTATTTTGAAAGGGAAAAAATGATTGACATTTTTTTTTTCACACAATATGCCTTTTTTTCCAGGTCCCCACAAGCACCAGAGTGCCGTGACTTGCCTCCAGTTCAACAAGAACTTTGTCATCACCAGCTCAGACGATGGCACGGTGAAACTCTGGGACCTGAAGACGGGAGAGTTCATCCGAAACCTGGTGACTCTGGAAAGCGGCGGCAGTGGCGGCGTGGTGTGGCGCATCCGTGCCTCCAACACAAAGCTGGTGTGCGCGGTCGGCAGCCGCAACGGCACAGAGGAAACCAAGCTGCTGGTGCTGGACTTTGGAGTGGACATGAAATGAGAGCTGGGGGGGGGGGAGTGGGACACGTTTGAAGGGCGAAGAGAGCAGACTGCAGAGATGAAGGAACGGAGAGTGAGTGATGAGGCGCCTGGAAACCAGAGGGCCAACACCCAGAACTCTTTACCCAAACTCGCAAGATCTGCTGGCACAGTCGCAAACGGCCGGCTGTCCCGCCATCACTCGCATCCCACCTTCTTGGGGTTAAACGTTACTGACGAAGACGCGCCTGCTTCCACCCTTTTCACCCGTTGACGGCGGGGCGGCGGCTGGAAACACAGCTGCAGGGCAACAAGCGGTCCGTCCCCGGGATGAGCTGAAGAAGAGGGAGGAAGAACACGACGACCGAACTCTTCGGAAGTGACTCTCCACCTTACCGGTTCAGGGTCAGCTTCGCAGAGACTTGGCGTTGCAAAAAAACCTTGACAGATGTTAAGATGTACAGAGAGATATTATTTTTTAAGAAGTTCCAGACACACCCCCTTCTTAACAGTGGCACCCCACAGACACACCCATTCAAACAGCCAATCAGAAAGCAGTAAAGGCGCTCACCATATAGGTAAAGATTTGCGGAAGGTGGGATGAGGGGAATTTCCACACTCAGTTACTCCTAAAGTGCTGCTTGATATAGTGGAATGAAAGGAAGTGTTAGGAGCATTTATTTTCTTCACTCCATTTCCGTTCCTGTTCTTCTCCACTCGGTTCCTGTAGTTTTTTTTCTCTCCCTCAAACACAACTGTGAATTTCAATAACTTTGACATTTATCACATGAAAGGGGTTTTTCTGTTTTTTTTTCTTCTTTGTGCAAATCTCAGTATTAGAAATGACCCTTTTCTTTTCTTTTCTTTTTTCTTCTTTTTTCGACTTGAGTTGTTCGTTTCTTACAAACCTGGGTTTCGAGCTCTTTCTCTACTTTCGGCGTCATCGCTACCTGGAGGTTTTTTCGGAGTCCGGTTCTGGTGGTTTTCCTCAATGCAGTGAGAGCGCTCTTTATTAATACCCCCCCCCCCCCCCCCGATCCTTCAGCCCCGCCCCCCTCGACTGCTTTTCCCCGAGTGGCCAAACTGTATTTATGCTGCTAAAGGAGTGGAAAAAGAGAGGAACTCTTACTTGCTGTGGCGTTTTAGTCCCAGACGAAATTCCAAATTGAACTCTGTATGTTTTGACTTCAAGAAACAAAAACACACACACACACAAAAAATCAAACTTTTTTTTTTTTTCCCATTTCTTTTCTTTTTTTTTTTTTTTTTGCCACTGAAACTTGAGCCAAAACGTGCCTCTACGAGGCTGAGAGGGGGGAGAAGGTCTGACAAGTATCTGTCAGATCGCCTGCCGCTGGGAAGCGAGGGGATGAACACTGTTGGCATGCGTGTGCGAGTGCATGAGTGCGTGTGTTGGCGTGTTAATGGGCAACTTGTAAACACATTCCTGGGGACAAAGCTTTTTCAGCCTGTTCTGTAGGGAACTGTACAAAAATGCTGTGTGTACTGTTAGAAGAAACAAAACAAAAGAGGACAAAAAAAATAAATCAAACTATCAGAAGTTTTGATTTGTAACAGGTGGATGAATGATCTGTCCGTATCCATGTGTGGTTGTTCCATTCAAAGATGTCTAAAGCAACAGAGGAGAGCTCGGCGAGTTTTCAGCTGACGGGTCGAGCCGCCCAGAGTCTTAGTGTTACACGTGTTGCAGGTGAAAACTCCGGGGCGGCTGCGACCTTGTGGGTTGTCGGTGAAAAGGGGGGAGGGGGGTGGGGCGCAAAGGAAACAAACGTCAAGAGAAACGTAGCCAAACAAAAACCGTCTCAATCTCCAAGAGTCACAACTCAAGCTGAACTGTGAAAGTGGTATAACACTGTATATTAAAAAAGAAAAAACAATCTCGCTCTATCTCCTCTTGTTTTCTCTGTTTTAATTTATAATCTGGTTTATGAAATCAGATTTGTTGCAGGTGTTTTACTTTGTTCAGTTCATGTAAACTGCCTGGCAAAAGAAAAAAGAAAAAAAAAGAAGAGAAAAGGCACACGACAGAAAAAAAGAAAACTAAGCAAAAACAGACAAAAAAAACCTGAAAGGGATTGTGTATTTGTTTGATTCACTTAGAATTTTATTTTCTTATAACTTAAGTGCAATAAAATGTGTTTTTTTTTTTTCATTTCAAGCATATCAGTTTGTTCAGTCTGTTTTTGTTACCTCTGTGAAGGCATCTTATATGTTCAATAAAGCAAATTATTTGGTTAAATGCCGTCCAGAAGTGCAGGTTTCCTAGGCCAAAGTCATCACTGACGTGCTCTAACAGGTCTGTGGGTTCTTATAATATTCTTTCATTTTGATCCAAATCAGGACTTTTAGCTGCCTAAACCAGAATAATTATGTTTTATGTTCATCTTTTTTGACATTTCACTAAAACAAGAGAAAAAATTACAGTTGATGCTATCTTTTTTTTCTGATAATTTGAATATTAGTTATTGAGCCTTTTACATGAATTTCTATATTTTTAAAAGTTTGCAGATGTTTCAACATTTAATAAAGTTAAAACAGAGACTTTCAAATCACAAGGAAATGTTTTTTCACATGGAAACATTTTTTTTCTTTCAAAAATGACCTTTGTGAAATGTTAAACTAAAAAAAAAAAAAGTTCTAAAAGATACGTTTAGTTAGTCTTTCCACGACAGCCTGAAGACATCTGGACATCAAGCTGGAGGTCCTGGTGTTTGGAGTTTGAGCGTCTTCTTTGCCTGATTTGGGTTTCCAGCCTCTAAATTGTCGTTCAGTCATTGTCTTCCGTTTATTCCCTTTCTGGGCTGCTGGAGCCTATCCCGGCCACTTGTGGGCGAAGGCAGAGGTCACCCTGGACAGGTCGCCAGTCTGTCGCAGGGTAGAGTGTCCACAATCACACACCCACACACTCTCACATTCACATCTCTAAATTGTCATCTTTGACATTTTCTCTACATAGATGGACCGAATGAAGGACAGCTGTGTGGTGAGCAGTTTAGCGTCCAGACTCTAAGGACAGAGCTGTAGTTCTGTCATAGCTGAACTATGTGTTGGTGTCCTGCTGAATACACAAACCTTCCTCTATAATGCATTTATTTGGATAGTTTCTTTCAAAACGCGATGCAGTTGACAATTCTAGAAGAATTTGCAGTGAGAGACGGACAAGCTACAGGACTCTACATGTGCTCTCAGTGATACAAACAACTCAAGAGGGTCCCAAAAGTCCCCAAAACACCTCCAGGTGTTTTCTTCTACTAGGCAACTTCCATTGGGTGACAGAATTGCAAATATGCAATTGCACAAATTTGACTTGTGAAAATTACATTTACACGACAATTTCTAAAAAAAAACTTGCATTTATCGAAAACACAATTTTGCGCTTGGAGGAGGTGTTTTTATTTATTTATTTCTATTTGCGAATGAAATGAGTCACATGACCAACAGCTGGATGGCAATGTGCTTCTCGGTACGAACTGGCTGCCTTGGGCACAGCTGGCGCCACAAGGGGTCCCACAGCATCACGCAGCTCATCAAAGGTTGAGCGTCGCTTATGGAATGGTTGGTTCCTCTGTAAAATCCCCAACACGATTTCCCAAAATTGCTGTACCTGTAGCCACTCCCACATGTAAGGAGTTTGCCGCTCAGTGGCCTGAAAAAGACAGCGATGTCTCCTTTGATAGATGATGATGAGCGCCAGTGCCGTGGCAGAAATCTGAATCTATCTGCTGTAAATCAAAGAATTGCTCACCATGTTTTTCAATGTCTTATCGCATGAGTTGGTTTGTATTTATTTACATAATTATGATTTGACAAAAAACAGTGTAATTGTGAAATGTTTTTTTTTTCTCGACATGTCTAGAATTTCGATAGTTTTGCACATAGGTGAAATAGACAGACAGCAAAGCCTTCTGTTAGAAGACATGCATTTTATTCCACTTGACCATACATGAATACATTTTGTAAATAAAAAATGTAAAACCTTTATCAATAATATAAACCAAATGTGATGGTTGTCAAGCAGCATAAAGTAAATCTTAAGTATTCATCCTTTCATCATAGATGCTTTAGAACTGCTGACAGTGTGGCGGAAGGGTTCACCGACTATTTCTGAAGGTTTTTCTGGACGCATTTCTTTCCGTCTTTGACTATCTCTCCATTCACTGGTGCAGTGTCCTCTAGAGGCAATGCAATAAAGGTCTTTGTCCTTGTCCCTGACGCACAGAGACTCAGGTTTTTCCCAGATGTTTTGAGGATGTTGTGCACAGTGGATGATACGTTTTGCAGTAGATGTGCTATTTGGCGATGAGGAACATTTACTTTAAAGTCTTTTAGTGTTTTTACACATACGTGCAGGTAGAAGAGCATCTGTCCACATTTTCCTCGGTTTGAATCCACAAACACCTAAACTTTATTGGAATTTTTGTTTTACTTCTCATTTAAAGCAGTGAAAAACTGTCATTTGCGATAGAACATGCACAGTATCTGTGCAGGAGGCAGCGATGTAAGCTGTCTTTGCTGTAAAGAGAACATTATGGGATGTCACGTCCAGTCTTTACAGAGCACACAAGCAAATGTCCCAATTTAACACGGAGAAAATCCTATTTTCAACCCAGCATCACCTCCACTGCTGCTCAGTGGACTTTCCACAACTGGCTCCTAAAGTGGGTCATTTTTTAGAAATCCTTCAGATCCATCAAATCTTTCCATCCATCTTTTTTTCTAAACCCACTTTATTCTCGTTTGGGGGTCCCAGGGTCACTGGAACCCACCTAGCCCCTAAAGCATGAAGGCAGGGTACATCCTGGACAGTTCACCCTCAGGGCTGCACAGAGGGACAGCCCCACACACACTCAACAGACCATTTCAGAATAATCAATTAACCTATAAAGCATGTTTTCGGACCCAGCCAGGATTTGAACCAGCGTTTTCTTTCTGATTCGACAATGCAGCTGCTGTAGTAGACGGGCTTCGTGTCATCCGGGTCTTGGTCAAACCCATCATGTAAGTTCATTTGTGGTTTAAAGCTGCTGTCCATAAACCAGGTGGGACCTCCACTGCTGTCCTGTTGGTGTCTGAAGACAGATCTCCATGAACGGATTGAAGAAAAGCTCGGTTGTGCCTCAGCTAAAAATGCAGAAGGAAAATGATGCGTTTGGTTGTGACTATTTTCAGCTCTGCTTAACATTAATGCCATGTTAATGAAGGAACATGTTGGCCAGACAGACAAACTGCCTTTTGTTATCCTGTGAGCAGTTTCCAGAATAAGAAGCAGCTTTCTGATTCACACCGGGAAGCTGGGTACAGTTTTGTAATCAAATGCAAATGCTGTTTATCAGATACTTTTCTCTTTCCCTCTGTTGTGACTCTGTATTAAACTATACAAATGAGAAAAATTCTACTTCTAAGAGATGGAAATACGTCAATGCGTGTGTAGAATTTAAACTTTTGGAAATCTATGCTTACAATCATGCAGCGCTCAACAGCAAGGGGTTTTCAGGCCATGATCAGAAAGTCAAACACGTTTTGCCCTTGACCACGAAATATGATATTTAGGAATTAATAAAGTGTTAAATGTAGCCCTCATTAAAGAAAAAAAACCCACCAGACTCCCAAAACATGCTATGTGGTGCTCCCCATCCTCAGATTTGTAAATTGCTTCAACTATTTTTTCCTTTTTCACAAAGGAAGGTTCAGGGTTTCTTCGAAAAACCTTAAAAAATATTTCAAGTCTTTCTCCACAACTCCTGTTCAAATTCATTAATGTGTCCGTTCTTACCTGCTTTATTGCTGGGGGGGGGGGGGTCTTTTAGGACTCGCCGGTGCATCAGTGTTGGTTTTGTAGAAAGTTTTTTTCAGATGTATTGTCAAACTCTGATCTTGTGATGTCACATTATCCTCCATGCCAGTTGCAGGTTTGGCTCAGGACCTCTGAATGAGTCCAGACTCCTCCAGCTGCAGAGGGGCTAAAGGTTTCACTGCAGGTCTGTGGTTTTAATACCCCCCCAACCTTTTGCATGATTTTCCTTCATGTTGTTAGTTCTGCTATGCTCAAACCTTCACAGCTGTGAGGAGTGGATGTGCAGACCACCAAGCTAAGTGGAGTATGCTTGTTTTTTTAAATTCATGCTTGCTGTTTTACGGCTCGCTGGGCGTGTCCGGTGTCCTGTGAGTCGTGTGGACGGGACGCTGTGGGTTTTACAGTCCATCTCATTGGCCATCACGGCTGAACTGGGGCCCGCTGTCACCAATAACCTCCTCCGGTGTTCCATATTAAGCAAAGCTTTAAGTTGAAAACTGCGAGTGTAGTTTGGATGGCATGCAGTTTTCCTCCACTGCCTGTCTGAGAGGTTGGGGGGGGTGGACAAAAGAGCTTCTTCATGTCATGCTTTCCACTGTTCCTGACACTACATACATTTCTCCTCTCTAGATGTTTTTTGTAGCCACCACACCAAGGTATTTGGCCCGTCCCTGCGTTTTTATCAACAGAGATGTTACAACTCATTGTGGATTTGCTTCACACTTTCTACACTTTACTAGGCACAGCTGTCCAACTGCTCATTAACACAAATTTCTAATCAGCCAATCACATGGCAGCAACTCAATGTCTTTATACTGCAGCCACATCCATGCCCTCCTCCTTGTGTTTGTCTCTGCTGTGCTTCACTTCAGCTACAGCCGGTTTTTCCCTGACATGTCCACAGCCTCCAGGTTAAACCAGATGGGCCCCATAGGAAGTCTCTGGTATTGAAGCATTGTTAAAGATTTACCAGTGGTATAAGAGGGTTCATGCTCTGTGGCCAGTTTAAGTTCTGGTGGGACCATGAAGGTATTTTTCTCGCATGAAGGCACAAGTCTGCATTGCTCTGTTTCCTTAAACGCAAAGGCACTGGTCTTCAGTCGCATCCACAGAGATGCTTGCACCTGAGGACACCTCTGTGTTCCTACAGGGATCATAATAAACCAGGGGGCATGAACCTGTGAGAAGACCTTGAGGTTTGAGAAAAGCTGCCAGTGGCACATGGCCCCGGACCTATGTATGCGAGCTCAGGAGCTCATGCAGTTGCTGAGTCACTGTGTAAAGGTCTGGATTACCTTTACCTAAGTAGTCGGTCTGGGTTGTTCTCAGGTACACTCAGGTGTTTAAATGCCAACTCTTTAGCTTTGTCAGGTCTGATACTAGTTTGATTGAAGACCAGGCCAAGAAAAAAACAACTCTGTTTTCCTGAAAATATTCAGGATTTTCCTTTTTTATTCAGTCTTTCAACATGTTCACTCATTTTATTTCTTTTCCGTACAGACAGCAGCTCCACCTCAGTCTCCACTATTTTTCTGTGGATGACCTTGGGTAACCCCAAAGGAAAGTCATTTGTAGATGCATCATCTGTTGGGTGTTATGAACATAGGTGAGTAGCAATTAGTTTTATTTACTTGTTTACATTTATTTAAGGTGATTTTGTAAAAACAAAATCTCTTTCTTTCTCTTCCATTTTAACTGCACTACAATTGTATACTGATTATAGGTCTTAATAAATTAAATTGATCAAGTAGCAGAAATCTAATATTTCATAACCCTAATTTATTCTACATAATCACTTTCCAGTTATAATATTTATCATTTTTATTTCCATTCCTAAAAATATAAAATTTAACATAACTACAATTTTTATGTTTGTCTAATACCAAATGTTTTAGTCAATAAATGAGATTGTTGCTCAGTACATGTACAGTTGTGGCCAAAAGTTTTGAGAATTACATAAATATTGGATATTGGAACAGTTGCTGCTTACGTTTTTATAATAGCAATTTGCATGTACTCCAGAATGTTATGAAGAGTGATCAGATGAATTGCATAGTCTTTCTTTGCCATCAAAATGAGCTTAATCCCAAAGAAACCCTTTATCCCTGCATTTCATTGCTGTCAGTAAAGGACCTGCTAAGATCATTTCAGGAATCGTCTTGTTAACTCAGGTGAGAATGTTGACGAGCACAAGGCTGGAGAACATTATGTCAGGCTGATTGGGTTAGAATGCCAGACTTGACATGTTAAAAGGAGGGCGATGCTTGAAATCATTGCTCTTCTATGGTTAACCATGGTTACCTGCAAAGAGACGCGCGCAGCCGTCATTGCTTTGCATAAATTTGGCTTCACACACAAGGATATTGTGGCAACTAAGATTGCACCTAAATCAACAATTTATCGGATCATCAAAAACTTTAAGGAAAGAGGTTCAATTCTTGTTAAGAAGGCTTCAGGCTGTCCGAGAAAGACCAGCAAGCGCCAGGATTGTCTCCTAAAGGGGATTTAGCTCAGGATCGGAGTGCCACTAGTGCAGAGCTTTCTCATGGATGGCAGCAGGCAGGTGTGAGCGCATCTGCATGCTCAGTGCGGCGAAGACTTTTGGAAGATGGCCTGGTGTCAAGAAGGGCTGCAAAGAAGCCACTTCTCTCCCAAAAAAAAAAAATCAGGGACAGATTAATCTTCTGCAAAAAGTATGGCGAATGGGCTGCTAAGGGACTGCGGCAAAGTCCTATTCTCTGATGAAGCCTCTTTCTGATTGTTTGGAGCATCTGGAAAAAGGCTTATCCGTGAGCACTACCTTCAGTCCTATGTCATGCCAACATGACATAGGACTGATGTTGTAAAGCATCCTCAGACCATTCATGTGTGGGGTTGCTTCTCCTCCAAGTAAATGGGCTCACTCACACAACATTTTGCCCCAAAACACAGCCATGAATAAAGATTAGTACCAAAAAAACAGCAACAGCAACTTCTTCCAACAATCCAACAACCGCTTGGTGATGAACAATGCATTTTGCATTATGATGGAGCACCGTGCCATAAGGCAAAAGTGATAACTAAGTGGCTCAGGGACCAAAATGTTGAAATTTTGGGTCCATGGTCTGGAAACTCCCCTAATCCCATTGAGAACTTGTAGACAATTATCAAGAGGTGGGTAAACAAACAAAGACCCACTCATTCTGACAAACTCCAAGAAGTGATTAGAAGTGATCATGGGTTGTTTTCAGTCAGGCCCAGAAGTTGATTGAGAGCATGCCCAGTCAAATTGCAGAGGTCCTGAAAAAGAAGGCCAACACTGCGAATACTGACTCTTTGCATAAATGTCATGTAATTGTTAATTAAAGCCTTTAAAACTTATGAAGTGCTTGTAATTATATTTCAGTACAACACAGAAACAACTGAAACAAAGATCTCAATTCTGTTTAGCAGCAAACTTTGTCAAACTAATATTCGTGTCATTCTAAAAGCTTTTGGCCTTGACTGTAGTTTTATATTTTCCACCAGTTACTTTTTTTTCTTTTGCTTTGAAGCACTTATTTAAATGACTGCTTGAGTTGTTTAAAGTAAAGGTAGCTTCACCTGAGTTCAGTTTATGGATACTCTACCTGTATAAGTATGAAGGTGGTTCCATAATTGCATGAGTGGATCTTCCAAACACCAGGTTACTAAAAGATCCTATAGCTTCTCAGATAATCTTACGAATCCTCTGATTTTTGCTAAATAAATCTGTGTTTTTAAATCCACACAGACACATTCCTATTTACTCTCTTTCTGAGCTTTCTGTTCCCCGTTCTGTCTTTTTTTGTCATGATGTTGTCAGCCTCCGCCTGATCCAGCTCCTGTTTTACAGCTCTCAGCAGAGGAAAAGGCAGCAGTCGAGCTCTGGTAACTGCATGGGGCTGTTAGTTTGTCTGAGCACAATCATCACAGGCTGTGTGTCGCATCAGTCTAATCCTGCTCCTTTCCTTCTGCTGGTCTCATACATCTGCTTTATGAGCTCCATGTATACCAGGGTCCTCAAGTATTCACGTTTTTCCTTTACAGGATAGTTTGATCTATCGACTCAAACGATCTGGACTAAACGCTGGAACATGTAGGTGTGGTTTCTACCTAAATTTTAAACTTTTCTCCAATGGTCACCTTAGCAGCCCATCATCAGCTTACTGCACGCTGAATGATGTCCATCATGTATCTCACTGTCCAACTTTTCCACATCTCATTTCCCCACAGTTGTTGCAGGCGTTTCTGGGTTTCTCCATGTCTTTTCTTTTGGTTGAGCAAACAGGAGGCTCCTTCATTCTCTGCTTCTGCACAGAGATCATACACTCGTTTTTCACTGCTGCTGACACCATGTACTGAGTTTGTGCTTTAAAATGGAAGAGTAGAAAGATGGAGAATGTCCATCAACATGCTCACATTTCATTTTCAACCACTATACTTCTCAGAGCATACTCTTTGATATTCATGCTGTAAATTGTTTTTTTTTTTAAATCAGATCCACAAAGTGGGAAAACTGAAAGTAATGATCAATAATCAACTGCAATTGAAATATTTTTGCCTTTTAGCTTCTGTTTATCACGCTAATACAGATTTGTCAAACACACTGCTGTAATTCAATCAAAGCATTATGATTGCTTTTCTCTTCCTCGTCTCCCATTAATTCTTTTTTTTACTCGACTATATAAATCTGTGATGTTCAGCCTAAATGCAACAAACAGGCAGTGTCTTCATTCTCTTTTGTTGCTTTTTATAAAAGCAAGAGGGGAACATTTTGAATGTGACCCTTTGTTTTTCTTCCAAGACCGTTATCTGTCATGAAACCATGCAGCTCGAGCAGCAGCAGCAGCAGAGTCTGTACCGTGCTGCAGATTCCCTCCTGTCCGTTGCCTAGCGATGGCTTGTCTCTGGCCCAGTCTCAGACATTAGTGTCCGCTGGCAGCATAAACACTATTGTGAGGAAGCGGCGAGCGCTGCACGTCCTCACATGGATGGACGTGTGGGGGGAGTGTCCACTGTGGCTGGCAGAGCTGCTCTGTGTGACTGTGCTGCTGCTGTGATGTGCAAAAACAGCCGCTTTGCTCAGTTCATTAACCTTTCAGGTAGCTTTGCCAGGCGCACGTCTCTTATTTAACGAGTGGACACTTGCAGTCAGCTTCTTCATGGAGCCACTGCATCTAATCATTAGCTTCTTCATGCAGTAAACCCTTGTGAAATCTCTGCAGCGTGCATCCGTCTGCCCTCCCCCCTGTGATCCAGGTTCAGTTGTAAAAATGTGTGGGTTGAATTGCAATGAAATGATCTTCGCACATTCATTTCCTTTGACTTAATGACTTCCAATAGCATTATGGATCACTGACTTTCATGCAGTGCATTCATTTTCCTTAATATCAATGGTGCTTCTCCACTGGGCTCAACCTGTGTTGAGGGGGGAGACTCCATCAACCCCTCCGACCCTACCCAGGATGGAAGGGGGGGGGGGGGGGTAGATAATATTAAGTTAATTAAACTGAGAATTTCCCATCATCTATTTGTTTACATGCTCTCCCGCTAACTTACAGCCCCTCACACCCCAACCTAGCATTAGCAGTGCAACAAAAATGGCGAGTAATATCATAGCTATCCAGTCGTACAGTTTTGAGCCAGATGCCAGCTCAAACAAGGAAAACAAAGATGTTAATGAATGTATTTGTCTGCAAGTGGATGCATCAGAATGGAACGGAGCAGGGAGCTTGTGGCCCACCGACTGTACTACTGTCACTGCTATAAGTTTTTTCCAAAGGCATATTTTCATCTGCTCCTGATGCGCTATATCTTGAATGAATAAATACTCAGAAATTCAATTTTAAGCTCAACTTTCTTTATAAATGTCCTCCATCGTGAAAAAAAATGCTACAAGAACATTTTAAAACACCAAAAACACTATATTTTCATCTGAGGGGCTTTAAGCAATCACTCTTTTCACACTCATGCAACAAACAAGATGGTCAGGAGTTCTTTGGCATTGATGCGTCTCCACAGGCAGTCATTAAAAGAACTTAATATTAGAAAGTGATGAATCATCTCATTCCTTCAGGTTATTATCCATTTATCTCCTTTACTCTTACTGGTGCCATTGCACAGTGCATCCTGTTGATGAATGAATGCCCCTCTGCCTGCAGAGACGAAGCCACCCTCAGCACTAACTCATCCAGCTACAAACACTGCCACACACACGAGAGATGGAAACAAGTGAGGGGTGCTTTTGGGAAGCGTTTAAAGGTTTGGTGTCAGAATAAAAGAGGTAAGGAGCATTGCGTATCCCTCCATCTCTTTGTTGGGTAATCCTGGCCTGCAGCAACATGGCTCCGCTCAGTGCCAGCAGAATTCTCAAAGGGCTGTGGCATTAGCCACGGTAGCGTTCCACATGTCTGCTTAATCCCATTTTGGACTTTTGTTGCAACTCGGGAACTGATAAATGAACACTTAATGGCCATAACCTGCAGTCAGTGGGTGATGCTGAAAGCACCATCAAGCGCTGCAGATCCAGAAAAGCTGCTTTTGCCTCGTGCAGCTAACATGCACATCAGTCAGTGGTGGTGACACTTGCCCTGTGGATTAGCCTGCTCACTCCAGGCCGGCAGGTTTGCAGGTTCATGCCCTGTCTTGGATCTCAAACTGTGTGTTTGTGCGATTTTGACAAATCTGACCTTTTGCACTAAATAAATAAAAAAATCTGCTGCTCCTGAGAACCTTGTTGAAATGCCAGATTTGTCATTTGCAAAACCGGTGATGTGAAGGGATTTTTGTTTGATCAACGAGGCAGCAGATCACATCTTGTGTCTCATAACGAGATGTGTCAGAGCTATTCTTGAGCACAGAGCTCTTATTTGAGAGGCCAAAACATTCATTCTCCTTTTTTTTCCCCTCTTCTCCATTCACCTTTGTTTTTTTTTGCCGTCTTCGTCACTCCAACTCACTTAAAACCACCAATGTCCTGATGGAATTCACACTCGCCTGCCTCTGCATTATCAAGGATTTGACATCAGCAGCTAAAACTGAAGGAGTCATTAGTTTATGCCTTTGTCAATCCTCATAAGCTCCAAACATTTGTCTCCTTTAAACTTTGGTCCCTTTTAGGCGTCATTGTCTAAAAACAACTTCATCAAAAGCAACTGAATTTAGAAATTTGATTCTGTAAAATTTAGCACCATATTTTCCACACTAAAGGGTGCACTGGATCATTGAGGGCACCGTCAATAAACGGTCTATTTTAAAGCGTACTGAACTAAAAGACTATCAGTCAGTCAGACTTTGGTAACTGTGTTTACGGTAAGCCTAGAACTTGTTTGTAACACGCTACATGTTAGAACCGTTAGCCTCTTACCTGTAATTTCCAAGCTTGTTTGCAGCACGTAAAAAAAACATAACATGACACCGATACAGTAGCCCTGTTTGGGTAGTTAGAATAGCTTAACTGTAATTTGAAACTTTGTTTGTAACTCGTAAGAGAAAAAAGACTGATTCCGCTGAAACAAAAGTTACTGTGGCTACGCTCACCCTAGGCCTTTTTTTAGTAACCTTTTAAAAATAAAAACACAGTCTGACACTGCTACACGTTAGCTGGTCAGTGTATTCCCAATAACACCCAACCTTATTTGGAGCTCAGTAAAAAAACAGACTCATATTCTGACAGAACACCATGTACCTCTCAAAACGGCTTCAACATCAGTAAGCACAACCAGAATTAGTCCCAAAAAAATTAAGGCTTTCTAAGCCAAGCTTGATAGTGCCAAAAATACAGTACTTAATGAAAAATATATATATTTATTTAACTTGTTTTGCTTTCAAGCAGATGCTTAATCTAATTTTTGAGCTGAAGTTGTTTGATGCATATATCCATCAGAAGGCATTAATGGGATAAATGGTTACGTTAGTGTATATTTTCTAACCATAAACTTTATTTTTATTGGAATATTTATTATTAAATAACACATGTTAAGAGAGAAGCACTTTTATATTTAATGCAAAATCAAGTTGTTATATAAAAATGTGGATGTTTTTTCCAGTATACCTTTAACATTGAGACGTGTGATCTAAAAAGCCACATGTTGATGAAACTTTCAATTTACAATTCAATACAACTGAGATGCTGTCAACAATTCTTAGTTTAATAGGCCGAGTGTGCAGTTTAGATCGTGTGACAAAAGTTTCAGCATGGGCTTGTTTCTGCATCCTCCATCCAAAAAAAGGATGTGACATTCCCCTACATCTCTGCCTGAGCATCAGCGACGTCACATGTGAGTCTCGCGGTCCTAGAGGTGTCCTTAAAGTTACATGTCACAGTGTGAATCACGAGAAAGGTGTCCAGGGAGGGGGCAGACACGACCAAATCAATGGTTCGGTGTTTTAGTGTCTTCTGACCCGCAGGATTACATTATCCCCAAATACAGAGCAATTTACAGATGTCCATTCAGGTGTTTCCCTGGTGGTTGAAAGGCACCAGCCATGAAGCACATCTCTCCTGCTGTCTGAGCTCCTGAGTCTGCCAGAGACGTTTATCACACACTGTTCACGGTCTGTCTCTGCCTGCAATCTTGAGATCCTGTGAAATGGTCCGACAAAGGCTGAAACAGATTCACACTGCACACCTGAGCTATTCAGGTTAAGAAGAAAGAAAATAAACGTATTTATCTTTAAAAGATGGTTAACTGAGAAATTGTAAGGCATAAAATGATCATTTAAAAACAGAAATATGTGAATTGTTGGTGCCGGAAACCGATTCATGAAGTGAAATTGTGTTTTCATTCTGTGCAAAGGAGCAGTCAGGCTCACGCTGCACCACAGCCCATCTGCAGCGCGTGTGTGTGTGGGCGGCAAAAGTGTGGCAGGGGAGGTTGCCAGCACATACTGCTATGGAGAGGGCAGACGTGCTGACTCTACGGCACCACCTGTCTCCCATGGCTAACTGATGAGCACAAGGTGTGCAACGGTGCATGCTCTCATTTGAACAGTAGATGACTAAGCAAATTCCCCTCCAGTGATATATAATGTATGATCAGTTTCTGACATAAAATGAAATTATTCTCTTCAGATCTTTCTTAAATACAGAGCAGGATTTGGTTGATTAGATTCAGTCAGAATGTTCAGTCAGAATGTAGCAGCATTTTCCTTCTCTTCTTTTCTGCTCTGGCAGTGAAGTGCCCCTGTCTGTGTGTGGAGGTCATTCCTGGTGCCCTCAGCTGCTGTTGTGGCTTGGCAGAGAGGCATTGCTAGGTAAGGAAAAGTGTGCAACAGGTAGAGCTGATGCATGAAAACCTGCTGGGGTTTTTTTCCTTTCAATTCATGAGAGGGATGGCGAAGATGCTGATCCGCTGGTGTGTTTCTGAAGATCCAATGTCCTCCAAGTCTTTGCCCCTCTTTTTTTTTAACTTGTCATATTTAGCAAAACAATCTGACCTAAAGAGAAACATCATATTTGTACCTGTTTAGAGTCGAGTTGAAGAACAGAGCTTGAGAATGGTTGGTGCTCTTGCCTCACAGTGAGAAGGCTCTGGTTCGATTCCCAACTGGTTCCTTTCTGTGTGGAGTTTGCATGTTCTCCTTGTGCATGTGTGGATTTTCTCCGCTGCTCCGGCTTCCTCCTACAGTCCAAAAACATGCATCATGGGTTAAGTGGTATCTCTAAAATAGTCTCCAAGTGTGTAGTGTGTGTGTCCCTGCGACAGCCTGGCGACCTGTTCAGGGTGTACCCCGCCTTCGCCCAATAGCTGGGAAAGGCTCCAGCAGCCCTGTGACCCTGAAAAGCATATAGCAGGTTCTGAAAATAGATAGAATTTACTGGATACACTTGTCATAATTAGACATTCATTTTGACCAAAGTCTGATGAACTGAAGAACTGCTCCTGTTGCTAGATCAGTTTTGTGGGGCTTGCTGTGCACTGAAGGTGAAATGGACAGTCAGGGAGTCTGCTCCTTTCATGAACACGCCAAGTACATCAAAAACCTGCATCTTTTATCAATTATTGAATGGATAAGCCAAGCTATGAGCAAAGCTGGACCACAGAAGCCGACCTGCTCCTGCTGAGGCCTCCAACGTGCTCAGCTACTCTGATAAAACATAAGAAGTTTGGTAGACAGCACCTGATTGCAATGTTAACATCATTTTTCTTGTATTAAACTGTCCTCATGCTTTAAAAAACACGTGAAGCTGACTCTGAAGTCAGCAGAAGTAGCAGGGAAAAGTGGTCATGAAAATGCAAACCAGAGTTCATGAGCCTGGCAGTTCCCAACCCAACAAGCCGATTGCTGTACACGCAATGATAAACTGCTCAGACACATGCAGACTGCACTTCTTTATGCAAAATGTTCTGAGTGTTTACACCACGATCTGCAGTGACAGGACTGTCCATCATTCCACACATGCTTTCACACAGCTGAGTGGGAGTGGAAAGCTTTTGTCACTTCTTTAGGGAATCATAAAAAGAGGGATGCTGTGAAATGAAAGCCATTTTATGCTTTGAAAAAAATAAAGAAATATAATTACGGTTTTCCTTTTTTAAAGACCCACAAGAGGAGCATGATGCCCTTAATTTTGTGCCGACTGCGTTAATTTTTTATCAGTTTTTCTTGTCATCTAGGGGAGTTCTGGTCTGCAGGCTGCAGTGCAGAGTGTGAGCAAATGCCCCGAGTAATATCAAGAGTTCAAAATCTAACAATTAACAGACACACCCACAGACGTCTGCAGAATAAGAGCCATGAGTTCAAATTTAATTAGTATCTTTATATGAATTCTACCTAATTTTTAACTTTCTATCAACTCGAATTTCCTAATGCTCATTTTTGCTGAGATGTTTTGACCAAAAGTACTTGAAAATGTAAAAGAACTTACATAAAGTCAGCTTCCTTAAGAAATGGCACAGTTGCCTGTAACACTGAAAAGCCAGAAGATTTTTGTGGTTAATGTCACATCATTTCAGGATCTATTTCGCACAAATGCTAAATCTGACACTTCCAATTATTTTTTACTTTTTATGCAAACTAGTGCAAACATGAGCAACAAAATGCAGGTGGCTGGTAGCTTCAGGTGCACGAATGCTGATCTCTATCAGCAGATCTGGCACTGGCTTTTCATTCACAGGTAACATCTGTGTTGTGACCTGCAAAAGCTGCTGGGAAGATAAATTAAAAGTATGTCGGATCTGGAATTCACTTTCTGGCAATTAGGAGTTTCACGGACTGAGAGCGAGATATTGATGCCCGCTGGGATTTATCAGGTAAGACGAGATACTGACAATGATGAAAGTCAGTTTTTTGGGTCATGGTTAAGAAGCAAATACTAGCACTTTGAATGAACCAAAACAGCAGTTCAGTCATGCATCTTCATCCTCTTAATAAGCCGGATTTTTGCAGCAGTCTCAGCCATGCTCTAATTCCACCTAATTTCCTCTTTATGCTGATTCTGTGTTCAGCTGATCACCTGTTTGTTTTGCAGAACATCATCCAGGTTAATAAGACCCCTGCAAGATCCCACTGGCACATTGGAAGCTTTGAATAATTAATTCACACCATTGTGCTGTATTTGTAATGTGCGCACAGCCCTCCTCTCACTCTGAACATGCAAATCAATCCTGTAACACCTTCAACTGAAAAGACATCCGCTCTCTTCATTTGCAACTCGAGTTTGAGAGAGCTTGACCGTAAGTCCCGCAGGATCTCATTTTGCAGTCAGGAGATGGAAATACTCCATAATCCCCTCACACTGGGGTGTTTTGAGAGGATACACAAGGGATCCTGGGGTCCTTGAGTCACCTAAACAAACCTGGAATTTAGCCTCAGCCCCATGCACTGCTAAAATAGGCCCCTGAAGCGATGTTTAGCGCAGCCTCAGGCGCTTAAGCGACCACTGTCTAGAAAAAGTCTATGTATGGTAAGTCTATGTTTGGGATTTCAGGTTCAAAACTCTCCCACTCACTCGTCGCTATGTCTACGACCACATTGAACTTTGACCAATAGTAGTGACGTATGGATGGCGTCCATTTTAATTCACGCCAACCATTTAGAAAAATTATTCTAGAAGGAAAAAATGTAAAATTGCGGTTTGTGCCCGACTGGAATTAAATGACACCAAGGCTATGTCTGAATTTACACCCCACTCCCTAACTACTGAAAAACTATATAGTGCAGGACTATGTAGAGCCCTGGACTTTTTTTTGATCGGCAAATATGACGTCACTGAATTCACAAAGTAAAAAATCTAATAGATATGAGTGTTCTGCCGCGACAGTTTATGAATCCACTGTGCTCTGATGATAAAAAACTTCATGGATTAAAAAAAAATACATTATTATTATTTTCATTAAATTTATGAATGTTTAATTATTTATTCATTATTTTGCTAAAATTGTTCAAACGCAAGGCATTGTGGTCTATATTCAGCAATCTAGTGAGCATCGATGCACACTGGTTTTTCATACAGAACTTTCTTGGGAACTTTTGGAATTCCCAAAATTGATTTGGACAGCACTACAAAATGCCAAACACTGTATATAGGGAGTAGTGAATGAATTCGGACATAGCCCATGTCTTTCACATTTTGAAATAGAGCTGTGAAAGATAAATCTTGAAGCTGTGATTCATGAAGTTTGCCCCGCTTTTACATTTTGCACTAAGCCTCTTCCAGCTGTTGCAGACATGCACTGTAGTGAACAGTAGAAAAAGAAAAAGGAGACGACCCTCTCTGCTCGTCAGGTGTGATGTCCATACAGTTTGAAGAACATGTCCAATTTTTACCCCCATTGGGAAATTTTATTTAGAAAAGCAAAAAAACAAACAAATCTGCTTGTGGGGAAAGAAAAAATGTCCTACCAAGAATTGTTATTTTAAGAAAAATAATTTTAGCTACTAAGACATGTTTTCTCAAACTCAAATTATTTTGTAATTCAAATACTTTCTAAATGAGGTAATTTTTCTTGCAATGCAGAAAATAAGACAATGTTTCTTGAAACAAGATTCTTCTGACTTTCTTAAGATTCCTTTTTTGCAGTGTGTTATGCTGTAGTTGGGCACTTGCTTTAAAACCTTTAACTGGAACCCAAAAAATGGCGAAAAGACCCACTTTACCTGAAAAATTTGTTAAAAATCCATCCTAAATATCAATTCTAGCAAGTTAAAGGAGAACAAATATAAATAGAAACAGCACAAATGAGCTTTTTTTAAACTTTATTCCTCGGCTGTGTTAAAAAAAAAAAAGCAAAACAAAAAACTTAAGTCAATTGCTCTGCTTATTTCTGCATTTTATGTGAGACCCTGAGGTCTCATCTTCAAAGGACCCACTGGTGTTAACTTCAGACAAAAAAAATAAAAGGTTTTTTTTTCTTTTGCGTGTCAAAGGATCTTTTCATGTCGCATTCAGCTGACATCATTGCCCGCATAGGGGGTCCCTTTTTTTAAATCAGCTTTAAAGCCTAAAATCTCCTTTCACCAGAGGCAACAGCAAGTGTCAGAGTGAGATGTGGAGAAATGATTTTCCCTCCTAGTCAACTTGTCATAAACTCTGTCTTTTTTATACATCCTTGTCATCCACCACCCACTTAATTCAGGCTGTATGATTTGTTCCTTTAATAATGTATAAATACATTGAAAGCGATAGAAATTATGCTAACACTTGTATTTATCACCACTTTTGCATGAATGTTTAATGTTTGCGTGCAGAAAGTCGGTGAATATCCGTGCATTGCCGCAGAAAGCAGTTTGTTTCACGTAAATTAGAAGGTTTATAGGCAGTTACGCTACTTTTCCTTTCCTTCTTTTTGCATTTCTTGGCCCAGTAAAAGGTCATTATGCTTCATAGTTTCAGTTGGTAAAACTCTTGACCACTTTAACTTTTTCCCACAGGTTTTGAAATCCTGCCGCCTCTTCTACCCGATCATTTTTTTTTTTCAGTAAACTAGTGCACTTCTGAGGCTGTTTCTGCTCCTTTATTGGTGACATGGAGGGTCAAAGTTAGTCAGATAATCTGCCTCCACAGCAGTTCTTTGTTCCCCATCAGATGCATCATGTCCATCTTTAGATCACGTCTTTTCTGGGAGGCGAAGTGGTAATTTAATCGGCTAGTACATGAAAGGGCTTCCCTGGCCATTAAATGAAAGACTTTTTGATCACCTGCTGAGGAAAATGTTGTCCTGAACCTTCTGTGACCTGTCTGTGAGCATCAGTCTGCACATTTGCACCCCAGCTGAGCTGTGACTCTTTCGGCAATTCCAATTGTTTTTCTCAGGTCTAATTACCTTAATTGCTAAAATGCAATTTTCGAGCGCCAATAATCAACTGTAATAACTTCAGTGTATCTGCTAATCCTTTTAACAGCTGCAGTATTTGCCTTTTTATTCCATTTTCAAATTCCATAAAGACAAATTAATTAGTGCTAGATCAAAGAGCGCTCCCATTCCATAAACAGAAAATTGGTACACGTTAATGAAGGAATGAAAGGCAACCATGGCGCTTCCCGTCCTCCACAATGACACTGCGAGTTCCCCACCCCCACGCCACCAGGGACACATTCAACCAGTGAGGCTCAAATCCCCACAGTGTGAGATAAGACGTGCATGTAAAGGAGAGAGATGGGGAGAGATGCTCCTAATGACAAGTGTAGGAGAGCTGAGGCGGTTGAGAAAGCCTCACTTCAAAGGAGCAAATGAGAGACAGAGCGATGTCAAACACAGGCAGGCGTGATGTGTCAGAACAGAGAGCAGGCTGAGGGCGTCTGTGGGAGCAGAATATAAAGGCTCCAGGTTTAAGCTGCAGCCCTCAAACGCTGTCAGGGAGACATCTGAACGCTTCAGTCCAGATACACTGTACTATTCAACGACTCACCTTTTGAAGCCTGTAGGCCTTTGTTTTTGATGTATAATTAAGAAAACTGCAGGAGAATTTTGGGTGTTGCAGCACGCCAGACTGTATTTTGATTACTAATAATGAGGCTGGCCTCCGGCTATGTGGAGCGACGTGCATGATGATGCGCATCGCACAAAACTGATCAAAGCTCCTCAACATGGAAGGTGAAGAGTTTTCTCAGAAATGGGAGTGGTCAAAATAAAGAAATAAAAAGTGAATACTTAGAGAGGTCACCCAAACACCCCTGTGTTTGCATTTCAAATCTGTGAAGACTCATTTATCCAGGGCGGTTTATGGCTGGAAAGGTTTTAAAAAGGTCATCTGGACTCTCTTCTTAAAATGCAACAATTTTTTCAAAAGTTTTTTTTCTTGTTTAATAAAGTTCATAGTGTCTGTCTTTTTAACTGACTATAAAAATGTGTTTTTGAGATTTAGGACATGCCAGTGAAGACCAGTCAACAGTTGTTGTTTTTTTGCTAACTTGTTACTTAGCCACAACTGCCCTTATGTGTGGATGGGGGCTGTCTGCAGGTAAAAATGGGCAAACCTGTGAGGTCTAGGCAGGCGGGTGGTCAACAAGAAATGTCAAGGTCGTGGACCGCTCAGTGAGCCTGTGCAGTGAAAATGTTCATGCATATTTTTTTCTATGGACATCGTACATTCCATTTTCATGACATCCCTATAGGTGGCCACACAAGCCTCAACGGAACTGGAAGACACACCTGCTCTCCATATAAAAGGCTGTGTCCCACAGCCACCACGTACTTTTTGCACATTCTTTCTTTCGTTATACATGTTTGACACACATAATTCATGTGTTTCTTGGATTTGTCATTCGTTAATGTGCGCAGATGTCCGTCAAGGGTTCCGGCCGATAGGTCTTTACGTGAATTCGGTTTTGAGCTGTTCCAAATTTTCGGACGGTTGAGAATTACCCAGTTCATGTGTATTTTGTGTAGTTTATATGCAATTATTACATAAATAGTACATATTTGAGCTAGTTTTTTTAAAGATGCATATGTAAATTTGTGGCTTTCCACGACAGTTCCTCGTACATGCACTGACAGAATTTTCATGCATGTATGTGTCATTTTTATATTGCGTATGTGGCGCAAATATTGCTTTAAAATTATGTAAATTACATGTGAAGTTTGAGCCAGATTTGGCTTTTATTTTGATTTACGTGCTTTTTGTGGGGTTAATTCATGCCTTTTCTGAGGTACATTTGTGATATGTCTGAAAATTTCAAGACCACGACTTAATGTATTTTCAATTATGACCAATTTTCATCCTTGCAATATGTGCAAAATGTATGTAGGGGCTGTGGCCTTAAGATATGGCAGCCCCTGTCCACGGGCCCAACACAGAAAGATGGGGAGATTCTGGGGAGAACAATTCTGCATCATCTCTAGTTATGTCACTATGAAAATGTGTCGTGTGTGTCTTTAGATTAAAGTGGGGGTCTTAAACTCAAATGAGCTGAGGCTCACATTAAAGTTTGACTACTAATAAAAGAACGATTCAAAAAATGTTTTAATTTGAAAAACCTAAAAGACCAAATGTATACATTTTATACATTTTGTTTTAAATACTTTTATGAACTAAGAATTGTAGAAGTATTGTAACATCCTCTCATATTCCCTTTTTAAATAGATACAGACATGAAAATTCACATTAGTTTTGAATTGTTGAAGCAGAAGAAGTTTGAATAAGTTTCACTGAACTCACATGCAATCCTTCAATTGATTAAACTTTCTCCCTTTTGATTCTGAAACACTATAAAATGACTTGATCAAAAAGCTGCTCTCCTTCCTGGAGGTTTTTAGAGGATACACGGCACCTCTTCTTCTGCAACCTATTGGTTTTGCTTCTACCCTTGCTTGTTCTTCATGTTGTTTACTCTGGATGCACCACTATGTGGGTTCAGTGTCATACTCACACTGTTCTTTGATAAACCTATACCACACTGACCAAAAATATAAATGCAACACTTTTGTTACTGCTCCCATTTGTTATGGTATGAACTCAAAGATGTAAAACATTTTCCACATACACAAAATAACCAGTTCTCTGAAATATTGTTCACAAATCTGTCTAAATCTGTGATAGTGAGCACTTCTCCTTTGCCAAGACAATCCATCCCACCTCACAGGTGTGCCATATCAAGATGCTGATTAGACAGCATGATTATTGTACAGGTGTGCCTTAGACTGGCCACAAGAAAAGGCCACTCTGAAATCTTCAGTTGTATCACACAGCACAATGCCACAGATGTCGCAAGGTTTGAGGGAGCGTGCAATTGGCATGCTGATAGCAGGAATGTCCACCAGAGCTTTTGCTAGGGAATTGAATGTCCATTTCTCCACCATAAGCCGTCTCCAAAGGCGTTTCCGAGAATTTGGCAGCACATCCAACCGGCCTCACAACCGCAGACCACGTGTAACCACACCAGCCCAAGACCTCCACATCCAGCATGTCCACCTCCAAGATCGTCTGAGACCAGCCACTCAGACAGCTGCTGAAACAATCGGTTTGCATAACCACAGAATTTCTGCACAATCTGTCAGAAACCGTCTCAGGGAAGCT
The DNA here is from genome assembly GCA_023969325.1 of Oryzias curvinotus. NCBI lineage: Eukaryota > Metazoa > Chordata > Actinopteri > Beloniformes > Adrianichthyidae > Oryzias > Oryzias curvinotus. Next base: position 34,975,536 of record CM043706.1, read on the forward strand.
CATCTGCATGCTCGTCGTCCTCATCGAGGTCTCGACCTCACTCCAGTTCATTGTCGTAACCTACTTGAGTGGGCAAATGCTCATGTGCGATGGCATCTGGCACGTTGGAGAGGTGCTCTCTTCACGTATGAATCCCGGTTTACACTGTTCAGGGCAGATGGCAGACAGCGTGTATGGCGTCGTGTGGGTGAGCGGTTTTCTGATGTCAATGTTGTGGATCGAGTAGCCCATGGTGGTGGTGGGGTTATGGTATGGGCAGGCATACTGTATGTTACGGGCGAAGAACACAGGTGCATTTCATTGAAAGCATTTTGGATGCGCAGAGATACCGTGACGAGATCCTGGGGCCCATTGTTGTGCCGAACATCCAACAACATCACCTCATGTTGCAGCATGATAATGCACGGCCCCATGTTGCAAGGATCTGTACACAATTCTTGGAAGCTGAAAACATCCCAGTTCTTGCATGGCCAGCATACTCACCTGACATGTCACCCATTGTTTGGGATGCTCTGGATCGGCGTATACGACAGCGTGTTCCAGTTCCTGCCAATATCCAGCAACTTCACACAGCCATTGAAGAAGAGTGGACCAACATTCCACAGGCTACAATAGACAACCTGATCAACTCTATGCGAAGGAGATGTGTCGCACTTCATGAGGCAAATGGTGGTCACACCAGATACTGTCTGGTTGTCTGAGTCCCCGGACCCCCTCAATAAAACAAAACTGAAAATTTCAGAGTGGCCTTTTCTTGTGGCCAGTCTAAGGCACACCTGTACAATAATCATGCTGTCTAATCAGCATCTTGATATGGCACACCTGTGAGGTGGGATGGATTGTCTTGGCAAAGGAGAAGTGCTCACTATCACAGATTTAGACAGATTTGTGAACAATATTTCAGAGAACTGGTTATTTTGTGTATGTGGAAAATGTTTCACATCTTTGAGTTCATACCATAAAAAATGGGAGCAAAAACAAAAGTGTTGCGTTTATATTTTTGGTCGGTGTAGTTTTGCATGACCAGCTGTTACAAAGAATAATTTACAGATAATTAATAATTTTAATAAATCGATATGGCAGGCAGATAAAAAATGAGTTACCAAATGCCAAAATTGCATATTTTGAAATCAAGTGGAAAAACGAATCCCTACACTGTGCTATTTCCCAAAACTGTGCTCACTCTGTCTGTTGTCACAGGTGGAGGGTGTGAGACAGAAGCTGTTGTGGAATCGTGGTCTGAAACAAAACCAGATTTAGCAGATCTCGATATTTGGAACATAACTATTGCACAGAAAGTCACTTAGCTAAAAAAAACAACGACAGCCTCCTGGAATCAGAGCAAATTAGGGGTAATGAAAATTTTTTGTGTTTTTCTGAGGGGCGGATTCCCTCAAAGCCAGGTGATTACCCCCCCATACACACACACTTAACTGTGATATACTGTACTTGATTAGTCTGCTGTACACACCCGCGATGCTGTGGAGTCACAGATGTTTTCTGTGCAGCCAATGATCCAGAGCACACGAATGGGGATTCCTGGAGTGAGACAATTAGGAGGAGACATTGGAGGAATCAGCAGCAGACAGTTGGCAGGCTGGAGCTTTCCGAGCCGGGCTCCTTCACCAGGAGACAGCTCCTTCAGACTGGGGGAAGGGGGGGGGGGGGCAGATGAGCAGTATCATTTCCATAAAAAAAAAAAATTATAATGGTGGTGGGCATTTCCTCATCCAACAGCAGGTCCAAAGCAGACAGGTGCAGAACAGAAATGAGGTATTGCCTTCAGTGACAGGAATTAAGATCTACCAAAAAAAAAAAAGAGCTTCAAAACCTCAGTTTTTGATCCCCTCTAGATTAGAAGAGCTGAAGAACATCGTTCCAGTTTTAGCCACTTTGATAAATATCTCAAAGGACCAGCAAGCGAATGCTCTTTTTCAGAACCGAACACACAGCAGGCACTGCATTGATAAAATGATGATAGAGATACTATCTGCTTTGGAATACACAGCAGAAATAACTTATAGAGTGGAGCAGTACCATGAAAAGGAAGCAGCATGCATTCACGTTTTTTTAATTTAAAAATGTATTTTTGAGATTTAGGACATGCCAGTGAAGACCAGTGCAATTTTTCCTTTCCTTCTATGTTGGTTTTTCTCAGAGATTGAAGACACTTACCTCACATACCGTCTTTCTACATTGGGAGTGCATGTTACTTTGAAATTCATTGATTATCCTCTGCTTTCGGCAAGGGAAGGAAGGCAGACCTACAACCTAACAATCCTTTCAACGCTAGGAGAGATTTCACAACAAAAGCAGGAGAGGAAGCTTTCTCTTTTTACTTCTTTCAGTTGCTGTGTCATTCATGGTATTTACTCACAGAGCGCAACTCAGCTCAGGGAGCTGCGTTCAGTACAAATGGACAATGTTAACTGTAGATCAGGGTTGCCTAGAGATCCTAAAGATCTGCCACCTTGCTTGTTTTTCAGCAAATCCTACCCTGGTGATCAGCTGAATCCGGTGATGACAAATTCAGAAGAAACATAAAAATAACAGCAGGAGGCAACCAAGGTGGTAGGTTTTACAGACGAAGTCTAAGAAGAGGGCTGTATAGAGGTTCAGATCCTACTTTTTGTGAGTTCAGACTCTAGTGTTGGATGAGAAAGCGAGAGTCACCGTCTTTGTTCTTCATTTCAAATGTGTTCAATCAGGTTGATGTTTAGAGCTTCATGCGAGCTTTCACACAAACACTTTTCATCCACTCTGGTGCACTCATGATCAATCTGGAAGGATCCAACACTTGTAGCAGAGAATAGTACAAAATTAATGTGCAGAATAAGTTCATTTTGATGGCATATTTATGGTGACTTGCCCACAGAAAACACTGTATCCATTATTGCCACAGACAACAAAAGTGTAATTTTGAAAGTAAAAAAAAAAACATAAAATTGTTAAGGACAGAAAGCATGCATTTACAAAGACCCAGTGAGGGAGGAGAGGGCGTAGGACCTCATTGATAAAGTTTTAGATGTTGATGATATAGGGGAAAGCAGGACAATTTACTCCTCTGGGAGCAAGGGAGTAGGAAGGATGGACTGGGTGTATAAACTAACTGACAGTCTTGAGACAGTCTCCCTGCGCAACTTAATGGAGATGCACCGCAGACAGATCCGTGTAAAGTCGGGGTCAGGGGTTCCATAATGCCATAACACTCCTAGCCTCCACCGCTCCATCAAACTGGACACAATGCAGTCTGATAAGTACTCTTCTCATGTCAACCTCCAAACCCAGACATCTGATTTTTTGTTTTCATCGAAGCATGAGTCGTCACTCCAGAGAATGTGTCTCCTCTGCACTAGAGTCCAGCGGTGGCATTTATGCTTTGCATTGCATTTGTGCAGCTTCCTACAAAACCTCCAGCAGTTGACTAACACACCTGCATGTCTCTCTGTGGAAATTGTACAACTTGATGTGTTGCACAGGAGCATCCTTTCTGTGCAATTCACAAGTGATGCGATTTATTTATCCACCTGTGGCGATGAAAGGGATCGGAACCCCTGTATTCAATTATTTGGATGGATAAGATGAAATTTTTGGTGACCCACTGCATGTTATTGCAAAAAAGCAGACATGTACAAATGCATTTTTTTGAAACCAGAGTTATGAAATATCAAGTTCTCCAAGAAAGCTACATCCCATTTCCGATGTTTTCAGTTGAGCTACTGCAGAGCAACTCATTACCATCTCCCACTGAAGGCTTTGCCCGGAACTAAAGGGAATGATTAAAAAAGGCCCACGCTGGCTGGAGAGCTTGTGATTCTGCAGTTGTCCAAGACTTTAATCAGCTTCTAATTGAAAACTTATAATGAGGTTAAACTAAGCTTAGCTAAAGCACTCCGTTTGCATCCCAGGACATTTGATTTCTGACACAAACAAACTTGGTGAAAACAGATCTTTAGGAGGCAATCTGGTTCAGATTCTTTTTCATCATACCTAAAATGAAGTGACATGAAATCCAAACTGAATGAAGCACATCAATTTGTATTTCTGTTCTGCTGTGTGTGTAATTAGTTAGAGTTCGTTTAGGCCGACAGAGGAAATGGAGGAAAAACAATGCATACATATTACATTAGGGAGCAGGCGGTTGAGGAGGAGCATCATGAATCAAAGATCCGTAAACACCGCTCAAAATGTTAATTCACTGCTTGTGCTTAAAGCTCTGGACACTTGTAATGAGAAATTTATTTTTGCACAGAGTTTCTACAAAACGGCGAAAGATCCAGAGCCAGATATATTTTAAATAATTCCTCACAGCAGCACAAATGCCTGATTTTGCTCTCTTTTAATCTTCTTATTGTTGCAGCAGAAACAAAAGTTGAGCTGTGTGACCGCTGATGATTTGGTTGTTTTTTCTTCTTGATCCTAAACCGCTCTGTCTTCTCTAAATATGTCATTGTTTGACTCATGGAGTAGACCATTTATCAGGAGGGAAAAAAAAAGTTCAAAGGATCACAAATCCCTATAATGTACATATATGTGCATTAATGCACACACAGCAGATGATTGTCATGGTCAATTAGCTTTCGATAGTTTTATGTCCTGTGGGTGTCACAGATTCTCCATTTCTTGCTTGTGTTGCCGTAAACCAACGGTTGGCTCCAGGAATCGGTTCCTGTTGTGTTTCCTCTGCAGTTCAATAATGTAAACACTCTGAAGCTCGCATGTGTGGGGTTAGTGAATTTAGCCTGCTTAAATCATCTTTTGATCTATTGTCAAAGCATTCCTAGTGGTCTTTTAATTATGATTATGACGCTTTTAGCCAAAAAAAAAAAAACAGGGTCGTTTTCAGTTTCTGTAACAAAAACGGCAAACAATATCGGAGCTATCCAGCCGTACAGTTTTGAGCAAGATGCCAGCTCAGACAAGGAAGACAAAAATGTCCATAAATCTATTTGTCTGCAAGTAGACGCATCGGAATTGAGCAGAGCAGGGAGATTGTGGCCTGCCGACTGTAGCGCCTACATCCCTGCTAAAAGGTTTTTCCAACACTTGCTCCTGATACACAATGAGATAATTTAAGAAATACTCAGTAACATAATTTTAATCTTAATTTTCTTTGTACATGTCCCCCTATGAGAAAAATGCTGCAAGAACATGTTAAACACACCAAAAACATTCATTGACGTGGATCTTTAAATGTTTAGAGCTTGATGAGGAGCATCTGACTTTCTGTAAGCAGAATCTTTTACTGGGAGGTAAAAAAAAAACCTCATTATTGTACAAATGTGCAGCACAAGAGGAAATAACTGTTTGCTTCAGTTCCTGTTAACTCACAGGACTCCCCACCATGCAGGCACTACAGAGTCATTATGTTTTCCTTGTATTCTTTCCAGATTTTGGTGAATAATTACTTGTCTTCCCTTGATTTTCCAGAAAGAAAATCCATCTCCAAACATCCTTTTGAGCAGTCTGCAGAGCAGAATGGGAACGGAGAGAAAAGAGAAAGATGTAAAGCTCAAAAACTATCACAAATCCAAATTAACCTAATCCCCATAATTCTCCCATGCAGCAATTCAGTTGTGTCATATCACTGCACTGTGGGGGAAATGTTCAAATACTCTCGTCTCCATTACGCTTTAGTTGTTAACCAGCAAGCGATGCAGAACAAGGGAATCATCATAATGAGCCGATGACAGGACTCGGCACGGTCCGAAATGAAAAATTGTCATTTCTCACTGCACTTCCTTCAATGAGAGAAATTGTGAACTTTAAATAAAGAAACACTGTTTAGCAGTCCTTCGATCATTTCCAGCTAACTGCCCATGCAGAGTGGTTTGGAGCTCAGACCTCTACATCATTCATGACTGGCTTTGAATTAAACATGGCCGCACTCGCCAGTGATGGGAGTTTTCAGAAATGTTCCTGACGCTTGTTTATTTGTTTGTGGAATGGGCAGCAACAGCAGATCATTTCCATGATGTAAAGGATTCTAATTGGAGGTGAAATAGGCTTTGCTGTTTCTCACTTTGTTCATGATGTCACTTTTTTTTTTAATTGAAAAGAGGGATTGAAAATAGGAATTTTCTGAACATAAAGGAAACAGTTCTTCTCTTTTTATTGGACCTCAGCTCTGACTCCTGGTTTCATCATCCCCTCTCAGTTCTACTCGTTTTGGCTGGTGCCTCATCAGGTCACAGGTTCTCTGCATGTCCACCTGCTGCCTGTCAGCAAACCCGAAGAAAGGACTCGTCTTCTTTACCATTGGGTCAGAAAGTAAAAGGCTGCAGTAAAAAAGTCCTCAGCTAAAGCTAGAATTAGACTGATTGGATTACTCTGTCATTTTTTTCCTGTTTGTTTTTTATGTGTACACTAATTAAAAATATCAGATTTAATCGCTTCATTGCTGCCGATTTACTGACTGTATTCTACAGTGGCCGGCTGCAAGTAACATGATCATGTCATTTCTTTTTGCCTTTTATTTTTTATTTCTCTTTACATAATCATCATTCTAAAAATACTGTCCACTATAAGAAAAAAAGCAAACGGTTTTCTGTTTCACGACCTCGTGAATCCTCATGCAGGGAACTCCAGTTAGACTTCCAAAGCTATAAAAAGAAGAAAAAAAACCAAGCTCACTCAGTTTTCATGATTTTTTGCAGCGTTGTGTTCAAGGTTTAACATGTAAAAATATTTCTGCTTACACACGACAACACAATTCTTCACAATTCTTGAGAGCAGAGAGTTGAGAATAATTCCTATCTTTGCTTTCATCTTTATTATTTTGTCTACAGTATTTTTGGTGTTGGTGCAGAGACACTATGTTGTGGGTTTATGTCAAAGTAATATATCAGCAATGTGTGTCAATAAATATGTGATTTTCAGAGTAAAATTTAAGATAGTCTAGACTTGCTTAAAGGGACTTGTGAATAGTCTTGCCTGAGAGTCAAACCCATTGGGATTCAAAGTTTCTAGAAACAACTGCAACAAATCTGAGGTCACTCTAAATATTGAAACTGACCAAATTTAAAAACAACACAGAATGCTATCTAGTCAAGTTTTTCCAGAATATATTCCAGTCACCAACATTATAGGAATAAATAGGATGATTCCTCCCGCATTCATGGGCATTAGGCACCAGGGACTTCAGCGAATAGGCCAAATATGCAGATACAGAGAACCACCTCCCACCCCCGCGGCCAAAGAATGTCCGTCACCAATCCTTACTCATCAGAAACCCTTCTGAGACATTCATGATGTAAAAGAGTAACGAACATTGGTATATTGATTAACATAAAGAGTTTTTTTAATTATTCATGACCATAGACTGTACTGTAGCGTACTTTATAACACACATTAGGAGGGTCTCTCTGTGGCTCAAGACCAGGAGCCCATGCTTCCTCCTTCCTCCTTCATCGGTTAAGTACCAGAGGACATCTTTTTCCAGAAGAGGCCGGTTTCATCCATTCACTCATCATTTATCCGAATGTTAATTATTCTCCGTGATTATCTTCCTGAGCATTTCAGGAATATTTTTCAGCTGATGTCATTTCTACATGCAGGGGCCCAAACTTTGGTAATATCGATTCAGGAACCGGTGGAAATAGCTGTGAAATATTCCTTAGCAGCCGACAAGGAAGCCGACGGGCCGGCGAGCTCTTTGTCTCAGCTCCCCACCTCTCCCACATCACCTCCTTCAGACACAAAAGTCTCATACAAGGGGCTGAGTTTTTGTGATGAACCAGAAGAGTCACTTGACAAAAAAAAATCCTCGAATACATGAAACTGCAAATATTGAAATGCAAGTCAGCAGGGAAACACTGTATTATTTGTGTTTTTATTACTTTGGTCTTTTCAGTTATCCTGGTCCTTTCCTGAGAAATACCTGCACCCATACAGGTCAACTCCTGTACGGGGCTACAAGGCACAAAATGGAACATGCCATTGTCATGCGTGTGGTAAGTGCACTGTACGGGTGATACTGCACCTTTTACTCAGCACACAATGCTGCATGCACGGGGTGTGCAAGTTATACGTAGGTGCTTGTAAGATGCTCGTAGGATGTCCACAAAAGCTACACTCTGATTGTCTAATTTCCTCATTTCAAACAGTCAAGCTGCACGCAAGGGATGCACAACCACTTGAACAGTACTAACGGACTTAACCTGCATAGGATTGGGGAGGTTAAAAAAAAAAATCCGTATGACCCACCTGAGTCTCACCTGCTTCACCCTTATTCACCTTTACGTGTTGCTTAAGTGTTCACTTGAACCTGACGGCCGCAGCTTGCTCCTGGTAAAAGGAATGTGCATGATCATTTTTGCCTACCTCAAATGGTAAATGGCGTATACTTATAAAGCGCTTTCTACCCTCTTTTGAAAGCCCAAAGCGCTTTACAGTCACAGTCCCATTCACCCATGCACACACACTGATGGCGGCTCCGCTGCCAAGCACTGGTGCCAACCTCCCACCAGAGGCAAGGTGGGGTTCAGTGTCTTGCCCAAGGACACTTCGACACATGGGCGTGCAAGGCGGGAATCAAACCTGCAATTTTACAATCATGGGTCGACCGCCCTACCGCTCAAAACAATGCCATCATAGACCGGGTGGTCTATAACTTTAAAATTTGGGTGGACCCGCAGATAGCCCATATCCACCCCAAGGGCAGTTGTAACTAAGAGTGTATTTGGACTGGGATAACCGTTTGGTCTGGACCCAGTCCACTTAATTTGGTCCAGATCGAGCTCTGAACCTTGCATTTGGTCTAATGATTATGGTACCTACAGAGGCATGCTGCAGGGCGGTTATTGACAAAAACACAGCTAAGAAGTTACGGTAGTAAGTGTTTATGCATATAATTTGTGGAGAAAACAGTGAGAAACAATGTGTGTCACGTTAAACAGGGCCCCACATAATCAGAATTAACTATAGTGAAAATGAAACCCACAATGTGATGTCCTCGAATGTGGACGCCAGGTCTCAAGAGGTTAGGAACTACAAGGTAGCTCTTAGGATGATGTCAGAGCAGCATAAAGAGACACAGAAAATCATGTAAGAAATGTTTTCAGCAGTGTAAAAAAAATGTTCCAAAAAGTAAGGAGTTGGACCCTTTTTTCCTCTTGATAACATGACAAACATTGCTTTACATCTGTCTGGGCCTCATCAGTTGCTACATTCTGACTGTGTTTACATCACGTAACCACTGGCTACGTGTCTGTTTTAGTCCAGTTTTTCTGCTCTGGGAAAAGATTGTATTCAGACTGAAGAATTTTAGAGCGAACCAAAGCTCAGTCCGATCAGAAACAAATCGAGATCACCTCGAAAGAGGGGTCCGAGAGCGGTTCCTGGTCCTGGACAAGGGTCCACTTGGGTGTATTCAGACTGAAAACTTCTCCTGGATTATCAGTGGAAACAAACTGGTTCACTTTACGCGACCAAATAAGTCCAGTCTGAATACACGCTAAGGCTTAATGCTGCTCTCCTCTTGTCTAGTGCTGCGTGTTGCTTTCTCTTTAATTTTTTTGTGCATTCTCTTTTCACACACCAGTTTTATCCAAATCACTGCCGCCCATAAAGTATTCACAGGGCTAGTCATGTTTTTTTTTTTTTTACTCCCTGGAGTTTGTTTGCTTTCCATCAGTTTAGTTCCTGCTGTGTCTATGTTTGACTGCAACACGCTTCACAGTGGTAAAGGAAAAAATGTATCTAATGATGAGGAAATCTGCTCATTCTTTTATTGTAAGATGACATTTTTTTATCCACATCAAATTGCCAAATTTTGACTTGTAATAAATCAGCTCCAGATTGTGACTTCTAAAAACTTTTCAGCAGCAGGGATCCAGAGTTTTTCATTTTTATATGCAAATTAACAGAAAAATCAAACTTTCTGCTTTAAATTATTTAATTTTAGATCATTGCAGCTGGTTAGCTGCAGCATCTTGGGTCTGTGCATTTGCAGTAGCTCTTCACTTGACCTTTGTGTTCACTTTAGCAAACATTTGCACAATCTCCACCTGCCATTCTTTAGAATTTAAAGGCCCTCTGGTCAGTGTTTGCTGCTTCGTTATTCCTGTTGTTTTGTTTGTCTGATGCTGACCTTTATTTGATGAGTCTAAACCAGAGTAATATCCTGTCTAAGACCACAGGATGTGTCCTCAGACGTGGTTATTCAAGGTGCTTCTCAGACTTAAATGACCATTAATTGACCTGCTATCAACTAAAACATATTAATGACTGCAGTGCTTATCCATTTCAGGTCGTGATTTAACCAGACAGGACTTTTATTGTTAATTTACCTGCTCCTGCAGCTTTTTTGGTTCCACAATTTTGCTCTAAAGAAGTTAATTATCTTTCAACTTTTCTCACAAAATCAATTTGGGTCTTTTACTTTGCAGCCCTGACAGACTACTCCTCCATTTGGCTTCCTTTTCCTACTGATGAAATAATAAACACCAGACAGAGCTTGACAGAGCCCCAACATGGATGTGTTCCAAATTAAAAGCTTCCAAAAATGCATCCGTAGGTGCCAGACTGTGTTTCTAGTCAGATAGGTCATTCCCTGTCTCTGTGGTGTCTTCATTTATTTTGTTTCCTCTGTTTTTGTCTTTGTGTGCCACTCCCTTCTTTTTGCAGGTCCATCTGCTGACCTGACTGACAGGTAATTACCAGACAGGTGACAGCAGCCTATTCCAGGAGCTGAGAAGGTCATCAGGTTGTGTTTTGGGTGTGCTGTACTCCTGCGCCAGCTGAACTTTTCCTTTCGGAGTCTTTTTCCCCCCTGATGAGACAGCAGTGGGTGGTAACAGCTCAGAGCTTTCCATGGGCTTTGTGGAGGAGCGCACTGCTGTCAGAGCTGCCGCCATCTACATCTGCCCCAATCATCTTTGATCTTGTGACTGAAAGGCAGGCAGGGTAAAAGGCTTGTTTACTGTTCCTACCATTGTTCTAGCAGTTGTACAGGTGGATAAGATCTTTGATTATATTAAAGCCACAAAACTGTATAAATTAGGGAGGAGGAAAGCTAAATCTAGGCAGAACAGTCGACTGCACAGCTCCAAGGGAAAGCAAAGTTTCGCCATTTATTTTTCTGAACAAGTTAGAAAAGATTTTTTTTAAACCTGTAGAAGTAGAGCTTCAAAGTAAACTCATGAATATTAGGACAGCATTAGAAGTGTCTGTGGAATAAAAAACGGTAAGTGTGGTCACATTGTCTACAGTTTCTGCCCAAACTACACAGTTGTGTGGAGGTCCAACACTAAAAGGAGTTCTCCTTTGTTCTGGCATTCACCTTCTCTAAAAAAAGAATATCTATTAATTAACTGTAGCTTTACTATCACTTACTTGAATCAGTTCTGAGAATCACATCTACATGAATTAGCTTTTATTTAGTTTTTATTGCTTAAACTTTTAATTTTTAATTTTTCTATTAATCCTTTGATGGCTTTTTTACTACTTTAATTTGAAATAGTTATAGCTTTTACCACACACCAAACCGTTTATATAAAGAGGCTGTGCAGTTGTTCTATATTCATTTTCTATAAAACAATTGAAGGTGTTTTACTTTCATGAATATTTGAAAATATACCTGACATTTACTTCATGTCTCTAAAAGCTCATTGGATAGAGCCACATGTACCTCAATGCTTGGGTTTAGCCCACTCTTCTGCTATCATAATGCTTTCCAGCTGAACTCAAAATACATTAAATTAACAAAACTTGCTCTTAATTTTCTTTTTTGTGTTTTTAACATGTTTCTTGTAGCATTTTTTTTGCTTGATGGAGGACATATGTAAAATAAGTTAAAACAGTGTTTCTGAGTATTTCTTTATTTCAAATTGGGATGAATGAGGAACAGATGAAAAAATTGTTAGTTAGTTCTTTGTTAGTTGTGACCTAGAAATGGCGATGGGCGGGCCAAAATCTCACAGCTCCTTTATTTCGATGCGTGCACTTATAAACAACTATCCTTGTACGTCTTTGTTTTCCTCGTCTGAGCTGACATCTGGCCCAAAACTGTATGGTTGGATTGCTCCAATATTGCTCACCATTTGTTGCGAGGCTAATATTTGGTTGGGGTTGTGAGTGACTGTAAGCTAGCGGGGGAGAGTGTGAACAAAGGGATGAGGTGATATAAGTGGTGGCTTACTCTGTGCCAACAGTCCATGCCACAACTTAGAGAAGAATTTCTAATGAACTACTGCTGCTTTGCAGAAACTATATCCTAGAAAACAGCACTTTTTAAAAAAAAAAATGTTGGTTAAAAACACCATAATCATAAATAAAAGACCACTGGAAATGCATCTCTCTCTCTGTCTGTCTGTCTGTCTGTCTGTCTGTCTGTCTATCTATCTATCTATCTATCTATCTATCTATCTATCTATCTATCTATCTATCTATCTATCTATCTATCTATCTATCTATCTATCTATCTATCTATCTATCTATCTATCTATCCATCCATCCATCCATCCATCCATCCATCCCTCTCTCTCTCTCTCTCTCTCTCTATCTATCTATCTATCTACCTGTCTGTCTGTCTGTCTGTCTGTAAGAGTTCAAAAGTTTATATATGCAAAAATATAATATTACATGTTTTACGTTTAAAAAAAGGCACTGAAATTGGAAAAATGACAATTATTTTATAATAAAAAAAAAACTTTGTTGTGTGTTCTCATACACCTTTAATATTTTGCATTTCAGTCTTGTGTTGCTTGCGTGTTTACGTCTCCATAATGTCAGGGGTTTCTGTGTCCAGGCCTTCTGTCTTCCTAATTGGAGTAATTGTTGTCTGTGTGGTCTGGTCAGGTTCCTGCCAGCAGTTACCCCTCATTTATCTTATCCATTGAATTAACACATAAACAGCATCCTGCAGCCACGTTTGACGTTCAAAGACTTATTAGCCGCTCATTTAGCATTTATGCCTCAGCTGTGGGAGAGACACAGTGACTAACAAGTGCAGGAAGCAAGACAAAGCAGAAACAGATCTTTTAAGGCTCCACTGGGTAATATTTGGAAGGGTCCAAAGCAACCAGTTAACATCAAAACATATCTGAGCTCTTCCTGGAATAGATAAGTCACACTTTGTTGTGTTGAAGCAACACTGTCTGTCTGAGTAACACCCTCTTGCTATTTTCAAGGCACATTGAAAGAAAGTTGTGTCTCTTCTAGCCTGATTGCAGATTTGGACCTTGGTTGCATAAGTCTGTGCAGTCTTTATTTAGCTTGAGAAGGCTCTCATTTGCGGTGCAGCATAAATGATGCAGGGCACTGAATGACGCACGTATATACAAAAGCAGTGGAAAGGTTTCCCACAGTGAGAGACACTTTGGGCATAAATAGTCATGGCCATGCAGGCAGCGGCTCTGAGTCACAGGATGGACAGTGCAACCTGCATTTGCATGTCCTGTCTTCCCGCTGCAAGTAGATCGAAATGAAAATTTCAAGAGTTGGGAGCCTCATTGGAGAATGAAACACAGTTCTGAGGGAAATGGACTCCTGAGCAGGCAGAAACATGAGGGTGTGGTTCAGCTAAACTGCTATGGAGAAACACCACAGAACATTCTGAAAACTGCTCCTGGCTGCAACCACGCTGCCACAGAGAGCCATCATTTACCAACAAGACGCTCCCCTTTGCCCCAGCTAACTTTAATTCAGACTCCCGCAAATGCTGACGGTGCTACTATCATCCTAAAAACTTCAGCTCTCTTCCCCCTGCCCTTTCTCTGTCTCTGCCTCTGGCCTCACAATCTGCACGTGGACGTAAAACAACTTCCATCAAAAAACATTCTGTGTCCTGTTTGATATGCACAGACTGCTCTCATTTAGGCTGCAACTGCTGCTGCTGCACTGGAAGTAAAATAGACAGGCAGTAAGAAACAGATGAAAAGCCCACGGCTTACTGTGATCCAGATCCTGCTCTGAGCCTCAGAATACTGAGCAGAGCCGCTCTCGGAGCTAAACAGACCCAAGGATGTGAATCGTTAAGCTTGTGTAAACCCGACTAATTGATACTTTGCAGCTGCTTGGAATCCAAGTCCATCCTTGATTCATGGGGCCTCATATATGAGCCTTGGAAGGTTAAACAAATCCTCTATGAATGAGACAATATTTGATAGGACACTTGGAGTAAAAGCAAGAAGATGTTTCTGTGGAGATGCCAGATGGACATAAACTACGTGTCCAACATGTTGTTTGACTAGAGCTTAATAACAGCAACATTCCTGCTGAATGTGGTTAAAAGTCCTTCAGTGAGCAGCCTCAGATCTTCATTAAACTTATTTCTTGGTTCCTTTTGTTTTGAGGCAGAATTGACAGGAAATTGTATCGTTTGTCCTCATTTGAGTTTTCATTTCAAATAGCGTGTCCAATGTTCACCAACAAGCTGCCAGATTAAAACCTGTGACCGGATCAGAACGCCACAGCATTCTCAGTTAAGACCCACTAATTTAGCGAATGCACAGTTAACAGCAGCACCTAACAGCAAACAGGGAAGGTCTTAGATGGGGAGGTCGGATGGAAGCAATAAAGAACAGATGGGTGTTCTCTATGTGCTCATTTTCTCGCGCCATTTCACTTCAGTCCCCCAACCCGCCCAAACTACTCTAATAAGCGTTTGGTGTCAGCGGACTGTCGGCTGATGGCAGCAACTTTGTTTGAGGGACCAAATGTGGAATATTCTGCCGGAGACAGCTGTTGACAGAGGAGCTTTTTCATGACGGCCACTGTGAAGACGTGACGCCTGAGTATCAGATATGGCATGGCTAATTTGATTAAGAGAGTCCTTTATGCGCAACATGATCAGCGTCGTTTGATTTCACTAGACGAAAACACCAATGCCAAACCCTAGTTGGGTCTTTAAAACTTTCCATTCACTGCAACTCAGTTCCACTGATCCACGAAAAAAGATATTGTGTTGAGTTTCAAGTGATTCCAGTTGGGATGCACATATAGATTACACACAGAGCTTGATGCAAAATCACCGGAGCTATCTTTTAAATATGTCGTTTTTTCTTTGAGCAAACACAAGATCATCTTGTATTTGCTTTGAGCACCAAGGGAAAAATGTATACATTTTTGTTTATAAATGTGTGTTTTTGGAAAAGTTTTTGTATTTAAGTTGGGATCAACTTAATATTTATGGAAAAAGATAAAAGTGACTCCCTAAAAGCAAAGGTAATTTATCTTCAAATAAATCTCATTGATGAGCTTGGATGATATACCTTTTAAACATGCAATCAGTAAATGTACGTTTATGTTTTAAAATGGTTGAATCTTCATAAACCTATTGTTTTTTTAAACTAGTCAATTTTGAACGTTAAATTAAGTACACTTAATTTTTTTCCGGATCGAGTCCCGTGTTTGGTCTGTATTCCAACTGGCATTAAGCGGACCATTTTGCTACTGACCAAAACTTGTAAACAAAGGCACGTGACTAAAGATCTCTTCAGTCATTGGCCAGGAACTACGAGGGTGGATCAAAACAACAAGAGAATGACAGACGTGCTGTGCTTTACAATTCTTATCGGGACAGTTAATTTTATATTTTGATTACCAGTTTTGACCATGTAATAAGCGTTGTAAGCTGACTGTTTTTTCTGTTTGATAACACGACAATCGTTGCTTTACATTTATCCGCGGCTCATTTGTTGCTTCATTCCTACTCAGTTTACATCGGCTACAGTGGCCGTTTTAGATCAGTTGTTCGGCTCTGATGTGTGACTTGCAGTTCCTTGAGGCTTATACGGCCAACTTGAGGGGTGTCATGAAAATTAAATGTACCATTGTTGTGCATATGGTCAATGTATTGTGAAGTATTCTTAAGGTGAATCTAATTTTTTTTTACTTATGACGTACAGGTGATGCTGTGGTACAGCGGCTGTGTATGATGTATCCATAACTGTTTTAGTTGGTCTTCACTCATATCAAAGCTCCTGTTCCCATGGCAGCAAACATGTAAGCGTACAGCGGCAGCAATTTCTTTAATATTCTCCAGAACCATTTAATGAACATTTCATCCATTACCTTGGTACTTTAATTATGAGCTATTCCTACTGTAAAAGTCCTGTTTCACTCTGTGTTCTGGTAAATGGTGCTGCTGGTTCATATGAAAGGCTTAAAATATCATGATTTAAAAGTTTTTTTCCATCAAAATCTTCAATTGTAGACTTCCATTGTGCACATTTCATTTTCTTTTAATAAAACACAGGTACACACAGTAGCACTGAGGCTTCTTGATGGTATCAGGCAGAGAAGGGCAGAACCACCAGATGCAGGAGACTTCTCAAGAAACCCTAATGTCTCATCTAACTCCTCCATGTATCTTTTGCAGCTGTCTTATAAGTATGAGGAGACTGAGAATTATGTGAGCATGGCAGGTTTATTAGGGATGTTCGCAAGAACATTGCTTGCAGTTTCTGCTTTCATGATGTTTAAATTTCCTGCACGGTTGCAGTCGAGCTGTCAGAAGGGTGGAGCGGAAACGCAGGTGGGAAAAATCTGTCGCATTCATCACAACTCTGGTGGAAGTTTGTAAACTGTCTGGTGTGAGATTAGGCCCACACTGGAGACGCTTTTTATCTCTCAATCATCATAATCATCATCATCATCATCATCACTGCACTGATGAGCCTGTTTCTTACAGCTCTTCATTAAATGTCAGCGTCTGCATTAAGTTCTCTAACTGTAATATTGCATTTCATGTTTTCTGCTTTCCTCATATTAAGATAATCTTCTCAATAAGTAGTTCCCAGCGAACGTGCCTCTCCTTCGCCGCACTGTGAATTCTCTGCACGCCGCCTGTCCAAAAATGTGTTGATAAGCTTGACGCCCCGGCCACGTGTAGGTGGAGCTACCAGCCGATGTTTTTAGCCTGATTGCTACATGGAGCGGTGCCTGTGTTGATCTCATTTACAATGCATGGAAGACAAAGATGATGTTGAGTGGTCAGGTTTATTTCTTTTAAAGTGCTCCACAAAACATCAGTAATCCCTTCTAATATTTGGGTTCATAAGATCATTCATCCTGTCCCGGTACAGTGGGCCTATATATACAATATGTATATATATATATATATATATATATATATATATATATATATATATATATATATATATATATATATATATATATATATATGTATATGTATTCAGTAGTTATTGGCATGTTGAAACAAATTTAGTTAAAAAAACCTTAGCAAATTTAATTCTCAGACTCAGTGATCTCCACAATCATTGCACCTGCTATTCTTATTTTTTTTTCTTGTAAAATAAATATATTAATCAGGTTTATTATTTTCTTTTCCCCACAATTAAGCACATGATTTTGGATTGAAACAATAGAAAAATAAAAATATACATACATTTCTGACTGGATTCTCAAACTGATGATTGAGAAATCAGAAAAGAAATTGCTTTAACAATTTCTTGTAACTGAAAACAACAGATCCATAAGTTTTAACATTTTTAGATAGACAAACTTGTAAATAAAATGCTGTGCAAATGTATCAAAAATCCTTTAAAGATAATCAAATCAAAACCTCTGAATACCTTGTGTTTGTTGGGGTTCATTGGATCACAGGACGGTTGCTGTTTATCACCAGTTCAGTGTGTTTTTGATGCAGAGAAACATCCAAGGTTCTAGCTAAAAGATCAACACACCAAAGCTTTAACACAAGGCTTCATCTTACAGACTCATGTACACCTTCAGGATGTTGTAAGACGGATTAGTTTTATTAGTTTCCACTGCTGACGGGTAGACGTGGGGGCGTTCATGACCACGAGCTGCTTCAACTGCAAACACCAGCAGCTCTGCAGGGACTCTGAAATCTCTTCTTCATACTTGTACACGAAATTTAAACAACAGGCAATGCTTCAAATGCAGGAATCATTCCAAACATGTGGGTTTGTGTTCAAACTTTGGAGGAAAATCAGTCAAATGTGTAAAAAAACAAAAAAACTGACTTTGTTCCAGAGAGATAAAACGTTGGAGAAAAAGCTGCAGCAGCTCAGTTTCATGCCAGTTTTTAATGGAAGTCTACAATTGACAGAAAAGAGTAAGATCACTGTGAACGCAAGAACCGAACTGACAATAAATATTCTATATTCTATAAATCATCAAATGTTCATGAGTTCCACCTTATCAAAAGGAAAGTTTTACCACTTTTACCTCCAAACACAGAATATCTTTCATTTAGACCAGGTGAGCATGTCTGTGTTCCTGAGAGAATGTGTGCCCTTTAAAATGTTTCAAAGTCAATGGGGGCTTTTGTGGGTGATGAACTCATGTCCAAAGCACTTATAGTCCCACTCCGATCATCTTTTGATCTATTGTAAAAGCGTTCCCAGTTGTCTTTTAATTATGATTATACAGTTTTGAGCCAAAATGAAAAACCGGTGTAGTTTTCTTGGAAATAGTTTCTGTAGAGCCGCAGTACTTCATTAAAATTCGCGTTTGAAGTTGTAGGCAGGACCGTTTACATGGAGTAAGCCCATCGTTTTTTCCCATCATCCATCTGTTTACACTCTTTCGCTAGCATACCGCCCCTAACATTACCGGTGCAACAAAAATGGTGAAGTATATCGGAGCTATCCAGCAGAGAAAAAACAAAGTTACAAGCTCTTTTTAAACTATGTTTTTTTTTGTCTGCTCCTGATTCACAATGATTTGACTAAAGAAATACTCAGAAATTCAATTTTGAGCCTAACTTTCTTCACAGTTGAGCTTTCATCAGAAAAATGCTGCAAGAACCTGTTAAAAACACCCAAAACAAAAAATTCCACATGCTGAAATGATTTGTCACAGTAAATTCATATGTATGGTAGCTGAGAAGGGTCATGCATCCCAAAAGCAACACCTTCCAAAGGACAAACACAAAAGACCTCAAATGATATGCTGTGGTTGTGTTGTTATTTGAAATGTTTATATTCTAATCAAAGAGAGAATGGATAGGATGACTCTTTAGGCCAAAAATGGCAGAAAAATAACAGAAGCAGTTTAGCCTGGTATGATTAGCACTGCAACAGATTAGCCACAAATATATTTCTGATTAGAGCTAAGGAACTTTTAATTCTTTTTGGGCGGCTCTAGTGCAGAGGTAGAGCGGTCGAACTCTGGTCAAAGGTTTACAGATTTGGTTCCCGTTTTGCCTGCCCCTGTGTCAAAATGTCCTTGGGCAAGACACTGAATGCCACATTGCTCCTGGTGGTTATTGTAAGGATTCTGTGGTTTACTTTGGTTTTGTTGTTCTTGTTAATATTTTTTTTTTTTTTTTTTAGTCAGTCACACCAGTTTCAAGTTCATGACCCACAGCTGTCTTCAGTTCAGTTATTTACCCTCAGCCTATTTAAGTGTCTTGGTTTCTGTTCGTCCTTGTCAGGTCATCTGCTCTGTAGTGTCACCGGTTTGTTTCTCCCCATAGTTTTGTCATGGTTCAGTATGTTAACTAAATGTTTTATTTCCTGTCACCAAGCCTGGTCTCCTGCATTTTGGGTCCTCCACCATCAGTTCTTAACAGTTATAGGTTGGTGCCCATGTGTGTGAATGGGTGAATGGGTGAATGGGACTGGGACTGTGAAGCGCTTTGGGCCTTCTAAGAAGGTAGAAAAGTACTATGTTCACATTGACATATAGATTGCACCCTTCAGTTTTCATAATAGGCAATTTGGATTTCAGTTACAAGCGCGTTGACAAAGTTTGACACATCTAAAAAGGCAGGTAAACAGCTCGTCTTACTGTTGACATCAGTGTTTGAATTTTTTGTTTTGTTCCTTCACACATAAACCAAACTGCAGAGCTGTTGTGAAAGCTTTAATTGTTATGCATGCTTGTCAAGGTGGAGACAGCCTAGTGTCTAGTTCTTGAGAGGTCTTTCTTGTAGATTTTTCCTGGGAAGAGAGTGTATTGAATGTCGTCCACCTACTCATCTTTCTGACAGTGACTTGGTGGAATGAAAAGATGATCCTGGGATCTTCTTCTTACTCTCACAGAAACTTCCTGTCATTAAATACTTCTTCATGGTCTTCTATAGTAAAGGTGTCTAAAATAGCTATTTATAGCCAGCTCCAAGTTCACTTCCAAACCAAACTAATGCCGAATTCTAGGTTTAGTATTTCTGTTGTGTTGAGTAGTTTTATAGTAACTGAACATTTTGATGTGGAACTCTGATGTTGATTTGCTATATTTGCTATATGGTAGTAATCCCTTCAATTTAGTAGTGTATAACAAATCTGTTACATTTACCAATATATTCATTAATCTGGCTCAGCTGAAATCTTGTTTAGAAGTGAATCTCTGCAATAATCCTTATAGTGCTCACTATTAAAATACTTATAATCTAATCTGGCTCTGCAGAGCACCACAGCCTGAGTGCATCTCCCTGCCTGGCATCAGACATCTGCCCGAACACGCCGTGGCCATAAATAGCCAGCATAAACTCACAACAGGCATGTTCTTCCGTAGGTTCTATCAATTGCTCCAAAGCACGGGGCAGCTAAATAACCTTTTAGCGGGAGCAGGCAGGCAAGACAGATGACTCTCCTAAATGAGTCCTCTGCTGATGCTGGGCTTTAAATCAATGACCATGGCAGGCATTGAAATGAAGGCCTGCAGCGTGTACTCCCAGTTTCCTCTCCGAACGCTCAAAGACTGCCGTACCTCTTCTCACATGTTAATATTTTATCACTGGCACACTCTCTTACTCATTCTTGTAAGAGGAAAAGTTTGGAAAGTTATGATCAAATCCTGCAATGTTTCAATTTTTACATTTGTTTCTAACTAAATGAAATGATGACAACTATACCACGACATTTGTAATCAAGTTTTAATTCCATTTGGCACACGCACATTGTTTTAACTTGTCACAACTGATATGAAACGTTCACTCAACTGTCCAATCACAGAGCTGCTGCTGTTTTCAGCTAGTCAAATAGGAACTGAGTCTTTTTGCATCATAATCACAGACTTTAGTCGTCTCCATATGAGATCTCGTGTTTCTGGAGGGTTTGTCTATGAACTGAAAAGGTCAAACAGACACATGAGAGATAATGCCTGACGTAGAGGCCTGAACCGCCCGATGTGAAGTGGAGGATGGTTGCTTCTGATAATGCACACCTTGAGGGGCATTATCCCGCTTATATCATGGTCATTTAGAAAAGAAATAAATATGGCATCAAATACTAGTTCTTTAATCTTGGTTATTTTGTAGATTTAAATTGTTTTTCACAAAAAGCAGACTCTTTATGCAGTGCAACGCGTTGTCATGCTAACGGCTATTGAGCTGCACCAACCTCGCTCTGCAGCGGCGAAGAACAGGGGGATGCTAAAAATTATATTTAGTTAAACAAAGCATCATTTAAATGGGAAATTTCTCTTCTTATTGCTTGTTTTTGTCCAGCAAAAATTAGTTTAAAAAAAGTAAATCTAAAGTTTAAATTGTTCAATTCCTCCTCATATCTCATCTCCTCCTCTTTAACCATGGATTATCACTTCTTCATCCACACCCTGGAGTCAATCAGAATCAAGTATTCACCTAGATTGTGGAAATATTCGTTATATTTAGGATGTTTCCAAATATTAAATGACTTTAGCTTTGATAAAACTACTTTTTTAACAACTGTAGTAATTATTTTTTAAAGAAAAAATAACAGCCCAAAGAAATCCCACCATGTTTTCCAAACGCTTAAGAAAAAAACATGTGTGTAAACAATGTAGTATTGAATGTTTACCATGTGTGGCTTTGTCAAAGCCCAAAAAAATAGTTGTCTGTATTTGGCTTTATAAATATACTGTTGTGGCTTAAAAAAAAAAAAAAAAGATTTAATGTAAATTTTACTCCCAAATTGACAAATTTATGAGGTCGCGTCTGCATATTTCAAATATTTTTATCGACGGACTTTCACAATCAAACTCAGATTCAGTAGTTCTGTGAAAATTGCCCAACTCAAGATAAAATACTACTGAGAATTGTGAGCAGAAGCCACAGGTTGGTTGTTGTTTTTTCTTGTTTTGTTTTTAAGATGGACTCAGATGGAAGATGGAATCTAAAGAAGCTGTTGAGGGAACGTGATGGAAGAAAAAAGATAATAAAGCTGATGTGCCCTTCTGTGCCTCTACCAGGAGGACACAGGGAGACCTTCCCTGCTTGAGTTGCAATACAGTTTACTATGAATAGGAGGCCAAAATACCATGAGAAAAAAACCCAGAGCTCTTCGAACCATGACAGGAGCCAAAAATTGCCTGTGAGGTTTCCTATGCAGTTGGGTTATTTTTATTTATGGTAATATGACTATTAATCTGGAATATAAGACACTTATTTAGCTCCTGTAAGTCCTTTTATAAATAAAGGATTTTCACTGTTTAAAATTTTAGTGGCCAAAAGGAACTTAAAAGTTTATTTTTCTTCCTCCACAATTTCCATGAAAGCACTCATTTTTAACACTAATCTTTACTCTTTATTTTATTTCTCGTGTTTCATACCTCTGTTGTAAACTGAGCTGTGTATGCCAAGCAGTATTTACATTAAATAACAATAAACTGTTGTAGTTCTGTAAAATATAACATATTATTCGGCATCACCTTGCTTATTTGATGTTTTTCTTTAACTTGACTTTTCAAAGCTTTGTTTTGAGATGCAAATGTTTGAGCCCACAGTCGAGGCTCCATTGTGTTTCAGTAGCTTCCTGCAGCTCTGTCAGTTTTAGATGTTGTGCGTCTGGAGTATTGCAAAGAGGATACACTGACTGCATAAATTATGATTTAGTAGCAATAACTTAAAATCTGTCAGGGCATTTTTAACTGACGTTTCTTTGATGTTCCCCTTCATATTTTAGGTTAGTAAAGAGTTATAACGTGTACTAAGTACAAAGAAAAAAATGGAAATTTGGGATCATGTCATTAATATTTTATTGAGATTTTTTCCAAATTCTATCTTTCCATCTGTCTGTCTCAGCAGTGGTTGTGTTGTAGTTTTGGTGAGAAAAGCGTGCAAATCTATACCAGAAAGTTTTAATGAAAAAGTGTTATGATGGTTTAAAAAAAATGTTCATACCTACAAATTTTTGTTTGTAAAGCAGATTAATGCGCTGTTTAATACACGCTTCAATAGACGCTTGAATCCCTTTTGGTCTCCAATGAACAAGACTATTTTCAAGCATTTTTGGACAAAGGTATATGAAGGTTAACAGGTTTGTGTGATGTCTGGGTACTTGTTGCCTGTAGCTGGATTTTGAAGTTTGACTGTAAAAAAAAAAAATCAAACTTGCTGTACTTTATTGAAAACCTTCAAAGGAAACAGATGCTATAATGCAAATTTAACAACTTGGTACTTTGTTAAACCAAACTTTTTTTTCCACCATAACATATTTACTGCCTGAGGGTGAGATTTTATACAGGGATAAAATCCGTATCCAATGTTTGCACCACTTTTGCTAGAAGATTCCAATTTTATCTTTATGTAACTTAACGAAATAGCATCAGTCAAAGTGGTCATAAACTTTATCTGCTTTCATGTTTTAAATCTAACAAAAAGGAATAAAATAGAACAAAAGCATTACAACACTATAACCTGACATGTTATGTTAAAAAAATACAATTAAAACTAATTTTCATGCAAGCAATAGAGCAAATTGTGTTCATTTATATTTCAACAATAGTTCAGAAAGGTTAAGATGACTAAGAAAAAGGTCATCTAAATCTCACAGTAACATTTATCAGATTGTTAGATTGAGAGTAAGGCTGGATCCCATTTTTTTCTGTACCCCTTCGGCTTCTCGCTCTGCATTTAGTCCTCCAAGCGGGTTAACTGTCTTTACCACTGCTCAAAGACATCATCAATAGTTGCCGGTCATCTATGGAGCGTGGCGTGACTGGAGGTTCAGCAAGGCTCGTGAAGCGTTCCTCAGCTGGATGAAACTCCAAGAAGAGAAAAGAAAACACACAAACAGTGCAAAACATTTCACTTCCACAATCAATCCTTCCAGACTCATGTAGCTGGGGATTGGTACTTCGGATGAAGTTCTGCTTGGATGGTTACAGATTCGGGCGTCCACTCGTGAGAATCAGATTCCTGGAGACAAGGCAAACGTATGTAAGGCAAGTGCATGAGGTACATAGCAAAACTGTGAGAGGACCAGACTAGCACCATCAGGGGCAACGAACTGGTGATGAGGGTGATGAGTTGAGTGGACGCAGCTGGGATGAATTAGTGGCCAAGCAGAGAGGGGAGAGGGAGGAGTCTGACAGAGGCACCATGACAATATTTTTTTTTTTTTGAAATGGTTTATTTCAAGCAATCAAGTAGGAACAATACACAAAAGCAATACAATCTGCAGTTTTACATTCATACAGTAACTAATCAAACTTAGGATAATTAGGCATATTAATAAATATTGCTTGAAAGGGAGTGGAAGGAAGCGAACTTATATAATTCCACCCCGTTATACTATAACCATTTTATTACATGATTTATCAATATCCGGTTCCCGGTTTTTATCAGACAGAATTAAAAATCATAAAGTATCGATAAGGCACATGACAAAGATGAATTACTTAATTATTATGTTAAAAATAACTATTTTAGAAATCAACATGGCAAATGCAGATCAGTTATCTAAAATATATGTTACTCATAAAAGTCATTCATATGATTAGAACATAATACTATATCAGTAAAATAGACAACACTGTTTCAGAGATTTTCATAGTAAACTTTCATCAAGTATCAAAAGTTAAAAACATGTGCAAAATTATGTTACATTAGGAAAGATTTTTGAATCAATTTGTCAATTTTTGGAGCAAGTGAAGTAATATCATTAACTTATTATTATTATTATTAATCTTTTTTTTTTTTTTTTTTTTTTTTTTTATATTTAATAAGGTAATGCTGTAAGGGAGAGAAAAAACAAACAAACAAAAACAAAAAAAACAAAAACAAAAATAAAGGGGTCCATATTCTGTCAATTATCCAAGGTTGGCATATCTTCTGCTGAAAAAACAGCTGCTCTTCTGGGTTCAAAACAGTTTCTAGTCTCTTCCATGTTATGTCTGCAGACATTAGATTCAGGTCCATATCCTTCTTCAGCTGATATCAGCTCGGTGAAAGTTGAGGTCAAGTTGTCTGCAGGTCAGAACTCTCTGCTGTTGATTCAGGTGACGTCAGACGTATGGAGAAAGTGATGAATACAGGTGTCATATTTCTTGAAATTATTTGACTCTTTGGTTTATTACTCCATGTTGTTTTAGACCACTGTAAACAAGCACTTCTCAAAGTCGCTCATGGTGTTCACAACCAGAACCTTGGACCGGTCCGGTGGACCGAGTGGTTTGACGTAAATCCTGCAGCCTTTAACCCAAGTGTTCTCAATCTTCTTCTGCTTCCTGAGAAGCCGTGCATGTTTGGAGATTTCAGCATTCCTCCTGGTCAGATGGTCGTTAAGATAAACAGCCGAACCTTTCAGGTTCTTTCTTTGGTTCATCAGAGCTAGCTTGTGTTTGTGATTCACAAACCTGATGACAATATCATTCCAAAACATCGCTCCAGGTGAAAGGGACCTGCCTGCAGACAACAAGATGGCATCAGACATCATTGCCCAGAAGCTGTATTTACAGAACTTTAGGCGGAAACAGATGTTTTTTCTCTGTTTGAATATTTTATTTATTATTCAGAAGTGAGGAAAAGATAGTCTTTGCAATGCAGCCGTTCCACACAAGTTTGAGACATGCTTAAACCATGAGTGTGTCATATTGTGTCCATTTTTTAATTAACGCCTGCTTTATTTTGCAGGATTTGAAGCTCCTTTAATGGAGATCCGCTCGTTGTGGAGAAATGTTTTTTCTTTTTTGTTTTTAATGAATTACCAGTCTTACGATCTTGAAGCAACACTTATAAAAGATGTATGAATCATGACAAAACTTTACACAAGATATAAATATACCCTTTCAAAATTGACATTTATAAAGATTTTACAATTATCACATGTATTAGTTTAAGCTAAGCTGAGAAGCTTAAAATGGGGCAAAAACTGTAATTGTTTTATTTCTTTCAAAATTGACATCAACAAAAGTGCTCTGAATTGTATATAAAAAAAGAAGAAAAGAATTTCAGTTCTTTTTGCTGATGATGTCTGCAGCCAAGTTCTCCTGCTCCAGGTGGAGAGCAGCATGAACCATCTAGAATGCAGAGAGACAGCCATTCATGAGTTTAACCCTTGTGCTATCTTAGATGACCCCACCCTTACATTGACGTGTTCTCCCTACCATGACAAAGGTGGATAAAGGTGAAAAGGATTTCATGTAATCCATGGACACCAGTGAAGATCAGAAATCATTGAAGCAAAAAGGTTCAGGGCTCTTTCTAGTGGGTCTAGATGACCCAACTCCCAATGTCAAAGTGCCTAGGATAGCACAAGGGTTACAGACAAACTTATGACTGGGATTGGCTTAGAAGAAAGGTGGGCTATTAAGGTATTGGTTCAGAGGGAAGACCTAATTATTAATGGTGTGTAGAGTGATGTGACAACCCAGCATAACTGTAAGTGTTTTCTATCATGACCAAGACTGCCAGCTACAATCCCTTTTAAAAACAACAGAACTGAGCTATACTGTATGTCTGCAGCCAAGCGTTGGCATATGTAGCCATGTTCTTGAATCTCTATGGTTTTGTAAAAATTATTACAGAGTTCATAAAACTAAAATCATTTATCCAAACTCCAGACAAATGTGTACATTTACAAATCTCTCGACTAGTCTGTGTTTCTGTGCATGATGAAACTTTTGCTTCCACCTTCAAACAGGAAGTCAATAAAAATAAATCAGTTACAAAAGAGCATCTGGCAAGGATAGAACCTCACCAAAAAAAAAAAAAAACATCTTAATATGTTAAAAGTGAGAAAAGACAGACTTCAAAAAGCACAATTTTATGCTTTTGAAATCATTTTGGGGGGAAATGTTCCTACTTGACAAATGCTGTCAGTGTGTGACTGTGTAAAGAATAAACTGAATCCCACCAGGGTTTCCACAGTGTATTTTTTATGAGATTTTTATTTTACAAAAACGATTAAACCTTAAGGGATCTGAAATCTATTCATTTATTTCCCGAACTCCCTTCATCCAGTTTAGGGTCACAGGAGAGATAAAGGCTCCCCCCTTCCTCTTTTTAATGGCCTGTTGGAAAAGGAAGAGGGATTGGTGCAAACACAACCTGAACTACGGTCTGCAAAGCTGTCATTGCTTTCAGATAGAAGACTTGCAGCTTTAAAAGCATTGCTTCTTCCTAGATTCCATCTTTATTTGCTGTACAGTGCTTAGAATTTTGATCATTTCAGTGCCTTGTGTAATTTACTCCCTCTCAATCATTACACATTTGGCAACGCTTTTTTGTCCCTCAAGGCGGGAAACATCTCCTAATGGTTGGCACCTAAGCCAATGCACTTAATGCACCACTCTCTGAACATAATGGATGTACACTTACCACTGTGGCACAGCCTTGCAGCAGGCCCTTTTCTTATCTGTCTCTCATCTATTGTTCTTTTTTTTTCTGAGATTGAAGCTACTAATGGCTCCCCACCACAGAATGAACACGCTGCCATTTTTCATAATTACATCCTCATGTGATGCCATACGTCCTCCTATAGCAGGACGAAGGGTAAACAACAATATTCATGCATTTTTATTGAACAAAGAAGCAGCACATTTTCATATTTTGAAAGCACAAGCATAAAATTATTTTACGACGCTTGAGAAGTATTATTAACTTGCTGTTTTACAGTTTTTTTGAATCCCTTTTATCACTGAATCAAAAAAAAATAAGCCAAAAAAAATGTAATTCCTAACAGTTGTGTGTTTTTTTTACCTTCACCCTATTCTGTTATGCAGATAAACACAATTATGAATCCGTTTTATGTGGAAAAGAGGAAAATAGAGATATAGAAATGCTTTATTCTTTAGGTACCTTAAGATTGAAATCTATATTGTTGATTTGCAGTTTCTTATATTTTGAAAATATTTTTTTTTTGCCTTTGGGAAACAGAAATAACTCATTGAATTAATTGATGTATTCTTCAAACGGTTTGCCTTTTATTTATGACAGAAACAAAAAACATTCTACATTTTAAGCATGAACTACAAAAAAATAAAGAAAATACTTGTAGAGAATGAGGAAATCCGCTGCGTAGAACAGAAGAAAAAACGTTTTTCAGACAGTATTTCCATAAGTGGTCTTGAAAAGCTCTTATCCCACATTTCAGTCTCCAAGTCCTTTACAGCCCCACTGACAAGCTCCTCCTCCTTACGTTGGGGTTGAAATTCACAGCGATGGGGAGACAAAGCACTGTCCATCAAAATGGGTTTCGCAAGCACTTGAGATTCTTGGCTGATCACAGAGTGTGAAAACATCTAAGCCTCTGAAGCCAAAGCTTCATCAAGAGACCGCAACAGCATGCCTGATCTGACTAAGAATAGGCCACAAGACTTTCACTCTCAACTTAAGACTCTTTCTGGAAACTGCTCTCAACAACACCAAGCTTTATGGGGGGGGCTTCTGTCCCATTCCTGCTCTCCTTGAATCAATGCAGACAGCCTTGTGAATGCAGACAGCCTATTTGTCAAGTCTTTCAATTAAGAGCATATAATGGTGCAGTGCTCCCAGCCAAGAATTTGTTTTTCTGGGTTGTATAAATGCCCCGCTAAATACCCTTATTTACCCCAGTGTCCTCAAACATAAACCAAGCTTTACTCCTTGTTCTGTGCCCCGCATGAAATGAGCCCGCCGTGGACCCCCGCAACATTTCTCTGCAGTTCTCGTCAATTAGAGGCTCTAACCGGCCTGAAAGGTTTTTTTAACTAAGCGGCTGACCACAGGGAACCCGTGTAGGAACACGGCAGAGCCTTTTGGTTTTTAATCAGATTTCCCATCTTTGCCTTGGATCTGGGGTTACTGCGGTCCGGATGTGACATTTGGTGACATTTAGCACAGAAATTTGAATAAGTCCATTTTAATATAAAAGGTCATGCCAAAAAATTTTCCCTTCTGAATTTGCAGTGTCAACATTTCAGCATTGGAGCACAGTCTGGGGGCAGGGTTTGATTATCCAGAGCCCCCCACTCCCTGCTGTGTCTGGCTGTGATGATTTGTAGCAATGTTGTTTTTGAAGTTGATGCCACCCAAACTCCAGAAAAAAACCCTTTTTTTTAAACACATGAACACAAACTTAGTTGGTTTAAGAAAAGTCTTTCAGTCTTCTAACTAATTGTGAGGCCGATTATTTGCCTTTTTTATGTAGATTTCAGATGCACAGCAACCCCACAATTCCATCTGATTGAGTCGATGCTCTCCTTTACTGCTTCAACATGATGAAGCTGTAAACATGATGAAATAGCAGCAATCTGTGAAAACAAAGTAACCATCAGTTGGCTGCACTTTTTCCAAAAGGACATAGTCCTGTCAGAGAGATTGGATGTGAAACTTAACGGTTTTATGTGAAAAGCCTCTGGAAAACTAGACATAGATTTTACATCATAAATTCCTTAAAGATGTTTTGATTTTTTTTTAAACATGAAATGCTGGGTTATTTAACAAAAATATAAATACTACAGGGTACGGTGCAGTCCTTGATCAGATGTTCTCCTCCAACTGTATCATTGTTAAGTTGTGCCACGTTTTTATTCAAAGTTTGGTCTTCTGCGATTTCAAGTTGGAGTTGAGAAGCTTCTTGTGATGTGATGCTTTCAAGAAGAAGTGTGGCATTCAGCCATGGTGTCTGTGGGGCTTTCTTCTGACAGAATCAATGTACAGCTCTCCCTGCTGAGGCCACCACAAATGTGCATTAGTGGAACTAATTACTGTTCATTTTATAAGTTAATTTGTTCCTGCTTTTAGAGCTGCTGTGTATGCATGTGTGTGCTTTAATCCTCTCTTTTATTTCTTTTTTTTTCTTTTTTTTGAGTCACACTGGTTCATTGAGGATACGCTATTACTTTGATTTGTTTCATAAAGCATTTGCAATCAAAATCACAGATCTAGAATATGAATTTTTAATGCCGGCCATTATATAGTGGTTTATTTTGCACATTACATGCAAGAGTAACAAGGATGGTTAGTTCAAAATGTTCTGCTCTAAAGCAATTTAACATGTGTTCAATGTTTTTTACAGCATAAATGAGAATGCGCAGTGCAAAGAAAAATGTAAAGATCTTTAAAAAAAGCAGTTTGGCAAACAGCAATCCCTTCAGTGGAGTCCTCTGGTGCATTTTCTCAGATAAGGTGCACAGAGCTGATGTGAGGAGACAGACTCTTCAGGTGTTACAGAGGGGAGGTGTCTATCAGCTCAGCTTGAGAGGAATCGACCACAGGAGCTCCCAGGTGTAGGTGGAGGGTACACAGCGGCTCTCTGCTCCAGCGGGGTTGCTGATGTGTTGTAACATGACAAGACTGAAGCGGAAGTCACACCATGCTAAATTTAGCTGTGCAAATATGACCCAGTTTAGTAGCCTGCATGTCATTGAGGTATGAAAAACTTCCATGACTGTCTAGATTTATTTTTACTCTGAATTCCTGATTCATAAGGAAAGGCCTAAAAGTAAAATCTATCAACAGACCCTCAGCGCAGACTCACATTATGGAAGAAATTAGTTTGCAGCTGTTAAAAACCCCAGAACTTGAGACATTTAAAAAAGGAATGTCATGAGAAAATGTAGTTTTTCATTAAAATAAAAAAAGATCCCTTAGTATGCCCCAACAAATTCTGGAGTATTTTCCAAGTTTTGCACCTTAACCCTTGTTAAAAACATACACTGAAGATTTCTGTTAAACTGTTTTTCTTACTCAGTTCTTGTGCAAACTAATTATGAGTTCAAACATATATTTGCCTCAATGTCTATTTTTTCCATTAGAATTCTAAAAAGAGTGTTTATCATATATGATGAAAATCTGAGTGTCACCTTCTTTACATTAAAACTCTGCGTAAAGATGGTAAATCTCCAGTATCAGAGTCCACAGTGGGCTTTTGCATAATTACTGGTGTGCCATCTGTCTGTCTCCAGAGGAGACAGACCTCCAGCTGCTCAGGTTTGATCTCTCTCGTCACCTGCCGGCCTGCCTCTGGATGGCTGTGAAACTCTGCTCAAAGCTTCTGTCCTCACCTCCTCATTCCAGATCTGCCTGCGTCAGCTGACTTTAGAAAGCTCACTTTAGTAAAAGAACAGCAGTTACTTTGTTTCCTTTGCTGCCAAATTCCAGTGTGATCACAAAAAAGTTAAATTACCGGTTAACAGCATTTAACTGAACAATTTCTCAGACTTTAGCTCCAAATGTTTTGCTACACCAAAACATCTGACAACTAGGAGTCTACTCCATCCATCCTTCCATCCATCCATCCATTTCCAAACCTACTTTTTCTTGTCTGAACCACAAAGTTGGTGGAACTAATCCAACCACCATTGGATATAGGCAGGGTACATCCTGGACAGTTCACCATTTCCAAGTTCTTTTTACAAAGTTGACAATGCATAATTTCACATGAGTTGGTACATTTTTAAAGATTCAGATCACACTTTAGGTCATATCTGTAACCTTAAATAATACATTAACATTATAGTGTTTAAATTTGGTAACCAGGTGGAATTTGGATCATGTTGGAACATCCTCACCGAGGAACACTTCCAAACAATTTGTTGTGTTATCAAATTCAAACCAGCAATCATCTTGATTTGGTTTCATTATTTAAATTTCCATGTCATACTACCTTCTGCGCCTGTGCAGTTACAGTGCATGACACTTCATTAATCTAGGGTGTGGATGTAACGTCTAACAGAAGTAGCCACAAATAATCAAGACGAGTGTATTGAGGTCAAAAGTTCAGGGTGTAACGTTGACTTAAACCAAACCCGAACTATAAAAGATTGAAGAACAGTTTCCGATTTTATGTGATGTTATTATCATGTGTTTTAGGCATTCTACAAGAGGTAAATTAAAAAACAAAAACAAATTTACAGATTAGGCCACAGATGTGTTGCTGTGCACATCCACACCTCCTCATGAGGCTGTTTCGGGGAAAAAAGTTATAGAAATGTTTGACTTGCATCTCAGAATGAAAACCACCACTGTATAGGATGACTTCCTATATCAGAGTACAGCAACTTCACAACAAAATATGTTGGTCTTTTTCTCCAGCACTTAATCAAGTTTTTGTGCATAATTAACACATAAAAAAGAATTTTGAGGAAGACAGCTTGCCAGACGATTACACCTCTGTTCTGTTGGAAATGGTCAGAGGAATAATCAGAGGGAAGTGAATTCTGTTTTCCTTCCAAGTTCACGACTGAGACTCATGGCCTGTTTGGCTTTTATTTGTATTAAGCTGCTCTGATTTTCCAGGGATGACCTCGACTTCACAGCCGCACAGCGCACATTTCAGGCAAGGACACCTTGGAAGGCAAGTCTTTATTTCTTTATTCCCCATGATTTCCCTGATTCTCCTCAAACTCTCCTCCTCTTCTTTTTTTTTTCCATATTCTGAAAAAATGCAGGTTTTTTTGCAATGATTTGCCATATTTCTGGTAACAATTGTGTCATAAAATCTTAGTATCTGCATAGTTGCTAACATACAATTATCAGTGTGTTAAAGTGTAAGTAAAGAGAGTAAATATTGATAGAACTAATTGAATTATACCTGCAATTAAGGCACATGTTAATAAGGTCAGAGCAAACTGCAGGTGTTTACAGAGCAAATAACCAGCTCAATCCGGTTTGTGCTTGTTTAACAGAATGAATTTTGCACAAGGAAGCACTATTATGTTTTTAAGCTTGTCCTCCCCCATCGGTGGCCTGTCTGGCCTGAGAACAATAGCTGGATCCAGTGGACTGATAGGAGGATAACTAATAGCTCCAGCATGGCTGCCAGCCTGTACAATCATCCTTGCTATTGCCTCCACTGATTTATTGAGAGACAATGACCTTTGGTTCCAGGGGGCACACTGGCTGGCCCAGCTCCCAATCCTTGGAGCTTTTTCTGTGTCAGTGCCACACATTGCCATTAAAAGACACTGTGGGCCCGATGTGGAGCTCCTGTCATCTTCACAGATGCTGCTGCAAATGCTGTTAATGAAGTGATTACGATAAATCAAACCTTGCTTTTGCCCCCTTGAGTGCAGCCTATATGGGTTTTAGTAAAGACAGAGAGTCCTCTTTCAATGTGATTCCTGTCTGAACATCGTCGGGGATTATAATGCAGCGTGTTATTTATGAGGCACGTTATAAGGAGAATACACTCATACATCAAGCAGGAAATTTAACATCCTGGTTGTTGATGGTCTGAAGATACAGCCATGCACCAAATGACGGACGGCACAACAGAGGACTGGCCTGTGCTCGAGTGCAAACTAAATCATCTGCGAGCCATATTTCTGCATAGCCTGTTTGCTCATTTATATTTCATTTTAGTTTGTCATGGCAAAATGTTTTGGGGAAAAGCAAATATTTGCATCACAACACAAAAGCTGCTCTCTGTAATAGCCTAAGCGTGGTTAAAGTGCTGCCAAGGGCAACCATGCTGATAAAATAATGTGGCTTCAAGGGGACCTTGATGCTGTAATACTTCAAATATGAGCCAGGAATTAAAATGCCAGAGAATGAAAGTAAAGAAAGTACTGAAAAATGAAAATAAAATAAAAATTTGGCCCAGACCGTGCATTGAGAAATAAGCCAAAAAACAGATAGAAAGAAAAACAGGAAGCAGTGATGATTTAAGCTTTAATAAAACAGCATTAGTGAGCATCACCACATCCTTAGTCCATCATCAGCCACATGTTACAAAAATGTCTCTTCGATTTTATTTAATGACAGAAATTGTGGCTCAGTGCCTGAATTGATAGTTGTAGAGATGTCAAAGTTTAAATTTAAAAAAGTACACAAAATCTTAATTTGTTCTATTGTATTATTTGATTTATAAATATTTACCTAAAAATCTATTTAACTATACATTTCTGAAAACTCTTCAACTACTAAGTTTTAATTTAAATATTATATTTGATTCTTGCATAAACAACCGTCACAAATCATTCTAATGGAGTCAATAGCAAATCAATGCCTGTAACCAATTAAAACAGAACAGTTTTAGCTATACATACTAATATGATCCAGTTTATTTAGCTTTTTTCAGATTTTGTATTGAGATTTAGCTGTTTTTAAGCTGTTTTTGTTTGTTTAACCCTTTCACACCAGAGATTCAGAACCAGTGTTACTGTAACTGTCCAACTGTTTACACAATAAACGTATTTTCAGAGGATTCAGAAGCAAAGAAAGCAGCTTTTCGCTGATATACAACACTTTATAGCGATGAAGTGTTTAGCGACAATGCAACGTTATACAACTCTTGATGAACTTTATGAAAGCTTTTTTTTTTCAGAATCTGCTGATTTACATTCAAGAGGTACAGTATGTCAAATAGGAACGTGGTATTTGGGTATTTAGATGTTGACATCTCAGGTGTTAAAGGGTTAAGTTACAAATGAGACAAAGGGCATCAATGAAGATCACACTGAACTTATCATGAAGCAAGTTAAAACAAAATGTATAAAATAATCTGTTATAACAATATTGGAAGTGCATAGCACTTTACTATTTTGTTTTAAGATCCAAAGCGCTTTATTGTCTCAGCCCCATTCACCCACGCACACTCATTCACACACTGATGGCGGCTCCGCTGCTTTACAGTGGCGCCAACCTATAATCCCCAGGAGCAATGTGGGATTGTCCAGCCTTAGGACACTTCAACACATGGGCAGGCAAGGCGGAAACTGAACCTGCGATCCTCTGATCACCTGTACCTCTCCCCCACACCCACAAGAGAGAAACGTGGTACTAGAAAGCGGAAATGCAGGTATTGGAGCGCTGTGTTGACAACAGCTGTTGTGTTGAAGTCTTGTGTGGCATCAGCAGGAAAAACAGCTGTTCTCTGCACCGTGACTACATGGACGGAATTGATAACTGACACTTCATATCTGGTGGGCAAACACATGCGGCCGTGTTCCCAAACATGTTTTACAGTAACACACAGTGGATCGACACCATCTGTTGGCTGAAAAACAACCAAAAGTTCACTTCTACCTCACTTGGCTCAGTGGTTTGATTTTTTGCTGACAAAGATGGATGGACACAAAGATTTTGCTTTATTGTTTTGTCATTTTATCATTTGTACTGAGTTATACATAGTAATACATCAAGTGTCCAAAAGGAAATACAGTATTTATAAAGCTTTTTGTTGTTGTCAGTTTGGGAATTGATTATTTACAGAATGCTTTAGTTGATTTTATCAAATAAAACCAAGATATGCGGTGAACTCCATTCAGTAATATTCTGTAGCAGAATTAAGTTGTTGAATTTGACTAAATCCTTGTAATGATTAGCCATTCCAGCGTTTCCATTATTGGCAAATATAGAACAATTTCATTCATAAAGAGGAAGTTTTTAGTGATGGGAACTTTGTTGCATGTATTGCCAATTTAATTACACAAGCTTGGAGGCTATGGGAACACAAATTAAATATACAGTGTTTGAAATTCAGCGTGTCACAACAGGGAAATGCATGCAATTCAGTTCAATTTAATTTAGCTTTTACTCTCAGTGCTGATTTACAACGGAGGTCTTCTCAAGAGCCTCTAAAAAATGCAGAAAAAAATCACACCAAGCTAAATATAAAAAAGTATTTACGATAGTCTTAAATCTAACTCTGTCCAAATCACTCAAATTAGGTAAAAGCAGTGCAATTCCTTTACTATCGACATTCTCACCACTGTGTTGTCTCACCCATTCAAAGTTTGACACAGTTTATTTCCCTCTGCCATGTTTGTCTTGTCAGAAGATTCTCCTGAGAATGCCTGTAAGTGTTGGTTAGTTACACACAAAACATTTAGCTAAGGACGCAACAACACAAATTACACTCTGGGAGTGACAGAGCATGTCACTCCTGCTGCAACAGCAATGAATTTGAAAACATTTGGAAAACACCTCTGAGCCCTGTTATCTGATAGCTAATAATGAATAAATAATGGAATGCCCCTTTTTTCACTCAACTCTGTAAAATGATTGATCAAGGAGGGAAAGGTGGCATTAGGAAAATAACAAACACAAACAACAGAAAGTAAACTTTTTGTTAATTTTCTCCTTTTTTAACAATGGGGGGATTTTTTTGTCTTCATTTCTTTTTTAGACACATTTCTCTCATTTTTTAAAGACCTGTGTTTGATCACATCTGATGGGCTCTGATTGGTAATCTACCTCCTTGTGGAAAAATTTAAATTAAGATTTCTTTCTGTCCCTGGACACCAAAATTACCTTCTCCTTCGTTGCTCTGAGGCAATTATTTAAATTTTGAACGTCTGCACTATAGGTTACATGAGACAAAACTGCAGAGGAAATGTGGTTTGGCAAGGAAAATAGAATTCCTTTAAGTTCCTTCAAATTAAATGTAAGGCCTTTTTTTAAGATCAAAAATTAAGTCCAATTTATCAGCCTGTTTCCCATTTTCTTTCTTCTTCTTTTTTTTTTTTAAAGCGGCGGTTTGCATACAGCGTACTGGTCTGTAGCAACTGGTTCTGCCACTGTTTATTTACATTATTTGTTCAAAATAAATGTGGTTGAAAAATGTAATTTACAACAAGAAATGTGAAAATGGGATTTTTGAATATCCTGACTACATTTGCACATTTGTTCTTTTCTCAACCATTGTAAAATCCTTTTTTTCCCCTTTTATGTGCACAAAATCCCATCAATGAACTGCAAGAAATCAGCAAAGTGCATGCTGAAGAAAAAAAAACTGTTTCTCTCTGTGGTGAAAATGCAGGAGGTAGAAATTGACTGGCTGCCTTGGTGACAGGCAGGAGCACGGCAGCCTTGTAGGTTCATTACCAGTTGACAGAGTTGAGCACTCCAGGGCAGTTTAGCTCTGCGGTTTGAGTTAACGCTTCAAGCCTCCTCATCAACATTCTGTCACCTCCGTTTTCATACACTTGGGTGTTGCACCCTGAAGGACCGACTCTTCACCCCTGGGGGGAAACTGTCCTTCAGAACAACAAGTCAGAGTCTGGAACAGAGACGAGGAAGAATGAGAGTTTTCGGCGGTTAAAGGGAATGAATAAAAATACTTTTTGTCTTTAACCAGACTTTGAAAACAATTATCTGAATGCAAAGGATCTATTGCACAATTTTCATATTTGAAGGTCTGTTGTATGATAGGCATCTGTTACAAAAAAAAAAAGGAATCCTGATCCATCTCCCCAGAATTTAAACCTTTGATGACTTACTTTTAAATAATCTGCCCCGTAAATAACGTCATGAACGTGGTTAGCAGCTTGAAAGGCGGCATGAACAGTAAGGAAGAAAGTAGCAGCGTTTGAGTATAACAGCGTTTTAAGTTAAGTAATGGAGTAACTATAAGTTTTTTTTTTATTGGGTGCAATGCCGTTATAGTTAGTTAGTATAAAAGGTGGGGTGCAATTTCGCAATTTATTAGTGTGATTTAATCAGCCTCTAGCACTTCATATCCACAAGTGTCATGTGTGTGATGCAGGGGAAAAGTAGTTGCATATTCTGATTTGTTAGGGATTCAAGTGAGCAGGAACATACTCATGCTTCTCCATGCTGCTGCCTGGATCAATACTTGTGGCTGCAATGGCAAATCTGGAGACAAAGGTAGCAATTTCAGGCCGGAAATTTCAAAATGATTTGACTTTTGTCAAAATAAAAGGAAAAAAAAGTCTACGTCAAATGCACATTGTTTTCACGGTACAAAGACATTGGCGACATCCTTCTTAAGCTTTTCAATCTAACAAAGCACCTTCGCTCGACTCACAGCACTGCCAAAGTTTTGAACTTTCATTTTTTCATTTTTTTAACTAGTCCAGGTCAGTTACATAGTGGGCGTGTTTGACATTTTAGTTTGAATTAATTTGTTAAAAATTTGTTTTATGAAATTAAAATTGTGCTGTGGTTCAGTGAAATCATTTCTACTTAGTAAATTTGAGCTGAAAAAATATTTTGAAAGTTTGCTTTTAAAGAACCAAATTAATCAAGAATAATGTGTTTAATTAATCTTTTGTAGTAAATGTACTT
Source organism: Oryzias curvinotus (assembly GCA_023969325.1). Lineage (NCBI taxonomy): Eukaryota > Metazoa > Chordata > Actinopteri > Beloniformes > Adrianichthyidae > Oryzias > Oryzias curvinotus. The sequence continues at coordinate 35,013,625 of CM043706.1, forward strand.
AAATAAATAGTGTTCCATTAACAATGCACCTTGAATACTTTTTATAGTTGTATTCGATTAAACTATTTGTTTTATTTAAACTAAAATTAGGATACTTAAAACATGTTGATACTTGAAACCTTTACAGTCATTTATGTGCACAGTTAGTTTTTTCTGTATTTTTTATGTTTTCAGGCAGCTCAATATAAATGCAAAAATCCTTGCTGCATTTTAACATAAATGTAAAACATGGGTAACTTCATTGAGTAACTAATTACTTTTAAGATGCAGTAACTGAGTTACTAGCTCAATTCATTTTTGGTCGATGTAAATAATAGCTAATCACTTTTTAAAAATAAGAGGCCCAACACTAAGACATTTAATCTCTGCATATGCATCCAAGTTTTATCATTTCTTTAGTTTAACCCTTGTGCTATTCTATGACGCCACCCTTACATTGATGTGTTATCCCTACCATGACAAAGGTGGATAAAGGTGAAGAGGATTTCATGTAATCCATGGACATCAGTGAAGATCACAAGTCATTGAAGAAAAAATGTTTTGTGGGGTCTAGATGAACCAACTCCCAATGTTAAAAAGCCTAGGATAGCACAAGGGTTAAAAGTAAAAACAGCACCCAACTTTGGTTTCTACAAATCTAGTGCAAGGACCACAGGCAGCATTTCTGCCTGTTTTCATACCCTAATCTAGCATGTTTAATTGGCTGGACACACCTGATCCAGGTAATCAGCTGCGAGCAGGGATGATATTTGGAAAATCTGCAGACTCCCTTACGGCCTGGAGTTCCTCCTCCCCTGCAGTAAAGGAACAGTTTCACCTATGGTGATGATTAAATCACAGCTTGGATTGACAAGACAGGATTGGTCTTTTGAAGCTTTGGCATCATGACAACATCAGTGACCGGTTTTTTCCCCCAGCATATTTAAATATGTGAATTTGGGTTTTTTCATGCAGCTAAACTTCCAAATTTCCACTCCCTGTCCTTATTTCCCCAAAGAAACAGTCAGTTAATGCTGTTAACTTTAAATTGCAGTCAGAGCGTGGTCGTCCACAGGCTTCGCTTCAGGGAAAATGTCTTTAAGAAGTTAACTGAACAATTTTAGTGCAGTGTCACTGTACTTTTCACTGTTATCTTTTGCCAGAAGAAGTGGGGAGGAAAGTCATGGAATGGAAGTCTGCAATATGTTTAGTTAAGAGGAAGAAATAGCCAGCCTTGTAATTGCTTTGGGACAAGCTAGGATGGTTTTTTCATGCAGAACGAGATTTTCTTTTGGTCAGCCATAAGGGCGGTAAGACTGATAAGAAAACAGGAGGAGAGAGGCTTAGGGGAGAGAGAAAGTGAGATTTTTCTGATTTCTCTGAAGTCTTCGGAGCAAATAAAAGTATTATCGCTTATTGAGGTTTCATTGAAAAGCCCCACAGTTGGTTGCAAGTTTAGTTGTGAAAAAAAAAGAAGGGAAGGAAGTTTTCATTTCTCCTTTCGTCTGTTCATTATCATCTTAGACAGATGTTCAGAGGTTTGTGGGGGGCTGTTACCAGAATGCCTTGAATCCTGTCAGCTTCTGCTTTTTGTTAAATACATCCACTTCTTTTGACAAAATGACTCACATCCTGTTTAATTGTCACATTTTCGTACGATTCTGTGCACTGAAAGGTATTGCATGTGCAGATGTGCATTAGGTTGTTAAAGGTTAAATGTGTTCATGATGGCTTGGGTGTGATCCTTAATTATTGGCTGCCTTTTGCTCTGAGGGATTTGCTCTCCTAAACCGGAATGTGGATTTCAACAGATGAAAGAGGCCCCTGCCTTTTTAGCTGACACCTGAGCAATATCCTACGGAGCCTGTGTCCTGACATATCTGATCAGAGATGCCTGGAAAAAATATTAGGATAATGTGAGCACTTCAAAAAATGTACAATTGTAAATAGAAAAAATGAAGCTGAATTTTTTTTCTTCACAATTTCTTTGTGAAAGATGGCCGACAAAAAGACTGCAACAAGTTTAAACTGTTGAGCTACGTTCACACCGCCCTCGGCGAAATACATTCCCGCTGCAACTTCCAATGGACATTTTGGACCAAACCTCTTCCAACTGTAGTTGGCAACATGCGCTAGAAAACAGTAGAAAAAGAAGAAGAACCCCCTCCCTGCTTTTCCCGTGTGAACACCATAGTAACCCTTGTGCTATCCTAGGCACTTTAACATTGGGTGACAGTGCGCTGAACCTTTTTTCTTCAATGATTTGTGATCTTCACTGGTGTCCATGGATTACATGAAATCCTCTCCACCTTTATCCACCTTTGTCATGGTAGGGATAACAGATCAATGTAAGGGTGGGGTCATAGGATAGCACAAGGGCTATTTAGCGTGTTCTTGAAAGCGCGTCACATGCCCTGTGTGAACATAGCTTATGAGTACAATTATTACGTATTTAGTATTAAATATTTTCTGTATTTGCCTTCGGTTGAACATACATGCAGAATAGTATTAACATGGACTACACAAAACTGTTCCTTAACTTTTAAACACTCATGAAAGCTTCACAGCTGAGCTTCTGTACATGAAAAATAAACAGCATCTTCTGCTGTTAAGTATAAATATTCAGTAGGAACACAGAAACAGTTTTGCTATCTGTCACAGCTTAAAAGATACGCCATAAGAATCTTCATAAATACATCCAATTGTGTTACTCTTCTGTCTAGACGTTTAATTTCACTGGGCAAAAAAATGAGACACCTAATGTTGCTGCATACAGCTTTTATAATGTCTGTATATATTACAAGTTTCCCATCTATCGGTTTAAATACATTATAGAAGCAGAAGAGACACCTGTAAGCTGTTGCTCACCTCAGAGTGTTATAGAATGTAGACATTTATCTAAAGTTACACAGACAGACTGTTTAAAATCCCCATCAACCGTACATGTTGTTGTTGTTGTTCACCTTTTGGCTTATTCTGTTACTCTGGGTCGCCACAATGAATCAGCTTTCACTGCTTTGCACAAGTGGTTTGGGAGACAGTTTTTACGCCGGATGCCCTCCCTGGTTTTTCTGTTTTCAGAAAAAGCAAAAAGTCCCAAGAAAAAAAGAGTGACATCTAGTGTTAGGCTTTAGATAACATCAAATTCTTCTGTCAAAAAGGGTTTTGATGAAGAGCCTAAAGAAATTGAAGCTTTAAACAGGAATTTAAAAAAAACAGAGCTTATAAATTTAACTAGGGCCACAAATGATTTCATACTAAACATGGCAGAAGTAAAACATAAAATCTATAACAAGGAACGAAACAAGAGTGCCAACTCTGAAAAAAATGGCAAGTAGTAACTAAAACCATGAACCTGAATATATTCAGAATGATACAACTGTGAATCATTTAAAAAGGATTAACTGTGCATGCTTTTTGGTCTGTATTCAATGTATGTTGATTTCAAATAAATAAGTGAAAACATCAATATTGCATGATTACCTGGAAAAATAAACCTAACTTAATATAAATATAAGAGGAGCGAAAACAAAAAGCTTAGAAATGAAATATAACCTGAATAAAATATAACAAGATGAGTCTGACTTCAACACTGAATAAAACCCAAAAACCCTGACCACAAATGTCTAAATATCAGTTTCTCTCATTTGGAATAAACAATTTTTGTTCATCTTTAAAAAAAAAATGCTTTGCAACTTTCTCCATAATAAATGAAAGTTTTCTCCTGGGCAACAAATAAAATGTGAAAAATTGCCTGACATACTCCTCTTCGGATACCAGAGATTTTCCCTGAAGGATTGGTTTGTAGCCCAACTGATGTTTCATTTGTGTCAATAAAAAGAAATCTCATTTGTTTGGCAGTTTCTTTGCATCCTATAATGAGACACAACAATCTTATTAAATTGAACACATTGCTGCCAAGAATCACTGACTCTGCATCCTTCTCTACCTGTGTTGGGGTTTTTTTTGCCTTGGAGTGTGTGTGTCACTTTCACAGTAAACTCTATTACATTGTTTCCTGGCTTTTAACATAATAACCAAATGCTCTGAATGTTACCTTGCTCCAGCAAATCATAACAAATGCACACTAACGCATCCGCTACTGTAATGGCCCTGTTTTTTCTGCCTTCCCATGTACTTTATTTCCCCGAATGCTCATTTTCCAGTTGGGCAGTTAATTGAATTCGGAGCTGGATGTAAAGTATGGGTGCTTAGCTGCAGCTGCCTGCTCGCAGCGCATGGAGCAACACAGGACACACCAAGCAAAGCTGGGCTCACACAGTGCTGCACAGAAACACCCACTGAGCTGCTGATGGTAAACCTTAAAGCTGACTATTTTGAGTCAATACCGATACAGGATTTTTCTGCAAAAAATTGTCTTGATTTGCCTAAATTATAACAATTAGACTCTAAAATAAAAACAACATATCTTCATTTTCTGTGGCTGCACTGTGGACAGGGTTCTGCAGTCTGTCCCTTGTAAAATCAAATGAGTTTTTTTTACTGAATCAATTAAATGTAAATTATGTTTGTCTTAGAAATGGCAAAATGTTTCAAGAAGAGAGAAGACGAAAAAAATCCAGATGCTTCATACTTCATACTTGTCTCTAATCTCTTTTCTGTTTTAAATGTATGCATTTGGTTTTGTTGTTTCATTGTATGTGCTGTGAACTGTCATTTTAAGGAAGGGTGAACATTGTGAGTCGGTATATTTGCATGTGTTTGTGTGAATATTTTTCTGTTAAGTGATGTTAAATCAAATTTATTTTATGGTTTTTTTTTGTTAGTCCTTTTTCCTTTTGGTTTTCTTTTGCTTTGCCATTGCCATCTGTGCTTGCATATGTCTGCAATAGAGGACCCCTCTTGATAACAAGATGCTTCATCTCAAGGGGCAAATCCCCCATAAATCTAACTGTATGAATAAACAATTAAACAGATTAATTAATTAATTAATAAAACACACATGTATTTTCACGATGACACAAATATATTCTATTCTACAGACAATTGTAGGAAACTTATCAAGGTGGTGAACACAGAGTTAAACAAAATAAAATCATGGATGGATTACAACAAATTATCTTTGAACCTAGATAAAACCAAAGTGATGTTTTTTGGAAACTACAATGCAAATAAAGAGCTCTCAATTGAAATAAATAATGTCTTAATCGAAAGTGTTACAGAAATCAAATTCTTAGGGGTTTTTATCGATGACAAACTAAGTTGGAAGCCACACATCAGACACATACAAACTAAAGTCTCAAAAAGTATTTCAATCGTAAATAAATCTAAACATATATTAGAATACAACAGTAGATATTTATTGTACTGCTCCTTAATATTACCATATTTCACCTACTGTATAGAAATCTGGGGGAATAATTATAAGAGTTCACTACATCCTCTCTTTTTACTTCAAAAACGAGCTGTCAGAATTGTACATAAAGCCGGATATCTTGATCATACAAACAATCTATTTTATCAATCAAGACTTTTAAAACTGCATGACCTTGTGGATTTTTACACTGCGCAACTTTTATACAGAGCCAGTTGGAAATCGTTACCATTCAATATCCAAAAACAGTTCTTAGAAAATGAAGGAGGCTACAGACTGAGGGGATGTAGGAACTTCAAGATCAAACTGATAAGAACCACTAAGAAAAGTTTCTGTGTGTCTGTGTGTGGCACTAAACTTTGGAACGGTTTAAGTAATGAGCTCAAAAAATGTTCAAATATTCAAAAATTCAAGAAAATGTATAAAGAAACTCTTATATCAGGATATGAAGATAAGAGGATTTAAGGCTCAACAGGTGGTGAATAATTCCAAATACATGTGTGAACTTGATTGTGGTGAAATAATCAAAGCTCTTTTAATTACAACCAATGAGTGTTATATTGTAATGTGCAATAATGATTTCTGAAAGGGTTGAATTACAACCAATAAGCTCTAGTTTTTGTTTACTTGATCTGCAATGTGTAACAATAATTACTGGTTTAATGTGATAATGTGTTCTAAAGATAATCAATTATTATTACTTATCGGTATCGTTACTGTTTACTGAAATCATGAATGAATGTTTTCTGAAGATCATCAATCATTACTAGGCACTGGATTTAGTTACTTCAAGAGAATCTATCGGATCAGAACCGGAGTTAAAACACTGTAAAACTATCAAATGAATTAACTCAGTAGGGGTGGGATTATATAAGCTTGCTTCTTCATCCTTCAGCAATGAACCTACTATATCAGTAATGATCCTGTATTATAAGCAAATGTGATTTAAGTGACATTTTTGTTTTGTTTTCTGTCTTTTATCGATTCATCATTTATGTAATGAGTTTGAAAAATTGTATTTTCTTTTTCTTGCTACAGCTTGAATAAATCATAATCAAATCAAATCAAATCAAACGACCATAGGGCGCACTGGGTTATGAGGCACGGTTTCAGTTAAGGGTGCTTTTTCTGTATTTAACACAGACAAAAGGCGCACCACACCGGGTTTTAAGGCGCGAGCATGTTGAAACATACTGGTAAAACATTCATGCCGGTGTGTGTTTTAAAAAAGGCAGCTGGAGCAAAACGTAGTTGGTTGTGATTTTTTTTTTCAGTCATCAATCAGCATCCAAAAATCCATCAAAGTCCTCATCTTTTGTATCTAAAATTAACAGCTGGACTAAATGTCTATCTAACGCCAGCTTCCCTTCTGTCATCGTCAGAGTCCGTCTCTTTGTCGTGCGGCTCCTCATGAACGATGCCGGCTTTTGCGAAGAACAGTGCATGCAGACACGTTAGCCCAAGCATCTACAATCCATTCACAAACTGTGGCATAACTCGCCCGGCGCTGCCTCCCAGTCTTAGTAAAAGTGTGTCCGCCATTCGACAGTGTGCCTCACCGGGATGTCAAAAGTGAGCGGCACCTCATCCATGTTGGTGATGCGGCTGGGCTGGATGTGTTTGTCGGCAATCTTTTCACTGCAGTAGGAGCGGAAGTTGGACAGCTTTTCGTTCTAATCTGCTGGAAGTTGCTGCGCCACCGTAGTCCTTGCCCAGATGGAAAGATGACACCATTTCATAAAACAAAAGCACCAAGACGGACCTCCATGAAAATGTTACATTTTCATTTCCTCTGCAAGCGTTACTGTCTTCAGTCAAATGGTGACTGTAGAGATGCTTCTCCCAGCTGTTCTCTGATCGTTATTCCATCGCTCGAGTCTGTCTTCCAACTCGGGCCACCTCGCCTTATTTTTCACGGAAACTCAGCTGTGCCTTTTTGACTGTCAGACTTCGTTTCCAGCTACCTCTGTTTGCGAACCATGGATTCATTTATCTTGAATTCTCTAGCAGCTGCTCAATTCCCATGTTCCTCAACGTAGCTGATAGCTTACAGTTGAAACTGTGTTTCATTAGCGTGTCTCTTTGCAGCATTTTCAGAGTTACCAAAACAATGTTCTGCATAATTCACATACCTGCAGTGTTGTACTATTTGGGGGGGTGTCTTTTTTCACGTCCACACTTCTCTCCTTACCAATCGCATTCTGTCCTCTCCTACTTCCTCTTTAACGAAGTCATGCAACAACACATTAGGGACGCACCATAGGGCGCATCATACATTCTTGGAGAAAATTTAAGATTTCTGAGAGCGCCTTATGGTCGTGAAAATACGGTACATATATACATGCATACATACACACACATATACACACGCAGGCAAGCACGCGGGTGCGCACACACACACACACACACACACATACATAGTTTGTGTCTGCGTCAAAATGTCTTTAATGCACATTTCTTTAATTTTGCCTGTCTTGACAAAACATCCTTCATTTTGTAGAGTTGCAGTTTAGCACTTTGAAAACAAAAATTCAGAACTGATACAAAAGTGTAAAGGCCACTCTAATTTAATTTCAAAAAGCAAGTTGCTCTACATTAGAAAGTTCTGATAACCAAGAAAAGATGTCGGCTGGATAGGATTTTTTAATTCAAGACTTTTAAATTCAGAACCATAAAATAGTTTATTGGTTTGGGTGGATGGATGGATGAATGGATGGAAACTGGTAAATGTATAAACTGCATGTTTATATCACAATGACCTTTATTTTCATCATTTACATTGCTGGATCTGCCAAGACAAACACGTCACTTAGAAGACTGTTTGATCCTCATCAGTTAGCTTCTTTTATCCCACTTCCTTTAGGCGGTGTGAAAGCTCATCTGAAATTTGGTGGAAACGTTGGTCCACCTCATTTTTTGTTTCTGGTGTTTTGTTGAAATGAGGGCTGTTTTTAAATAGCCCCTTAGATGAAAACTGTGTTTTTGGGATGTTTATTTTTGTTGGGTCTAATATCTATGCCAGTCAGGCTTTTTTTATTTAGATGTATTACAGTTTAAATTAATATAAATTCTTACCTTTCTTAAAAATATCTTACACCAAAAAACACAGTGGTCAGACTCTTGTTGGCGAGTGTTAACAGAGAAAACAACACTGAGAGATGAGTCTTGTATTCCACATGGGTAGCTTACATTACAAAGAGAATCCTAACATGAATAAAAGAAAAAAAAACCAAAGGAGCCCTGCAGTGGTTTTAATTGATCCAGGCCCTTCATCATCTAAATGAGAGTAAACGGTAATTTGGTGTTGCTTGTTTTCAAAAAAACATCTGTTTTTGGATTGAGGATCAACAGGAACAGGAAAAGTTTAATCACAGCTCTTTGCCTCTGATGGATGACTGCAATAAATAAGCTCATTAGAAATAATCATCAAGCTCCCTGTTGATGCCTCCAACATCTCGCTGGACAGATAAATTGCTTGTTTGTGCAGTTCAACTGCACTATTTAATCTCTGTCAATAACACCAGTTGTAGTTTTTTCCCTACTCTTTTGTGTAGCGTGGACATGCATTCAAACAACTTCATAGAAGTAAACTATAAATTATTCCTGTCAAAGAGCAAGGAGATAATAATAGACCACCATGTCTGCTGCTGCTGCCGCCGCCTGGCAAACTCAACCCGGGCATAAATAAATAATTAACAGAAATTAAAGGTTTCAGAGTCAGCTTGGGAAACCACATTCGCTTTTGCATTTTATTTAGATTCAAACACATTTTTGAACCATCCTTCTCCATCTGCACAACACAAGCACTGCAGAATAAACTGTCTGTAGTCATGAATTGTTCAAGAATTCAATTTATATAGATCATCTATTCTTAACAATCTCCCCATTGTGGAATTAAATTAGAAGAAGGAATAGTTTACAATTGATAGTTTATTTGTCACAGTTTTTAGCGCAGGTTAAAATAGTTCCCAAGTTAAACTGACAAGAAATTCAGATTCAACCTTTTTTTCTGGAACACTCTTTATTTATTTTTTTTACTGGTATTTACCAGGAAAGTCCCATTGAGATCCATATATCTATTTTTTAACGGAGTCCTGGCCAAGAGGCAAAAAATTACACATACCCCAAACATTTCCAACAAATTTAGGAACATTAAAAAGTTAAAAACTGCTTCAGGTTAATGATTTAATTGCCAGGTCTTTCATAATGCGTCAAACTGAGGCCTAGTTAAGAGATTTGGTAGTTAAGTTGTTTTTTGTAGAGAGTCCCTGTCTATTCCTTTCCTTTAAAATTCTTTACAAATTAATGAATTAATAAATCCAAGTTAAATAGTAATAAAAGCCCCCAACACATACACATAAAATAAAAACAAATATAGAGAATTTGTTCATAAAATACAATTAAAATTACAACATTAGGTAACAGAAACACTATTAAAAGCAAAGATACAAATATTAGTTTGAATTTTTTGTCTTAAAAACCTTCACAGTGGATAAAGCCGTCACATCTGTTCTGAAGTCGAGGTCCACGGTGCTGGAATGTGGCCTTGCCGTGGATTTTGTTCGAACCTTAGAAAGAAATAAAGTAGTTAAAATGAAAAGCTCAATTTCCATTTGATGAAAGGCATTATAACACGCTGTCAGAGCTTTTTGACGATGTGTGTGCAAAAGATTTAAGTACATGTCCAAACCTGCTGAAAACAAAGCCAGCTTATCCAGTTGGATGTACGTATTGACCTTCATCATCCTTCGGTCGGGTTACAGCTGTCTGTTAGGAGGTCCAGCGCACATGCTCAGTGTGATGCTAAAGGGAGAGGCTGAGAGACTGCATGGGATGGGATAGTTATGCAACGTCTCCTTGCAGCAGGTGCGACATGCTGACAGTAGTGTGTTGTGCAAGTTAAGGAGGGAGAGGCAGACTGCCAAGGCTATTTTTAAAGTCACCAGCAGAGCTATCAGTATGATCTCTTGGATGCTGATTTATTCTGCAAGCATGCAGGCTTTCTTCTGCGATGGCTCTTTACAGTCCATTTGAGCATCTGTCATTAGACTTGTGAGTGTCTGATGTAAACTTTCAGCAGTGGGAGGTGAGATGAAAAGAGCTGTGTGGTACTAGAGGCAAACTTTCATTTAGGCTTATGCAATTAAGATCAACTTAATGACTTGAGCAGCCGTGTGCTTCAGATATTTATTTTTAGAATGCAAATTGATATGGCGTGAAAAAGATTTACTGTGGAAATATGAGCAGATGCACATTCAAAGCTACCACACTCACATGCAAACACAAAATGACAAAAAAGGATTTCACACCATCCCACAAAGCGCTCGGGTGAGGAAGCTGAAGTAAAAAGAGAAGTGAAGGGGATCAGAGAACAAGTTTTGCTCACTCACTTCAATCAGATGAGATTTAAACATTTCTATACCAATTATTCACAGTAAAGAGCTCACTAAACAAAAACTCACTTTTTCTTTTCCAAATGTATATCAGAGAGAAAAAAAACTAAAACTATTTGCTGTCAGTCTCTGTCTCAATTAATGTTATACCATATTTTTTTTGCACATAAATTTATACAAATTCATTCTTAAGGAGAAAACGATTTACAGTCTTGGTGTTTAGGCTTGTCAAACATGTAAAACAAAAGATTTTAACTAATACACAACAGCAATGTCACAGACAAATCCACAACCTACACTAGTTTGAATTGGACACGGTTGTCCAGTAAAACTAATTCCAGGCAAACAGGAGTTGATATTTTTTTGTGTTTCAGAAAAAAAAAAGACAAAATAAATGGATCTGATATTCAGGTCCCATGTTCTGCTGCATCTGTTCTCTGGTGACTTCCATCAGATCAGCAGCAGTCAGGAAAGAGATAAGATCCAATCAGACACTGTGAGGTAGACTTAGTTTGTCTTTTATGAGTATTTCCAGTCAGGGACTTTGAATCAGGACTGTATGGTGGTGCGGTGGTTTGAACTCTTTCCTCACAGTAAGAAGACCCTGGTCCCAGCAGGAAGGGTGTACTGCCTTTGCCCAATGGTAGCTGGAACAGACTCCAGCAATCCTATGACCCCAAAAGGGATAAATCAGGTTAAGAAAATGTATAGACGTTAAGTTTATGTTTGTAAAACATCTGAATGTCATATTCTAATACTTTCCAAAAATAATTGTGTGCTACACTGCAAAATAGCTACATTATTTTTCCTTGCAATCTTGTGAAAAGAGACAAACGTGAAAGGTAAAATTCAGGATGAACTTACGATCAATAGGGAAAAGGTCACATTTGTTGCACACACAAAAAACCAATTGGAGGATAGTTAAGTCAATGACAGTAAAAGAATCTTGATACTAACAGTTATTTTTGATCCCCTTTGAAAAAAAAACAATGACCTCTTACGCTTGATCATGAGTGTTCATTTACTCTGATACCACTGTCTGATCAGAATCATATTTTTAACTGTAAATTCATAGAGTTGATTTTAAAAAAGAAATGGTGCTGTGATAACTTCATTCACGTAATTATACCATTTTATGTGTTTAGTTTGATAACACTAGTTTTAAAGAAAATTTTTAAATACTAAATACTTTTTTATATAAATCTATGATTTGCAAGCCAGTGTCATGTTTGCTTTAATTGTGTTTTCCAAAAATGTGACTGCGTAATGGTGACTATGTTGATGGCTGTGGCCTGTTTTGGCTGGTTATAACTAACAATTATTCATTTTGTTCCATCAGCTCAAGAAGCAAGAAGCTGTTACCGGTTTTCTGTGAATGAACGTTTTTAGTGTTGACATCTATTGAAAAGGCTCTCTTAGGGCCATTCTAGTGGCTCAACACAAACTCACTGAACATCGGTACATCAATGCTGAACAAAAATATAAAGGCAACACTTTTGTTTTTGTTAACATTTGTCATGATGAACTAAAGGATCTGAAAAATACAAAAATAACCCTTTCTCTCAAAGATTGTTCATAAATTTGTCTAAATCTGTTATGGTCCCCCAGATTTACACTGGTCCGTCTGCATTGCGTCTCCTTTGCATTGTGTGGAGAGTCCGTCTCACTACCATCAGTTAGTTTACATCGTCTCCATTGCATCTCTGGTTCCCCCCTCTTGAATGTATGGCACAACATTGGGTTGAGGATCTCATCACAGAATTTCTGGGCTTTCAAAATGCAATCAATAAAATGCACCTGTGTTCTTCCATAACACACGCCTGCCCATACCATTACCCCACTATGGACCACTCAACATCCTGATCAACTCTATGTGAAGAAAATGTGTTGCACTGCATGAGGCAAATGGTGGTCACACCAGATACTGACCGTATTTTTGAGTCCCTAGACCCCCCCACCCCCCAACCCCAATAAAACTGCATGCTTCAGAGTGGCCTTTTATTGTGGCCAGTCTAAGGCACACCTGTGAGGTGGGATGGATTATATCAGCAAGTAAGTGCTTAATATCATAGATATTGGGAAAAATACTTGAGAGAAATTGTTATTTTGTGTTTGAAGAAAATGTTTCAGATCTTTGAGTTAATCTCATGACAAATAGAAGCAAAAACAGAAGTGATGCGTTTACATTTACAAAAAAAACAGTCAAAAGTAAACCGTTTTCAGAAAATACATCTGAATACATTTTAGATTAGTACAGAGTTGTTCTCTCTTTTCCTTTTTTTATCTTATGCTGTCCACCAGCTGAGCAAGCAGATCAGAGTTGAAGGTCTCTTGAGTTGTACAGATTCTACTGTTACAAAAGGGGGTTAATGGATCTTCAGACAGAGTGTATATTTGTATAAACCCCTTTTGTATTTGAGGTTAAGCTTTATTTATAAAAAAAAATATATCTGTATGCTATCTTTGTTGAAAAGGACAGAAATAAAATAAGAGTGTCACAAGTATATTGCATGACTTGGGTCTCACATACAGCCTCCTACAAATAGCCTGCACACAGCTATTTACAGGTTTTAAGTATATTCAGACATTAATGATGAAAGATTTTTCTCCCAAGACCTATACACACAGACAGGAAAACTAAAGATTTGCATAACCAATATTACTGAAGATGGGTGTAAAAAGATTACCCATGCCCATATTTGTGCAAAAGTGAATAGGCAGGTGGGTTGAACAGACATGTGCCTCTTAGAGTGTACCTTAATCACACTAAATGCTCTAGCAAAGGCTGGAGGCCCGGAACTCTAGAGCCCAGAAGCCAGTGGCACACAGTGCAGGAGTCCAGGCAATCCAGGCATTCAAGAGCCCCACCGTCAGACAAAGACCCAGGAGCAACCACACTCTTGAGCACCAAACCCCCACCACGGAAACAGAGAGCAAGACCCAGCAGCCACCCAGCCAAGGAGTAGGAGGAACACAGAGCGAGGAGAGCCTGAGACCACGCCAAGTGGAGTGACCCGTCCTACTCCAATGGGCCCAGACGTAATGCCCCAACCACATAAGAGCTATGCCGGCGCCCAGATGAAAGGCACGCCACCAACCGGTAGTCCTGGGCCCCCACCCTCCCCCACCATCAGAGGCAGCCCGGGACCACCCATGGCCAGCCCACACCTACCGTGGACGAACCAGGGGAAGCAGAATAAACCAACTGCCCGACTGGGAAGGTGGACACCGGCGACCAGCAGAGGCCCCAAACAGTGCCAGGGGACAGTGAGCCTGAGGGCCAGACTCCAGTTACTGTGAGCAACAATGAAAAAATTGGGGTTCCCTGGTGTGCCCAGAGAAGGGGCCTTACCGGCTCCACCCAGCTCAGATGTTGTGGACTCCCTCACCGCGTAGAAAAGAGCTGCAGGATCCCCTGGGACGCCACCCATGCCCTAGCAGCAGACGCCAGTCCACCCCACCCAGTGCGGGGGGGTGGGGAGTCTGAGTTTTTTTCTCAATGATCTGCATGTTTACCTTAGAAACAAGATCAATATTTGTGGCCTGTACGAAGAAACCCAAATAAAAATATTGACTCAGTGTCAATCAATTTTGGGAACTTACCATCTTCACCTGAAATTGACGATGACATTTACACTTGAATGTGATAAATTAAAAGAAAATCTTCATTTGACACATTTTTTTCTAATAATGAAAGTATTACAGGATCATTATAGAAACGGATCCAGCACCTCTCAAAGGTTTTCTCAATATAATCTCTCATTGTTTTTGGACAAAAGCCTGAACTGAAAATTCTCCCGGCTTAAAGCTAATCTTTCATGACTGACTCAAATCCTTTTTCTAACTCCATGATTCAGTATGACACAAATGAGGTCAGAAGCTTCTTTTTAATCATCCAATATGCAGAATAAAAAATAAAACATAAAATAAACATCCCTACATGAAATTTATGTGCAAAAATATCTAGTCACCTGGTGTACACTGGAGGACATGCCAAAATATAAATTAATCATTTATGGCTCCCTGCATATATTATAATTATATTATAATATAATAATATAATATATTATATTATATATTTTCTCCACTGTAAAACACCTACTTTTTATTTTCAAAAAACGACAGTATGGTTTATAATCTGAAGCGCCTTTTATATGGATTATTACTGGTTGTGTTTTACTGGTGGACAAGCCATTTTGAGAGGTATGCAGTGATGCAGTCTGTTTTTAAGATACAAACAAGCTTGGGTGTTATTGTGAATATGCTAATCCAGCGTTTATTTTTTATGTGTTACTTGAAAAGTTAGGAGTTAGCGTAAATAATGTTGGATTTAGTGGTATCAGTCTGTTCTATCGTATGGTGCAAACAAAGTTGGAAGTTACAGGTATTGTGAATACTCTAATGTGTCTGACCCTTCTATTGTTGTTAATGTGTAGTGTGTTACAAAAAGATTCTAGAGTTATTGAACACAGTTTATACAGTCTGAATGACTTTTACTTAGCACACCTTCTAGTTCTTAAGTATGACAAAAATTAGAAAAATAGACCATTCATTGACAGTGCACCTTATAATCCAGTGCCTCTTATAGTGTGAAAAAAGAGGTAAAATTGATTAAGAAAACAGCATTAAAGATTGTTTTCCAGTGTATATTGGCATAGAACAATGCTGCCTTTATTTATTCATAAAGACAACTCCGCAGTTTCAGACAATTTTCTGAAACTGTGGAGGTTGAACCTTGTGTCAGTTTGTACAATTGAGTGCATATTTGCAAGGGTATCTGAAGGTTTGATTGTCAAAAAAAAGAATGTTTTAACCATTGATCATCCCTGTTTGGAGTTAATTAAATTAACGTCCTTGAAAACCTCCTCTTTTTTATCCTGTGGACTTGTGCAAATTAATACAAACTTGGAAAAACTGAGAGGTTGAGAAAAAAAGGCATCTGTTTCTCTGCAAAGGGAAGTGAGTCACATTGTCATCACAGGAAGCAATACAATGTAGCAGACCTTCACGAGTGCTTGTCATGTCCATTAAAGGAAGGACTACCTATTATACAGCAAGAGTTTCCAAGGTAACACAAAAAGTGTGCTTTCACGTCCTCGTCGAAAGGGCTCATTATCTCTTTTTCTCTTGTAATACTTCAACGATTGTGAAAAAGTTGTCGATGACTAAAGACAAATGTTCTGCGATCTGAAGCTCCGACATATTACATTATATGTTGCTTTTACGGCTTGAAAACAATGTTATGTTAGCGTACATCACACCCTGTAGCTATCAAGGTGTTATTTGGGATCATTATTTCCATATTTCTCTGGGGACTACGCAGACACGCTAAGACCCCAGGAGGCAGTGTTAGCACAATGAGAGGAATTGATTAGGAAATATGATTCAATAAAAAGACTGATTGAGAAGCAAAGCGGTAGCTCTGCTTGACAGCTCCACAAGGAGATTTTCTTCCCTGATTCAGCCATGAAGACAAAAACAATGTTTGTTTTGACGTTTAATTTCCTCTGTGAAATTTGAACACAGATATTTTATGGTGGAATTCCAGATGAGACATTTATTGCTGTAACGGAGGGGTGTCGGGAGCCGAAGCAGACAAGAAGCACTTTTATTGTTTCTAGGACAGTGACTAGAGATTATGAAAAGAATATCAGAGAAGTTCAAATCAGCATGAATGAAGAGATGAACTGTGCTCTGGAGAGTTTGGGAAGAGTGTGACAGAGAGGAGACTATTTGCTTTTTGTCTTAGAAATTTGAATAAAAATTCAGCTCAAACTGTTGAGTTGTAAGGTGACAGCATAATAGCTCAAGTGCTATTTCGGGCACAAGTCACTTGACAGCTGTGTGGCAACTGTGTGGGAAAGGAGGCTGAGACATGCAGCTAACTGAATATAATATGTAGTTTCTTCTGACTCGTGTTTTAGAAAGATTAATGTCTATTCATCAAAAATGTGTCTGAAAGGCTGAGAAAAATTCTATTATTCAGAGTTGGACTCCTTAGAAATGAAAGGGAGCAATAATTTTGATAAATGTTTTTCTTTACATGGAACTGTTCCAGTTTTAGAGACTGGATTTTAGAGAAGATATTTTACATAAAATATAAAAGAAAATTACTTTGTTCATAGATAAGCATTATTTTAGGAATGCAGGTTAAAAATGTTGATAAAAATTGAATAAGCTGAAGAGATTCTGTGTAGAACATGGACATGTGTTGGATTTTTCAAAGGGAAATGTCAGGAAAACCTTTTGCTTGGATCAACCATTTTTGACGTACTTCCAATGTAACATCAAACTTAATTTATAGCCCTCGCATTGTAATTAGTGCTGCAAAAATCTAATTCTAGAGATCAACAGATTTATTTGTTTTTTTGCCACATTACAGAGTAGATTTATCACCCTCATTACAAGGTCTGAATATTTCAGAAACTGCTGATCTGGGATTCACAACCATCTCTAGGGTTTACACAGAATGGTCCTAAAAAGAAAAAAATATCCAGTGAGGGGCAGTATTGCAAGCAGAAATGCCTTGTTGATGCCAAAGGTCAGAGTAGAATGGCCACCTGATAGAAAGACAGCAGTAACTCAAATACCCACTGGTTACAACCAAAGTCTACAGAGCATCTCTGAACATACAGCACGTCCAACCTTCAGGCAGATGGGCTAAAGCAGTAGAAGACCACACCAGGTGCCACTCCTGTCAGCTAAGAACAGGAAACTGAGGCTACAATTTGCATAAGCTCACAAAAATCGGACAATAGCAGATTGGAAAAAAACGTTGTCTGGTCTGATGAGTCTGGATGTCTGCTACGACATAAAGATGGTAGGATCAAAATTTGGCATCAACAACATGAAAGCATGAATCCATCCTGCCTTGTACACATGATTCAGGCTGCTGCTGGTGGTGTAATGATGTGGTGGAAATTTTTCTGGCACACTTTGGGCCCCTTGGTGCCAATTGAGCATAGTTACAACACCACAGCCTGCCTGAGTATTGTTGCTGCCCATGTCCATCCCTTTATGACCACATTGTGCCCATCTTCTGATGGCTACTTCCTGCAGGTGTTAGAGTTAATGAGGCTGGACCCAGAAGCAGGACAGAACAGAGATGGTAGATGAGAAAAAGTCTTTATTTTAGTCCCAGTGGTGGTGGAGAGTTCTGGCTTTGACGGCTTGTGGCTTCAACGTCTGAAGGAATGAAGATCGACTGGTCTTGTGGGGGTTTGCAACGACTGTGAAGTCTTGTGGAGTCTTGCTTTGTGTCCTGATCTTGGATGGCAGATGAGAACCACGGTGAGGATGATGCTGGAGGCAATTTCTGAAGAAGCAGACAAACAGTGGATTAGGTCGCAAAAAAGGGTCTTTGGCATAGGCATAGAACTTGAATTAGATGTCGTCTAGAGCTTAGCGAAGGTCAATACTCTACTGCTGAGAGTAGACGGACTGACATCGGCTGGAGGGTGAGGAGTCCATAAATAGGCTGAAGGTTGATGAGGGGAATGGAAACAGGTGAGGCGATGATTCCTTGGTAAGAGTGGGAGAAGACTATAATCCTAACAGCAGGTTAAGGCGCCATGTCATAAAGCTGGAATCATCTCAGACTGGTTTCTTGAAGATGGCAATGAGTTCACTGGACTCAAATGGCTTCCACAGTCACCAGATCTTGACCCAATAGAGCACCTTTGGGAAGTGGTGGAACGGGAGATCATGGATGTGCACCCAACAGATCTGCAGCTACTATGTGATGCTATCATGTCACTAAAGACCAAACTCTTTTTTTAATGTTTTTAGTACCTTGTTGAATCTATGCCATCAAGGATTTAGGCAGTTCTGAGAGCAAAAACGGTTCTAACCCGGTACTGGCAAGGTGTTCCTAATAAGGTGGCTGGTGAGGAAACCCATGTTCAGAAAGAAGCATTTTAGGTAGGATGGCTGAGTCAAAACACTCAAAGCTCAACCTTAAGATTAATTCAACTCAGTTCATTAAAAAAATAGTTGTTACAGAGAAAACCACAAAAAAAGCATTTTTTGTCCAGCAATCCAGTTGAATCCAGTCTGGGTTTTGGGATTTTGGGGTTTTGGCTATTGGCGTCTGTTGTGAATACCGGCTGTGAAACAGAAGGTTGATGTCCGGTTGCCCAAGTACAGGTGCTATTGTTGATTATGTTCTTTTTCCTTGTTAGACTGATGTTTAGAGAATATTCTAGTTATCCTTGTAATACACAGGAGCACGGGCCTATGGAGAGTCCTGCACCTTTGATGAAATGTTGTCAGAAACCATTCACTAAGAAAATCCAGGTTCAGGGAAAATGACAGCAGAAATCTGTGCATATTTATAAGGGTTTTTTTTATTTTATTTTTTTTACAGATACCCATTTCAACCTTTGGACTGCACAGTAAAAGCCTTCCTTTAATTTTACTATACAAATACAAGGTTTATTGGAAATGACAAAACCATGTGCACAAACATATCTAATCCTTTTAAGTAAAGAGATTTAAATGCAGAGATAAAAGTGAGGCAGTGGCCCCAAGCTGTCTGTCCTCAGTAATACATTTTGAAAGATCACTGAAACTACAGTTTGACAGGAAAATGGTTTATTGTTAACCAAAGAGAAAAGATGTGCTTGAAAAGGCTCCTTTTAGACCCTTCATATTGCACCTAAGCTTAAAGCAGCAACTTGATCATCTTTTGAGAAATCCTTATTTAGTATGACTAATACTTTAGATGTTTCTATGGTGTTTATGACAGGAAAGTTGGTGTTCTCCATCTCAATAAATAAATACAAACAGCTCAATCTTTTTTTATTTAACCAAGAAAAAAACATATCTTTAAAATGTTACTTGTCTTTTTCCAGACTATTGTCAGACAGACAACAATGAACAAAGCAAAACACTGCATCAGGGGTAAACCTGCATGTGTGTTCTTTAGCCACACATGCAGGCCAGATGGACTGAACTGGTTTTCTTAGTGTCATGAATGCTTACTTAAAAATTCACTCTTAAAAAAATGCAGTTTTTGGTGCTTTTATTATGTTCTTGCTGCATTTTTCTAATGATGGCCAACATGTATGGGAAAATTAAGCTTAAAACTGCATAACTGAGTATTTCTTTATTCAAATTGTAAATCAGAAGCATATGAAAGAATGCTGTTTGAAAAAGATTGAATTTGTTCAATAGAAAATACCCTGAACAGACCACAACCTCCCTGCTCCGCTCCATTTTGATGCATCCACTAGATCCACGTCTTTGTTTTCCTCGTCTGGGCTGTTTTCTGGCTCAAAACTGTAGGGCTGGAAAGCTCTAATATTGCTCGCCTTTCTTGTTGCACCCCTAATGTTAGGTTGGGGTTGTGAGGGGCTGTATGATAGCAGGAGAGCATGTAACAGATGGATGATGGGAAACGAGAGAAGTCTCACTCCAGGCCACCAGTAACGCACAACTCAGAGGCGAATTTCTGCAGGAACTAAGTTCCTGAAAACGGCACAGCTTTTTTTGTTTGTTTGTTTGGCTAAAAGCGGCATAATCATAATTAAAAGACCACTAGGAACGTTTTTACAGTAGATCAAAAGATGATCGGAACAAATCACATATCTTTAAACAAAGGTCAGTTACATATATGTAAATAAGGTTAGGTTATCATGAAGGTCTACTTGTGAACAGATGTATTAAAAAACAAAACAATATTTAGTCCTTTTCTGGTCTATATTAAAGGGTCTATAACATGCAAAATCTTTTTTTTTTTTTTTTTTACCTTTTAAGGGTATTACCATATTTATGTTCTTCACAAAAAACAACACCCAAGCGGTATTTTAATCCATTCAAAAAACCTGTGCTCTGAGAACCAGTCCCTCCCAATCCACAAAAACAAGTAGGTCCTTACATTTATAGGTATTAAAGTGGGAGGAGCTCCTTCCAGGAGGAGTCTGCTCTGCCTGCACTGCTCCCAAGCTAACAAATGCCACTTTCTTCACTGAGTTAGTGTACTCAGCAAAAACACTTACATGTCAAATGCTCAATATGCGCATCTATCTTTTCGAAAGTTTGGATGCTGTTGGATTTCGTGGGCAAGACGCTGACACACTGCCGAGGCTGGCTCTAGGTTGGTGTCATGAAATGTCACACGAAGCGAAAGCCTCAGAGATTGAGTTGTCTTACTTTCGGGTAGGAAAAGAACTAGCTAAAATAACTCATATTTCATTCAAAAAAATCTTTCTTTAGGTAACATAGTATCATGTATATGGATATAACTTACTCAAAAAGGCCTAAGAAAGTCATGATTTAGTCCCTTTAAACATTTTAATGTGGACTTTTCAGAAAATAATTTAACGCTTTTGCTTTGCCTTGCGCTTCATAATTATCATAGTTAAAATCAAGCAGTTAAATAAAAATTAATACTTATATCATTGATGTATGAATATCTAACCTAATTTTGCTTGATGATTAAATTTGTACACAACAACAGAAATCGTAAAACAAAAGAACAGAACAGAAACAGTAAAATCAAAGAAAACAGGGAGCATCATTTTAAACTGTAGCTACATAAGAGGATTTTCCTCAAAATGAATGAGAAGCACTTGCAATTATTAAGAACCTTGATGATGCAAAATGAATACATAAAAGTTGAAATGAACTTTTTAAAGGTCACCCTGTGTTGTATCTCAGTGTGAAACAGAACCTAAAGGCACAGTAATGGAGTAACAGATGGACGAGTCATGATTGAGTTATCAGTGAATCCTCTACAGAGTGGTTGTTTGAACTTGAAACACAGATAATGTAGAATTCCAGGGTAGACTGCCTAATGCAATTGTAATAGTAGTGAAAGTGTTTTCTCTCATTTTGAAATGTTTACCAGCCAGTTCTGTCTCAGTCTTGTGCTTCCAAAAAATAAGACAGTTTACCAGTTTAAACACATATTCACTCATGTGTTACAAATGTTTCCCTCAAGTGGGAGGTTCCTCATAACTGCTTAATGTAACACCTTTAAGAAATCTTCTTAAGCTGCATTCACAGTGGTCGCAATTTGTGCATCAAGGCCGTCGAGTTTCAAAAATGTAGTCAGTGTACAGACATGATCTGAGGTCCTGCGGCACGTCAGTCCCGCAGCAGCGTAATTGGAGCGGCGCATCTAGTTCAAATATCTGAACTTTCGGGAGGTTGACGCTTTGCATCAACCAATCATGGTTTGGGGACGTGACGTTTTCAGAAACTCGATCAGCTGGGAGAATACAAATCCAACATGGCTGATTGATGTGAGTGTTCTCGTCCTGAACTTTCATCCATTTTCTGTTGCTCTTTTAGGGCCACGGGTGTTTCCGGAGCCTGTCCCAGCTACTGTTGGGCAAAGGCAGGGTACACCCTGGACAGGTTGCCAGTCTGTCACAGGGCCCATAGGGTTGGAGCAAGCAAGCTACGCTGGCCCCTGGCCAGCTGGTTGGTCGGTAGACAGTTGTATCTTCAATTTCTAAACTTGCTATCTGTTTTAGCAGCAAATCAACAACTCAATTTAAATAATTATAAGTCTGTCAATCAGAGGTCAGAAGATGGAAGAATCGACATGAGTCAACTTGATGTGTAAAAAAGGTTTCCAGCGAAACCAAATTCTGTTTTTTTTAACTGATCAGCAGCATTTTATCAAACCCACTGACGTTTCTTTAATCTGACACAGAACTCGCATGGAGATTGAATCAAACTTTAACAACAGATTTTTGTTTCAGGAGTGAACACTTTCACCTAAAATTTTAAAGGTTGTAGAGTTTGTCAGCTGATCTGTTGGCACATAACAGGCCCACCTGTGTTTACGTATGGGATTCCAGACATGCCTGTGATATCATGAAATCACATGCTTTTCCATAAGTTTTGGAGTCAGATAGGTGACTTCAGATGTTTTTTAGATTTTGCATGTAGACATTAATCCAGGACGCCGGTCCGGGTGGGCACGGAAAAAGTAATTGATGAGGGTATGGAAATAAACAGAATGAGGGAACGAGAGTTCCACGAACGTTCCTCTAGACCATAACCCTTCCAATCCACCAGAAACTGGAGGCCACGACCACGGCGCCGGACGTCCAACACCCTACTGACGGTGAAGGCATGGGCGCCGTCAATAATACGGGTGGGTGGAGGGGAAGAGGACACCGGGCACAAAGGGCTCTAGTTAACAGGTTTGATTTGCGAGATATGAAAATAGGGATGGACCTTGAGAGCCGCTGACAGCCGTAGGCGGACACAGGAGGGATTGATTATGCGGTCAATGACATAAGGGCCGATAAAATGAGGAGCCAACTTACGGGAAGAAGCCTGGATGGGGATGTTCCTAGATGAAAGCCAAACCTTCTGTCCGGGTTGGTAATTGGGCCCCACCAACCTGTGTTGATTGACTATCTGGCAGTTGCTCTCCTTGGTGCGGCGGAGAGCCACCCTGGCCTGGTGCCAAATCTCTTGGCCCCGTTGGAGATGGAGCTGAACCGAGGGAACTGCCAGATCGAGTTCCTGTGATGGAAACAGAAGTGGTGAGCACTCCTAAAGAGGCTTCAAAAGGAGACATCCCCGTGGCTGTGGAGGGGTGAATGTTGTGGGCAAGGGGTGTTGTTAACATGGCCCCACCAGGCTCGGCCACAGTTGGAATGTGGGCGGGGGCCCAGCGCCCAGGGGCAAAAACCCGAACCCACCCCACAGGGAAACGGACACCCCCCGGCTCAGGTGTAATGTGAACCTCCTCCCTGCGCGGAGAGAGCCCCGCCGGGCCCAGGAAACCGGCACCCAGGGGACACGGCCGCCGCTGCCAAGGGCCCAGTACTCCTGGATTTCCTTAAGAGGCTGCAGGCTGATGAGGTGAGTGGAACCAGCTGGTCGCGTCTGGAGCAGAACAGAGAGGGGAGGGGGAGAGTAGCTGACAGAGGCACCATGACATAATCGTTCCACATACATTTTTTGGAATCTGTGTAGGATTGTCCTTCAAGTGGGACCATGCTTGGAGATCTAATGCGTGTAGAAAAAAAGCATTAAAGGATGTGTGTGCTGTTTTATTTGCATGTTTACACACTGAAACTACTGCTTGGGTTTTTAATATTCCTCTGTTTGAGTGAAAATGCTTATTGAAACCCTAAAGCTGAGTTTCCTCCTTTCATTGTGGTTTTTAGATGATTGTATTCAACTTGGAGAAGTGGTTAAAATAATTTAATGAGCACAGGCCACACCAGAGGGGTTTTGGTGCAGAGTTTTGTTCAATTGACCAAGCGTTGACTAATCCCTTATTTCCACTAAAACTGAATTACTTGTTAGCAATAACAATGATAAAGGTGGTAGCAGATGGAAACTTATTTGTTCCCAGATACCACAGCTAATTTTTTTTTGTGTTCACTGTGAAGTTTTACGTTCAAATTGTAACAGTGAGGAAAGAAACCCTATTTGTGTCCACCAAAAGATTACAGCACAGCATGAATTTCTTCAAGGATGTGCTTCCTCAAGGGGGTCTCCCCGGGCTCCATGCATGGCAAACTCTGCAAACATTCATCTTGTCACGTTTACTCATTAAAGGAGGGAGCAACACACCAGCTGCAGATGGATTCACACTTCTACCTGAGGCTATACTGATACGACAGCGTCTCCCTTCTCAATCACAGACGGAATAAAGATCATTCCCACACAAATGAATGAGGAAAATAAAGACATAGAAAGAACAAACAAAGCCAAGAGCACAGTGCTGGCTGAATAAATTACACAATCATGGAAAACATTTCTTTTTTGGCCCTCAGGGTTTGAGGCAGCGTGTTTTACTCGGTTATGTGTTTTTTTTTAAATGGTCTGTCTTGTACATTTCTTGAAGGTTGCATATGAAACAAATGGTGTTATTTAAGATGAGGACACTACAAGCAGTTTGGGATTACCTGTGGAGCCATGACTGCTTTTCCTGATGGGTAATAATTTGTAGAAAATATGCCTGTTGAAATGTCAGTGATTAAGGAAAGCATGTTTACATCTACAGGGAGTGCAGAATTATTAGGCATGAGTATTTTGACCACATCATCTTCTTCATGCATGTTGTCTAACTCCAAGCTGTATAGGCTCGAAAGCCTACTACCAATTAAGCATATTAGGTGATGTGCATCTCAGTAATGAGAAGGGGTGTGGTTTAATGACATCAACACCCTATATCAGGTGTGCATAATTATTAGGCAACTTCCTTTCCTTGGGCAAAATGGGTCAAAAGAAGGACTTGACAGGCTCAGAAAAGTAAAAAATAGTGAGATATCTTGCAGAGGGATTCAGCACTCTTAAAATTGCCAAGCTTCTGAAGCGTGATCATCGAACAATCAAGCATTTCATTCAAAATAGTCAACAGGGTCGCAAGAAGCGTGTGGAAAAACCAAGGTGCAAAATATCTGCCTGTGAACTGGGAAAAGTCAACCGTACAGCTGCCAAGATGCCACTTGCCACCAGTTTTGCCATATTTCAGAGCTGCAACATCACTGGAGTGCCCAAAAGCACAAGGTGTGCAATATTCAGTAACATGGCCAAGGTAAGAGGCTGAAAAACGACCACCACTGAACAAGACACACAAGCTGAAATGTCAAGATTGGGCAAAGAAATATCTCAAGACTGATTTTTCTAAGGTTTTATGGACTGATGAAATGAGAGTGAGTCTTGATGGGCCAGATGGATGGGCCCGTGGCTGCATCGGTAAAGGGCAGAGAGCTCCAGTCCGACTCAGACGCCAGCAAGGTGGAGGTGGAGTCCTGGTTTGGGCTGGTATCATCAAAGGTGAGCTTGTGGGGCCTTTTTGGGTTGAGGATGGAGTCAAGCTCAACTCCCAGTCCTACTGCCAGTTTCTGGAAGACACCTTCTTCAAGCAGTGGTACAGGAAGAAGTCTGCATCCTTCAAGAAAAACAGGATTTTCATGCAGGACAATGCTCCATCACACGTGTCCAAGTACTCCACAGCGTGGCTGGCAAGAAAGGGTCTAAAAGAAGAAAAACTAATGACTTGGCCTCCTTGTTTATCTGATCTGAACCCCATAGAGAACCTGTGGTCCATCATGAAATGTGAGATTTACAAGGAGGGAAAACAGTACACCTCTCTGAACAGTGTCTGGGAGGCTGTGGTTGCTGCTGCACGCAATGTTGATGGGGAACAGATCAAAACACTGACAGAATCCATGGATGGCAGGCTTTGGAGTGTCCTTAAAGAAAGGTGGCTATATTGGTCACTGATTTGTTTTTGTTTTGTTTGAATGTCAGAAGTGCATATTTCATTGTGAATGTTGAGATGTTATATTGGTTTCACTGGTGAAAATAAATAACTGAAATGGGTATATATTTGTTTTTTGTTAAGTTGCCTAATAATTATGCACAGTATTAGCCACCTGCACACACATATATATGCTAAAATAGCTAATACTAAAAACTACTTCCAACAATAGTCATCTTTGATATGAATGAGTTTCTGGATTAATTGAGAACATGGTTGTTGTTCAATAATCAAATTAATCCTCAAAAATACAACTTGCCCAATAATACTGCACTCCCTGTAATGATGTATTATCTGTATCTGTGACAGTCGTTGTCTCAACCTGAAATTGCCTTGAAACATTTTTTCATATGTTTTTTAACATTTAGCTTCATCTATCATTAAAGCACCATTTTGCGGCATAATATTGTGCTTTTCTGAAAAAACATTAAAACTATGCTTTGTTTCTTTTTACCTATCAAATGTATCTTTTTTTTTTACCTGTAGGAGGTTAAAGCTTTTCATGGAAAGTGTGTCAGAATGTGTGGCTTTGATTGTTTTTACCGTCATGGATAACTACAGCTACCCCAGGTCCCCATTCATAGGATTTCAGAGGGTAAATTATGTCCAGGTGCTGCTCATCAGCCTCTTACTAAACAGTTAGCAGCAGGTGTGTTAACCTTCATTAAAGCAGACATTTAGTCAGTTTGAAATGTTCCAAAAATTAGAAAATTAACTAAAATGAGGTGTTCTGAACACAGTGACTTTTTACCAACACATGGAAGGAGGGGGACAAGGGGGGCAGTAATTATATTTTAGCTGAAAACATTTTCCTGACTCTTTTCTTTAAAAGAGTGGGAAGATGCAACTGAAGGTTCTTAAGGTACATTTACATGTATATTAACACCGTACACTGCATTCATTTCTCCTCTATTATGATCAACATCCATACATAACTGCCAAATCTGACTGCCTGATTGGTCACCTTCAACCTGGTTTAACTTACTTTTGTTTCGGACGTAGACCCCAAAAACTGTTGTAGAAACTTGCGTAGCTACACAACTCACAATATTTTCTAAAATGCCTGAACATTAAGGTTTGTAAGGCATTCAACATCTTGAAAGACCAACTAGCATGTTCTATCAATCACACAAGTGCAAAACTCGTTAATATAATCAGGTATAATAATAAATGTTCATGTTTTGAGAAGCTTAAAGTGATTTACAATATAAAAATTATTAGCAATAATCAGTTTGCAGCTTATAGGCTTCTTTACCAGTTGAACAAAGTCAAACATTTCCACTGGATGTGCCTTTGGTGCACCCACGTCCTTCTCCTCCATCTCCCCTGCACTGTTTTTTTTCTCCAATTCTGGCTGTTGCTCTCTGGGGCAGTTTCACCCCGCTTGTACCTCATCCTCATTCGTCTTGCGAGGACTTTGTTGTCCATCAACAGTGCGGGCACAGACTGAGTCATGGCTTGCAATCATGTCACAGAAAACAGTACACACTCTGCATGCCAGATGTTTTGCATTAAGTCTATATTCTCCATTGCATTAAATTAACGTACAATCAGGCTAAAATCCCAATTTAAATACTGCAGCTTGCACCTGTTTGAGCAATCAGTCTTTGTAAATCACTGGTGAATCCTAATTAAATAGCACATTCACTGTTTGCTAATCATATTTTGAGCTCCTTTTTTATTTTATTAAATTAGACCCTTGCGCTACCGTATTTCAAATAGTGTTATTTACTTTGGCTCCAAATATTTCAAAGAGTTAGAATTTAAAAGACCTACCGTAAATATTTTTCAACACTCCTCCTGAGTTTGATTGCCAATGGACTCATGCAGGTATTAATCTAGCCTTGGTGGTTTGCAGTTTTGACAAATCCCTGTGGTCCGGTCCCTGTCAGCTACCAGTAACACTAAACCAAACCCAAAGAGTTCATGCCTACTCCACTTCATTTGAAAAACATAATTGAAGAATAATCATCTTAAACAACTAAAATGAGCCCTCTAGCAGAAAGTTAGAATAAATGTATGTTTTATTTTTAACCTCACTAATTTACTGATTATGCAGATGTGTTTACACTTTTTTACAAATCTGATACATTTTAGTTTTGCCAAGTCCTGCAGTCGTAAACATTATTCATAATGTATAATGTAAACTAGTGAGTCAAATAAATTGATATGCCCAGTAGGATCACAGTCTTGTAATTTGATTTCTTTAACTTTTTGCTATCATTTTGTTTATTTTTATTAGCATTCTTCCATATCAAAGGTCAGATACAACAGGGATAAATTCCAAAGTGTTCAACCTCCTTATAATATTGAGTTTCTTCTCTTTGATTTATGGCTAAGGATGAGTTTATTTACTCAACATTTCAAATTTCTGTCCATTGTCAGTGTAGGACGGCTCATAGGGTGTGTCACCCAGGGGTAAATGAGCACAACTAGACACCTGTGTATATGCAGCCAAACTTTATGTTATTTTGTCTTATTGTGGGAAAAAAATAAACTTTAAAGTTAATCTGTTTTTCTACATGAGTCTTCCACTTGCAAAACATCCAAAGTGCTTCCTAAGACTGCATGTTGTGTAGCGACAGCAGACTATTATTGCAAACAGCAATTATTCAATTAGGATGATGCTTCAAGGAAGCAAATTCAGTCATCGTGAGTGAACATGATCTAATTACCCAATAGCTCTGAGTGTGGTGCATCTTCATGCATCACCTCTAGTCTGTATAGTTGCCCACCAAATGTATGCACTGAAAGTACTGTTATTTACGATGCAACGGTCAGGTATTTATCCTCTCTGGTTATTAAAAATCTGTGTTGATCCTCTATTTACCTGTGCATGATGGAGCTTGCAGGGACACAAATAGGTTAGGATAACGATTATCTCTGTTCAGTTCTGATGGTCTAAATATCTGATGATATTCTTCAGCCTTTTATAGTAAACCATGTTCATGTATATGATAATATAATACCTTTGGTACACAAAATAACTTTTTTTTTTAATAAACAGTAGTTGTTTTTTGCAAGCTATTTTCCTACCCTGGTTTGAACTGTGACCAGGGACTTAACCCCCATGCTGGGGCGAGGAAGCATTTCAGTGGGTGGCCTGACAGTGGATTTTGAGGTGTGGGTCACTGCTGTGTAGGATCAGTGCATATTGGGCTTGGACTTTTTCAGAGCAGCCCAGTGAGCAGCCTAAAAAATAATAAAATAAACACCATTCACAGTTTTATTTTAAAGAATTAATTAAAGGATTGTTCAAGTCTGAATGCAGCGAAGCTTCTCAGGTCAAAGCTCTGGTCAAAGGCTGCAGCTAAATTGATGATCAACACATATTTAGTTCAGTCTCTGTTTTTAACTGTGGATCTCTGTCAGACATTCCCATCTCTGTTTGGTTGTAGGATCTGGTCAGCACAGATCAGATACTCTTGGGTACTAGCTTCTCAATGTGGGTCCCACAGCTGATGAAATGGTCTGCCGTGCTTGGGTAGAGGCTTTTTGGGCGTTGAAGCCTGGCTCCAGGTCAACAGAGAGGTCATCTACACCTCTAAACCCTGGAGGGTTCAGATGGAGAACACCACTGTCCCAGTCTGGTAAGAAAACGCGATCTGACACTCTAAACTTTAGTTATAAACCTAAAACCTTTTAGAAGTCCTGGTGAAGTGAAAACAGTTTTCATTCCAGCTTTTAATAGAGTAACAACAATTAATACATTTAATTAAAAATGTTGAAGAAACGATGCAAAATCCAGTTGTTTTGTTCAAACAAATCTTTAGAGCAGTTAAAATTTCACAAATACGTGGGTACCTCACATTATAAACACATTTGTTGCAGTCACTTAAAATCATTTATCTATAGTTGCTGGAATATCACAACATCTGTTCTATGTTGTTATTAAAAATGAGGGAAAAAATGAAGATGGAGCACTGAGATAACAGCAACAAAAACAAGGTTTTACAGGAATTTCTTTATTTCTGAGGCCGTTATGTGGTTTGTTAGGTGATGCAGATGGTTCTTTCTGTGAGGTTCCTCTGTTCTACATTTCAATGATGCGAGTGAACCTTCTCTGTGGTGCTGAGGTTTTCATACAGAACAAAGCGGAGACTTTCTATGTTCTATGCCATTATGACCCCCCCCCGACGACGCTGGAGCTGTTGACGCCTAAAACCTCAGCTGTGGGTCTCAGCTGTGGGTGAGGAAGCTACTAAGTGTCCAGCAGGAAGTAGAAGAGAAGAACAAAAACAAGAACCCATTGATTGAGTTTAAAGAAGTGTAACATTTAAGTCTTCTTTTGTGTTTAACAGTTATAATTTCAGTGTTAACTGAAAAGGACGTTTGAATCTGAATACAGCAGATATAAAAGACTGAATAAACAGAAATGTATTACTTTATTTACTTATTGATTTGTAATTTAGGTATTTGATTTTATTTGATTGAGAGTTATATTAGTAAATTTGCACAGAAAACAGTTAATATAGTTAGCAGTATAGTACACGTTCCATTCAAATGTACTGCACAAGAAGGGTACTACGAGAGGAAGTTACACACAACTTGTTTACACCTATGTCCTTGTTCATCTTATTTTGTGTTATAAAATATAATAAAAAATGTAAAGATTTCATTTCTGATTTAAACTGGCGTTGGCTCTCAGACACTCACAAGCTGCGCTCGTGTGTTTGCGCTGAAGTCCCGGCCCAGCCTCAGCTAGACCCTGCCTTCGGTGGCCCCAAGGTGAATTGAGTTTGAGACCCCTGGTCTAAAGGAAGAGTAAAGAATAAAGCACTGCTACTCAGTGACTCATTGATTGGACTCGGCTTGTTGGTTCTGTTTGTTATTTGAATAAAGTTTATGAATTTTACTGTTTCATTACCTTTTCTGTTTCATTTTGTCTCTAAAATGCATTTATCAACACACAAATATAATCAGTCAGCATGATAAAGAAGTTCAACAATTAGTATTTTCACATGGTTCTTTCATTAAAGTCTTCAAATATCAAATTAAGGAAAATTATTTTAGAAAACTAAAAATGTAATAAAATGTTGGATTTGTTTCGCAATCAGGTCTGATGTGAAAGAACGTCTTCCTCAGCCTCTCCTGCTGCCTTCAGCAGAAACAGTCTCTGGATCAAGTGCATCCACTGCATACCTTGGCTTTTGAGTTGGAGGATTTTTACCTTTCATGTCAACCTACATGTGGGGATCTTCAATAGGTGCACAAAAGCAGATTTGTTTATTGTTTCTTATAACTCCCTTCATAGTTTTCCAGACATAAAAAACAGTCAGGAGAAACAGATATTCCTTAAAAAAAAAAAAAAATTGAGGCAGAGACAAAAGAGAGTTTAAATCAGAGGTGGGGAACTTCTGAACTGCTAAAGGGCCTGCGTGTCTGTATGTTTTCCTGATATCATTGCAATACTCAAGGCTGGCTACCTGGTTCAGGTGTTTCCATCCAATGAGAACATGCCAGAGCAGGGCTTTTTAAAAACAGTTAAAAATATGTCCCTCTTTCCCCACCCTTGATTTAAACACCGGAGGTGTATACAAAACACAGGTGAACAGTTAAAAAAAAACCTCCATTTAATGGCCAAACCTATTTAAAATGGTGGTAACACTTTTAGCACTGCTCACATTAATGGATGTTCAACATTCTGTTTTGTATACTGATCATGTTTGCATTCAGCTTTTTGTTGCCTTTTTTCTTCATAAAGTGTTCACAACATACATTTATTTAATTTATGCATCCATTGTTTACAGATTACATCAATTTCTACCTACTACGGAGTACACAAATAAATGCAATATGACCTACATTAATTAATATTTTTGTTTCAGTGGTGGGAAAGCTGCTGGTTTTTCTCTTGCTCCAGTAGCTTCTTGGTCTAAACCAGAATGGGCACAGAAGGCAGGATTCCTTTTGGTTTTCCAATGTACCTGCTCTGCCATGTCCTAATTGGCTAGGCACCTGATCCAGATAATTAGCTGTGTATTTTTTTCTTTTCCCATTGAAATTTCAAGTAATTTGTTTAGTTTCTCCCATGTTTGTAAAGTAGTTTGATGAGCCCCCAGTGTCTTTTCTTGTTAAGTCAGTTTGTTTGTTAGTTGATCAGTTCAGCTCGTTTACTTAAAAATGTGCTTACCGTTTTGTTTTACCAACTCTTTTATAAGGCCCCAGTTATTTAATTAAAAAATTATTGGCAAAAATGTAAATGTTGTTTTTTTCTTTTATATTTGATGTTGTTCTCACTTGGTCGCTCAATCACCAATGACCAAAGTTTGGCCAAAATCTTGATGACTGCTGTTGATGCATCCTGGAAAAAGCATCACAAGTCGTCATGCCTTTCTTTCTGACTAAATCATAAAATACTCTTTACCATTAAAAACACACAATCTACATGTAGTTTCAAACTGTGCTGAGTCACACTTCATATGAAAGTTGTGTGATTTTATTTCAAAGTCACAATTTGCAAAGTCACTGTAATTAGTCGAGGTGATGATGGAATAAGAAAATAAACAAAACCAAACAAATAAAAAAAATCAAATAGAGTTTCTTGTCAGTGTAAACTGCAAAGGAAACAAATTCTTCCTTTATTTAGACTTTTTAGCTTCCTTATCCCTTGTGCTATCCTAGGCACCCGGACTTCTGGGGGTTGGGTCATCTAGACCCTACAAGACAGTGCACTGAACCTTTTTTCTTCAATGGTTTGTGATCTTCACTGGTGTCTATGGATTACATGAAATTGTCTTGGTAGGGAAAACACGTCAATGGACATCTTGATCCCATAGGATAGCACAAGGGCTAAATGCTTTAAATGACCCGACCCACTGTATGAAGTGAACTTGATTTGTATGTTTAAAGCAAAGTATGCTGCATTTTTTGGATGTTTTTCTCACACAGGGATTTCCTTTTAACGCATATTCTACAACTGCTTTGTGAGTATGAAATTGTGAAACGTGTGTGTGTGTGAAAGACTTTCAAGTTACACATATGTGACTGAGCATAAAATCTGTGACAGTGACAGTGACATAAAATCACATGTGCGTGACCAAAGAACAATGCATGCGACTTTGCACTTGAGACTGAAATCGCATGTGTGACACAGCACACAGATCCACACCTTAAAGCAACAAATTAACCAATACGCAATTTGGAATTTTCATACTACGCAACTACACAAAAAAGCACAATAGAACAACACAGTAGTATGTTGTTATTTTGCTTTGTAGTTTTTCTTAAATTTAATTTGGTATTTTTTGAAAGCTTAAATATATTTAAGTATACCAAATTGTCTTTCTAAAAACTTTAGAAAAATGTTTTTTTATTCATAAGATTTTTAACAACCGCTCAAAATGTTTTTATTTTGGACAAAATAATCTTCTCCTCTGTGGTAACAAAAATAAAGAATAAAAAAGAAAATATTAAAACACTTTGACATGTTCCAGAAAGGTGATTTGTTCATTCTTATACATTTAAAAGGAATTAACTAATAAAACCTCGTAGAATATTATTTCAATGTCTCTAGAAAAATGCATTTGATCCAGATGCTCGTGCTTCACTAATATTCTTGCTCTTATCTAGTTGTTTTCTTCAGACCCAATCAGATTTCTGTTTATTTTCCAGTTAATAGCCAACATGCAATCTTCAAAGACTTCCTATAAAAACAGGCGATGATGAGTTTTGAGATATGGCTGGGATTACAATTCTACTAGAGTTCAAATGACATTAAAGCAACAGCATCAATTTTGCAAGAATCTCCTGAAACTGGCTGAAACTCAATCTTTTCCTCCACACACTGCAGGTTTATGTACCAGTGGAAGAAACAGTCATATTTCATTCTGTTTGTTTGCATCTGATCCATTCTTTCTTCTCCAGATATGGTTTATTTCATTCACTTTTTCTTCACACACCTTCAGAAGCCCAGTTTTTCAAAGATTGTAATTTTATTAATAACAGTATTTTTTTTCTTCTTATTTTTTTAAATCACTTTTTGGACAAGAAAGGATTTCTTAGATTGCAGGCTTCCTGTAGCTTTTTTACTGCCGTTTCATGATTTAGGATCATCTGCCTGCTGAGAAATCTGATGACAGCTTCCTTCGTTTACTACATCCAGCTAGCATAGCCACAGGGGCGGAGCTACTGGGGAGCAAGGATGGTCAGCAAAAAGCTTTGCCCTACCCCTTGTCCCCCAAATTTTTGACTCAATATTAATGTCATTATTGGCAAAAATAAAAAAATACAAGGTTCTTTCCAAATTGCTTAAAGAAGCATTAAATAAATAAGACTGTTTGAAATATATCTTTTGTCTTATGTTTGTTTCACTCAAACTCTGTTTCCAGCTGTGTGTCTGAGAATAGTCACCGAACATCATACACCAAAGTGCTCTGACAAGGTAAAAATACATAATCACTCAACATTATTGACGAAATGCCAGTAACACAAACACACACATCATGCAGCCAATTGTGGTGGATATCATTTTCCCAACGTCTCTCGCACCCCCAACACACAGCATGACCTCAAAGAAATAACAGTGTGAAAAACAAAAACAATATTTATGTCCATGCATGATTATGAGCCCAAACACTGTGTGTCCTCCAAGTGCATGACTGAAGAGGACAGACAGGCTTAGTACAGAGAAAAGCTGTGCACGACACTCAGATAATTAATGTTTCCACTGAGGGAATGAGACTTTAATCAGCAGAGCTCTGTGTTGATCATCACTGTTTAGTGTTCCACAAAGTGTCATCAGTCGGTTAATCAAGCCTCTGACCTAATGGCTTTGCTGAGGACGACCAACAGGATTGCATTCATCCAGACATTCATTTTCAACTTGTCCAACACCTTTGTTGATTTATTGTATTTTCTCTAAAGAAGATTCATCATTATTATTTTTTTTTTTTAGCAAGAAAATATTTACTGAGAGGTCAAAAGCATCTAAATTAGAGTTTGCTGTGTCTTTGAGCATGACTTTGCATTAGTTGCTCTCTTCCCAAATATAATTCAAAGCAATTTGAATAGAAAGTCACTTTCATACTATGAAGTGATTTTTGTTCCACCACATTGAGAACAAAAGTCACAGTTTTGAGATCAAAATTTCCAAAACTGCCAACAAAAAGTTCACTTTTAAATATAAAACTTTCCAAGCTGCACATAAAAATATAAAATGTTTGCTTTCAAAATACATTTTTGCGTTTGCAACACAAAAGTCAGATGCGCTGTCTCGCATCTGGTTTTCTCCCTATCTTTGATAATTTGCGTTTATAGGTTTCAGTTTTGTGTAACATATGTGCCACCGAACAGTCAATGACAGACCTCACATTGACGGTGCTTGGAGGCAGACACAGACTTTGGACTTTGTATCAGTTCTGTTTGAGCAGGATTCTGCAGTCTTCAGCCATTCTGGCCTGTTTCTCTCTGAGTAAAATACCAGAAAGAGCAGCAAAGCCAAAATAAAACAGGGTTTATATTTTTTATGTTAGTGTAGCGACCAGTGTGTTTAAACCTTGTGCTATCCTAGGCACTTTAACATTGGGAGTTGGGTCATCTAGACCCAACAAGACAGTACGCTTTTAAAGGAAGGCTTAAGACCTACCTTTTTAATTTAGCTTTTAGTTTAATTTTAGGAATTTATTTGATATTCTTATTTTCTCTTTTTATCAATTTGATATGTGTATACAGCTATTTTTGTTTTTTTATTTTTAATCTATTTATTCATTTTAATGTATTTAGTCACTTTTACCATTTTATATGTCTACTAAGGTTTTATTTCTGTACTTATTTTCCTTTTTAACTCATGTATTTTATCTTTTATTTTACTACTTCTATTTTAGCTGTAATTCCAGTTTTCCTCTGAGGGACCCTCCACATTGGTGACTGACCCTTCTCAGTGAGTGGGGTCGCTGCAATGGGATCTCCCGGGTCTAGATCTGGGGGGTCCTGTGGTAGTGGACTCTGTGAACCTGGGTGGGGTGTCACTGATGTGGACATGTCACCAAAACTTCATTTCTTCAACCTCAGTACAAAGTCAGGTTTTTTTTACATTGCATCCTTTTGTCTTTTATTACAGCGAGTGAGTATATATGTGTGTGTGGGGGGGGGGGGGGGGGGGGATTGGCATTTTGCCGGTTTTTAATTACATATTTGTTTGTCTCGTCCTTTGTTTTTAAATTTCATCTTGTAAAGCACTGTGAATGCCTTGTGTTTTAAAGGTGCTATACAAATAAACTTTTATTTGATTTGATTTGAACTTTTTTCTTCAATGATTTGTGATCTTCACTGGTGTCCATAACATGAAATCCTCTCAACCTTTATCCACCTTTGTCATAATATGGAGAACACGTCGATGGCCATCTTGACCCCATAGGATAGCACAAGGGTTAAACTTGGCAGTCGTCTCGCTGCTGCAGTTTGCATGTACAGCTCGACTTCTCATTAAAAGGCAGGAAAAAATAGACTTTTTTCTTTTGAAATGCATTTGTAGTTCACCCTCTGTGTTAATACAAAAGGATTGAGATACTTGCTGTCACATTTGAACGTCTATCAGAAAAGTTATTGAAGCAGGAAGTCCAAATCTGTGAAGCTCTTTCTAACTTTACCAAGTCGTCTGAGTCCTGCACTCTGATTGGTTGACTCCCCCCTCCTCTAACCCTCCCTCCTCCCCTCGTTCCATTTTTGGACACAGATCAAACTTTACAGCAGAAGACTTTTACACACAGATGCAAATTTTTGGTACACAATTTCTCACATCAAATCTACAAACTCATCCATTTTGGAACATTGTTATTATACTAGGCAGCAGTGGATGCAGTTTATTTTTCCTGGCAGAAACTCAGCTTTATTTATTTGTAAATTAAATTTTTTTTTCCTTTTCATTGTAAATGTTTATGAACAAAACTAATTACAAAGCTGAATAAGCGAAAAACAAAACAAAAAAAAGTGTATTTGTCATGGTGCACCTAAGAGTCCTCTCCTTCCCCCTTCCTTCTCTGCTCTTTCTCCCCAGATTGGACCCAGTTGTTGGTACTCACGTCATCAGTCCTCCTGCTATTTAAAATTAGCCTTTTCCAGCATTTATTGCCAGTTCGTTGGCCTCTGTGAACAATCTACCATGAGTGCTGATCTGGGTTCATACTCCTACGCTCGTCATCTGGTCTCAACTGAATCCCAAGCCTCCAGCCACGCCATGACTCCACACCACGCAGCCACGTCATCTCCCTCCAAGACTAATATCATCTGCTACTCCGAACGTAAAAAAGGGAAGTCCACACTCACTGTCTGGATCTCATCCTGTCATCTCCACTGTTGGGACTCACGCTACTCCATCATCGCAGGGTGTCTTCGCTTTTACCTCCTCCATCGAACACTACCACGTCCAATCATCCTGGACAATAAAATTGTGACTTTATCCGCTCCTGTGTCTGTAATCTTTCCGGGTTCCTGAAACTGGGTCTGTTCACGTCATCGTATCATCATGACAGTATTTTTGTAAAATAGAGGGCTGTGAGGTGGCGCTCCTGCCTCATAGCGAGAAGGCCCTGGTTTAAATCCAGGCTGGGACCTTTCTGTGTGGAGTTTGCATGTTCTCCCTGTGCATGTGGGGTTTTTTTCTGTGCACTCCAGCTTCCTCCCAAAGCCAAAAAACATGCTTCAAGGATTAACTGGTATCTCTAAAAACAGGTGTGCATGTGGGTGTGAAGCTACCTTCACTCCACCCTTGGCAACACGCATTTAAGTGGTCTGGATGACCCCGCCTTACTTTGAGTGTCTCCCTCCATAACAAGGTGATAAATGGACAATTCATGTAATCCACTGAACAAGTGAAGATCACAAATCTTGAAAAAAAAAACGTTCAGCGCACTGTCTATTGAGTCTAGATGACCCAACTTCCCACGGTCAAAGTGCCTAGATAGCACAAGGGACAATAGGCAACTAAAAAAATTAAAAACTTCCAAAACAAAATACAAAGCATAAATCCTCGATAAATAATGTACCGGAAAAAATGAATACGAGAAATTAAATGCACCGACTACTGAGCATTAAACATTCTTAAATGTACTTTTGGTTGACAATAAATTTAAAGTCATATCATGAGCAATCCAGTTCATCCATAACGAGGGCGGCAATGAAAAGCTATAATGCCACCCCAGTGTCTGTGTGACTGGGCATGTGAAGCAGACCACGCGTGATGGGGTTTTAACTTGTTATTCTTAGATACCCCACCCTTATTTATTTCTCCTACTGACAAGGTGATAAAGGTGGAAAGCTGTTCATGTAATCATGGACACAGTGAAGATCACAAATCTTAAAGAATTAGGTTCTGTCTATGGTAGATGACCAACTCTCACGGTAAGTTAGGATGCACAAGTTTAAACGTTCCTCTGTCTCTCTGTTATTGTCAAGCACTTTGGTACAGTGAAGGTGTTGTAAATTGCCGGATAAATAAAGATAAATTAATGATTTATTTTTAGATTTTAAGGCTTTGGTTCAGTTTCTAGAAGAGAAAAGAAAAAAAAAAGATTCACATTTGGCCTCCTGAACTGTAAATGTTTGAACTCACCACTGTGCAGCTGCTCTTTACTACAATGTAGGCCAGTCCTCATAAGACTGAATGACCTGCTAAGTTCTGGAGCTTCTCCCATTTCAAGCTGTCTGACCTTCAGTTTGCCCAAGCAGAGGACCTGTGAAGCAGGGAGTGGAGGCCTGCATTCAGGACAATTGTTTATTTTATTTTTTTCAAAACCAGGTTTCTGGACAAATTTGTTATCATAGTCCATGGCTGTGGAGCACTGCCGGGTTCCCTCCCAGCCTGTGTTCACGCATAATTGGCTTCCAGGAGCTGCAATTCATCTTCGCTTTGTGTATTTCTCTGGGAGATATAAAATGACGCCGCTCCCACTCATCTCATCTCTTTCTCCGGATGCTGTCTGGGCTGTGATGAATCATTTCATCTTCTGCTCACTCATGAAGAGAGCAGGGAGAGAGCAGCAGTCGTTTTCACACCAAATGCATAGCAAACTCTTACACAAAATAAAAAAACTGCGTAATCATTTGCAACAGTTTATGGCATCAAAGTCAATGATCATAAATGTAATCTCTGCTCATATGTTACATGCATTTTTTTTTTCTATTTTAGTTTGGTAGGATAAAACACCAGAAATCACAGTAATGAGTTAAACTTTTTAAATAAAATGTTTCATTTAAAAGTTTTTTGCCTGAAGGTGTCTTTTGGAAGCACACATTCCTCCAAACCCTGAAGACAAGCAGATGCAAAGCAACACTGATAGTGACCATTTAAAATCGTGAGTGATCCTAGTGGTGACAACATAGAGTGCAGATAGGAGAAAAAGAATGGAGTACACCGAAGTTCAAGTAACCCCCTCCAGGTTTAATTTGTTGCACTTTCATTTTTTAGGATGTGAACACCCTCTATTATTTTTGCCCTGTCCAGCAGCTGAGCAAAACAGATGAGAGCTGAAGGCCTCTAGTGTTAAACAGATTTCACTGTTACAATGGGGGGGGGGTTATGAATCTTCAGACACACGAGGTGTATATTTGCAAAACATAAAAATATAAGCATAAACATTATATATATATATATATATATGTATATATATATATATATATATATATATATATATATATATATATATATATATTACATTTGTCACATGAAAACACAACACTGACAGGAGCATGGTGTGTGAAAATGCCTCTAACTTATCATGAATTTATATCTCACAGCAAGAAATAACATTTATTATTTCAAATGATTTTCCCTATCTGATATACAAACAAAATGGGTAAATAAAGAAAAGCTAAATGAATTCTGTTAGAACTAAAAGTCATACATATACAAACATACTCCTAAATGTCCGAAAAAGTCCAAATAAATACATTTTGGCTCGAAAACAGAATAGATGTGAAATGCAAATTAACAAATTATTTCAATTAGCGTCTGAGAGCAAAAGACTAAAGACAGCCAAAAAAAAAAGCTTTTAATGCTTTAAATGTTTTGTTTGTCTTTATTAGTTTCCTTTTATCCATTAC
This sequence comes from Oryzias curvinotus, assembly GCA_023969325.1. NCBI lineage: Eukaryota > Metazoa > Chordata > Actinopteri > Beloniformes > Adrianichthyidae > Oryzias > Oryzias curvinotus. Next base: position 35,053,616 of record CM043706.1, read on the forward strand.
TGATCAACAAGCCAAGCAGCGAGACTACCTTTGAATGGCATTTTAATTATAGTGAAAACTGTTTGTTTACATTAACAGCCAAAAATATGTCTGTGTGTCTTCATGGAAAAGGATTTTGCTTGCTCTTGGAACTCTTATAATGGAAGTCCTGGAAAAATGAAATAGTTTAACTTTACTAAAGCTAAATTAATGACTGGGCTGGGTTGTCATGACAGCAACAGCTGACATTTAAGACAATTCAACAGACCAGACGGTACAAAAAGGACATTCTTTGGGTTCTTTTTTTTTTTTTACAGTGAAATTATTCTATGTACTTATTACTGATGTCAATAACTGCCTCCACAAAAATAAATTCACCTCATTGCGCAAAATGAAGTCCCTAATGCAATGGAATTACCACTAATGTAGCATCTCTGATTACGTCTTTGCAAATACAGAACACTAAAACCTTTTCAGCTTGTATTTATGCAATGGCTGGAAACACATTTTGAGTTTTGAGAATACAATTAAATCATACAAAATGGCATAAAGCATGTCAGACCATTAGAAATAGGCAACTACAAAAAAAAGTGATACTATTTAAATACATGTATTTAGCAAACATATGGAAGGATTTAGCAGCAAAAAAATGGATAATTCCTTTGGTAACTGGCAGAGACCCAAACCAAGCAAAATGAGAGTGAGCATTGGATTTACATTTGTCAGGTAGCCTGGAGCAGGACACCAAATGAATGGCAATGACCCTCTGTAGCTAAAGGATGAATAAACAGCATTCAACGAATTCAGCATATTGAATCAAAGCCCTTTTTATAATACAGAATTTGCTGCTAAGAAGTGCTGTAGTTATAAATAAAAAAAATGTACATATTTCTCAAAGCAGTTGCCAACCAAGCATTGCTTAGGTTATTTTTAAAGTTGCTACCTGCAGAGGCAACTTGCAGTTCTTAAAAGAATATTCGGTGAAAACTAAAAAGCAATATAATTTATTCATATACATGCAGCAGAAACTGCATGCCTGAAGAATGCCCAAAAAAATGCACCAACTATATGTGTCCTAAAAAGCACAATACTGTAGTTTGTGTAATCAATTTTGCAAATCGATGAATATGAAATACGGGCTTTTTTGACAGAATGTGTAAAACGTGGAGGAGTGCATGCAAAACATTAATTTGATGCACGCTCAGTGATCTATCAAATATTAGGCAGGATCGCGGCCACTGTTTTGTGTCAATATTTTTGCCGGTGTGTACGAAGCATCAAGGAGACATAGACACCATGAAAGACACTGTATAAACACACTGGAATCCAGGAGTCAAAGATTATTGAGACAAAAGCCTTTTAGTGTTTCAGTATTTGTGCCTCAGTATGAGTTCACAAAATTTAAAACTGATTTTATATGTCCTGCTTCGTCTTTTACCAGTGTCAGATCTACACCCCCCCCCCAACTAAATGATCGTGTTTCAAAACAAATGACATCACAGACACCAATACTTGGCAAGTTCTCCGACAAGCTTCTTTCATTATGCAAATTTAGCAAAGACACAGGGATTAGCTCTAGAACTCTGACCCAGACTACACAAAAGACAGATTACTTACAGACTCCACTCAGAAATCCATATGCAGGAGCCTGATATAACTACTCATCTGCAACAATGCAGCAGGTAAAATGTTTTATTCATCTCAACATCTGCTTGTGTACAACTGCACCTCAAGGCACCTTTGGGGATCTGCCAATCAGCAAGCTAATTAATGTCATTTGTGATACAGAGAATTGTTTCAGGTCATTTTACTGAATACTTTCCTCCACAGACCAGCAAAAAATCTCCAGCAAAACTCACTGAGGTGTGTTATTTACAATATGGCCTCAAGGTACAGGCAAAAATAGCATTTCAAAATCAAAAAGTGCCAGGAGTTTTTTGGAGTCAAAATTGGCTTACTGCAGGAAGCTTTGACAGTAGTTAATGAAAAATGTCACAACTCCCAATCATTGTGACGTTTTAGTTGTCAGCGTGAGTGTAAAAAATAGAATTAACAAGATTGTCTGCTGTAATCTGATGTGCTTGTGTCACCGTGTTAACAGAACTTAATCTCTTCTCGTTCTTTCAGTGAAGATGACCCTGAGTCAGAGACAACAAGGAGTCCCTCACGGATCTACAGCTCGTCCAGAGCTAATCTCAATCTGAAAGACTGGCTCAACTGGTAGCCTCCAAAAGATGTGGAACCAGCAAAGCTGCATCAAGTCAAAACTGCAGTGAAAGCATTAGCTGCATCCAGCATTCTTGCCCAGACCGTAGAAGTAATTCCCATCCTGTCATCAGCTCTGGCTCTCAGCTGCTAGATCAAGCATGCCTGCGTGTAAATCCAGATAACTTTCAGGTTCCTAAACTGGGACAGAATGAGTCTTGCTCCTTCATTCCGTCTGTGTCTTCGATGTTTCTACCAAAAGCGGCGGTTGAATAATTTAAGCGAAGCATGGGATAAACCAAGGAAGTCTCGCATGCACGCTCTCACACAAATACACACTCCTTGTCAAACACTCAGAGGTGCAATAATGTCAGGAACAACTGCATATTTATCAAAGGTATAAGAGGGATGCACGAAGGAGGACAAATTCCAGCATCACAGCCGTATGCTTGTTAACTGAGATGTTCAGAGGAGTCAAACAAACAGGCTTACAGCTAAGAATGATGTCTGAAGGCATGAAGACAACTATAGTGAGTATGAATAGTGAATGATGTTGAATATTTGTCCAACTTTCACTAAAAAATGAAAAAGATGAGAAATAACTGGATTGTTCTCTTTGGGATCCTTGCAGTTGATTGATGGTGTTACATTTTCCCATGATGCCAAGCAGAGCTATTGTTGGTTGTCGTACAGTGTTAGGGATGAATTACTTGTTTGTTTGTTTTCTCTAAAGCTATCGTCACTCAGATTTAACTTTCCGATGCTGATACAAACAGGAGCAGCAAGTAAAGTCTGTGGTAAAACTCTAAATGTAGCAAAAACATGAAGTAATGTGTTCTCTGCACTCTGTTATTCCGGTTCACTTGAGTATGACAATACTTTGATCACCAGGTTCCTGTTTGCTCTGAAGAACATAAATGTGTCAGGTATCTCTTGGGAGCAGTGTAATCAAAAAAAAGTCTCAAGTCTTACACCCCAGAGTTAGTTCAGATCTAGAGAGAGAGCAGGTTCAAACTGAGAAAAGCTTTGATCATCGGTTACCAAAGCTGCACAAAAGATTTTCCAGAAATAACCGTATCTGCCACAGCTTTGAGAAAGAGTAAGAGACCCCTCCCATTTATGCTCCATGAAGTCAGAAGCTAAAGTTTGCCAAAGGTGATATTGTCTTTGGAAGAGGCAGAGGAGGTCATGCATTATTCATTGCGTGTGGTCAGCTTCAAAGGGAAGATGAGAGCAATGCTAAGGTATTACTGCTCCAGTGTTATCTCCACCCCACATACGTTTTTTGTTCCATAAAAGAAGCTTAAAAAGGTGTCCTCTAAGGAATTAATGCATCAGAGCATCTAAAGGGAAAGTAACTTCTAATTCTCTGTTTTATAACTAAGAATAAAGGTTTTCTTCTCACACAAACTCCAAAGTCTGAGCTGCTCCATCATTCAATAGGAAGGCCATAGGTTTGGCTAAACTTCAAACTTCAGAAACTCCAGAGGGAATTTCATTGTTTACATACTGAGTCGTGTTATTTGAGTTTTAAATCAAATATCAAATGTGCTTTGCAGAAGATTTTATGGCCTTTTGCAGAACTTTAGATGAATAAATCAAAGATGAGTAGACTTATAAATCGCACTGTCCCCGTGGAGTAAAGTGTTTGTACGATTCTTAGAAATATTTTATGATATAAAAAATGTTTTGCATGATCACTGAGACAAACTTACCTCATTTTAGAGATATTAAAGACCCACTCCAATGTAAATCCAGTTTTTTTTTTGTGTGTTTTTAACATGTGCTTGTAGCATTTGTCTCATGATGGAGGACAAATATAAAGAAAATTAAGATTAAAATTGCTTTTCTGAGAATTTCTCTATTCAAATTGTGGCCAGTCAGCAGCAGAAGTAAAAATGCTGTTGGAAAAAGATAGATAGGTTGCAGTGGCAGGTGCTACAGTCAACGGGCAACAAACTCCCTGTTCCACTACATTCTGATGCATCCACTTGTAGACAGCATTCATGTATGTCTTTGTTTCCCTCATCCAATCTGGGATCTGGCTTAAAACTGTGCGGCTGGATTGTTCCAATATCACTCACCATCTTTGTTCCATTGCTATTGTAAGGTTGAGGGTATGAGGAGCTGTAAGCTAGCAGGAGAGAGTGTAAACAGATGGATGCTGGGAAATGGGGACGGGTCTACTCTGCACCAACAGTCCTGTCCACAACTCAGAGGTGAATTTCCAATGAACTACTGCTGCTTTGCAGAAACCATGTCTTAGAAAACAACACAGATTTTTTAATTTTTCCTAAAAATTGCATATTATTAATTGAAAGACCACTGGGAACGCTTTTAAAACAGATAAAACGATGATTAAAGTGGGACTTAAATATGACTCCCTGTTCTTTAAATACGTGTTTACTGTAAGAAAAGTAGTTTGTGTGTTATAGAAATTTGTAATAAAAACTATTGATCCTCTTTTTCTTACAAAATCCAGCTAACCATGCAATGTTATTCTGAAAGTTTCTTCTCTCAGTTTTAAGGTTAAGGTTGGTTAAAGTCCACCAGGAGAGTCACCTCTTCACTTCAGCAAGTCAACTAATGCACATAAACAGTGCAGGGAGAAAAAAAAAGTTTCACCAAATGGCGCAAGAGAACACTAAGTTTCACAGTTTAAATCCAAGAAGAAACTCAGAAAAAATATAACCTGTAAGTTTGGTCTCTTCTGCAAGCGGTTGAGTTTTTAACAACTGTACTTTTTTAAGGTTTTCCAATTTAACTCGTAGTCTGTAGAAAACTATTTTAGCCAAGTTTGCAAAGAGTTTCTTTGTTCTTTCTCTGCAGAAATCTGATAATCCTCATTTGATGTGCATAATTGTGGCTGCAGCAATATCTTCTAAGATGTTGGTGTTTGACTTTCACTGAAAATGACTGTAATTCGAAAACCATCTTAGGTGCAGGCCTTCTCTTATTACTTATTTGAGTTTTTACCAGAGACTCTGGCTCCCTCCCACAGTCCAGAAACACTCATGTTAAGGTGTTAGTTCATTATTTTCTTGTTGGGGGGGTGGTTATGGCTCCCTTTACAATTTAATAGCTGGCATTTATTTTTAAAACAAGCACTGAAAAATTCAAAGAAAGGACCCGCCAAAGAGGAGGTGGTCAAGTCAAGCAAATTCAGGCAAAAGATAACTCTAAACCTCATCTGGCCCATGATGCAGTAGGTTCAGGTTTTAAAAGTGCACCTATGACAAAAACTCCCTGCAATGAAGGCGAGATAGGGAGCAATCAGTGCCAGAAGCACAGGGGCAGAGAGTATAAAGAGCAGCTTTGCAGTTTATTAAATTGCAGAGACACCCATCTAATTAGTTTTTCACCCAAACTAAAGATGACTTTCATAACAACGGGGGTACAACAAATGTCTTGCAGCTCCATTGTACACAGCGTACAGCATCAACACCCTACCTGACCGTAACATTTATTGCTCTTTCTCCCAGGCCACTGGCTAGATCATAAACCCTTATATGCACAGCAGATAAAGAAATTCAACTGATATATGTGTATTTCCCAGCACCGGACAAAAAAAGGAAAGCAGTGAAACAAATGGACAAAAGATATATGGCCTTATGTTGAATTTAATTTCACAGGACATAAAGCTGGCCTTTATTAGTTTTTCACTCAGATTGGGAACCTGAACTAATGCCGAAGGCCACGGAATATGCTGTACCTCCAAAAAACACAGAGAAATCAAACCATAAACAATAACAATGGATTCTTCCGCCCTCCCTTAGCATGAATTATACTCTAAGCATGTTTGTAGTTCTGTTGATGTGTCAGTTCCTCTCAAAACAAACCACAAGAGAAGTATTTGAGATTTTCTTTTTATGTTTTAAGAACTTGTGGGAAGACACTTTCAATGAGAGAAAAACTTTTCTGATGCAGAAAGATTGGGACTCTGCAGCACAAGAAGAAAATCCTCCAACTCAGCGGCCCCCAACCTTATTTGCATTTATTCTCAGATAATATTTTCCCGGACCGTACTTCAAGAGGCTAAAGTTGCCATCCAATATTTTACTTTCCAATTTGTCACTTAAAGGAAACCTTGAGGGGAAATCTATTTATCACATTAAAAACCATAAACGCAACAGAGTCATTGATTTATATAAGAGTTGTTTCTTATAGTATTTGTGAATAACTCTTTAAATGTAAAAATAACGTATTTTCTTTTACATAGAATGCAGACTTAGTCCACTGAACAACTGTGCAAGATAAATTAGAAAGAAAGAAGAAAGTTGTGATCAGTATCTGAAAACTTTATAGGCTTTCTTTTTCTAAAATAAAAACAAAATCTGTATATCTGTCTAGCATCTTTAAATTTTTTTCACCTGCAAGACTTCAGTATCTTTATTTGCATGCTTGAGCTCAGCTGTATTGTAAATAGAGATTTCTACATTAAAATAATAATTTTGAACTGGTACAAAGAAATGCTTTTTATTTTGCCTATTTTCCCTTTTGTTTACAATATTGTTTTAACTGATAGTGCAAATTTACTCAATTTTGACCTATTTTGTATTTGTTTTTAACTGGAGTGTTAAAGTTTCACAACAGGGACCTATCTCAAATTTACCTTTGCTGTTAAAAAATTGTTAAAGTCCCACTCCAATCATCTTTTGATAAGAGCATTGTTTCCAGTGGTTTTTCAATCATGACTATGTTGTTTTAGTCACAAATAAAAAAAAACCTGTATTGTTTTCTAGGACATAGTTTCTTCAAAGCAGCAGTAGTTTATTAGAAATGTGCCTCTGAGTTGTGGGCAGGACTTTCTCTTACTGGCTTACAGCCCCTCACAACCCAAACCTACCATTACCTGGTAAAAGCATGGTATAGGCCCTTTAAATGTGGCTTTTTTTGTCTTTAAAGACCCACTTCAATGACATTTGTTTTTAATGTGTTCTTGTGCCATTTTTCTGATGATGGACATATCTTAATTTTCATATTACGAAAATTAAACTCAAAATGACATTTTTGATTTTTACTATATTCAAATTGTTGTGAATCAGGAGCAGATGAGAATGCAGTTTAAAAAGCAGCTTATTTGTAACATAGAAAATATACACTGGGAGGGCCATAGGCTCCCATGCTCCAAGCCCTCAGCAACGGGACGGGGAAAGGGGGCGGGGTTGCTAGGCCCAACCATCTCCCCCACAACTCAGAGGTAAATTTCTGGTGAACTATTGCCCCTCGGTAGAAACTATGTCCTTAAAAAAAATGACACAGTTATTTCGATTTTTCCTATAAAACAGCATATTAATAATTAAAAGATCACCCGGAACGGTTTTACAACAGATCAAAAGATGATTAAAGTGGGAATTTTAAGTTTTTTGCTCTTTGTCTCCTTACTCTTTTGCCTAGCAAAAATAAACTTTTCAAAGTTTTTTTGTTTTTAGCTGACTTTGTCATCTTGAGGGTTTCAATTAACAGTAATTTGTTATGTGTTACAGGCTGGAGCAGCTGTTTTGTGAAGGTAGCAGATGTAGGTGAGACTTGTGACCGAGGCAAGCTTCTTAACATGGATCAAGTGATGTAGAGGAGAAAATCCTTTATTCCCAAAATAAAATATATTTTAAAATCATAGCAGAAAATCAAAAAGAAGTATTATTTCTGTGCAGCCCGGTACCAAGTGACCCAAAAACTGGTGTTCATGGCCCAGAGGTTGAAACAGCTGCTCTGAGTCGTCTGCTTTAATTGTTGTGATTCAAACAAGGGATTTAATGAGGGAACCCAGAAATGATGAATAACATATTCATGGGTTTCCTGCTTGCATTAATTGTTGAGAGGTTTTTGTTTCTCAGTCTGGCGCTCTAACTGCAGTGTGATTATCAGCAAAAGAGATGCATTTTCTGTGTCTGTTCAGATACTTATGGTCAGGGCTTAATGAGGACTGCTTCATCATATAATTTGGAGTCCTTACAGTACATATGATGGATTACACGTGATAAAAAACACAATAGGTTGCCTTGAGCCAAATGGCTGTGAGCGACACCACATCCATCTGTGTGTTTATTGAAGGGGAAACAAATCTATCAAGGAACACTCCCAAGCATCCGTCTTTCCTGCCCTGTTAAATTCTTAAATGGAAGGATGAAAATGAACAAGTGGGGATGTCTGTGTTTCTTATACACTGATCAAATTCATAACAGTACATTATTTTACCAAGAGGAGATGAACGTATCCTATATTTTAAAATTGCAAATAATCAAGACCCACTGCCTTTAAATTAATACTGCCTGCCTCTAACATGACCAAGAGGGAGATTTAATAACATATTAAGAATGATAAAATGTGCAGAGAGAAATATGAAAACTGCCGAACTGTGATTGCTCCGAACAAACTGTTGTAGAGAGGCTTGATATATGACATTTGGATGTCAGGATCCTTGTTAAGTGCTCTGGCACGTCCCCTTGTTTAAATAGTAAAATGATTTGTCATGAATATGTGAGCTGGCTGCATGCGGCAGTCTCATCATGATGGAGAGCACTAATTAAGTTATCATTGAGAATGGCATTTCCATGCCTCATCGCAGAGAAGTCAAAATACCCTCCACTACTAGCAGATGAGTGGGAGTGGGGAAGATGACAGCCATTCCATATCTAGTGGACACAGTTTGTGGGATCTTGTGCTTTCACATCAAGCACCAATTCAGAAGCAATTCAGAAGCAAAGATGTGATATAAGGCATTTTGTTTTTCATGCTATTGGTCAGATTCTGAAAAAATCTGATTCATTTTTAGAAGAGAGAAATAGGCTTTAGAGCTGGAGCTTAAATATTTAATATTATCTTTTTCTTCTCTAAATGACACTTCATTAGATTTTATGTACTCTATGTAACAAATTGATTTGACTTACAGTACATCAAGTTTAAAATAACTTTTTCTTGTGTCTGTTGTTTTTGTTTGTTTGTTTGTTTTGTTTTGTTTTTAAAGGTAAAACTAGAGACAGATTGGCCAAGAAAAATGCAAAAGTGACAGTAAAAAATACATCAAAACAAACATATCAAATCAAAATCAAAATCTTGTGACAAAAAAAATGAACTAAAGAACAAAATAGCAGGTTGTGCATGAAATTTCCCTCTCAGCCTGATAACAGGGGATGTCCCTCAAGGCTCTGTCCTTGGACCCTTCCTTTTCATCATTCATCATCTTCCACTATCAAATCTTTTGTTAAAATTTAACTATGAAGTTTATGATTAGCTGAATGATTAGCAATTGATTTTGAAGAATTAAAAATAAGGATGTAAAGGATTGACCATAAGTGCTCAAATAGAAAAAGAACAAAGACTGACCTGACCTGGCCTCCACAGTCACCAGACCTAAACCCAATCCAGATGGTTTTGGGTGAGCTGGACCGCAGAGTGAAGGCAAAGGACCAACAAGTGCAAAGCATATCTGGAAAACTCCTTCAAGACTGTTTGTTGGAAGACCATTTCAGGTGACTACCTCTTGAAGCTCATCAAGAGAATGCCAAGAGTGTGCAAAGCAGTAATCAAATCAAAAGGTGGCTACTTTGAAGAACCTACAATATGATATATTTTCAGTTGTTTCACACTGTTTTGTTATGTATATAATTCCACACATGTTAATTCACAGTTTTGATGCCTTCAGTGTGAATCTACAATTGTCATGGTCATGAGAATAAAGAAACTCTTTGAATGAGAAGGTGTGTCCAAACTTTTGGTCTGTACTATATATGTATTCTATTTAACATGATCACATAACCTAAAACAAATTAACTTGTCCAGCTATGTTGTTTACTTTCATTTAGGAAATTAAACGAAGATTCTCTGTGATTTCCTGGTTTGAATGGATCCTTACGCTTTCTGACTCTGATTTTCAGGGTCCCCCTTAAATGTTGTGCAGCTCCCTCTACCTCTGTTTTTAGCCAAGGTGAGGAGTCACCTTCTCATTCATACAATGTTTTCTATGAAATCAGAAATAGTGTTTAAACCAGAAGATGACAATCAAGATCCCATTACTCCAGAGCAAGATGCTTGGTTTAGTTTATTTGTTAGAGAGAACAGAACAGATCTTTTGCACCATATTTAGGTACAGTACAAGCCACTGCCCATCAGCTATACACCCCAATAAGACACAAGCAAAAGTGCAAAATTGATTTATGTTTATCTTATGATTTTTTTAGGTTTCCATTTTTATTTTTATTTCTACCATCTTTGGTTACCAAAGGACACTTGTTGGGCAGAAGGGTTGCCATATCGGGGGGTTCAACCCAAGGAACTATTCAAATTAGAACCACCACCGGCTTTGAGAAGTGTCCCATGCTTTAAGCACGGGCCCTAAAATGTTTTATAGAAACTTGTTCAAAATCCAACTGATCTTTCTTGATTCAATAATTTGTCTGGCAGCAATAAAATTCCATAAATGTTGAAAAAAATAAATGCTAAACTAAAAAGTTGAGAAAGAAAAGCTCACCTCCACACTCGCTGACCTCCAGCAAACCCCACAATGCATCACACCTTCAGAGCTCTGTTTGAGATCTTTGTGAATCTTAGTCATCACAGCAGCTGCTATGGTTGGCTTTCACAGTTCACTTGCGGTGGTCTTGCTTTGGTCAGCTAAAAACAGCTTGAAGCAAAATGGTTAACTTTTCTCTGAAGCTCTGCTCAGGCAGAATGCAATAAAGTGAAAGTGTTCCATCAGGAGAATGTTGGTCATAACTGCATTTCAGCTGCTGAAGTGTCACAAGATTTGAAAACAAGTAATACTTTACAGCAAGACAGCAATTTCTGTTAATGTGAGCAAGAATTAGACAATTTTAAAACATGGTCAGACAATTAGAACAATTATTTTGCATTTATAATGAACTTCAAGCTGAGGCTGACATAAACCTTCAAAATTTCCTCTCGAGGAGTTAGATTATTCCTTTTTAAAGCTTTAGCCTGATTTGAATTTAAGCTTAAATAAAATGAAGCCCTGTCTCCTTAAACAAATGGTGGTGAAAACCAGGTTTCACAAACACTGAATTTAGGGAAACAAGTGGATAATCAATTACACTTATACTGTTTTGCAATCCAATCTAAAATGTGTGTTTGTGTATGTTTTTGTGTGTGTGTGTGTGTGTGTGTGTGCCCATGCATACTAACATGCTTTGCTTTGTTTGGTACACTTTGATTAAACCTGAGACCTCACAGCATGCCTGTGCATCACGCCTTGTTTAAATGCAGTAGTTTGTCATGTCAGGAATCTCCATTTTCAGCTCGATCCACAGATACTCATCTCCTCTCATTTTCTCAGAACATGACAGAATAAAAGTTATTGCTGATCAATCCTCCTATTTGGCAGGAATACTTTTTTACGTATGAATGCATGGCTTTAAATCAATGTCATTTATTTTGTAATTCAGGTGCTGCCTCATAAAATCTGACAGGGTACGCTTTGATTTATGCCATTTCGAAGGCCTGAAGTACTCAAAGAGTAAATTCATCATTGACCGTTTAGAATAGGCAAAAGGATTGCATCTATTTCCATAGTAATATTTTGCAAGTATTTTACTAAATGATCATATATATTTTTTCATCTCTGAAATCTGTTATTTGAAATCTCTCTGCCTTCTGCTAAAATGCTGTTCTGCATATTTTCAAATTCTGGTCCATTTTTAATTCTTTTTTTTATTCACACCCTCAATTTCGATAGTTCCTATATATAGTCAGAAGTCTCACCGGTTTTAAAAACCCTCCACCAGGGATGGACTTACAATAAGGAAAAGGTAAGCAACCACACTCTTGGGGTCCCGAGCTGAATTCTAACGTTTTAAAACTTTCTTAATTCTTACTTTAAATTTGGGAGTTGGTAGAGTGACTCCAAGTTCTATAATTCATTTTACAACTACATTTGATGCTTTTGGAGTCCGTTGTGCTGAGGTTTCTCCTTTATCTTAGCTTTTAGAATTCCACAACCTTTCTTTTATTCTTAGATCATCACGTCATTTTTATTTATTGCTACTTAAACACATTTTTAAAACCTGAGGGGATTGGGGTTCTCAACATTAACTCAGACGAGGTTTTTAAAACATTCCTGAATATCTTTTTTAACTTGAAGTGAGTTTTATCTGAGATTTTATTAGGCTATGGTTATTTAATCTTTTAAAGCATGTTTTATTTTATTTTCATTCTGTTTCATGTAGTAATGACCTGCATTGCCCAACTCATGTGGTTGCCTTAATTGTATTTTGATTTCTGATACCGTATCTCTTACGTAAAAAAAATATTCTAAATATTTTTGAAAACAAAAAGTTGCCTATAATGATTTGATCATTTTAAAGAATTTTAAAAATTAAATATTTAGCCAGATCTAATTTTTTTTATTTAATTCATAAATTTGAGCAAATTAATTTTACATTTCTTTCCTATGTATTAATAAATATCAGTTCCATATTTAAAAAATTGGAGGTGCACCTTTCTCCCATCTAGTACAATTGAATTTAGGCACCAGCCCCAACAAAATCTGCTAGCCAATTGTGTTTGGCTTTTTTTTAGTTACTTTTTTTTTTTAAAGGTATTTTTAGCTATTTTACTTGTCAATACTTAAAAAAACTATAACTGCAGAAATGATCTGTGATAGATAATAAGAACCTGTATTATGCAATCCTTAGGTAATGGACAACCTACCTGTTCTGAAATAAAGATAAAGTAAGTTGTCTGTCTGGGAACACGCCAAGACGGAAATGGCTGCTATTAAGATGAGAGGGCAGGTAGGCCGAACGCTCTATCCCGCTCATCGGTCAGACGTTAAGTTTATTGCCCTGTCCCATCCTTGAACGACCTGCAATGTCTGTGCCAAGTGCTGACAGTCTGTGAAAGCATGCCAAAGGCGATTCATCTCATGAGCGACGGGATTTGAAGGAGTCAACAATAAATTACTCAGTGTGTGAATGGTATAGAGGGAAGTACAAAGAAATGAATACATGAATAAATACATATTCCAGGAAAAAGAACCTTGTTGTTCTGGGAAAATTAACTGATGAGTTTGTTATCTTTGCCAAATATTAGATCAATTACAGAAGAAGCAACTGTGCCAATTTAAGATTTAAAATTAGATTTGGAAATGGTTTATTTCAAGCATTCAAAACAAAAAATAAACCTAAACAAAACAAACATTAGAAATGTATATCTATCTATCTATAATGTATATCTATCAAACTTAGTATAATTAGTCATGACTTTGATTGGAAATTACATATACACACACAAACACTTGTAAATAATTTCATTATTACTCTTAAACATAGACACACTAACCTATGCATACAGGATATGGCACAATATATTACATTTGTCAAAAGGAGTTGAAGTAATTGCCTCAAAGGGAGTGGAAGGAAATGAACTTCTATGATTCCTTATATGATTTTATGGGTGGGTGGGGTCTTTAATAGAGTGACAAATGGGAACAGCAGAGAGAAAGGCCAAATGAATTGATCAAAAATACATATTTCAAAAGGTTTTAATATTGTTAATATTGTTAAACACCACAGGTGACACTACCAATGCTTAGATACTATGATACTATATTGACTCAAAAATGGGGGGGAGTGGGGGGGCAAAGCTTTTCCTTGGAGAAGGCAGCTGGTGCTTATTGTTTGTCATTAAAATTGTTTTGCAACATTCAAGAAATTGTTCATTTATTATTATTACTTTTGTAATTATTTACATCATTTGGTCAAATTTAATTTCCTTGTCACATCTGTAACTTGGCTGAACCCAATTACAGATGTGGTTTTGATGGTAAATGAGAAGGTCCATACTCTGCAACATGAAGAGGCAGTAGAAAGCAACTTCAAAACAATTTTGCTGATACACATTGTTTCAGCAATGACTTAGTGTCTTATGATTTGAGTTTCACTGACGTCGATGATGGCATGAGAAAGGCTAAACTGAAGCAAGGTGACTATATGGTGTGAGGAGTGATGAACAACAAGACAGGAGAAGCAATGAAAGCATGAACACTGAAGGGAGGTAAAGCAGGACAGAATACAAAGAAGCGCTCTAGAAGCAGTTCTAGAAACAGGTTTGAACTGGATTAACACTGAACCTTGTCAAAGTGGATAGAACGCTGCTTTACAAGTGAGGATTTGATCATCAGCCTCAAATATAAAATACAATGACGGCTTCATAAAAAAATACTTCACAGCAGTTGTCATGGTCATTAAATCTAAACGCAAAAGTGAAAAATTGCTTTATAACCACAATTCAATTATTTTCATATTAGCATTATTAAATATCAAATTCACTCTAACAGGACTTTACTTAATATTTTTGTGAAATACATTTTGAAATAAACTTGTGATTTACTATATTTTTTTGTCTTTAGGGTCTCTAAGTCTTCTTTTCTGTGTATTGGTGCAATTGCTTTGTTTCTTAAAGTTCCACATACTGATTTTAATCAGACTAACTTGGGTGGGCTTAAGATCCCCATCTGGTGGGACTTTTGTGGAGGATACAGGAAGAAAGGACAAGCTTCATTTAGGTTGATTCTAATTGTTGGTCATTTCATACATTGATTAAATTCTGCTACAAAATGCGGGTGAACAAAGTTGGGAGAGTGACAGTATTAGTGAGAACCTGCTCTTTTAAAATCTGTCTGCATTGCAAAGCAAGAATAGAAGTACAAAGTAGAGCGCAATTCTTGATCTCATCTGGAGCAGCTGCAGAATTGTTTTCTCTAACATTAAGGTGGTATTTTGTTTACAGTGGCTGGATGGCTCACTTGGCTAAGCGCAGGAAATCGATAAGCGCAGGTTCGATTTCCAAGGGGGGGAAGTCTGGGTTCCCCTGTGCCGGTCCCCAGCCCGGATAAACAACAGGAAGGAAGGGCAACGGGCATAAAAATCTCTACCAAACCTGTGCGAAGCAGTGAAAGCTGATTTACTGTGGCAACACCTGAAGGCATATGTCGGAAGGTGAAAAACAACATGTTGGTATTTTGCTTGGTTACCCAATAAATCGGCTGGGCTCAGATCACACTCACTTTCAATTCTGCATCAAAAACGAAGACAGAAAGTACTGAGTTATCAAAAAAAAAATGTTAGTAACTGTACGGATAAAGTACAAAACCACATCTAAACAGAGAAGGCTACAAAAAAATCAAATTTTAAATAGTGAGTTTCTTGTGGTAAAAAAGTCAAGGCGTTTATATATATATGTAAATAAATGAGTCATTGATTTTTGTAGATAAAGAACATTGATTTGATTTGATTTATTTCAAGCATAAAATAATAGAATAATACAATGAAAAATTACAAAACAGACTTATCAAACCCATTTCAGAAATAAAGTCATACAATGGTAAGTAATTAAAGATAAATAAATAGAGATGTTAAAAGATGATGATGTCATCTTCTTGACAATGTTATTATTCATGATCATGCATAGTACAGACCCAAGTCACATAAGATTAATTAAATCTAATGATTATAAAGTAAAATCAAGTAGAGTTTGATTTGTTGCTTGAAAGGAGTGGGAAGAAGAGAATTTATATAATCCCATCTGGATGTTAAGAATTGGCTCCAATCTTTCTGTTTTAACTTGTTCATTTGTGTCTTTTCTAAACAGCAATATGATGATATGGTATGAAAAAAAAGACTAAATAACAAAAACAATCTGAATCAAATGACAGTATTGCACATGTAAACAAGATGTACAAAACAAAAATTCATTTTCTGAACAAGTGAAAACAGTTTACTTTAAACTGAGAAATGGAAGAAAAAGAGCAAGAGGTGGATAGAGCATTAAGTATTCAGGTCACACCGTCCTGCAAATTATGCTGCTTATTATCCCTCAGTGCTCTATCGCAGTCCTAAATCAGACTGAATTGTAGGTGCACAGTCTCAGCCCATGACTTAACAACTCAGTCTAGCTGCATGACAGAGCACAGAGAACATGAGCGCCTCTATCCTCTTTTCTCTTTCATTCCCTTTGTTTCTTGCCCCTTTATTGTGTGCATCTGTGAGTTTCCCAAATAATCTGGCTGTACTTCAAAACCACTCTCTTCTATGATTTTCTTTATCTGTAATTTCAATTTTCTACTCCTCTGAGCTCTCTCCTTTAGCTTATCTAGCTTTGACTGAAACTGCTGCAGTCTCGGGCTGTCTCCCACTTCGTCTTCCACATGTTAAACAGCTGCCACTTAACCCTGTTGTGCACAATGATGTAGCAGGAACTCTTTTGGCACAGAGATACATTCAAAAAGAATTGCTTTGACTTGATGAGAAATAATGACAGCATTCAATCAAATTGCAAAAGGCAACACAAAAAGTCCCTTTACTGAATTGTTGACAGCCAATAAAGAAAAAATTAACAAAGTTGGCAAATAAATGTAAATCTTTCCATGAGAGTTTGTTCAACATCGCTGCACTTGTAAGTCTGACTCTCTATTTCAATTCAAGTTATTAAACTGAGTTATATTTATTTTAGTTCACATTATTCCAATATAAAAGTGGTAAAAAGTGTAAAAGCGCCCTCAAAGCAAGATCAAACGAATTCAAAGGATTATGAGAATTAATTATAAATAAATATGTAAAAGTGTCAGAATTGTAAAAAAAATGTATATAAAACCATAAATACACATTTAAAATGTTTTATAATATATATCAACCTAAACTTTTGTCAACTATAGGCTACCTTTAAGCAATGATTTTAATCAGTTATCTTTTTTTTTTTTCTTATGGGAGGCACATGAAAAGGATATTGTTAACTGACATCTTTGACTGACTTTGAACATGTAGCTCAATTCTGTTACTTTTGATGGTGCTGCAAAACTATTTGTTTTATTGGGAAGTTTAACTTTAGGCCTATCTCATGTGCTGTAAAAACAAAGACGCAAGCTTTCCAATGTTTAACATCAGAAAACCCTTTCAACGTAAAATCTTTATAATTTATTGTATTAAAGTTTGAGCTGCACCACTCACTAAAAACTCCATGGTTAAAAATAATCCAATTTTGCTTGTTCTTAACCCAACGAAGTTTAAAAAAAGGAGTGGACACTTGATGGTGCGTTCCATAGGCCAGTGTGAACGTCGCTTGAGTCGAATTATTCATGGATGACTTCAAGCTAGCAGCTGGAAGATTTCTTGCTCTTACAAAACAGGTATGAGATCCAGTCAGGTATCCCTTAATACTTAATTTAAAAAATACTATGATTCTAAGTCACAAAAACCTAAAATGATAACCCAGACTTTTTTTCTTGACTCTAAAAGAAGCTGCTCCTTTCATTTGCGAGCAATATTCGGCTCCATCCCTCAAGTTACAAGGTCACAAACGAATAGTCACACTTGTGAAATATTGAATTCATTTACATCCTTGACTCTCATTCAGTGAGTCATTTGCCTACCCATTTGCATCTATATTCATGGTCGACTCTCTAACAGGTAAACTGCTTTGGTCAGATTATGACAGCTAAAAGGTAAGATATCTGGTTTTGACAGAAATATCTTGTTGTTTCAAATTCACAACACTGAAAATCCTTAAATCATCATTTTAAAAACTTTGCATTGTGTGTTTAAATAAGTGTTCTAGCCACATCAAAGAAGAGGCAAGGAATATAAGAAAGTTTCACCAAATGACAGGAAAGTAATGAAAAAGGGAAAATCACTCTTATCTGCTTTCAAGCCAAAGTGTCTTTAATTTGTGTCTGAGCTTCTTCCACTTCCACATCTGTCTATTTAAATTACGGCGTGTAACTCATTTATAATTAAACATCATACTAGAGTAATATCTCCGCTTGCCATCAGCATCTATAATGCGCTGGAACATCTAAAACTCATTTGAGAGTGCGGGCAAAAGAATCAAGGCCAAACGTATGTCATCCTAAATTAGATTTATCTCTCACACTGCCTGGATGTATTTAGAGGAAGCTCCTGCAAGTTGCATCTGAAACAATAGAAGTTTGAAAGATTTGAGGACAACTTTTCAAAGGAGGCAGAAAACTAAAGTTAGATGACCTGCAGTGGGTTGGTGATGTGACTTCTTCCAAAAACCTTCCATCACATGAGCTTATTAGAGTTCTGTCTTTGTGACCTTTCTTTGTTTTCTGTCTGCTGCTGCAGCTCATTTCTGAACTCCAAAACTGACTTGCATGGTGTAACTTCTGCAAATAATAGTTGTATTTCTTTTGTTTTTTTTTTCATAGTTTGCTCAAATTCTCTTCGAGTTCCACTCCAAACATCTTTTAATCTGTCCAGGGTGTGTTCTATGTGACTAATACGATCTTTTTACACAGCCTTCTTTCATCTTCTTTGATGATTTACAACGATTTGTATAAAGAAATATTCAGAAATGCGATTTTCAGCCTAATGTTCATTATATATGTCCACCATCATGAAAAAAATGCCACAAGAACACGTTAAAAACATAAAAAACCCCATTTTATTTAGAGTGGGTCTTCAGACACTCCATTTTTGTTGTATTAGATGTACAACAAAACACATTACTGTTTCTGTTGTACTTCTGCAACAGTAAAGAAGGTAAATTGACAGACTGGCAGACAGTTAAATCTTGGCGTTTTTGTTGTTAGTAACCTGAGCATGAATTGAGTTTAATTTACTATTTACAGTTATATGACTTTTGTCAACTGCATCATTTGATGCTGTTGACATGTATTGTCTGAAAGAGATGCAGTGAAGCAAAACAAGAACCCCAAGATGGAATCCAGCTCTCGCTTGGCTGGATGGTTAAACAGACTGTGTGTCATGAAGGTCTGAAAGCAAAGTAAAAATGTTAAAAGAGCAAAGTTTTAATGATCATGCAGAGGAAGTCTTACTGCAAAGAGAAGAGCTGGAACCAGAAAGTAGGTCTTTAGTACAAGCGGAAATGCAAAAATAAATTTGAAAGAAAGTCAGAACAAATTTGCATGCAAGCAGACACTTTTTGGATAAAGTATCCCTCCATCATATTTTAGGCTTTTGATTAAAGCTCAAACTTATTAAAAACATATTAAAAATGTTTGGGTTGGAGAGGTTACTTTGCAATTCAGAGACAAAATATCCTCACAAAATGAGGCAGAAAAACCGAAAGCTTGAACATGACATCTCAGAGGACCATATAGATTGATCTATATCTTCTTATTCCTGCGTAACATGTTACATCAGGATGAATGCCTAATTAGAGCTTATAACTAATTCAAATGTCAGTACTCCCCATTGAGCAGCTCTGAACTTCCCTGAAATTGTATTTATGTTGCTGCAAATTTCTTACTCCGCTTTCAGATACTATGCAAAGCACATCCTGCTTTGTTTGATCCACTTGCAGAGTTGCAGGTGAAGGTAAAATAGTGAAACTTCAAACTGCAAAGGTTTTGTGATCCCGTCTTCTGAAAAACACTCAAAGAATACATCATACCTAAAAGGCAAAGGAACAGAGGAACCACTTTTTCTACAACAAGGATCTCAATCATATTCAGTTCAAAAAAGTAAACACACTAAAGAAAGCAGCTGTTAAAGTGCACTTAATATTCTTAAAGAATCCTTTGTTGCTGTGTTCTGTCTAGAATTAATTCAGTTAGGTCCTCTTTAAAAGTTTACTTGAAAATCTAAAAACCATTCCTAGATTGTACAATGTCACATGAAATTCTCCTTTTGCTTAAAATATGGCATTTTATTGTAAATTCTAGGAGTTTAAGAATTAAATGATTAATCAATGAATTGATTTATCCAACAGGATCCAACCAGATTGATCTGATTATTGAAGTGATTTGTCCAAGCAGATCGATCTAGTTGGATAAATCTGGTTGGTTGAACTGATTTGTCCAACCAGATGAAGTTGTCTAAGGCAAATTGTAAATGGAATCAACCTATACCTTAAAAAAAGTCATTTCAAACTGAAAAAAACCCTGAGTATAATTGTATGAACACCACATGCTAAAAGCGCATTCAAAAACCCACGTTCAGCATGTTCTTGAAGGCACCACAAATGCCCTGTGTGATTTTAGCTTTAAGCTTCAGGAAATGTTGGTTATTTTCTCTTGATTATTTTCATGCTTTGTTGGGTTTTGTGCTCATTTAATCCTTTTTAGTGGGTTGGTTTTCTGTTTTTCCACTGCCACTATCAGGTTTAAGCTTGTAATTGTCGTGGCTAGCTAGGCCAGGCAGACCCAGGTGCTGGAACCCGGAAGGAAGACAGGAGGTGAGTATATGCAAGTAAGATGTCATAGTTCTAAGGCAAGACAGACCCAGACGCTGGAACCCAGAATGATCACACATTTGAGTGGTTAGGTAAGTGGTTTTTAAGCTCAATGGAGATGACAAGATTGTTTTTGGCAGGCTGGCGATCCGAACTGGAGCGAGGCTCGTGACGTGGCTGGAGGTAATACGGCGGCTGATCGGCTCCAAGGTTCTCTGAGGCAGCAGGTAAGTAGCAGATGACATCCACACAGGTGACCTTCGTTTTGGGTGAATCCTGAGACAAGGAGGGATCAGGTTAGTTCGAGGTGAGGCAAGGCAAGAAATAACTAGGCAAGAACAGGTTTGACCAAGCGTAATCACCATAAGGGGTAACGAACTGGCGTCGGATGATGGAGCCGGGTCTCCTTAAGACAGTGGTTCCCAAAATTTTTCTGCAGGGCCCCCCTTACTGAAGATTAGAATATTTTTGAGCCCCCCCACACTGACACAAACATACAAATCCTTTGTTTCTAAACTCCACTGCGCCCCCCTGCAATACCCCCGCGCCCCCCAGTTTGGGAACCACTGCCTTAAGAGCACAGGCTTGATGAGGGTGAAGTGGTCACAGCTGGGGGAGTCAGGAGCAGAGTGGAGGGGGCGGGGCTGACAGAGGCACCATGACATAAGAGATTTATTTGCTCCGCTGATGTAGTTATTATGCTGTTGCAGGATGGCGGCGTGGCTGGAGAGTAGCCGTGAATCCGGAGCGAGACTTGAGGTTCAGCAACGGCTCGTGACGTGGCTGGAGGTTCGACAATGACTCGTGACGAGGCTTGAGGTTCGGCAATGGCTTGTGATGTGGTTTGAAGGTCGACGAAGCTCCGCGGAAAGGTAGGTAGCTTCGGAAGAGCTTCTGCTTGGGTAGTCCAGATTTGGGCGTCCACTCGTAGGCATGAGGGTCCTGGTGGCAGGATAAACGGACGTAAGGCAAAAGCAAGGGGTACATAGCATGAGACTGTGAGACGACCAGACTAGCACCATTAGGGGCAACAAACTGGTGATGAATCCTGGTCCTGGAGCTCCTTAAGAAGGTCTGGCAGGGTGATGAGTTGAGTGGACGCAGCTGGTATGAATCAGAAGCCAAGCAGAGAGGGGAGGGGGAGGAGAGCTGACAGAGGCACCATGACAGTAATCATTTACTTATTAAATATTTTAGTACAAAGTTTGAGTTAATGCTTTTATCACTTTTCTGTTCTTTGGTTGTGTCACCTTAAATTTGTTCTTTAATGGTTTAAGTTACTGTTGCAAATCTTTAAGTTTAAATGATTAGTTTTGACAAGCCTCTAACACCGCAAAAGCAAGAACTGAATTTGTGAACCTTGAAATTTCTGGCCATGATCAGTGTAAATCTTTCTGATTTAATGTGTTAGTCTCAAACAGAGGCCCGTATTCATATCCTCTGTGGATTCTTGAATGCTTGAAACCCTACAACATCCACAACACTTCATCGGGAATTCAATGGGCATGTGGAAAACAACCGTAGAAGACAGCTTCAGTATCTAGTGATATCTGCCAATAGGTTTTCCTGTCCTCACTGCTGTTCTGTATTGGTCTGAGGTTCCTAAGCCAGATCATCACCAAGACTAGTTATTATTGACTGTGCAAGGGAGCAATTGTTAACTGTTTGGTAGGAGTGAACGAGACATTAACTTACTGATCCACACCAGCAGGACTGGTGTTGGAATGTCATTCAAAGTGTGCCCAGATGGTAACAATGAGAGAGCAGATGATCAGAAAGAGGGGGTTGTAGTACCAGAAGGTAATATAGTAGATATGGAGGACAGTTTTGAGAACTTTGGAATTTCACAGGCAAAATGGAAACCATGAAGAAGCCACAAAAGAAGCAGAAACAGCCCAATACCTACATGGTGCAATCAATCATTAGAAATCAGATGAACAGCTCAAAGTCCAGACCAAAAGAGGAGATAAAGACTACTGACACCAAGACATAGAAGCTCCTTACGAGGCATGGGGTGTTTTACCCCAGATTCAGCACCTTGAGACCAAGGTTTATCAAACTCCAGGCCTCGAGGACCAGCTTCCAGCTGGTTTTTCAGAAATCCTACCTTATCTGCTGTTGATTATTTGGATCAGATGTGTTTAGCCAATAAGGAACTTCAATGGTAGGTTGGTTGGAAAACATGTTGGACATTGGCACTCAAGGCCTGGATTCTGACACCCCTGCTTTACACAAAGAGGAAGGAGGGAGGTGGAAGACTAGAACGTACCAGAGCCACTATCCAAGATGAAACAACAAAGATCCAGGAATCTATCAGGAAGACAGCTCCAGATGACAATGTTCTGAGTGATTACCTCAGGCAGTTGAAACCTGTGAAGGAATAAAGGGAAGAGCAGGAACCATCATGGAAGGCCAAACCCCAGCACAAGATGTACTACTGGCAAGTAGAGACAGAAAAGTCTGGGCTGAAAAGACTCTATGAGGCACTAACAATGGCAGCACAGGCACAGGCTCTAACTACAAGATCTACCACTCTTGGTAGGACTCCAGTTGCAGGCTGCGCAAAGACACCCCTGAGACAATCCAGCACAACTCTTTTAGCAGATGAATGGATCTAAACTGAGCTTGGGAACTATGTGCACCTTTGCTTCTCTTTGAAGAGAAGACATTTTGTGTTGTGTAGTTTTACCTTTTAGAACAAGGGGCTATTGAACGTTTTTTTTTCAAAACTGTAAAAATTATTTTTTTATTGTTTTTCTTTTACTTTTCTTCTGGTGCCTAAAGCATTTGAACAAAGTTGAGAGTTGGAGGTCGTGTTAATCGAAATGTAAATTGCAATTCTTTTACTTTTCCTGCACATGAATATCTGCCACAGATATCCTGTGTCACCTTGTGATCAGCATTTCCCTGAAAAAAGCATATCAATCAATCATACACAAGTATGTGATTGCCTTAGAGGTGGAGGCAGTAACCACATATTCTTTCCTGTGAAAATAAAACACCAGAGGCTGTACAAAAGTCACACTGATTGACATACAATCACTATGTGACTGTAATCTTTATTATACTGTATGTCAGGTTTGCAGAACTGAATTTATGTGTGTATTTCAAAGTAGAATGACTAACTAGGATTAGTGCCACTACTGTGGCAGGTCCATGTGGCTTAATGCTCTGCTCTCACACTCACTGCTCTCATTATCATTTCTCTCACAGAGGCCAAAGGAACAAACAAACTCTATGAGTATTTGACTCTGTAATGATATTCCTGTGTGTGAGTCGGAGCAATCATACATCAATGAAACTGACTAAAGTCGTCACAGACAGCACTCATTTCACAACATTTGTTAAGGTCTTCAGTCACTGAATATAATGTGTTCTAATGTAATGTGTTTAAGAAGCAGATTAGGAGAGGAGGTAAACTGTGGAAGTCACAATCATCATTAGTCTGTGATGTTTGGCACATGGTTGATGCTAAAAAGGTATGTGCCCCCAAAATCTCAACTTTGTCTTTCAAAATAAAATTCTTTTTTTTACAAATTAAAACGTATACTGATCAAAATGCTGAAAACAACAAAAATCAAAAGAAAAAACCCTGACCTATCTTTTTGTTTTTCTGCCTAATGCTATGTTTACACTGGCCTCAGCAACGTGTGTTCAACCAACCACTTCCAATAAAAAGTTTGTAATCTGTACACATGCTTCCGTGTTCAAAACCCTCATGTTTACCCCTCAGTACGCAAGTGTTTAAGTCAGTATTCTGGCTCTTCGTGCGAAACAACAAATTCCTGAAAGGACCATGAAAGTAAAACCAGTTGAACTTTGACCATTAGGGACTCAGTTGTGGTAGTGACTTATGAGTGACGTCCTTTTTAATTCACAGAAATGGCAGGCATTTGAAAAATTTCAGGAAGAAGAAATTAATAATTGCGGTTTGTACCTGGACAGAATTATATGACGCCAGGTCTTCCATATATCGAAACAGAACTGTGAAAGAAAAAGCCTGGAGCAAGATTCACAAGAGTTGTACCGCTTAGACATTTTGCACCACGCCTCTTCCAACTGCAGGTACATGCGCTAGTATTGCGCAGCAGCAGTTCAGTGTGAACACACTATGTTAATTGCCTTTTCAAGAACCCATGTTCAATCTGTTTTTGAATGAGTGGCAAGTGCCTGTTGTTAACATAACATTATGCTCCACATTTGGTCATTTTGCCTCACAATTTCCCAACACTCAAAGTGGCTGCCGTTAGGTTTGGTATCATGACATTTATGTCCAGATCACATACCCGGGTAAATGTTGGTATCGTTCACAAATGCTGAGTGGAGGAAAATATTCTGCCATTTTTCATCAGCAAATGCGAAGTGGTGGAAACAATGATGAAACTAAAGGTGCATATTTTAAAATTGTATGTGTTATTATTCAGATGGTGTTCACATGCCAAAATACTAATTAAAACTCAATATAGCCTGTATTATATACCCTGAACATGACATATATTCAGTGATGGTAATCAACTGTCAAAATGTTTGAAAGATGCTTTCATCGAAAAACATTTATAGATCTATCAAATTAGGTGCCAGGTTGTCGTCAGCTCAAGGCAAAACTGTAAAAAAAAAATGCAAATCATCCAAAACTAAAACTTAACTTTAGCTTCTGGAGAGGAAAGACGCTTCTTCATAATTTTTACTTTTGTTCTCTAAAGTTGCATAATTCTTAAACTTTACTTGGATTGGCTACTCACGCATAATAAAAGCTGACAAGCTCTGCTTGGAGATACATTTGAGCATTTATTATGTCCTGTCAAATTTTGCACAGTTTAACAGCTTTGTCTTGATGTACACGCAACCACCTTTTTAATGAGGTCCGTTGAGATTTATTTATGGGCCAATTTCCTCTTGTAAAATCCCTTAGTTTGCATCTTTATCAACAGTGGGACAATAAGCTTTTCAACAGGCAGCACTGCAATTCCAATACGAGGCAAAAAGTCTAAAACATTCACAAATTAGACATTTGAATGTCCAACTAAAGACTTTTTTTTTTTTTACCACAGACAGCATGTGTTTCTGAAACTACTTAAATTGATGTGAGAGAAGCAAACGTCATGTATTCATCCATTTATGTTCGGTCCCTGCTGAATCCCTTTCAGGGGCATGAGATTGCTAGAGCTACTGTTGGGTGAAGTTGGGTACACCCTGAACAGGTTGGCAGTCAAGGTCACACAACCATGCATACACACTCACATGCACACCTACTATTTAGAGATACCATTTACTTATGAAGCATATTCTTGGAATGTGGTAGGAAGCCGGAGTGCACAGAAAAAAATGTGTATGTATGTGTAGAACATGCAAACTCCTCACAGAAAGGACCCAGCCAGGATTTGAATCAAGGCCTTCTAGCTGTGAGTCGAGAGTGCTAAACTCTACACCACTGTGCATCCCCATGTATTCATCCCAACGATCGCTGGATCCCACCCAACGATTGTTGGGCGAAGGAGGTATAAACGCTGGACACACAAACATAGACAATCCCTCACACTCTCATTCACACTTAAAGGCAGTGTCACATAGCCATTACATGCATTTTGTGCATTTTCCACATGTATGAATTGTCAGTCTTTTGTGATACATGCATGGTATATGTAATGCTTCATGTGTTCGTCATTCGTTCATGTGTACAGATGTCTGTCGAGGGTTTCGGCCAACGGGTCTTTCAGTGAATTCAGTCTTGATGTGTTCAAAATCTTTGATCAGTTGAGAATTACACAGTTTATTCTTATTTTACGTAGTTTATAGGGAATTATTACGTAAATTCTTAATTGTGCGTGATTTCTGCTAGATGCCGACGCAAATTTGTGGCTTTCCACAACAGTTCCACATACGCCTAATGGACTTTTCACGCATGTACCACCAATGTATAACTTTTACATTGGGTATGTGGTCCACTTATGTTAAAATTACATAATTGACACACGAATCACTAATTAATTGCCTATAAACAGCACGATAATCACCCAGGTTTCAAGTTCAAAGGTGATTTATGTGTTCTTTGCGTGGTTTATTCGTACTTCTTTCGGGGTTTTAACATGGTTCATTCATGATATATCTATGAAAATTTCAAGGAAAGACCACAACTATTCTCAAGACCAAACTTAAGTTAATTAAAGGCAGGAATTTGATTGATTGGATGGAAAGTGAGCACTTTAGCTGTTAGCTCAGAATGAAGACCAGTTAAGTGACGCAAACCCAGCATACCTGAAGATGAGATCTTCCTTATTGAAACTGCACCAAAGATCCACGTAGTGGCTGTGTGTCATGGCCTTAAGGGACTATTTAGACATACCAATGAAACAGTCAAGCATGTTTTGGACTGTGGGAGGAATTCAGGTGTATTCATTCAGTAACCATGTGTATTTTTTAGGTCAAGGGGAGAACAATTGGAACAGAACATGGATTCTGCAGCATGGTCAGGTCAGCAGCTGAACAGAGGACCATGTTTATAACTTCATCAAAAAGTCATGGTAAAATAGTTGGAATTTAAAAACACAATTGAAGAAATTTAATTGAAACTCGACTAGCTAGGAAAAATGTTTGAATGGCTTTTTAAGAAACGTTTTGTTTCAAAGATGTGTCAAAAGTTTCCTTTGTTCCTTTCTGTTTGTACTCTTGAAAAAACCTAATACAAAATATAACAGGTAAAGAAGCTGTTCCTACAAAGACAGCAGTCCCTCCCCCATTATGTGCATATGTCTCCTGCAAAGCATTTATTTACCTGAAACCATCGCATGCAAAACTCATTACAGCACACAGTGGCAGCTGTATTCTGTATTCAAACTTTGTGAGAGTTCAACAACAACTACTGTGGAGAATTCCTCATCTCTCCCTGCTGCTTTCATCTATTTCTGTTCCATTTACTCTCTCTGAAAAACATGAAACCCACCATGACATGTTGACAAATCCTCCATGGCAACTCGCCTGTGGGTCAAAATCATCTGTTTCTCATCAGCAGCCATCCAATGAGATCCTCAGTGACTACGCCAAGGTCAAGCCTCCTGTCTCAGCTACATAAAATGTTGTGACCTTGATGGTAGCAACAAGTATTATACAGAGCCTCTCTCACACACGCAGAGGAAATGGTGTTTTGTTAACTTTCAATAGTGGGCTATTCTGACTCAGCAACCACTTTTTGCACCCTTCACCTCTCCATTGTCCTGCAACGGCTGTATTTATTTTGTTTAGCCAACACCTCCTAATTTAATGTGTTGATAAAACTTTACTAGTAATTGTGAGCAGGTATATAAAAACAATGGTGGCACTGGAAATTATGTACAGATGTATGATGAAGTCATGACAGCACAGGAAGAAAAGCCACAAATAAATATGAAGATGGAGTATTTGATGCAACATGGGTCTCCAATGGACTGGTGACCTGTACAGGGTGTACCTGCCATCACTCAGCTGGGATAGGCTCCAACAACCCCCTGACTCTAAAAGGGATTAAGAGGTTTTTGACAAGTGAATAACAGTAAAATGAGTAAAAAGGGTCAAATAGGTTGAAAAGAACAAGGATGCAACTTGACTGTGAATGAACTATTCAACCAGAAATGTTTGGCTTGGTACCCAACCTCTGAGTTTGGAAAGATAATACTTTATCTCCCCTCTTAACAATAATCCTCTCTCCTCCAAATTTTAACACAATGCTATTCCAGCCACAAGACACAAGAAAAAGAAAACACAACTGGGGCTGTGCATAAGGACAGTATTCACTGACATTCAATATCCTGGCATTTTTTAGTGAATGGTGATCTAAAAAGAATGAAAATTTATAAATCCTATTTTTAACATAGTTAACTTAAACCAAAGGAGGAAATGAAAATATAACAAACCTAGGGAAGCTGAGTAGATCACTTGCCCAAGTTAGGGAGGGGTAACATTGCAGGTACTGTGACATCCATAGCAAGCTTTTACAATACCTTTTGTTAAGTGACTGCTAGGTTAGATCCAGCAGCCAAAGACAGGCCCCAATAGGAAGCTGAAAGTAGAGTAAATAAAAAGACATTTCGGCAAAAAATTTTCTACTTTAAAAAGTGAGGACTTCAAGTTAGAAAATTAGACATTTTGGAGTTTTTTTTTTTTTTGCCTAGATTCCAAATGTTTTAGAAAAAAGCTTGAAATTATGTTTAAACGGCCAATACTTGAGTAGTTATTTCACTCATTACTTAATACTCTTACTCAAGCAACTATTAGGATCACAACTTTTTATTTCTACTTGAGTAATAAGATTTCTAAGTTACAAACTTACACTTGGCTGCAATTGTTTGTTCCTCTACTTTCCTCAATTAACGATGAACCGAGGTTCATTGAATGGAAGATACACTCAATTACTTCTCATTAAAGTACCTTATTAAAATTAAAGTAGACATCGGGAGTAAGAGAATTTATGTATAAATAAACATAAATTTATTATTTGACCTGGTTGTTTATTACTTTAACAGTCCTCTGTCTGGTCTTCCCAACAAGCAGGACCAGTAGACATGTTTAGCTCTTTTGGACAACTGAGCACATCACCCCATTTCTTAAATATTTACACTGGCTACCAGTCCACTTCAGAACAAGAGTGTACAAATCACTCAATAAAACGTGGTGTGAGTACTTTAGGGTCTGTTTGTAGTATTCAGTGTAAATCGGAACGCTTGCTCATGCAGCCATAAGTAAAAAAAATTAAAAAGTGCATAAAAATATTACACACATATACTTAGTTTAAATATATGTTGATGTTTAACTCTTAGCACCTTTGAAGTTTGAATGAAACTCATGCTGTTCTATCATCATTGTTAACAGCACTCTGCAGTTCTAGTTCTAGCTGCTAAACATGCTTCTTGTGTATCTTTTATCTTCATCTGGTAATTTATTAGATTTTATTTTGCTTTTTATGCAACATCAATTATATTTTAGTTCCATTTTCTCTGCTTTGATGTTCTAATATCTTGCCTATGCAAAAGATTTATAGTATAAATATTATATCAAGGAACAATTTGGATGTATTAAGGAGGAACAGAAAGTTTTAGAGCCTGTTTTTTGTTTTTGGAGGCGTACTTTTACTATGAACTATTCAGTATATGAGAACTGATGGTGTGTCAAGCAGGCATGAGAAAAATGGTCAATTTGTTCACTGTCACTTACAGCCAACGAGAGTTGCTTGACCTGAATAATGGCTGTGAAGAACTTTAAGCTTTCTCAGCCTGTATGAAAAAATTATGCTAGTTTAATTTTTGTCTTTTCACATTTGCACACCTCCACATATGCAAATGAGCCACCAGCACTCTAAAACAGCTTATTCATAAAGGGGTAACAAACCTGCTCCAGTTCCTTTGACTGAGGCTTATGGTTCCTTATGGCAGTTTGTTTATTCTTTTCTTTTTTTTTTTTAACTCATATAGCCTGAAACTCACATTAGTATGAATACAAATTCACTTACTAGTAGACGATGCTTTGGAGTTGTTCTTCAACTGAATCCCCCATAACTACACCTGCCTTTTCAGACAAACGCTTAACTTCTGCCGCTAAATATCAACAGCTAAAGTCAGTCTTTTAGCATTTCATCACATGCTTCTCTGTTTTTTTCTTTTGAATCTCCTGAGACAATTCTCTGAATGGAGACTCTTTAGCAAGTGCTAACATTTGTCTATATATGTGATTTCCTGCAGAGCATATTTAAATAGGTAAAACAGTAGGCTTGCAGGAAACCTAGAAAACCTATTCTCAGGAAAAGTGTTTGTTGGTGTTTTCCACATGTTCTTGTTGCATTTTTCTGATGAAGGAGGACTAATAAAAAGAAAATTAAGCTTAAAATTGCATTTCTGAGTATTTTTATAATCAAATTGTAATAATTCAGAAGCCGATGAAAGAATGCAATTTGAGCTTTTTTGGTACTTAAAAAATATGATAAGCGGGCCAAATACTCCCTGCTCGATTCTTATACATCCATGTCCTAGATAACGTTATAGTTATAGTTATAGTTATAGTTATAGTTATAGTTATAGTTATAGTTATAGTTATAGTTATAGTTATAGTTATAGTTATAGTTATAGTTATGGTTATAGTTATAGTTAGTGGAGATCCACTTCAGGTATGTTAAACAGACTTTACTGACAGAAATTTTGTGTGAGCATACTTTGTGTGAACAGTACATGCTTTGTTTCTTGTTTCTTCTTTAAATTGACAACAGAAACGCATGAATATAATAAGAGTCTTACTTCAGGGCTTTAAGCAACAAATTCTATGAATACACAAGAGATCCACATATCATTTATTCTGAGTTTTTCTTTTTTGTAACTTTTTATTAAAAGGAATACACATATTAAAAAAATAAAACTAAGCATATGAGCAAGCAGCAATGATGACAAAATGTGTTGACAAGCATAGTGGTTTAATTGTAAAAATTCTCATTTTATAAAACAAGCTTGTTAATAGTCTCTTAACTTTAAACTGTGGCGGAAAATTAGGGAAAATAGTGAAACAGGGCATAGAAACAGCAGTCCCTTCTCCTCTTAAGAGTGTTTTTTTTTTTTACTAAAAGGAAATACTCCCCTTATTCTGCTTTAGAGGTACCCCTGCTTCTCCTTGTTGTTTAGCTGTGGGAAAAGACCGCTCCATAACACCTACTGAATGGATGCCCTTTGGCCTTGCATCTCCCTAAGTGGACCTACCAGCAAACGGGTGTCTACTTTTTTCATTCTGTCACAAACAGGCACACACGCTTTCAAAGACAAGCATTAAAGCTTTTGTCAGCTTGCCTTACCAAAATTCTGTGCTCATGCCGCAAGAGATGAAGAGCAAAGAGAAAATAATAAAATCTCCAGTGTCTGTATCTCAACAATATGTTGTGGAGATTTCAAACTGCATTAGAAACATGTACCGGTATTAGTCTACAGAGGTATATGCTGCCTGATAATTGTGTGAAATGCATATCCTTGTTTGTTTTCCCTTTCACCGCGCAATCAGACTCACATCCACACTGCCATTCATTTCTGAATGCATTAATCAAAGGCAAAGAGACTTTTTTAAGATGAATCATATGCCAGCATGATGGAAATTCCCTATCTGGAAGAGGCCAAACACCTTTAAAAGGGTCTATTCTCAAGCCTTTCAGAGTAAAGTATATCCATATATATGATGATATATTAAGTTTGACACACTAAAGAACGATTTTTTAAAGGAAATATGAGTTACTTTTAGCCAGTTAATTTTGCTACCCAGAAGTAAGTCTCGATTTCTGAGGCACCGCCTTTCGCTCCTTGTGGGTGCCGCCCATTTCATGACATCATCTGCAGTGTGTCTGCGTTTTATTTTTGCAAAGATGGATGTGCATATTGTGTATATTTAAAAAAAAGTGATTGTTGGGTTTTTCTATACTTTTCTTGTATTTGTTTTTTAATTTTTCTTTTTGATTAAAAACAGTTCTGTTTTAGTATGTTAGTTTGGTAATGTGAATTTAGAGGCCCTGTCAGGTTTGTCCTTATATGTGCTTGTGGTTGGAAGTGATGTTATCACTGCTTCTATTACTGTTATTTTCTCTTTAAAATAATAATAAAAGTTTTTTAAAAAAAAAAAAGGAAACTTTAATGTGCATAAAATTTCAGATCAGCTGCCAGAGCAGAAGTAAGGGGATGGGGCGCATAGCAGTACCTTCAATTTCAGATATTTTCCTGTCTTGAAGTCCATATTCAAGTTTAGGTTTGAAATTTAGAAATTCTTTAATTTCAGAAATACCTTTTCTATGTTTTAAAGTTTAAAGAATTTTGTTTTCCATCCACCTGTCCTGCATTTACCCTGAACTTTGGTCCTTGTTTAAATGGTGTTAAAAATAAAAATAAAAAGTTTAAAACAGTCAATGTTGCCAAGACATTTTGTGAACTATTTGGCTTACATGTACCATCCCATCCATTTTGTGTAGTGCATGTGCTTTCAAGTCCAGGGAAATTAATAATTACTGTGGTTCATAAATATTGCAGGTTCTTGCATGATGCATTGTGAGAACTAACAATGATCCCCAAAATCACATGGTCCCAAAACTCATAAATCATACATAATGTTCTGGCTGCCATGTTTGGTTGGTTTTGCATAGAAATGAGGATTTTAGCGGCAGTGTACTACTCTGCTGCCAAATCCAATCCTGAGCCTGGAACAACCACATCCACCTACAGTTTTACATCATTGTAGAAGGTGGATTTCATCCAAACTTCACTTACATTTATAAACCAGAGTTAGCATTTGATCAAACTTTATTTCACATGTGTTGATTGAAGTAGTTTCAGTTTATTTCTTTATAGTTTTGCATTCGGAGAAAATTACTCAGGATACCAGGACTGGCCTATAAAAAGAAAAAAAAATGTTAAGATAAGAAAGGATTGACAAGAACAAGCTATTGAACATCAAAACTGATTGTAAATTGATGGTAAAGAAAAAAATAAATGTAAAGTGCTAAAGGGGAAAAACCAAATCAGGGTGTTATAATCCTGGGCCATGTTAGTGTGTCCTGAAGTGTAAACAGAGAACAAAAATGCGAAAGAAATGGATGGAAACAGAAGATGTGTAACCAGGAGATTTTCTTTCATTGGTCGGTGAAAAGACCAATTCAGAAAAATGTTTACTTCTAACAAATAAATAAAGTCAGGGACCAATAGGGGTGTTATTTTAACTATAGGTATCCACTTTATGCAGAGGTGGTTGGGACTCCTACCAGGGCTATTTTGTATTCTGGCACATTTCTCTGAATCACACATTTACAAAGAGCATCAGCAGCACCTCAGTGCTAAAGTGATCAAGAACTCTGACTTTTTCAGTGACAAATACATAAATAAAATCTGCTGGTGAGAATTCAACTATTGAAAGAACCAAGTCACATTTAGGTGTTGTGTTAAGATTCAGGTCCCAGTTTAACTTGCAACAAATATAAGTAGGTGAAGCTCAATAATCAAAAGGATTTAAAGAGTGGTTTAATGTGTGAAAATATGCATGCATAAAAGCATGGCATATTTAAATGTTCATTTTTTTAGCTCGGTTAACAAAGCCATTTAATAAGCTTCAACTATAAAATGATTAGTGAAACTATTGGACTCCCAAGAGGGGGAGTAAATATCATTTTAGGATAATGGGCACCGACATTTACTTGTTCATTGACATATTAAAGTCTGATGGCTCAACGACTATACACACATGATATTATCAACAGCACAGGAAAAGCACAATTTTCCTGAATATGATGAAGCCGCATTCATTAAAATGTCAGGGAAATGACAGTGTTTTTTATCTAGAAAGTAAAAGACAAATTTCCTGTCATGCTAAACAAAGAAACTAAAAAGATAGAAGAAATAGAGAGTTCTATTAACACAAACAAATGCAACACAAGATGATTTTTACAAGTAAGACCCAGGTTTATTGGATCCAGTAACTGTTGGTGGTTGCACACACAAAAAAAAGGTTCACATCTGCAGTCATGCTAAAAGAAAGAATTTTCAATACAACCAGTGAAGACACTATGGCAAATAAATGCAATGCAAGGCTTCAGTTTCTCATGTGTTCACAGTTTAATATAAGTTACTAAATCTAAAGTGGAGAAATGAATCTCACAAACTCTCATTTTTCCAATTTGTCTCTACAATATCCAACCTAAAATGCCATAAAAATTGTAAGTTTGATTAAATATAAACACATCTGCTCGCTCTGTTCTCCCTTTATGAAATACTAGCATGTGTAGTCAAGGGTGTATATTTACACATGATTTATGAACATGGCACCAGGTGTTACAACTGTTTACTGAATATGAGAGAAAAAATTCAGAAATATATGCTCACATAAGCTAAATTAAAAATACAGCACTGAAAATATATTGTATCATTAGGAACTGTAAGTCAGCAGGAGGCAGTTCTTGTTACTGCTGAGCTGGCTGGGAAGAGAAAAAAATAACTTTACTATCTCCTATTTAGACCTCCTCCACCACTCAGTGTCTTTTGTTTGTGAATTTTTTATCAATGAAGTTGCAGCTGAAATGTCAAAGCGGTGCAAATCTCGCAATTTGAACACGAAATGGAAAGGATGTGGATCATTGCTAGCATCCAGTGGATATGGATTACCATCAAGTCAGAAGAATGGCCTTGGTTTATCTTTATTTGAAAAACTAATGGAGACATTGTCAGGCACAATGTCTGGGTTCACCAAATAAACGAAATCCACGGCTGCCAAACCAGAGTCTCTGAAAGTTTGACCTGGTTTAATAGCTACATGTTTTTGTACCTAGAACCCGAAAACAGTTGCAAAAACTTAAATAGCTATGTGTGAATGCGAGAGTTTTGACTGTGGGAGACTGAAACACACCTTACTGGAACCAGGTTAGTTGTTTTGACCCTAAAACTAGTTTAGCTCTTCGTGATGTAGATTTACCAATGTAATGGGACTATTCCTCTGAGATGTCCAGACTGACACAATAGCTTGATGGTGAAGAAGTTCATTTGAGAGGATTTAGGCTCTGCAGTATAAAACATAATCTTGCTGGAAGCTCCCATAAAACATGGCTGCAATTAAGGTCAGAATGGGATGACAGCAATTGCCAACAATACTGAGCAGACTTCTTTTCTAACTAGTCTCTGCAAACATTTATAAGATTTTCAGAGGATCAGCAGCATCTGAAAAATTCTATTTATGTCAGATAAATTACAGTTATTCAACATTCTGCTGCTTTGCTTCAAGATATAACTAATGTAAGGTGTGTATACATCCACGCCATGAATTGTATTAGGGGTTGGGGTTATAATTTTGCTGTTTAAATTAAAGTTTGCACAAAAGTCTATTGTGCAAACATTTTAAGCTTGTTGGACAAGATTACAGAAGAAACAATATCCAGAGCCACTGGCAGACTTCAGCAATATCTCAACTTTTCTAAAAATATCTTTTATTGATCTTTGAGCACAACAACACAGTAGAGGTGCACCAGCAAACAGTCCTCGGTGGGCTGGAAGCATGTTGTTCTCCAGTATCAGGCCTCAACCAACAGCTGCTGCTGTAATGATTGCTTCATTTGGTCTTCACCCTGCATGAAATCTCTCTTTTCAGTGCATCTGCAAGAAAAGTAAATCTCACACCATATACATTTGTTAAGGTTGCTGCTCACTAAAATTGATGTTAGAGATTAGTCTTAAAGTCCATAACTTTTGTTTTTTTTAAATGCATTTTATGATTTCACCATCTGATATTTATCTTTGAAGACATGTCTACAATGTTGTTTAGCTTTCAGCACCTTTCTTTCTTAAATTTTACTTTAGCTCCTCTTGGCTTTTGATTTCAGTTGACTTGTGAATTTGGTGCACTTTGAGTTATCTGGTTTCTAAAAAATGTTTCAAAAAAGAAGTTTAAAACTATTTTAACCTCTCATAAAGTATGTTTTCCCACCTTAGGCATGGAATCCCTAAAATGATTAGAAAATGAATTTGTTTTTAATTCAACGGCTTAGCGGGACAGTCTGTATGATTATAACTTATAAAACTTATTGTAACAAATACTTCCAGTTGGTAATAACTTATCTCTTATGCAATTCAACTTATTGCAAGTACATTTTATTTGATTTTAAATGATTTTGTTTCTAGGTTAAACCTTAAGGCATGTAACAGTGTTTTTTTGTAACAGTACTGAAATTAATGTGGTTGAGGCAGAAGTTAAATGTAGCCAAATGTCTATATTAGTTAGAATATAGAGCATCATATGGCATGAAGAAAACAAGAAATCTATTTATTTTTTCCAAGGCAATTGTTTTATTTCCTTAAACCACAGTAAATAAAATGTTTGCATGTACTAGAGTGGAAAAGTTTAACTTGATGGTGTCACTCTGACGATGCAAACAGTAAAATATAGCAAACATGGTATACAAACGCTTAACTCTCTTTATTCTGTGAGTGGGAAAAATATTTAGTGTTGCCAGTTCCTAGGTGCTTAAGACGTTGGATTAAACCATTATTAATAAAAAGGGGATGATTGAGTAGCTGTTATGGGGTTAAACAATGAGAGATGTGATAAAATTGTGCTATTTTATAAAAGATTCATATACTGGTATTACTTTTATTTAGGCTAAAGCCGAATTACATCTTTTTGCATTGGCAAAAATTTTGTTCATTTATTTGTTTTATATTTAATGAAAAATGTCAGTGGGGACATGTTCATATGGCTGACCTCTATGCCTCAGCAACCTATTTAATTTTCTAGATAAAAATACATTTTTATGTGCACTAATGCAGAGATAAACTGATTTTTCCATTTCTTGTTTTAAAATTCATTCTGTGTTTTAATTTAATAGGAATAGTTTTGAAGTAAACCTGTGGGACACAAAGTGCACAGATTTCAGAAAATCACCAGTTGGCATTGAGACCACCTTTTATTAAAATCTCTTTCAAAAACGTGTATAAATTACCTTGTTTTGGTTAAACAGAGAAGTTGTTTTTAATCTCAGAACATGAGGATAAAATTATTGGTTTAGCTCTGTTTAGATATTGTCATACAAAATTAACCGATGCTATTTAGGTAAACACTGGGAACCATGTTAGCTCTAATGTATGCAGAACATCAACATCATGCTGAGAATTCTGAATCTGCCCTTTGTCTTTTTAGCTGTTTTTTTAGCACTAACTTGTCATTTCAAGCTTCCATCTTGACGATGCTGGCAATATTCATTTTCCTTCATTTTGTCATCTGTTGGCACGTTTGTAAACCAACGTGTTACATTACATTGTTGTATTTTTGTGTAGCCAGTCTGTATGGTACGCTTCATTAAATTATCTGAAATAACCTGCGCTGCCGAAAAAAGAAAATGTTGGTTGTAGCAGAAATATGTCAAAATCTGTAGACCAGCCCTGTTTGGTGTAAATGTAAAATGTTAATACTCCATAGGCAGAAAGTGGGGTGATGCTGTGGTGGAAAGGCGGCATCAGAGGTGAACCTTTAAGCACCATTGTGCTGAATCAGGTCTCCCAGAAGCTGCCAGTGCAGAAGTAAGGGGAAGGGGCGCAGAACAGTACCTTCTAGGTCTAGGACACGTGTCAAACTCAAGGCCCGGGGGCCAAATGTGTCCCACCATGTCATTTTATGTGGATCGTGAGAGCATAAAAGTTTTTAATTTCTTAAAATAAAAATTTTCTTTAGTTGATTACACATTATTTATGTGTAGTTGCTGTAATTATTCAATGTTTGTAGGTCTTATGTGTGTATGCAGACAAAATGTTACACGTGTAATACATGTTCTGTCTAGCTCAGTTTTATGTTATTTTTCTTTATGCACTTGTACAATTTGATCCTTTATTAATGGAGTTATGTGGGTTTAATAAGCGGACAAAATTTAAAAAGATTTATGTTAGAGTAACAAGCAACATATGTTTTCTATGCAACGGTAAATGTCACTTTCAAAAGTTAGAATAAATAAATAATGAGTTATTTAACATTAAGAAGTAGATACATTTATTTTACATTACATTTGGTTACATGTATGAGTTATATCTTGCCCTTTGAGGACAGCCACTATGCTGATGTGGCCCTCGGTGAAAATGAGTTTGACACCTCTGCTCTAGGATGTTGACAATTTTTTATTCAAGACATTGTGAATTTGAAATCTGATATAGTTTCAAACTTTCAAGTCAGCAGCAGTGATATAACAAAATTTACAAACTTTCAGAAGCCCCCCTGACAATCTCCGCCACAGAAGTACTCACTTGTACAGTTTTGTTGTTGCCTGGATTTGGTCAGTTTCCTTCCATGTGAGCGGAAGTGAGTCACAGTTTTATTTTTATCACTTTGAAGGAGGAACCCCCACTGACTCCCTCAGGCTGGACTCTTCAGGAAGCATCACAGAGAAAGATGTCAGAGGGAGTGAGAGGGAAAGGGCTCCTCCCTGTGGCGAGCATCCAATTGTCCATCTCAAGGAGACGGTGAAAGACTTCTCCATAGCAACAGTCCAACATAGCAACAGTATGTAGTTCTGGGGGTTTCAGGGAGAGCCTTGTGTCTCATCACCCCAAAAAAGAGGACATTTTGAGGAAATGTGATCTTAAAGAAACTCAGAATATTTGTTACTTTTGCTTTGCAAAACTGAAAAGATTTGATGTGAAATCCTCTAAACCTAAAATTAGGCAAACGTGGTGGTGAATTCTAATTCATACCAGGCTGAGGAATGAAACCTGAAAAGGAACAAGTGAGAAATCTACTCAGAACAGAACTAGCTTGCACAGAACGTTCAAAGACTTAAGCTCCACATTTGAATAACACCTCTCACCCCCACCCCCCACCCCTTCTGATAGAAATTCCTCAACCAAGAATTTGTCACTCCGTATTTGAACTTTTTCCTCATCGTTTTCATACCCCGTTTGTTGAATCATTCAAGAAGCTGAGCCTAAAATGTGACCAGACAGGACAGAACCTTCCCTCATTTCGAGCTTGTCACAGCCAGCTGAAGTTCAATTTCACTCACTGTGCTGCAGCACTTTGATCTGTCGCTGCAGCTGAATTAGGATGTCACCAATGACTGTCTATCATTTCTACACTACTCTTCCAGGAGGAGCTGAACTGAACATGTTCGGATTGTGAGGACTGCCAGAGGAATCTGGAGAAGGGTGATATGAGACAACAGTGAAAAATCAAGAACTATACTATCAGTTCAGATCTGCTGACACCAGAGATGAGAATGTGTTCAACCTGTGGTGTTAACACTGGACAAGCAGGGAGGGGCTTTTTCTTATTTTTATTTTTATACTGTTTACTAGTACATGTCTGCCACCTACAATTGGAAGAGGCTTGGTGCAAAATGGCGAAGCGGTACGTATCTTGCTCCAGGTTATTTCTTTCACAGCTCCATTCAGGTGTATGAAAAACTTGGGGTCATTTATTTCCGTGAATTAAAAAGGACCCCATCTATATGTCACTACCAAATCAGTTTTGTACGTAGAGCCCAACATCGGTCATAGAGACTTGCAACGCTTCAGTGGGATGCGAGAGGCTTGAAGGTGGAAGAGCGAGACACGCATAAATGTGCATATTTTTATGGTTAAAGAACCACGCAGGTGAAAATTGTGTCTTTGGTGTTTTTACATGTTTTTGTGGCATTTTTCATATGATGGGCATATAAATGAAGAAAATTAAGATTAAGAATCCAGTTTAAAAAAGCTTGTAGTTGCATAAACTACAATCTGCAGGTCCCATGCTTCCTGCTTTGCTTTCATCCACTTGAAGATGACTGGATCCACACATACTTCTTTGCTTCCTCTTCCGAATTGGTTTCTAGCTGACCATTGTGTGGCTGAATACCTCCAATATGGCTCGCCCTTTTTATTGCAATGTAATATTAAGCTTGGGATCTGAGGGTCTGTAAGCTAGCAGGAGACAGTGTAAGCAAAGACAAAATGGAAAGTGGGGGCGGGTTTACTCTACGACAACAGTCCCACCCACAACTCAAAGGCAAATTTCCGATAAACTCCTGCAGAAAATGTGTCCAAAAAACAACCCGGGTTTATTGATTTTGCCTGCTCTGGTGTCATTATAAAAATAGATCAAAATATGTTTGGAGTGGGACTTTAACGGTTAGAGGACAAAAACAAAATACTTTTTATATTCAGACAAGACATTTAAGACACAACAGTATTCCCACAATGAGAAAATAACTAATGTTCACAATTAATTTGTTTAAGACACTTAAAGAGTTTCTGTTTGTGTCAAACCTGAACAGAGAAAGAGCTTTTTTTTGTCTCCCTGTATTTGCAATGGTGTGTTTTCTGCGCAAAGCGGCGCTTGTGGGAAGTGATACAATGTGAGCTTGTGGATAACCCCTCAGGGTGAGATCTGTCAGCTCCCACTGCTGACTTCACAAAGGGATGAAAGAGTGCTCGTCTGCATGTGTGATGCAGATAGTGACAAGGAGAAGAAAGTGGCCGAGGGGAAACGAGTGGGAAAAATGAAAAGGCAAAGCTTTTCCACACAAATCAGAAATGCACTCACTTTGGTATAACTCATTGTTGTGAGCACAGATACAAAAGCATCTGTTGAACATTGTAAAAGGCAAACACAGGCCTGATAGCTTTCACTAAACATCCCAAAGCAGAGGAAAATCTGAAGCAGGAATTTACAGAGGATAAATCAAGTGTGTTTAGGCATGCTAGCATAAAAAACATGCAGAATGGGGGGAAATGGGAGCCATGGCTAAAATAC
The DNA here is from genome assembly GCA_023969325.1 of Oryzias curvinotus. Taxonomy (NCBI): domain Eukaryota; kingdom Metazoa; phylum Chordata; class Actinopteri; order Beloniformes; family Adrianichthyidae; genus Oryzias; species Oryzias curvinotus. The sequence continues at coordinate 35,094,203 of CM043706.1, forward strand.
AAAGCAGTTTAATAATTTAGTTAATTGATTAGTTAGGGGTTGTTCCAACACGGACACTCTGGTGGGCTACTAGCTAAGAGATGTCACACCTGTATTTGGCTTGGTTTGGATTCACATTACAATTTTTATAGTCACCTGTTGGATTGGACGCCATTACACAGGTACACCTGTTGGTTGAGGAGAAATTAGCCATTAGATAAGACTAAAACTTAGATGATACAAAGTGCCATCGATCATAAAATGATAAGCACCTATACCTTTTTGCAATTCTTAATCTGTCCAGAAGACCATAAAAACAGCTGTTTTTGTTTAATGGTTCTTCAGATTCATGTCTTTGCCCGGCACTCATCACTTTCTCCACCTGCTTCTCTTCCATTCTTTAACTTGGAGGATAGTTGGTTCAATTCCAAATAAACTGGGTTCCGTGTTTCCAGGTGGGACTAGAGTTTGCTTGCTTGGTCTACACCAGCTTCCCCTCGCCAATCTAATTTGACCCTCCCAGAAAGCCAATTTATGCACCGAACAGCATCATTAGAGGAATGGTTTCATCGTTTTCAAATGAGCTGGTCTCTAAGATAAGTGTTTTAAGCTTAGGGACACTTTTTTCTTGTTAAAAATCATAGCCGCAAATGTCCACAAAACAAAATGAAACTCTGTAGTTTGAATTAACCACATACAGTCATTTTTATCAAAGAATATTATAATAACAATATTTTGATGATCTGATGTATTTCCAACACCGCAGTGTGAAATATGGCCCTGTTTGGATGAACACTGATAGCCTAGTAATGGCAAATGTTTTTAGACAATCAGGTGAAATTTAATTAATTCCCATGACACACATGACGATTTCCCACGGTACATTTGTGTATGACGGCACTCTAGTTGAAAAACATTGATCTACATGATATCCAAACAGAACATGGACTGGCAGACCTTGAATAACCTTTTTGCTGCCTCCCTCCTCAACTGTTCTAGTTCTCAATGTATGATGAATAAACCTCCTCCTGGAACCAATTGAAACACATTTCTTTTTACACTTTCCAACCATAAATGAATTCTATGTTGTGAAAAATGTCTCTAGTTTTGACGAAGGTTGCAGGTACAAACACTGCCTGCAAGCCTTCCGTTTAGCCTGACCCTTGTGAGGTGGTTCAGACCCTGAAGGGACTTTGATGGGTTTGTAGCACAAACCATTTGTCAACTGCGCTTTCAAAAGACAGCTTCCATTAGATGGGCGATAGAGCGCGTATGAAGGACACTGGGAGTATCAACAGTGAGCCGAACAAAGAATTGCTAATCATTTCTTAAGTGTTCCTAAAGACTTACAGGCTTATTGACATTCCTGTGAGGAGTTTGACACCCAAAAAGGAGCCATTATTAAATTATCTTATTAAAGTTGTACTTTCTTTTTCATTTAAACAGGGTGAGGTTGAATTTTCACTCATAATTGTAAGTTTGGAAAGCCCTTACCCATTAACCACTCAGATAACCACTGCCAAACTTTAATTACCGGTAGTTCGTATGCATTAACTGGCACTGTTACAGAAAGGCCGAGTGATTCAAATGTCAAACCTTGTAAAACAATCAACATCCTGACTCCCCTGTGCAGCTTCATTTAAAATAATTGATGGCATTAAAGCTCAGGATGGCCAATGATCTGAAGAAGCCCCTAATGAGAAGAGGACAGCCTTCAAGGCGACTAGAGTTCCTGGAAAACTGCGTGGAGAAATCAAAAGGAAGTCAGAAAAAAAATAATAGTATGGCATTTCTTGATGTAAAAATTTCTTGCAAAAATAAAACTAAATTCAATGAAGGCAAATATGGGACCTGGTAAGATTAAAGGATGGAAGAAGTTTGCATAATTTAGTACAGCGATGTAAATACGATGTTTAAAAAAAAACAAGTCAAGAGATGAATAGAATTAAATATCAACAGATGATCAAATAAAAAGACAGAAAGATTCAAAAGATAAGGAAATGATGTTTGAACATGCAGGGAAGTGATCCTTAATGAATTGCTTTAAATGGAGCAGACTTTAGCTTTTATAGTGACTTTAAAAGCCCTCAGCAGAAACATATGGACTCGCTCAAAGACACAGCTTTTGTGGGGCTAGACTTGGTAAAAGTCCTTTAAAACTGAAAAATAATAATTAAAAAAAAAAAAAACAGAGTGTCATAAAAATGCATTTATAGGTTTTAGCACCTGCCAAAAACGTTTGATGAAAAGCTGATCATTTATTGTTTCAAAGTATTAATGTAAGACTTTTTTCTTTAAAGCAAGAATGCTGTAAAAATGTTTATATTTGAAAATATACAGTACATTACTGCCTATTTGTGAACATCAGGAAGTCATATAATATGTCATAAAACACATGTGATCACGTTAAAGACAGTATTTCATATAATATCAGTCACAATGAGTCTCTTGATACAACTATGGTTATAAATCCAATCATTCTCTGGGAACAAACGTTTCTTCTTTTAAATCCAAGGACAATAAAGCAGACATCCTTACATTATTCTAAAATAAAAAACAAAAACAAAATCAATTCTACAAACATGGAAGCAGCTTTTTCTATTTTGTCCTTCTGCCTGATTGATTCAGTCAAGACCTTTGAAAGTCAAGGATTGCTTTTTTTATTAAGGCAAGTATTTTGTTGATTTTTTTTATCTGTTTGAGTCGTGTTTTGTCCAACTCATGTTAGATTGTCTACTTTATATTAGCTTTCCTTTGATTGATTTATTATATCTTCTGTTTCATATTTTCAATGCTTTTTGAACTATCTATTTCTACTCTACTGCTTTGTGTTTTTTAAACCAGTGAAAAATGCTGTAAAAAATAAAGTTTACTAACCTGTTTTCCAAAGAAACCTGAAGGAACTGCAATTCCTATTTTTTTTACTCCAGTCTAATTTATTTTTAAGGCTGATCTCAAATGACTTCAGCTCTTTTCCAGAAAGATGGGCACACAAAGAAAAGAACAGTGAATGAAATTTTGACAGGCTCCTGTTTGTAAGGGACAATATTTTTATCTAGATTTCTTCAAAATTCGAAATATTGTGTACATGTTTGAATTGACGAGGACCAGAGGGCGGGAACACATTACACCAGTTTTAAAATCGTTGCATTGGCTCCCTGCGTTTTAGGATAAAAATTATTTTAATGGTTTATAAATGTTTGTAATGTTTATAAATGGTCTTGGGCCTTCTTATTTAAATGATATTCTTTTATAGTATGAGCCCTTGCGGACCCTGAGGTCCTCCGGCGCTGGCCTCTTAGTTATTTCTAAGGTGAGGACCAAAACTTATGGTGAGGCTTTGTTCTGCCATACGGTCCTCGCCTATGGAACAGCCAGCCGGAGAGCCTCAGGGCCGCAGAGACTGTAGAGGTTTTTAAGAAGAGGCTCAAGACCCACCTTTTTAATTTAGCTTTTAATTGATTTTGACCGCTAATTTATTCTATTAGTTTTAGTATATGCTATTTCATGTATTTAACTTCATTTTATGCATCTTATTCTCAATTTCATGTTTTTATATACATCTTATGTATTTAATTTTAGTACCGTATCATGATTTTAGCCCCAGTGTTTCTTGTGGGGATCTTTTCTTTCAGGGCTAGCCGGCTTGGTCAGTGGATGTTGCTGCAGTTGTCGCCCTTGCTGGGGCAGCTGGAGTCTAACTTTGCAGCTTTACGGCTGTGAAGTGGACCCCGTTGTTGTCCCAGTCTGGGTGGGCGCTGTGGCAATGCTCCCATGGCCAAGCTGGCTCCTCGAATGAAGAGATTCCCAACTGTTTCCTCACAGCAGAGCCAAACCTTACTTGTTTGTTTGTTTTCTTATTTATTTAAAGTTACATAGTCATTGTTCTTTGTACGTGGGGGCCATGGGTCATATGCTTTAACGGAGGGGAGTGGGAAGGGTGAAGGGTGGGTTAGGTTTTTACTGTAATATTAGGTGTTTACTGTTTTTAATGTTAAAGCGCTTTGAGCTGCACAAATGCATGAGAAGCGCTATTTTATAAATAAAGTTTGATTGATTGATTGATGGATTGATCATTACTAACACTATGCAGGTGTCTCTTTTATTAATAAAGCTATTTATTTTCTGATAATATACAGGCTACGCAGAGTTCACGGTTGAGGTGCTGGTAAACGTAATTCCTCAGCATGGGTGGCTTGTTCGTTTTCATAAAAAGCAGTAGTTTAATTTTTTAGCAAGAACCTATAAAAGGCTCTAGTGTCAATTCAGGACATCACATATGGTGAGAGTTGATAGAAAACTAATAATAAAAATTGACTTTTTGAAAAAAGAATGGGGACCATGGAAACGTTTGGGAGGTACAGGGGGGACCAACAGCAAATCTACAGCTCTGTAATCAGAACTATGTAAAAACGAAATTGTGGCTTGATCTGAACAAAACATATTCTTTACTTCGACTTGTTCAGCAATATTTAGTACCTACATAGCAACAAAGGTTCATGTCCAATGGACTGCCTGCATGTTTGACATGAACTTTTGCTCATTAGGACATTTTGGTGTAGAGAGCTATCTCACTCATATTCCCCCAATATAGGAAAAGGAAACTAGTTTGTTTAATCTTCACAAAATTTCTTACACATCCCACCAGTTTAAGTCTTGACCTTTGACCTGGGGAAGAGGCCGCCATCTGGAACTCTTTATCTTTAAACGTTCAATAAATGTTTATCTTGTTCGGCCCGCAACCTAAAGTGTGTTTTGAATTTAAGCCCCCTCTGCAACTGAGTTTGACCCCCTATACTAAAGATTAAGTTCTGTTAAGATAAAATTGTGTTGTTGTGGATAAGTTATGCAAACTTATTCCTGTGGCTTGAAAACTTGAAACTGGTGAGTCATAGTAACTGATGACAATTAAGTTGTCTTAACAGGAAAATGTAAGTCATATTTAATGCCAGTATTTGATTTGCACAAATTAACACTTAAAATTTAACTGTTATCAAAAATACAAGTAGCACACAATTAAATCTTCTGTTATGGAACAATCTGATTTTTAACTTAATCAACTTAAAATAATTGTGGTAACTTGTTCGGGTTTACAGTGCAGCATCACAGCTACAGGAACACATTTCTCACCAATGTTGTGAAATCAAAGCTGAAGACATGGATTTCAGCCGCGCAGCATCTCTCAAAATGATTGCTGAGATGTTAATTGCTAAAGCTAACACCCCAATAGTGACGCCTCTCTGGTCTTCCACAGCTTGCTCTGCTAGAACAGCAAGAGCTGTTTTCCGTGGTTAAAGTGAAAAGACTCGCTGTAAAAACGTGCTCAGAAACTGATCTGAGAGCAGCTGGGCCTAACAGAGCAGCCACAACCTCTGATTGGCTGTTAAAAGCAGTTCCCCCTTATGAGGGGTTTGGTGGACTGGGTGATGCATTCAAGCATTCTAGGACATTTAAAATGTTGCAGCTGGAAATAAACTGAAGCATTCAATGGATTCATTTTTAATAAAGAAACTATACAATTGAAAGTCAGTTCACAAGAAAAGCTTCCTATCAACCACTCTGACCAATCCCCTGCCGCTTAGTTACTCTTAGCATTATGGGTAGTGTAGTCAAATCAAGTTCATGACAGCTTTTATGCTTTATGCACAATATAATTTGTTGGACTTCTGGGTCTGAAAAATACAGTACATATGTTGTAAAATCACATTTTTCAGAAATGTTTTATATTTTCAGATATGTAAACACCAAAAGTGAAGTAATGCTAAAGTCACATGCTGTGTAACTTAGCAACAGACTGTGACATCACTGATATCAGAGAGCTCCATTTTATAAGTTGCTTAGCTACACAGTTAAGCCATAACATTCTTTGAGCTCTAGCGTGAAGCACGTATTTTGAGACTAGGGAAAGATTTTCCTGATTTACTCTGGTTTTTGTGTAATAAACAGCGAACGATCACGGACAAAGATTCTGCCACTGGACAATCCACAATATACTGGTAAATGAGAGCCCCAGGCAAAACTTTTAGTCACACGTTTGCTTCGTAAAAATGCTAAAGTTTTGTTTTTATGTTGCTATGATAATATTTTAACTCATCCTGCTTTTCCAAAGAAGTTGAGAGGAAGACCAGTCCTAAAAAGAAGAAAAAAGTGACGTTCCAGGTGCCAGTTGAGACTCCTAAATCTGAGCCTACAAAACCATCTACCAGCACCCAAGACAAAACCCCAGTGAGAAAACTCAAGAAAAAAAGACAGGAAGGCAAGGAGGAAGAAGAAATAATAAAGCCAAAGAAGATGAAGACTTCACTGAAAGGTAAATGAGATGACACAGACCCCAAACAAAATGACAACCTGTAGGCCGAACAGAATAGGTCTTATTCTAATTTATTTTTAAAGGACATGTGTCTAATAGTTTGACAGTACAGTGCTACAAAAAGAAATTAAAGGTCAGAAAATTAAAAAAAATAAAACTAGCACAACAAATTAAAAACTACCAGATCGTCACACTCCTCCCAGACTATTTAGAAAGTTAATTTGCTGTTATTTTTAACTCTGCTTTGTAAGACGTAGGAGCAAGTTTGTGGGCCTCAAAGCTTACAGCAGTCAATTGTCCAAGACTATAACACTGGTTTACAATCATCCAAATCTTTAACGTACATTTCACAACAGTAAATATGTAATAAAATAACATTTTTTTAAAAGTTTTTACACTGAAGTGCTTTTCAGAATGTGTCAATTTAAACATAAACACTAAAAAGTAGCCAAAGTCACATGCTGTGTAACTTAGCAACAGACTGTGACATCATTGATATCAGAGAGCCCCATTCTATTAGTTGCTTAGCAACACGGTTAAGCCATAATATTCTTCGAGCTCTAGAGTGAAGCACGTATTTTGAGACTAGGGAAAGGTTTTCCGATTTACTCTGGTTTTTGTGTAATGAACAGCAAATGATCACAGTCAAAGATTCTGCCATGGACAATCCAAAATATACTGGTAAATGAGAGTCCCGGCAAAACTTTTAGTCACGATCTATATAGCGCGCATTTTATTATTGGTAGCAAAAAAAACCATAACAGGAAATTGGAAAAAGGTCAAATCACCATCTTTAACAGAATGGAAACAAAGACTCAGATATATTTATTTGGTAGAAAAAATGACAGCCCTACGACTAAACACTGATGTCTGTGAACGTAGACGGCGCACTGTTAAACTTTATTTGGGGTAGTTACTGTAATATGTACCTTTATTCATGGTTGTATAAGTATCTGTTTAACTGAAGTACTTGTCTCATATTTCCTCAATGGAATTTTTGTTTTAACTTGGGGGGGGGGTGTTTGTACACCTTACTGGATGTGGACTTATGGTCAGATGTATCTCAGGGAATTTTTGTTTATTTGTTGTGAAGAGAAAGCAAAAATAAAAAGTTCAAAAAAAAATACAAAAAAACTTTGTCACACGTTTGCTTCGTAAAAATGCTAAAGTTTGTTTTTTGTGATAACATCTCAACTCATATAGCTTTTCAAATAAAAGCCCCTAACACATTGATATATTTCATGTGAACTCGAGCAGTAAACGATGAATAAATAAAATAAATATTCTATAGTAATTAAGCTGGGTTTTTTTGTTTGTTTTTTTCATTTTCAGTGTCTAGCACTAGCATGGCACGACAAGATGAGACATCTTCTGATGATGGAAAAACCAAAAATGTTGAGAGGCAGCCTTTCCCTAGAAAGAGGAAACAGAAGAATAAACATATAAACCAGGAACCAATTGAGTCTTCTGAATCTGAGCCTTCACTACCATCTACCAACATCCCAGTGAAAACACTAAAGAGAAAAAGACAGGAAGACAAAGAGGAAGAAGAAACAACAGAGTCGAAGAAGATGAAAACTCCTCCAAAAGGTAAAGAAGCTGACACAGACCCCATGGTTTTCTCAAGGGACAAAAAAAAAATCCAAAATAAAACTGTCATAACAAATTAAGGACATACTCCATTAGGACTATCTCAAAACGTAAAAATTAGTTGTCTTTGTTTTAAAGTCTGCTTTAACTGCAAAAACTGCAACCAAATGAATGTCTCTATTTTCATCAACATATTTTACATTTCCTGAGCACTCACACTAATTTAAACTGTACTGAACCTTAAAATGTTTTAGTTGTTACCATCAAAGCAACCGTCTGTGGTTTAGCTTTCCTAAGGTTGCTTCTTAAAATGCTCAGCCCATTTCTAAAAAAATACATATTAAAAAACACTTAAATACAGTTTTGCCTCTAAGTTTTAGCCCAAAGGGGTAATAGAGGTGTATAAAAAGAAAACCTCTGCAATAAGAAAACCCTTTTCTTGTCATTTTCAGATTCCAGTTCCAGTGACACCAAACAAATTGCAACCTCCTCAGAGATAACTGAGAGAGACGACTTGATTACCGATAAAGGTCTGATGATTTAATACAATTTTCCGTTTGATTATACTGTTACTTTATGTTTAATAATATAATTTTTAATAATAAATGAACTAACATTGCATTTCTGTTTTTTTTTTGTTCAGATAAATTTGAAGCCAAATATGTGGAAGAAGATTACTTTGCTTCAGGAGGTTATGGATCCATATACAGTGGCTTTCGCAAATCTGACAACCTACCAGTAAGTGTTTCGTAAGCAGCTACAGTAAATGAGCTACAGACTATTTATAAAAGCATGAGAAAAGTACTTGAGTATATTAAATAATAATCAGACTGTTGAAGTTTGTGGTTTAAATGGTCTAAATTAAAATAGATTTTGATGGAGGGGAAATCGAAATGATCCCAGTTTGTCTCCTGTCAGTCATCTCACAGTCAGAAATGCTCTTGTTTGTGTCTTGCAGGTAGCCATCAAGCACATTTTGAAACGTAAAATCCCAAATAAAAAAATGGTAAGTTGCTTGAGATAAATTCTTCTGAGGATCTCTGCTCTAACTGGGTTTCTGTGCTTCTCTTCCTCATGCTCTCTTTGTTTTGATTCTTCAGGATGATGGCAATGGAAAAATGGTTCCTTCTGAAGTGACCATAATGATAAAGTTACAAGAAGAATCCATTCATTCAGAGGGAAAAGCACCGCCAGTAGCCCTGTTGGACTGGTATGAGATAGGTGGAGAAATCCTCCTGGTCATGGAGAGACCAATCCCTTGTGAGGACCTACTTCACTACATTGATACCAAAGGAGGCACACTGCAAGAAGAAGAAGCCAAGGTAGGCCCGTGTGCAGTCTGTGTTGGTTTGAGATGTTCTGTCTGTTTCTGCAGAAACTTCCTGAAGCTGAAACGTTTATTCAATGCAACCTTGTTTCATAAAGTAGTTAAGTGTTCGATGCAGAAGCAAAAGTAGCTTTCAGCAGGTTCAGAACATTAGAAAGAAGAGTACTTGGGCAAGTGATGTGTGATCAAGAACGTGCTAAACGCAGCTTCTTGAACACGCATTTAGCCCATGGCGTTCACACTGGACGAGCAGGGGCGTGCTTCTTCGCCTTTATCCACTATTTCCCAGCCCATGTCTGCCACCTACAGTTGGAAGAGGCTTGGTGCAACATGTTAAGGCAGTGCAAATCTCTCGATTTGGGCACAAAATGTTAACTTTTGTGAATTGGAGGGGATGTCATCCATATTTTACAACTAAATCAGAGTTCCTGATTGATCAAAATTCAACCTGGTTTGACTTGCAACACATGTTCAATAGTCGTGTGTTTTGTACGTGGAGCTGGAAAACGGCCGTAAAAAAGTGCATATCAAGAGTTTTAAAGGTGACGGCCCGAAACCCACATTCACATAGACTTTTCATTGGAAGTGAACCTGAACGCATCTTGACAAGGCCGGCGGGAATGCTGTTTTAGAAGGAGGCTTTCGCTTTGCTGCCTCAGCTTATTACTTCTTTATCTCTTTCAGATCATAATGAAACAGCTAATTCGCACAGCCATAGACCTTGAGGACAGAAATATCTTCCATCGAGACATCAAAACTAATAACATCCTCATTCAAACCCACACAAATACACCACAAGCTCGTCTGATAGACTTTGGAGTGAGCTGCATGGCAGAAAAGGATTCCATCCTTAGAGGATTTTCAGGTAGAAGATCTGCATCTACAAATAAAAACATGTAAAATGAGCATAAATATGACTAATGTTTTTTTTTTTTTCCAGGAACTCCCATAAATGCTCCCCCAGAAGCATTTAGAGGCTTTTGTAGCCCTGGATCAACCACAGTGTGGCAGCTTGGAGTAGTTCTGTATGAAACCCTCCACTACTGCAACGATTTCTCCACAACACATTTTCTTGAAGGGGATCAGACGATTGACGATGAACTGTCAGAAGGTAAGAAATAATCTGTCTCTGCATGGATGCTTGGGCTCTGACCTTCATCTTTACTTTACTTTACTTTCTCCAGAGTGCCAAGATTTTTTCCAAGCATGTTTAAATACTTCCGAAGAACAGCGCCCCTGCCTGCAAGATCTCCTCCACCATCCATGGCTTAGATAAATCTAGGACAATACGAATGAGACCTTCAAGATGCCTTAACAAAGAAAAAGAAAAGACACACACACAAACACAAACACACACTCACACAGACACACACAGGGACAGAGAACTCAAAAGTCTGACATTTTAAAAAGTTTTGAAATTTTAGCTAAAAATCACAAGCCTAAATTGACCTTAGAATATAAATGTAGAGTGTAAAGGAAAATGATAAATACAAAAGTTTTGCTTCAAGTAGGGGCAAATGATGGCAATATTATAAAATGAAAGTGGGTTCAGTTTTTACTCTTAGCACTACGCTGGAAACTATGCCAGATTTCAAATTGGTATTGGTTTAAAAAGTGGCATTTCCCATGATTACTAGGTTCTGTGTTTATCAACACTTTTGTTAAAGTACTCCAAACTTAAACGATACACTCCTTTTTTTTCAGTCTTCCTTTGCTTTGATGTTTGGAAACACGGCACTAGGCAGCGTTAAAAAACTGAATGTTGTTAAAAGAAACGTAGTATAGTATAACTGAAAATCCAGATGGGGTAGAGCGACAACTAGTTAAAGGAAAACTGGACAATGTCTCCTCACTGGTGTCAAATGCCTTCTGGGTTCTCTGTCTCCACTGATTGTGCTAATGCTGACTCTCCCGGAAAGACCTGCCTTGTTTTCCTCGTTCCAGTGACCGGGACTCGTCTGTGTTGCTGTGACCTACGTCGATGCAGTGTGCGGATGTCCTCCAGGAGAGAGTTGGCAGGACCTTCTGAGTCTCAAATTTTGGTGAGTTGTTATCCTAGACAATCACTACAGTATGTAAAAAAATTAAATGTCCCTAAAATAAAGCTGTAGATATTACAGCATTGTCATTTCCTGACATGCTGTTCTTCTCTTTTCAACAGGACTCCTTGGCGTGGTGGTGGTGGTGGTGCTGGTGGGGGGGTTGTTACAGTGTGCTGCTAGCACACTTTTTCTGCAGCTCCTTTAACCCCCCTGCCGTCGTCTTCATAGAGAGCTTGGGCAGGAGAGGAGCGTGCACCACCCAAACCGGGTGGATTTAATTGGCAGGAAGAAAAACCTAAAAACTAGGAGGGGACATGCTAAAACCAGGCAAGGCTTTTTAATTCATCTGTAAAAACGTAAAATAAGAAGCTCAAAAATCATTTTAATTAGAAGTGTACTTAAGTCTAACAAGGTTGCATAGTGTTTAGGGAATCTGACTATTTTCCAAAAACAAACAAATAGAAACCACAGTGTTAGCATTCCGGATGAGCTTCTATATGAGGGGGGTAGAGGGAAATCAGCTAATCACGAAAACATCAACATTTATAAAGTCTTTGTAATTTCCATAACAGATCTCAAATAATAAAAGAATATTGGACATAACTGAGATCAAATGAGGATTCATATTGCTAAAGCATGCGCCAAACTTATACAGGGAAAAATGCATTGAGAAGGGGCTACCAACCCAAACTGAATACAGAGGGTAAAGACACTTAGGGACAACCGATAGTCTGTAGTTAAAGAGACAGATCTGGTCCCGTTACACGTGTGTGGTTTTGTCCGGGCCCTTTGGCCTTCTCCTACGTCTTAAATATGTGTCTCAAAGTTTATTTGTTACATACCGAAACCTAGCTTTTCTTGATAAATTGGGATTTAAAATTCTTGAAAGAATCTGTAAAAATAGGACCGTCCAAACCTCAAATGGCTTTCTACATGAACTTCTGAAACTCTGACATAGCAAAAATAAAATTAAGAGCCACTAAAGCGTACTAGGTCTTCTAAAGCAAAGACAGTCAATTAAAAAGCGCTTGCATGTCCCCTAACTGGTTTTTCAAATTCGGCATTACAATTGGTGAAATAAAGAGGGAAAAATTGGAAGACTTGTCATGTTTTTTGTCATTGTTTTTGTTGTTGTTTGTTTTTTGTTGGTCAAACACAGAAACTTAAAAACAAGGTCTAATAATCTTCCAACAATAAATGAAAAAATTATGGGTTTTTTTTCTCTTAACAGTATTTTAAAGCTTCTTTAACCATTTCTTAAATTACCATCAATTGTGTTTAAAATAAACTTGAATGAGGTTTTTGGTAGTGACCAATGGCAGTAAGAATATATATTACACTTTGTGTTTAAAAAATAAAATGCATAGATATAAGTATTTATATTTTTAACTGAAAATAAATTCTTTATAGGATTGTAAGCGGTGAAGAAATGTGGCGTGACCACATACTAATTGGAAGAAACATTGGCTTTCAGAAACTGAAGAAAACGAAGCTTAGAGTTTGATAGCTGTCTATACATCCACCCAGCTGCTAATAAAAACAACAAAATAACGTAATCCTGTGAATTTGAGATTTGGAAAAACAAAATCAAATGAGGAAGTCCCACAGTAATCATCCGCTTTTGAACATTCTCCAATATTTTGTAAAAACAATTGCATCAACTCTTCTATTAACCTTTTAAGTTATTTTTTTTTGCAGTAACTAACTAGTGAAACAAAAACTGAACTTCAAACTTATGGAAAACATTGCTGCAATGCAAGACAGTTAATATGTTGAAAGAATGTTCACGTTTTGGAATGTTCAGGTTTTTGAAAATAATGACAAATATTAGTTTTTCACCACAGACAACTGAAATGTAGGTTTGACGAGATAAGGTTATGCAGAAGAACTAGTTTTTCATAAAAATGAGGTCTCAGTCACTATGGTTGGAACTGGACTCCACTTTTTTTTTATTTTTTGGTCAAGAGTGGACAAAAACTTTCTAGATGAACAGCAGGCTGAGCTGCTGACAGTATAAATGATGTAATCATGTTTTGAAACATTTGAAAAATATTAATCCTTATTTGGTCCCAACCTTCCTTTGAACTGAAGTCCAACATGAAATAGGGTAAAAGTCTTCAACCACAAAGATCCTCCTGCTTCAAACTGAGGGAATAGAAGTGCCTTTCCTAAGAGACAAAGTAAGTTTAAGTGTGCCAAGAGCAAAGGAGACGTGGAACCGAAGGAGACGTGGAACCGAAGGAGACGTGGAACCGAATGCAGAGGACGTGGAACCAGAGGAGACGTAGATCCGAATGCAGAGGACGTGGAACCGAATGCAGAGGACGGGGAACCAAACGCAGAGGCTGTGGAACCAAAGGAGACATGGAACCGAATGCAGGGGATGTGGAACCAGAGGAGACATGGAACCGAATGCAGGGGACGTGGAACCAGAGGAGACATGGAACCGAATGCAGAGGACGTGGAAACGAATGCAGAGGACGTGGAACCGAATGCAGAGGACGTGGAACCAAACGCAGAGGCTGTGGAACCGAAGGAGACGTGGAACCGAATGCAGAGGACGTGGAACCAGAGGAGACGTGGAACCGAATGCAGAGGACGTGGAACCAGAGGAGACGTGGAACCGAATGCAGAGGACGTGGAACCGAATGCAGAGGACGTGGAACCAGAGGAGACGTGGAACCGAAAGCAGAATACGTGGAACCGAACGCAGAGGATGTGGAACCGAACGCATAATACGTGGAACCGAACGCAGAGGACGTGGAACCGAACGCAGAGGACGTGTAACTGAACGCAGAGGCTGTGGAACCAAAGGAGACGTGGAACCGAACGCAGAGGCTGTGGAACCGAATGCAGAGGACGTGGGACCGAACGCAGAGTACGTGGAACCGAACACATAATACGTGGAACCGAATGCAGAATATGTGGAACCGAACGCATAATACGTGGAACCAAAGGAGGCGTGGAACCGAATGCAGAGGACGTGGAACCAGAGGAGACGTGGAACCGAATGCAGAGGACATGCCTCACGGATGGGAACATTTTAACAAACACAAGGAAAACTGAAACACAGGAACCTCAGAGATGATAAAACACAAAAAAAGGGTTAACACTTTATATTAAGATTCCTAAACAAGCTTTGTTAACGCATAAACAAGCATTATAATAGAATTGTTAGGGTGTTAGTGAGACATTTATTAGTACGATAAGTCTAATAAGGTTTATTAAATTACTTAGATTACACATTTACAAGCATTATTATTAGGATGTTGTCTTCAAAGACATATCACTAAACTGCTTATAAGCTTTACAAATGTATGGGCACACCCCAAAGATGATAGTACAACAGGCATATAATCCAGTACATATGGTGCAGAAAAATCAGAAAGTGCCTCAAGGTTAAGTTTTTTGTGGGGCAAGATCAAATGCTATCAGTGCTAATCTTAATAAAAGCGAACAGTTTTATGAAAATGAAAGAAAAAGCAGGAAAGAAACAAAAGGAGTATTGAGCGTTTCTTCTGTAGTCCCAAAGCTCAACCCCCTCCTCTATGACACTCATATCCTATACATAAACTTTTTCCCTATAACCACCCCTGAATAACCTCCTTTTTAAAATCGTTTTAATTATTTGTATTAAAAAAATGTAATCGACAACATAATGTGGTTCAGAAGCAGAGTGGCCTATTCTTTCACAAATGTTTGTGTCCCTGCATCCCTGGGTGCTCTATTTTATACACCTGTGGCCAGGCCAAGTGATTAGGACACCTGATTCTGATTATTTGGATGTGTGAGCCAATGCTTTTGATAATATAGCGTAGGTTGGCACCAGTGTTAGCAGGATAAAAAAGCGCTATATGAGTATATTCCATTTACTGCATTGCATTTTACATTTTAAGTAAAGCAGTGTTTTTCAACCTTTATTGAGCCACGGCACACTTTAACCTTGACAAAAATCCTGCGGCACACCAGCATCCAAAAATTAAAAAAAAAGGAGAAACTCATAGTTTGTACTGATCTACAGCCCCTCCACAATCTCACATGCATTTTGTGATAATTGTGGCAGAAAAAGCTGGAAGCTGCAGCTGTTTTTTTCTAAAAGATGTAATAAAACAGATAAAAGATTCAAAAACTGTTTGATGTGTGTTTGTTGTGGTTTCAAGATGTTTAACAAGGAAAGACTCATTCTGCGCTTGGACGCTGTCACTTTAACCCAATGCATCATGGGAGATGTTGTGCAACCAGCCACCGAACGCAGATAGACTAGCGTCTTTGAGCTTTGTTTTTTTCACTTTTTCCACGGTGTGATACCAGATTCTGTGGAAAGCTCCACCACTAAAGATGAGCTTTAGCTGGTATTTTTGTTGGAACTTAGCAACTGTATAAGCACAATCGGAACAAGGAAGTGAAAACTTTAACTACTTCTGATTGGTCAGACTGATAACGTGTGATTGAGCCTCCAAGAATGTTTGGTAGAGACAGTTAAAGGGGCAGGACTTTTTGGGAACCGTCATTCTTATCAAAATGTCTTTAATAGAATCAAATAAAAACAAAGAAAAAAGTCTTTTATGATCTTTCATATTCCTAACTACCCAGTGTTTTATCAGGGCCTGTTTGGATGAACAAAGAGCTGATATCCTGGAGATGGTAAATGTTTTTAGATCAGTTAATGAGGGCAAGTTAATGGCACACTAGTTGAAAAACACTGAAGTAAAGGGTCTAATGCTGTAACTGTTACAGCATTAGACCCTTTACTTCAGAGGTCACTTTACTTCAGGGGTCACCAACCCTGTGCCCGCGGGCGCATGCATCCCTTGTGGCGCTCGCAGGGAATGCACCCAAATATTCTTTTTTTTTTTAAAGCAAATATTTAACAAAAAATCACGACATGTCTGTCAATGACAACAATATCAATTCTGAGGTAAAGGTAGACAAAAAAAAAACAAAAACAAATATGAAAACAAATATAACTTGAAAAAAGAATCAATAAAAATAAGGGTCTATTACAAAAGTTTAAATAGATCACATAAATTACACAATGTCTGTGCATTCTTATGATTCATTTAAAGATTTAGAGAATAGGTTGAGACAGTTGAGTAATCCATTAATGTGAGGTTTCACCTTTAAGAATGTACAAGTATGAATAAAATGCTTTGAAATTACAATCAGTACATTAATCAGAAAGTCCAGATTTTTGCAAATTTATTGTAATCAAATTTTAATTGTATTCCAATTTAAAGGGTTAATGATGATAATTTTGGATTTGAGCCAATTATGAAAAGAAGACCAAAGCTATTTTACATGAAAATATTCAAAGAAAAGATGATCCACAGTTTCTACATCATTTCCACAAAAGGCACAAAGATCACTATCCCACTTAAAATGGAATGTTAAAAATGATTAGAAGGGTAAACATCATTTAACGGGAATGCTCCAAAAATAGCACTGCTAGTAGAGCAAATCAATACATTGTGGCGATCTGGGTTAGCCCCGCCTTCAGCTTTTAAGACTCATGGGAAGTGGGGAATCTGGGTGGGTGTGGCTTGGAGGTTATTAGTAAAGAGGTCCTGTGGCGCCCTTCATACCACTTAGTGCCCATGAAATAGCCCTCAGTCTCAAAAAGGTTGGTGGCCCTGTTCTAGACAGTGATATTATTAGACTTTATGGCTCTTGGAGGTTTTTGGTTAGTAAGAATCTGGCCCAAATGGATTTTTTTTCTTTACATTTAAGGTTGCAGAGCTCTGACCTAAATAACCCTGTTCAATTTGAAGGCAGTTTGTTCCTGCATCCCCTACAAAAAAAAAAAAACGTCTCCTCTTCTGACAGCTTTCATCAGGCTCATTGTGCTCTGAAATGCACAAAATAATAAAGTATGTTTTCTTACTGTAGCATTACTGCAACGTCTGTTCACACAGCTGTATTTCATATACCAACTGTTAAGAATAGAAACTTGGGCTACATTTTTCTAAAATTATAGATATGCAACTAAACCAACAGGAAAACGATTGTTTTATATTAAACGGGTTTGTCTTTTTACAATAACAGCATTTTTGGGGAAACCAATTTCTCTATGGCCCTTTTTACCAAACATAAATACATTCAAGAATAGTACTGCTTTTAAGTAATTTATATTAGCTTGGCTAATTATTTTAACTAGTATGTTGATAAGTGAATATGTCACATGTTACAGAGTGCATTTTTAAAGTCTCCCTAAAAATTAAAAGTACAACTAAGGATTTTTTAAATCTAATCTCAGTTTAGATCTGATTTCTGTGAAAGTTTGAAATGTTTTGCTCCCACCATCAAATAACTGAAAGAATGAAACACACAAGTCAACCTTCAAGCATTTTTTTTTTTAACTTTAGGCAGTTTTGTGTAACACTTGAACAGAAAAGACATGGAATTCAAAATGATAATTAGGGGAAAAAATAAAAGATAAAATCCTTTTCATTCTTGTTCTTCCTGTGCTTTTCACAAATACAACATTTGGCACACTATGTTTTTTCTCCCCTGTCAATTCTGCATTATAAGCCTTATAGACGTTAGATGTTCAGGGAGAAATGGGCTCTTCAAAATGTAAAAAGAAAAAAAAAAATTCTGATAAAAACAGATAATTTTCCAAATAAAATCCCGTTGTTTTTTTTCGTGAGTAGACAGAGGGCGTCAACATTGAAAAAACTAATCACTGATGGAGAGAAAAAAAAGGTTTTTTAGCAGCAACAGTCTCTGGCCTCCATCAACCAGCTCAGTCCTTGTACTCTGTGTACTTCTTGGCCGACCCGTGGACTTTACTTGCGGGATATTTGAGTTTGTTGAGGGCCATTTTGCGCAGCACCGCTTGCGGGAGATCCACGCGACACTTCTCGGCGAGCTCCACCAGGTAGATCATGACGTCACTGAGCTCGTGAGCCAGCTGCTCCCGCTCAGATTCGGTCCAGCCCGGCAGGCCCTCGGCTACCTCCCCGCGCCACTGAAAGAGCTCCGCCACCTCCCCCACCTCTCCCACCATGGCGAGAAGCAGGTTCCGGGGCTGATGGAACTGGTTCCAGTCACGCTCGTCCGTGAACTCTGCCTGCATCCTCCGAATATCCTCCATGGTGGGCTCCGGACTGAAGGTGAACCTCTGCAGCTGCTCTGTTTTCGAGTTGTGCGCTGTCAGGTGAGATGCGGCGGCGCCATGATCGGGTTCTTCACAGCCGCCATTTCGAAACGAAGATTCCACATTTTCGTTTGTTGCCATCATTTTCTTGTATTTTTCTCACACAACTTAAAGATCTCTAACCCGACACAGTCCCTCTTTCAACATGTGGAGAAGTCCCGCCAGCTAAGAAAACGGAAATGACGTTGAGTAAAACAGGAAGTCGAAATCCTTCGGAAACTGGACCTTGTAGTTGCTACGACGAGCAGCGGCGTTGAAGCAGATATCACAGACTAGTTAATGGAACTACAAATCCCATCATCCTTCAACACCTAACTGCAAACATGGCTGCTTCCCGTGTTGCAGCAAATGAAATATTTCTTAACATAAAACAAATACCAACACGGTATCCGAAAGCTTTGTGTTTATTCCGACAAATCAGTACTTCAAGACCACACTATGATAAACAACCTGAACCGAGAACAAAGAGGTAAAGGACATTAACGTTGAGTATTTATTCACTAACCGTTTCAGGAGATGTGAACCTGAACACAGCAGCATGTACCCCCGCTGCGTTCAGGTGCTCTGTATTTACTATTATTATGGCTTTTACTGTGAATGTTGTCGACTGTTGTTGTAGTTTCTACAGACCATTAAAGTCACTGCTGTCTAAACCCACGTTTGTCAAAATTAAACTAAACTAGAAATGTATGTGTGTAAAAATATGTTAGTGTGCTGATGTGATTAGCTTAATTAAAAAAGTTTGTTCTTAATTTTTTTTTTTTTTTACATTCAACAGGCCTGAAAGTTAAAAAAAAAAAAACAAAAACAAAAAACAAGAAACTCTTTCAATCTCTAAGACCTTGAGAAAAAAGTAAAGTACTGTTACTTAAAATAAATGACAGATGATGATGCAGATATCAGAAACCACAAGGCGAAAGAATCGGATTTATTAGGATCTGCCTTTCAACCAAAGTATCTTATAATTCACACTTGTCTTCAAAATATTTAAAGTTAAATGGAAAAACAAGTTACCTGTTAGTTTTTAAGGTTTTTAGACTGCTGTTTGTTTAAATCACAAGCTAAAAGACTTTTATCAAACAGACAAAAATATGTCTTTATTTCCCTAGTTTCATTTCTGTTGACATTGTATTTTGTATTTCTACTGTATTTCTATTTCTACATTGTATTTCTACTGTAAAACATTTTAGGCAAGTTTCCAATGAAAATAAGTCTTAACATAACTAGTCACTTGTCAATTCATTTCTGAAAGTTATAATACAAAAATTCCTGACTAGGAAAAGACAATACTCAATTGAAATATATAATTTTTTACTCTCCATCATTAATGCTTTCTGCCCATTTTTGCTGCTGACACTATTTCAAGAGCCCATGAGATGTTCAGCATTATTTATCGCTTCTGTCTTTTAGTCAGTTTTAGTTTCATTCATTAAAAAATAAATTATAGGGCTTTTTTATTTTCAAATTCAGAAGCAAATGAATGTCTAAAGCAAAGTATTAATGTCCCACCCTATTAATGTACGCTGATGATTGTGTGTTGTAAAAATACAATCATGACTTATCATCTATCTGCTTCACAGAATTTACCAAAAGAGAAAAAAATCTTTCGTTTTTAAACTTTTTTTTTTGCTCTCAGAAACATTTGCTTTAATGTTGATGTCCATACAAAAATTCATCAGACTCCAAGTCAGTATTTTGAAAATGAGCTGATATTTTTGTTCGATTCTGAAGTATTATTTCAGTATTATTAACTGTTACCACACAAACAAATAATCTTCTCTTCACCGTGTCATTTGCTTTATCAGGTTTTATAACGGAGTTCAGGGAAAAAAATGTGGTTTTTAGACTTTAAAAATGAAATGATACATTTTTCTTTGTCAGTCTGACAGAAGTTGCTTTCTAAAGCTGCCCAGCTGTTAGGGTTATGTAATTATCAACGCTTACAAGCTATTATCACCATGAGATGTTTGTCTCATTTCTATCTTTCAGTATGAAAACAATGACTTGAAAAGTTCTGATTATACAAGAATATGATGTTCCTATTGTTTCTGATTAAATGACCCACATTCATGTCTGCAACCTTCAGTTGTCAATAGAAGAAGGCTCCATGCACTAGGATGGCAGAACTCCTCTGTGACAGTTCCCGCTGTCACAGACCGATTCTCCTTCTGCAGAAGTCTAGCAAAAGTTCTCATCTCCTGTGTGGTTCTTCTCTTTATTAAGGGAAAAAGTCAGAACCCTGACAACAGCCTTCTCCTCAGAACCCCGGTCCTGTCTCATGGTTCTGTCTTCTTTGCTTCCAGTGCCTCCCAGCAGCTGGTTGGAGTGGTCGGCCTGGAAATTCACGCCCAGATTAACTCCAAAACCAAGCTGTTCTCTGGTTCTCCAGTTCGCTTCTCAGCTCCTCCCAACTCCCTGGTTTCATTTTTTGATGCGTCTTTACCCGGCACATTACCTGTGAGTGATTGTCCACTGCAAAACTCAGGCTCACTGGGGGGGGGGTTTGGGTCTAAATTGATGCATTTCTGCATCTCCAGATGCTGAACAGGCGATGTGTTGAAGCTGCAGTGATGACCGGATTGGCTCTCAACTGCACCATAAATAAGAAGTCGTATTTTGACAGGAAACACTACTTCTATGCTGACCTTCCGGTGAGTGTCCCCTCTCAGTCCTCCGATGGACGGCGTCACTTTGATTCAGCAGGTGGCAGTTTGCTGGGTGGAGACACCACCTGTGTTGACTTTATGATGCTTTTACTTTTATACGGTTTGTCTCACAGTGACAATTGTATAAAAATTTTTATCTGCTTTATGTGCAGGTCACTTTTTTTTATTGATGCTTTTAGTCATTTTTTAAGTTTTGAATCTGTAATGGATAAAATCAAAAATGCACTTGCAGATGTTTGTGTGGCTGTTGGTTCCTGTTATAAATGACAGTAGGATTTTTTTTTTTAATTTGCCAAAACCCTTTATAAAAAAACCAGGAGGCTTCATTCAAGCTGCATTTCCATTTCCACAGTCTCCTGGGAGGTAAAACAACAATCTAAAGTCTAACATAATCAGGTAAAAGCTTCAGTTATGAAGAACTTGGTTTAAAACTCAGGATTAGACTAAATCAGATTGAAAAAGTTGCTGAGAAACAGCATTAAGAAATTTGTCCTTTTGCTTAAGTACATTGGAAATGCAGACTGTGCTTTTAGATGAAGATATCAATACACTTAGAAAGATTTTCAATAAACAAACATATATTTCCAGAATCTCCCTTTTTCTTCAAAGCAATGTCTGTGCATGTGTACATCGTTGTGGCAGATCTCATTGTTTATTTGCTGACACTCGTTTTTTTTTTTTTTGTCCAACTAAAAGCTTCTGTGACCCGAAAGAGGAAAATATAATAACATATTTTTCTGACTTGTTTGCTTAAGTCGAGGGTAAACGTTGATCCTCTTTCTTTTGGTGACAGATTTAAGTAGTTTTTATTCTTAAGGAGTTTCTACATAATACTTTATATATATATAAATAAGAAAGAGACAATATTGGAAAACAATCATATTAAATCCAAATATTTAAAAATTCTTTTTTAATATCTTTTGCCTTCAGTTTCTTTTAAGAGTGACAGTAAAAAACCTTGTTTGGACTGAGGTTTTGGCATATTGCCTTTAAATATTACATATATCACAGATGTTACAATAGTAATACTATATTCATATCTGTGATATGACTGCTTTACTGTTTGCAATCCTCTTTTAGTGAAGCAACCACATCAGCTTGAAACTGCACAAGTGAAATTTGACAGTAAAAATAATGTTTAAAGTCTTTCTCTGATCATCTTTTGATCTATGTCAAAGCGTTCCCTGTGGTCTTTTGATTTTCATTATGAACGTTTTAGTCCAAATCAGAAACCTGTGTCGTTTTCTAGGACATTTTCTGAAGTTCATTGAAAATTTCGCCTCTGAGTTGTGGGCGGAACCAACCCCGCCCCCTTTTGCTTCCGATTCACAACTGTTTCTTAATATATATTCTCCATCATGAGAAAAATATATTAAAAAAAATGTTAAA
Source organism: Oryzias curvinotus (assembly GCA_023969325.1). NCBI lineage: Eukaryota > Metazoa > Chordata > Actinopteri > Beloniformes > Adrianichthyidae > Oryzias > Oryzias curvinotus. Next base: position 35,116,662 of record CM043706.1, read on the forward strand.
AACAGCATTTTTATCAGATATCTTGGTGTGAGTGGAATATTTGTAGTATAAGGGAAGACAACCCTCTAAAAACCTGTAGTTGTTTTTCTTTTCGATATATTTTTTTTTCAGAGTGATGCCTAATTAGCACTTCTGAATGGAGTTTCTGCATGACTGGATTTCCATACCCTTCAGCTGATTTTACTGCTATTAGAAGGGATATTAAAGGAGCAGGCTAAATGTCACGATGACTCTGCAGGGATTTTTGTTGTTGTTGTTGAAAAAGTATAGACATTTTTTTGGGATCATTTTAAAGCACCTTATTTGATTTAAAATAATGATTATAATGAGTAGCTTTGGGCTACAGACTAAAGAGGGTAATTCTAAATAATGTTACTTTTGCTTTTTTTTTTTTTACATAATTTGACCAAAATAGTTGTGGCTGATGATTAGATTTACATTGCAAATGAGTTTTCCTTCTTTGTAGTTATAACAGCTTATATTAAAAGAAGCGAGTGCATTTTTTTTTTCTACTTTCCATAATAAAAAGCAATTTATTTTTTAAAGTTAGTCCAAATCCCCTCCAGAAAGCCAGAGATGATTGTTTGCTTCTTCCTCTGTTTGCAGAAGTTTTTCCTCCTCTGCTTTCACTCTCACAGTTGGCTCAGGCAGCAGAGCGATAACGCCTAACTACATTCATTTTATTCCTATTAAATCTCCAAATTGAGTCGAGCCTGTCTAAATCTGTGCTTAAAAATTAGCGTCTGCTGCAAACGCCGCTCCAAACTCTGCTGCCTTGCTTGATATTTCCACGCAAAGTGGCCCCCGCCATGCGTTTGTTTGTTTTGACGCGTTTTTGCAACCGAGAGCGGTCTCTGCTGCCGGCGTCTTCAATATTCTTCAGCTCCCAGCAGTCTCGCCAAAAACCGCGGCAATATGGCTGTTATCTCTGTCGCCTCCCAGCAGGAAAGGTTCCCACTGAAATCCGGGTTATTGTGCACGGAGTTCACTTGTTCTCTCAGAGATTTGCCTTTTTTTTCTCTCCCTCTGTCTGAAAACATGCACATCACAGTCGTTAGTGATTCTGAACCTCCTGCAGGAGCTCTGTGTATCTCTGTGCACCTGAACAAGGTCGAACCGGAAATGAATGGGATGATAATCGCACCAGCTGCCAAAAAAACAGAGATAAGTTCAAGAGTGGCTTTATTATGTAAGTTATTAAATATTTTGCCATTTCTAAGCGTAACAAGTCTGTATCTTTTACTCTGAACCAGGATCAGGACAAAGAGAAAACATACTTTAATAAAACTACATTATGTAATAGTCTGATTGTGCTTCGGATGGTGTAGCGGTTAGCACTCTCACCTTACAGTAAGAAGGCCCTGGTTCAAATCCCAGCTGGGTCCTTTTTGTGTTTGCATGCTCTCCTCGTGCATGCATGGGTTTTGTTCCTCCCACAGTCCAAAAACAAGCATCTTGGGTCAATTGTCCTTAAGTGTGTGTGTGAGTTTGTGTAGTTGTGTGGCGCTGTGACAGACTGGCGACATGTCCAGGGTCCCACCTTCATCCAACAGTAGATGAGATGGACTCCAGCAACCTTATGACCCCAGAAGGGATTCAAAAGATGGAGGGATGGATAGATTGTGGGAAAAAGAACCCCTTAAGCTGCTTCTGTTTACTTCTGTTTGTTCTGCTGGGGTTCCCTCTTTAAACTGAACTATAGAGTTGTAACTGCCCTTTAGTGGCATGCCTCAGCGGCCCCGCAGTAATCTCAATGATTACAGTTTCCTTGATAAACGGCGCTTGGGAATGAACAGACAAAGCCGGCCTCCCGTAAGGCTTTGAGGTGAGTCTAAGGAGCGGAAAGGAAATGTCTGGATGATCGCTGGGGTGGTTTTGTTAGGAAGGCATCAGAGATGACCCACTGAGTCTCGTTGGTGTTTAGGCCCTTGGAGGTGAGTGGGGTAAGTGAAGGTCTGTTGTTTGTACAGTGGGTGATCGGGCTAGCTCCTGTGGACTTAATTTAATTTGAAAAAAGAGCCTATTGTTATAGCTGATTTAAAATGCAGGGAATGCACACATCCCTCGTTCGTGCTGATGCTTCCTGCTGAGCTGTGTTGCATACTTATGTTGAGGCACAACATGAAAACTACTAAGAAAATGGATTTCTGATGAGTTGCAAAAATCCTGGAGATGCAAGGCTGGGATTCAGGAGCCAGAGAAGCAGCTCAGGGGAAAAGAAAAAAGCGGCGAGGTGATGTATTGTATCCGTCAGGCGCATTGTACACAAAAGCCGGTGACTAACGGCAACTCTTCCCCCTCATCCTGGCTCACTTCAGCAGGAGTATGATTAATGTTTAGTTCTTGTGATGTTGTTGCCATAGAAACATGAAAAAATTAACACTTGTGGCTGCAGGATCGTTTAGAAACAGAGGAGCATATGAAATATTAATTTTTTTAGAGCTTTTGTGAGCAGTGTCACTGAGCGAGCTCTTCCTCAGCATCCTAATTTGAGCGCAGCCAGTCAGCCAACAAGTGGAGCTGCCTGACTCCCCTTTGCATTGATCCGAGATGGAGATAGACTGCAGCTTATGCACAAAATCCTCATGCCGTAACCTGCAAAACCAACTTAAATTCACATGTGACAGATTTTTTTGTGCTTTTACCCTAATCCACACAAAAACACAACGGATTTAAACACAAAACCTGTGTTGGGGGGTAGATCTGATTGCTCCAACCTGATGGAGTGATCAGCTCCTGTATTGCATTAAGCTCAAGGTCAGTTCTAGCCTAACAGTTGCATCAAACACGCTTTGATGGTCTGCTGCCGTTTGTCCTTTCAGGCCGGATACCAGATCACTCAGCAGCGAAGACCAATCGCGGTAGATGGCGTGCTGACTTACAGCTACTTCGGAGGACAGAAGAGAAGCCAGATGATCAGAAAAAGTGTGCAGATCAAACAGATCCAGCTGGAGCAGGACAGCGGCAAGAGTCTGCACGACGATGACCGCAGCCAGACCCTCATAGATCTCAACAGAGCAGGTTAGAGACGGTCGCCTGCTGTTTAGTGCTTTGATCGTCTCTGCTTCTGGACGCATCTCGTGATGTAGGCGTTAATTATCGCAGCCGTTTTGGGTCATTACTGGTAACAACAAAAGCTGGCTGTAGATTTGTCAGTGAGCGGCGAGGGGAGCAGGCACCTTGCAGATGTGAGCCACAGCTGTCTTTCACACGCCTCAGGTGTGGGTCTAATGGAGCTGGTAATGGAGCCAGACATGAAGAGCGGAGAGGAGGCGGCTGCAGCCGTCAGGGAGCTTCAGCTCATCCTGCAGGCTCTGGGCACCTGTCAAGGCAACATGTCGGGTACGGAAAGCCCTCCATATCAGTCTCCCCCAACCCTTTACTTTTCTTTTCTTTTTTCTTTTAACTTTTACATCTAGATTCAAAGTTTTCTCCTCCTTCTCAGAGGGCCAGCTGAGAGTGGACGCCAACGTGTCCGTACACAGACCAGGAGAACCTCTGGGCATCAGGACAGAGGTGAAGAACATCAACAGCATCCGATATCTGGCCAGAGCGATTGGTAAGATGGTCATAAAGATTTTAAAACCTCCACTCAGAGATTCATTAATGGTTGTGTTCATGCTGGCACAGCTACATTTTAGATAACCTTATCAGCTAACGCAGCTTGTTGCTATGTTACATTGCAAGTCTATTAAATTTCTGTTGCAAAAAGTCTAGATGATTTTTTTAATATAATCAGTTTTGAGTAAACAATAAATGAATAAAAGCCTTTTAATTTATTAAAATCCTCCTGCAGAGGATGAAGAATAAAAGCAAAAGAAAATAATTTAACAAACGCAACACAAAATGAGTAGAAAACATCCCCTTGAATCCGCCACACTTTTTTCCCCAAAATCTAAAAACCAGTTTGGAAAATAAAAATCACCCAGTTCGCTGGTATCCTTCAGATCCACATCATCCCGTTGCCATGGTTGCTTTTGCTTTGAGAGCATCAACATGTACTGCTGTCTTTGTTAGAGCTGCACGAGGAGAAAGGACTGTTTGGTTTCATCACCCGACATTAAAACTATTATTTTTCTTTTCAATATCCTTAATATTTTGTAGACTTTTTTTTATTGCAGTTTTAGAAAAAACAAAACAATGCTGACTTTTTACAGACAGATATTTTCATAAAAACATTTTTAAAATAGGTTTCAATTCATTCAGTTATTTGTTATTGTTCTGTGTTTTTTTTTTTTTTTTTACTTACAGTGAGGTCAATAAGTATTTGATCACCCTGTGATTTAGCAAGTTCTCCCACTTAGAAAACATGGAGGGGTCTAAACTTTTCATCATAGGTGCATATCCACAGTGATCCACAGTGAGAGACAGAATCTGGAGAAGCATTCAGAAATCACGTTGTATGATTTTTTTTAAACAATTTATTTGTATATTACTGTGACAAATAAGTATTTGATCACTTGATTATCAGATAGATTTCTGACCAGCAAAGACCTGCTGTTCTGCTTTTAAATAGTCCAACTCCACTCTGCTCATGATTCTACATTAGTGGCACCTGTTTGAGGTCATTAGCTTGCATAGAGGCACCTGTGCACCCCCACAATCAGTCAGAAGTCTAACTACCAACATGGGCAAAACCAAAGAGCTGTCAAAAGACACAAGAGACAAAATTGTAGACGTTCACAAAGCTGGAAGTGGCTACGGGGCAACTGCCAAGCAGCTTGGGGAGAAAAGAACAACTGTTGGAGCAATTGTCAGAAAGTGGAAGAGGCTAATGGTGACTGTCAATGTCCCTCGAACTGGGGCCCCTCGCAAGATCTCACCTGGTGGGGTATCGATGATGCTAAGAAAGGTGAAGAATCAGCCCAGGACTACACGGGAGGAGCTGGTCAATGACCTGAAGAGAGCTGGGACCACCGTTTCCAAGGCTACTAGAGGTAATACATTAAAACGTCATGGTTTAAAATCATGCATCGCACAGAAGGTTCCCCTGCTAAAGTCAGCCCATGTCAAGGCCCGTCTGAAGTTTGCCAATGACCATCTTGATGATCCAGAGGAGTCATGGGAGAAAGTCTTGTGGTCAGATGAGACCAAAATAGAACTTTTTGGTCTTAACTCCATTCAGCGTGTTTGGAGGAGGAAGAAGGAGCATCATCCCATGAACACCATACCTACAGGGAAGCACAGGGGTGGAAGCATCATGCTCTGGGGGTGTTTTCCTGCACAGGTGACAGGACGACTGCACTGTATGAAGGAGAGGATGAACGGGGCTCTGTATTGTGAGGTATTGGGCAAAAACCTCCTTATCTCAGTCAGAGCGTTGAAGATGGGTCATGGCTGGGTCTTCCAGCATGACAATGACCCGAAGCACATAGCCAAGAAAACCAAGGAGTGGCTCCATAAGAAGCATATCAAGGTTCTGGAGTGGCCTAGCCACTCTCCAGACCTAAATCCAATCGAGAATCTTTGGAGGGAGCTGAAACTCTGTGTTGCTCAGCGACAGCCCCGAACTGTGACAGATCTAGAGAAGATCTGTATGGAGGAGTGGGCCAAAATCCCTGCTGCAGTGTGTGGAAACTTAGTGAAGAACTACAGGAACCGTTTGACCTCTGTAATTGTTAACAAAGGCTTCTGTACCAAATATTAAAGTTGTTTAACTCAAGGGATCAAATACTTATTTGTCACAGTAATATACAAATAAATTGTTTAAAAAAATCATACAACGTGATTTCTGAATGTTTCTTCAGATTCTGTCTCTGACTGTGGAAATGCACCTATGATGAAAACTTTAGACCCCTCCATGTTTTCTAAGTGGGACAACTTGCTCAATCACAGGGTGATCAAATACTTATTGACCTCACTGTAATTGTCGTATCAAACTCTCAGGCAAATACAAACAGTAACATGTGTTAATATTGGCCTCATCCATGCAAGTACAGAAAAAGGAGGAAAAACCTGGACAAAGATACAGAATGGTGGCAATAGAACAGCAAACATTCAGAGACCAATCAAAAATTAATCCAAAAGAAAAAAAAAAACACTCTTGACTATCTTCTTGAAAAAAGGTTAAATCCAGCTGTAGTTGGGCAGTCAAATAAATCCGCCTTCATTTTTGTGTCCACTGAACCATATGTGGTGGGCAGGAAACCAGTTTTTGCAACCAACAATTGAACGTGCAGAACATAACTTTGATCTGTGGTGAGAGAATCTTCAGTGTATAAATCCATAAGGAAAATTGAAGAATCTGTGGGAAGATCTGTTCTTAAAGACCCACCCCGATCATCTTTTGATCAATTTTTCAAAGTGTCCTCAGTGGTCTTTTCATTATGATTATGCCTATTTTACCCAAAATAAAAAATAAAAACTGTCGTCTTCTAGGATAGAGTTTCTGTAGAGCAATAGTAGTTAATTAAAAACACTGTTTTTCAATCTTTTTTGAGCCAATGTACAAATATTTAATCACAGCATGCTTGATACATTTTAGGAAAACATTATATTCCTGATTATCAGGTTAATTGTAACTACACAAAAATGTGAACATGCAGAAGTTTTATTGGTTTTTCTTTTGTTTAAATCAAAAATGTAACTTTAACAAAAAAATGTCATTTATTTTCATATTGTTTCAGTTTAGTCAAATGTTTCTGTCGGCCACTTCACCTCAATCCTGTTTCTTTGATTTTGTTGTTACTTATATTTAAACTTAACTTAAAACATTTTCAAAAGTGAAACTAAATTCTGAAATTGAGGATTTCTGCATCAAATCCGCATCCACTTTTGTTTTCACCTGCGTCAAAGTTCCTGCTGGATGTTTATCCAAAAGTGTGTTTAGAAACCCGATGTGGGTGGGGCTACTGTCAACAGTTTTTCTCGCCGTCTTTTCAAAGGTATTCAGCCGTACAGCTTAGAGCCAGACACCAACTCAGACAAGGAAAACCAAGACATAGGTGGATCTATTTGTCTGCAAGTAGATGCGTCAAAATAGAGCAGAGCGGGGAGGAAAATGCGTAAAAACATCAAGAATGTGATTTTCATCGGAGTGGCTCTTTAAGGTTTTTCCTATTCTTTTTTTAGAATGCTCATATTTTTGGGCAATCCGAAAAAAACCACACGTGTGGTCTGTTATTCTATTTATGTGCATGTAAAGCATTTAATGTAGCAGACATAGATAAATAAAGCCAAGACTATGAAACATTTAAACCAGTCTCTGTGAAACTGCATAAAATGTATTTGGCCAATTGTCACTTAATCTTCTGGAAAACCCACTTGCCTCCAGGTTACAGCATTTTCTGGTTTTTGCAGATGGTCTCATCAAAAACCTAAAGTTTTATCAATTTTACCAAACTCTTTTTACTGTGCTGTAATACTCTCTTTTCTCCACCAACATGGATTTGTATTTTCATGGATTACTTCAACTTCACTACTTGTAGAATAGCAAACTGGAACTGTCCATAGTGCTGGGAGAAACGTCAGGCCCTGACAGATCTGCTTGTCATTATTATTGTCTGACTGTTTCCAGCTGCTCACAGAAAAACAAACACAAGTTCTGTGGAAGCTGTAATTTAGCTGACTGAATTCCAGTTATTCATGAGGGAAGTTGTCTCATTCTCCCAGCTGCAGGGTGGGATTTGGAATTCAAATGGAAAATAACCGTTGATCCGATCTGGCTGCAGTTGGAAACAGAGGACTGGCCCGCGTGTGACAGCAGGTGTTTGGAGTTTAACACCGAGATCAAACGTTGTGTGTGTTTGTGTTCCACCTTTCATTCACCAGACTATGAGATCCAGAGACAGATTGATGCCGTGCAGAGCGGGCGGGCGGTGCAGAACGAGACACGGGCGTATGATTCCAAATCAGGGTAAGAGGAGAAAGGCTCTGCTGCAAAGCCTGGGTTTTTAGCCGCTGCAGCCCCCTTTGACTGGGATCTCTGCCTGCTTCATTAGTCTGAAGCTCTGCTGTGGACAAACCATCATTCTAATGATGATGAATAGAGCCATTTGGATGCTGCCGCCAGTCTCCTTTATCTGTGAACTCGAGGCTTATGAGCTCGTAGAATGAGCCCGCTGCCGCACAGCTGAGGCTCGCTCGTCTTTGCAGGTCTGCGGTTGGTTCCCGTGAGGCAGTGTGCGCCCGAGGAACACATGTGGAACCTTCTCTCTGATTGGCTCTTTCTTCCTATTTTATGTGAAATTGTCTGCAGGCCAGATAGGGGGGAAAAGTTTAATTTTTAAAATCTTTGTTTTCTGTGCTTCATAAATCCTTTTTTTTTTAATTAACTTATTTTTGTGATGTTATACGTGCTTAGCCTTGTAATGAAATATTTGTATTGTTCCTTGTTTTGTTTAAGGGAAACAGTTCCAATGAGGGAGAAAGAGGGCCTTCAGGATTACAGGTAAAAGCAAGTGTGAAGCTTTTCTTTGTCCGAAGATGCTTAAAGATTCACAAATTCAGTGTTTGAAAAGAATCCTGGCAGATTTAAGCCATGATGACTGGACTTGTGTTACAATTTTTTAACAACAAAAGGCTAAAACTCTCATTTCAAGCCAGAAGGCTTTACGTTTTTGAACTTTATTTTCCCTTAAAGCTATTGCGTTGAATGTGTTTGTAGATGTGGTTAAAAACAGTGGGTCAGAATGGGTGAAGGTTGACTTACTTGAAGGATTAGCAAAAGACGTGAAACGTGTCAAGTCCAATGTCTTTAAACCACATCAGTATGTCTGACAAAGGCGGCTTGGCGCTCTCTGAGCCTGTCTGTATTGTTGATGGAGCACCTCCCCTGCTTGTCTGCAGGTTCATGCCAGAGCCGAACCTCCCCGCCCTGATTGTGTACGAGGATAACGCATCGCTGCCCACCGGCATTGATCCCAGCCAGGCGGTGGTGGTGCAGAAGATAAAAGACAGGCTGCCAGAGTTACCTGGTGTCAAAAGAGACAGGCTGGTGCAGACATACGGCATCCTGCCAGAGCACAGCTTCACTCTGGTGGTGAGTTTCTTTGCAGCTCAAACACCCGACCAAACCTTTGCTTTTACATCCAATCTTCGAGCCTGAACGGAGTTTTCTTGTATTTCAGTTGAGCAGCTGGGGGGTTCTAAATCTGGTGTTTGATCCCAGTTACACCAGTCCTTTTCATGCTGTGTTTCAGAATGAGGATGGGTTGATGGAGTACTTTGAGACGTTGATGAAAACAACCCAGAGGGAGCCCAGGAAGGTGATTGGCTGGGTGACAAATGAGTTGTTAGGTCACCTTAAGCAGCGAGACATGAGTGTGAGCCAGAGGTGAGAAGCACATTGACGAAGTTACCTTGATAATTGTCAAAAGGATTTCTAGAAAGTCACTGAAAAAGCACTGTGACGAACTCTTTAGTGCAGAGACTGACATTCACTTTCTTTTTTCATTACCGGTACTTGCCAGCGTGTCTGTTATGCTACATTCACACTAGTGGCATTCAAAAATGCACTTTTAGCGCATTTTTGAAGGTTTAGCCTATGGGATTCATACTGGACTGTCACTGGACTCCAAACTTTTTTCTTCACAGCTCCATTCCAATATTTAAAAAGACGTGATGTCATATCATTCCGGCTGGGTATAATCTGCAATTATTCATTTTTCCTTAATGATCGATCTCCAACTGGTTGGCACTTCTGTAAGAATAAAAAAAAGGACCCCATCCATGCGCTGGTACCAACGTCAAAGTTCAACCTGATTTACACTCAGTGCGCGTTCAGTGGCGGTGCGTTTTGTACGTAGAGCCCAAAGACGGTCGTGGAAATTTTATTCGTGGACCTGAGAGTTTTGAATGCAAAAGCCCAAAAACACACACATTTGGGTTTTACATGGACTTTTCATTGAAAGTGGTTGCTTGAACGCACATTGCCAGGGACAGTATGAACAGAGCTTAAGGGATCATAAAAATGTGTGTTTCAATTAAAGGAAAAATCCCTTTGAGGTTTCCACTGGCAGTGAGTTATAACAGTTGCTGAAAATCCTAGAAGCAGGTGGCAAAAATGAGCTTTCTTCCCTCAGGAGGGGGGGGGTCAGTCATCCAGGGGGAGCTTGTGGTGGACTAAAACTCCTCCACAGTAGGGTGGCTGTTCACTGGCTCTAATATTTCTGTTTCCAAATGGAAAGTAGGTGTGCACTAAAAATGTAGGGCAGCTTTTCAAAACCCCCAGTGATGCTGTTCAGGAGCTGAAAACGTCACCCATCAATCAAAAGGACATTTAAAACCCCTCCCTCCCAGAAAAGTATGAATTCAAAATCTGCCTGTTTAAGATACCAACACTGGAGTAAAGAAGGAGTGGCTTGTTTGTTTACAAGCTCCATCCATCCATTTTCAGAACTCACTTTATCCCTTTTAGGGTCACGGGGTCGCTGGAGCCTACCCCAGTTACTACTGTTGGGCAAAGGTGGGGTACAGCCTGAACAGGTCTCCAGTTTTTTGTAGGGACACACACTCACCTGAACACCTAGGGGCAATTTTGTGTAACCAAATGACCCATGAAGCATGTTTTGGTACTGGGGGAGGAAGCCTGGAGTTCTCAGAGAAATTCCACACATGCACAGGGAGAACATGCAAAAACTCCACATTGAAAAGTCCCAGCTGGGATTCGAACCACCCCCCTCGCTGTGAGGTGAGAGCATTAACCCGCCCTTCCACCTAATGGCCACTACATGAATATATCCCAGCTCTAGCTGCGTTGCTTTCAAACAGGCTTCAATCTGGAAGTCAAAGCATTACCATGTTAAGAATTTTACAGCAAAAAAACAGATCAGCACCTCTCCTAATAAGCATAAACATTGCTGTAACATTAGATCTCACTAAACTTGGAGTAAGCAGAAGTTTTACACAGCCATGGAAAGTCAGATAGCAGAGCTTTTTCCCAGCAGGCACCATTGTATCTGCCAAATGATGCTGCTGTCAGGCCAAATTTGGCCTGCCAGAATTCTCATGTGTGGGTAGAGTTGGGGGGGGGGGGGGGGGGGGATCATAGATTCATGAGCTTTCAGAAATAGTTCTAAACTTCTATGTCATTCTGCTTTTTCCTCATCTTTTCTGTCCGTTTTTGTCAAACAGCATCCCATTATTATCCTTATATATAAAAAAATGTTATTAGTAGTTAATTGCAGGTGTCAGAGTTGAGGATTGACGCAACACGAAGTCTAGACACTTTCCTATAGAAATACATGGGATCATTAGATATTCTCTTAATCTTTTTGCCAATGATAAAGTCCCTGCAACAGTCTGACAGGCTGACAGAGAAAAGCCTATTAGGCATAATCACAGTCGGAGAATCATTATTTTTTGGCAAAAGTCCTTTTATCTGTCCCCGCAGGTTTCAGCCTGCTGGCTGCTCCATTTTAGGGAAGCTCCTCTTCAACTTAAATTAAGGTTGTTGTTTTTTTGTTAGTTTTTTTTTTTTTATTTTGCTTATGTCTTAAAAAAGAGGTTGCTATGGTTTCCTTTATCACCTTTAAAAAAATAAATAAAAAAAAGGGCACAAAAAGACTCTTTATTATCTAAAAAAGATGAAAGCCCTTGTCCCCCATAGTTAAGCTCCATGATGCTAAATGCTGGACTCATTTTGCACCGTCTCATTTAGAGCAATTTTCCTTCAATTGCAGTTTAATAGTCTAAGCATCTGAAAGGAAAGTTAGTGTATGACATCCTACTGAGATTAGCTTTGGAGCACCGTAATCATCACTCGGGGCGGGAAAAAAAAGCTCATCAGCACCGAGGATGTAATGTCTAGCAGAGCCAGAATGATGGAAAGCATTCATGCTTGAGTGAAACATCAGATACGCAATGTGCTGCAGTTGAAGAGGCAACAACTGTTGGAAATGCAGGATTTTAGTTCAACGTATAGGGAAAGAATTGAATGAAGCCACTATTTATTACACACTCGCTGCAGTATCAGATCAAAGGAGAATTGGTACATTGCAAAAATATAAAATCTCAGCAAATATTTGTGTCTAGTTTCTAATTTAATCCTTTTATGACACTTAATAAAAGATCAAACTAACTTTCTAGTTAGACAATTAATCTTGTTTAGTCGTTTGATTTTGAAATGATCTTAATTAAAGTCAATAATTAATGTTTCTTTTTAATTGACACAAACTGGGAAGTTCAAATGGATTTAAACAACAGCAGGACATGAGTTGAAAGTGAACGTAAACTTTTGTTATTTGTAAGAAAAATGTCTCTAACGCATAATTTTGGTCTTACTTTAAGAGGATTATGGTCTAGAAATACGGATAGTTGGGCTGTTGTTGCTGTTAAATAAGATATATTTGTGTTTTAAAATACCTACTTTAAAGATTTAAAACAATTTTTGAACAAAACACGTTGATTTTAAGACCAATTACCTGCATATTACACCAAATTTTGAGTGCTTCTAGCTAGTTTTGAGATTTTGACTTAAAGGGGCACAACTTATTTTAAGAAATCACACCAAGACTAATTCTAGTAGTTCTATTGGCAGATTTTATTCTGAATTTTTTTACTTCTTTTGCCTAAATTGCCTTAAATGACAAAACTTGTATTATTATTTTTCAGTTAAATGGCCCCAAAAATCTTGAGATTCTTTAGATTTCTAGTTATTTTAAAGACTTTTATTTTGTAGACTTTTAAAGACTTTCTTTATAATGTGTAAATTGAAGGATTTTCAATGATTACTATTTTCCTGCTGTTTGGTAAATCCAGCTCAGTTATTTTACCACTGTTGGTTAAAGAAAATAAGAGTTTGGTGGCATATTTTGAAGACAGCTGAGGAAGTGAGAGTCCCACATGGCAAAAAAGAGATTATCCAGTTCAGACAAGCTCAGGTTTCCTCGCTTTGAGAAGGTTTCCTGTGGCTGTCTGGAAGAAAAAGACTCAGTGACTGATGAGTCAGTGGATGGAGACAGAATGATGACAGAGTGATGACAGGCCGGCACACCATCTCACCAGACCTCTGAGTGTGTGAGTGTAAAAAGAAAAGAAACAAAGATAGTTCTGAATACAGATTGAATGAATGTTTTTCTCTATTTCCGTCCCATCTTCAATGCATTTCTACAGTCCAATAGAGGATCCTTCAGCCTCGAACACTTTTCTAAAAGGATCTTGAGGCTGCCTCACCTAAGCATCTCTAAATTTGAATAAAATATAGGATCTGTGCATGCAACCATCTCCCAAAGTAGGAACCTTTTGCCAAATATAAATTAGCTTTCTCCAAACTAAGTGGATAGAAAAACAACCCTAAAAGCCTTGATTTTTTTTTTTATTTCAAATGTGTGGAAAAAGTCTGATCCTAAAACCGACAGCAACAGGTTTTTTTTTAATATATATTTTGCTCTAAAACTCTTGAATGTAAACGTGTTTCTATTTGTGCACATCAGCCGTACCACAGGAGAACTGAAGCTAAGTGGCTTCTTTCTGTTCCTCCTGATCAGAAGTGAGTTTTATCAATTCTTTTTACCTGGTGACTGAAGGGACAAACAAGCAGAAAGGTTCAAAGATTGCAGACAAATCACAAATCATCCTTAATCTCCTAATACTTCAATTCTCTCTCTCTCTTTTTACCGCTTATTACACTGATTCTTGTTTGTTAAAGTGTAATTAAATTAGCTCGTTCATTTGATTTCAGCCCAATTTCTCCTGCGCAATTGGCGGAGCTGCTGAAGCTGCAGGAGACGGGACGCATCTCCTCTTCGGCTGCTAAGCAGGTGAGTCTGCTGCAGGTGTTTTCTGTGTCATTTCTAGGTTTCCTCGTGGATCCTGTGGGTTCCTGCTTTCTCAGGTGTTTCAGGAGATGTGGAGGTCTGGAGGAAAGACGGCGTCGCAGATCGTCCAGGAGCAGGAGCTGGGGCTTGTCCACGACTCTGCGCAGCTCCACAGCGTCTGTCAGAAGGTGGTGGATTCACATCCAGATGAGGTCAGTGCCTTAAAATCCAAAGTTTTGGAATAGTAGAGTCTTTTCTGTTTATACGTTTTCGTTTTTTTTTTTTTTTACTCAATGCAGGTTCACGCCGTCAGAAACGGAAACAAGAAAGTCCTCAACAAGTTGATCGGTCTGGTCCAGAAGGAGACTAAAGGAAGAGCTGACCCAGTTCTGGTGAAGGAAATCCTGCAGCAGATGACACAATGAGGCCCGACATGAAGCTCCTGTAGAACCAACCAACCAAGCCACTGTTTCAACTTTGATTCAAATACTGTAAATATAGGATTGTTATCATCTTAAATTATTATCGGATTCATCTGTTTGAAATGAAATAAATGCTTTTCTGAATATAACCGGAAGCTGGTATTTTACTGTTTTTACTTGGCAGCAAAAGACTCTCCTGGACTCTAACCTGCAGAAAAAATAAATCTGAATAATCTGGCCGGACTAAGCTCTAATTTCCTGGTTTTTAACTTGAGTGGTCATTGTGGTGGGACATGCACTTAAAGGAACTTTGCAGACCCACACACCCTGACACAGCAGCATGAACAGAGAGCTCCCTCTAGTGGTTGAGATGCAGAATGTAATTGCATCAAATCAGAAAACGTCACTTGTAGTTGTCCCGTGGTGCTCCATGATCTGCTGGCATCCTTTTGACTTGCATCCATTCTACTATAGAATAAACATTTCACAAGATGCACATTTATCCCTTGTGCTATCCTAGGCACTTTAACATTGGGAGTTGGGTCATCTAGACCCACTAGACCAGGGGTCGGGAACCTTTTTGGCCGAGAGAGCCATAAACGCCACATATTTTTAAATGTAATTTAGAAAGAGCCATACAATAATGTAGCGTCCCTGTCCCACACTAAGGCACGGAGACTGAACCTCTTTTAAGGTTATTTATTCTGGTTACTGCAGACCGCAACAAACACCGAACAATTAATTCATCAACTCCTCAATCTCTCCCGCTGAGACGAGAGCGCTTCTCCCACTTTATATTCCCTGCTCCCGCTCCAGTCCTCCTATTTCCCTTATTCGGCCCATAGCTGAACCCCATTGGTCCAAACTACCCAACAACAGGCTGAGTGACAGAACTGAGAGCCAATCAGATCTCTGCTTGATGCGTTCAATGAACTCCAGAACTTTTAACGCGTCCCAACAGCGGACCCAACTCAGTCCGCAACAATATGTTTAAAACTAAAAATACAAGTGAATGTGAGCATTTGATGTAATTTCAACACTTTTAAAGTACAATAAGTCTGTGGATTCTTTTTAATAACATTGTTATGCTGTTGCTAATAAATGATGAGTATTTCTCGTGGTGGTTCTGCTGATGGTCTAGTCTGGTTGATACGTGGTGAGTTTCTGCTTCATGCAGGCGTTGAGACTTTAAACGTGATCGTAGGTCTGAATGTTCTGTAGATGTGAGGAAGACTCACATGCAGACGTGGAGACAAACACACACTCACACACTGCAGTGAGTGACGGGCAGCGGGTTTCACGTTTTTACAATCCCTGTGCGATTCACCTGCTGCCTGTGAGGAAGAAAGCAGAGGGTGGGGGGCACCCCCACCCTCTGCTTTCTTCCTCACATCCCGTGCCTGCATCTGCGCGCTCTTTCTCAGAGACGGGAGCGCGCAGGTTTAGGCACGGCAATTAATAGGTTTCCTGCTGGAATAAACTCTGTGAAATAGTAGATAATAGTAAACTGAGTGCTGGCGCAGATTTTTCTCTCCAAGCACCGCTACTACTGCGCGCCCCTCTGGCATCGCATCGCGCATGAGAAGGACTGGTCTAATGAAAAAAAAAAATGGTATAAATAAAGATTTGTCTGCGAGCCATACGTGACCATCAAAAGAGCCATATGTGGCTCGCGAGCCATAGGTTCCCGACCCCTGCACTAGACAGTGCTCTGAACCTTTTTTCTTCAATGATTTGTGACCTTCACTGGTGTCCATGGATTACATGAAATCCTCTCCACCTTTGCCATGGTAGGGAGAACACGTCAATGTAAGGGTGGGGTCATCTGTACCCATAGGATAGCACAAAAGTCATTGAAAACTGAAAGATTGAAAAAAAAACCCAGAAAAATCAATAACTCATTCTCTTACGCTCATTTTTCTTTATTTTATAGAGGCATTTGATTTTCTCAGACACGTTGAGCAGAAAAACAGGAAGAATTCATCTTTGGGAGTCTGATAGTCACAGTGCTGAGCAAACCTGTCTCCGAAGACACTTAGTCCTTGTGGCACTGTGGTTTGAAAAGGCTGATAAAGTGCTAGGAAACATTCATTCTTTAACCAGAAAGGAAAACATCCTTCTAAAAATGGCTTTTGACATTTATTAATGTACAGTTTCATGCCCACAGAGATTCTGATGCTCAATTCATGGTCTGCATAGCATTAATTAAGAAAGCCCAGTTCAGATGTGAGATTTTAAAAGCAGGAAGCGATCCCATCCTTAGAGCACCCATAGCTTCAGTATAGTTCCCAAGGCTACAAACTTAAGAAATGCTTTTATTTTCCCCAGCTTTCTTTCATAGGAAGTATTCTCTGCAATAAAAACGACTGATAAAAGTTTTGTTCTACTTTAAGAAATTCAGGATCTTCATCTCTTTTTTTAACAAAAAAAAAATCTGAAAAATATTTTCTAGAGGATGCATAGATTATTTTAAGAAGTGCTCCGATCCTCTTTTTTTGTATAATTTATAAGCTGCTTCTTTGTTTAGGCTTTTAATGTGAAGGGATTTTCTTAAAACATCACTCTAAACCTGTTTTCCTTCTTGATTTACTTTGGAAATCAAAACTGTTATGGAAACAAAAAAAATAAAAGCATTACATAGAAATATTATCCACAAAAGTCTGTCAAAGTGTGAACCAGTTTTAAACTTTCCATGTAAAAATATATATCTTGTATGATCTCATTTAAACATGCAGATTATCACACAAAAATAAGGACAACTGACAGCATGTTTCCCGATACACCGATACAGAATCACAACTATCCCGACAATTCCAGACTTTTATAGGAACCTATGCAGATCCACAACCAGGCAAACAAAAAAATTCAATAAATCTAAAAATATAAAAGCTTAAATACCCCTTCCCCATATCAAAATATGCTAAAACCTACTTACACCCTATAAGTATGTCTGATTTGCATAGAGTTCTATGTCAACCACAGCATTTTATTTTTACAAAACATTATAAAGGGTAAGGCGCGATAAAAACAGCGTATATTAATAATCTTTGCTGCTCTGATTTGTCTTTCAGAAACCACAAATGTCAAACTCCAGAAAGGCGTAGGAAAATTATTATTTTGAATCAAAAATGGGGTTTAGGACTCCTGAGGTACCTTCATGAATGTGCAGTTCTGAAACCTGAGAAGAATACAGAACCACTGAACAGCATGCCGGAGTTAGACATTCAGAAGAAGAGCAAATGTTGTAAAGCAGTTCATAGGAAGGGTTAAAAGTGCTGAAATCTGAATTTTCCTTTTTTTAAATATGCTAACAAGCGTCCTCAGTCTTTGGTGAATGAACCTGCAGCTCGCCTCAGGGAGGAAATGCAGCAAACGGGTCAGAACATCTCAGCTACTTCCCCCTTTGACCTATGTGTGATGATGAGCTTAGCCGTGAAATGTATCCGTTCAAATGAGGGAAAGAAAAAAAAATTTAGTTTAAAAAAAAAAAAAAGGAATTATCTCATCTACTCTTCCATAGGAATGCAAGACAAGATGGAGTGCTCCTGTGCGATGGCTGCAAGCTCTTTGAGGAACTCTGTGAAGAGGACGGTTGCAAAGACCTCCGTCTGTTCCTCAGAGATGGTTTTGGGTTTAGCAGGTGGTGAATTCTTCAGGATCCTTCCTCCATCGTGGTGGTTGGAGCCACTGCTACTGCTTTTATCTGAAAGAAGAAGAGAAAAGAATAGAACTGCTGCAAGTCTTGCAATGGATTTCAGTATTTATGAATATTTTGGTTGGGTTAAAAAAAAATATGAACACATTCATAAAAGGCTAAATTAAAAAAAAAAAAGTCTCATCTCTCTTGTGTTTTTGGAGCTTGTGCAGCTCTGCAGCTACACACAGACTAATCAAAAACTTGGCTGAAGCTCCGGGGCTCAGATGAGACTGTTCTTGACTAATGAGGCTGCGTCTGAGCTACAAAGGCCAGACTTAATGAAATCATGTACGACTGAATGTCTCTGCTAAAACCAGAACAGGATCTGCGGCGTCATGCTGGGACTCGTGCCTTTGGAGATGACAGGTTTTAGTGATGGCAGTCATAAAAAAAAATAAATAAATAAAACTCACCTGCTGCTGTAATGGATGAAGCCTCCCTTGCCAGCAGCCAGTGTTGGGCAGCAGTGATCAGCTCAGTAAAATCCTTCCTCCTGGCAGCCTCCTCTTCAATCTGGTTCTTAACGGTGGCTAGCACCTAAAAAAACAAAACAAAAACAACTAAAAACCCAAATTCTGTAAATCTGAGCTGAACTTTCCTGAATCTGAATATCACAATTATGAGTATTTGCACATCCAAGATTTGCATTCTTTATGAATCTAATAGTGTAGTAGAAATACACTTCAGACAATGTAATGAAGAATGGTGGATTTTAGGTACAAAAACTAAACAAACCGAATGTGATACTGTCACAGGAAGTACATAAAACCTCAAAAAAGGGTCACATTTTCAAAGTAAAACTATCCAATGTTTTTCGGATTATGTAGATTAAAAAAAGAAATAAAAGACTGAAGTTCAGTTTACAAAAATAAGTCCGAAAAAAACAGAATTGTTTTAATTATATATATATATTTATATATATAAAGGATTAGAATAAAAATAGAAAAAAGAAGTATGAAGAACATGAATTTAGAAAATATTACCCAAATCCTGTGATCCATTTCCTCTAGATAAAAACATATTCTGTTAGAAACAATGTTGCTGAAAGGACTGTGAGGAATTCCTAGTTGTTGTATTTGTAAGTGTTGCTGTGTCCTCGTTCGCTCTTGTCGTGGATTTACTGGAACTACCGTTAAAAACACTGAGGATTGAAAATCCTTGAGAACATTTTTCAGGATTTTTTTTAAAGGATTCCAAAGCAACAGGGATGTTTATGTTTTGTTTCCTGCTGAAGTTAACCAGGAAAAAAACTTTTGAGTGGAACGTTGATTAAAGTGATCAATATCATTTCTTTCTATCTAAATTTTTGTGTTTTTATGTTTGGTTGATTCTGATCTCTAATCCCGAATAAAGGTAGAAAGGATAGTGATTAAATACATATTATTATAATTTTTAGTCAATCAGTAAAAAAGACAAACATACAGCCACCATTCAGACATATTTAGATTAGATAGTGAGAATGGTGGTTTGATCTGTGTATCGTTGATCTTGACTCAGGAATCGGATAACCCCCTAAGTAACGATCTACAGCCCTAACCAGAAGATCGCATGTTTGTTACCTGGTAGAGGGAGCGAACGGTTGGCTGAAAAACCAAGTTGGTGTTGAGGAGGAATGAGCGAAGGAGAGGCTGAGGATAGGCGGCCAGCTGGGCCAGGATGCCGGTCAGCAGCAGGTTGACGTGAAGCGGGTTTGAGAGCATATTCTCCAGACGAGACAGCAGCACGCTTATGAAAGGACCTGCAGGAAGGGCGCTCGGCTTTTACCTGTTCTCTTCGCATCAACAAAATCAGCCCAAACCCCCCCTGGACTCACCTGTGAAAGGCACAGCAGGATTTTTGTTTGTACTTCCACTGCGAAACTTATTAACCATTCCAAAGGGGGGCTGCAGTTTGTCTTGCTCTGGGGTTTCAGCGGAGAAGGAAGTGAAGTCCATCTCCTCCTCATCTGTGCCCTCCTCCACAGGCTTGTCTCCATCGGCTTTTGCTGGTTTTCCCACTGATTCTGTGTCTAGAGTGCGAATGAGCTCCTCGTACTGATCCAAAAACTCCTCCCCTGCCTCCACTGCAGCGGCGTTTTGGAGATTGGCGTTACAATCAGTCGGACCTTTGAACTTTGTCTCCAAACCCTTTTTGCCTTTGTCACTAACCCCAGAAGTCATCAATGCTTTTCTGGGAGGAACATCTGCTGATCCTTGCTGGGTTTCCTCTGACGAGGAACCGTTGGGCAGGTGTTTTGTGCACTCCAAATCTGTGGAGTCTTTCTTAGCAACAAGATCATAAACCATGACATCATCCTGGAAGTCGTTTTCCTCGACGTAGGAGCCCTTAACCAGCATTATAGCAGTTCTCCTCATTTCTTGGATGTGCTTTGGGGGCTCAGCAGGAAGTGGCGGCGGGGGCTTGCTCTCTGCAGGAGCCTCGGCCGTCTGAACCGAGCACACGTCGTAACTATCGTCCCACTCCAGCTCCAGCGGGTTGATGGAAGAGGCTTCTACACTTGGGGGTGGGCTGGGTCGTGGATGGGGCAAGCGCAGCTTTGGGACTCCCTTCAAAGACGCCTGCGCCTGTCGGCCCGGCTCTTCCAGAACCCCCGGCTGGTATTTGTCCGGAGGCGGGTCCTCCCCGTCGTACGCCGCCGACCAAACCCGGCAGGCCCGCATGCAGCTGCTGATGCTCAGGCGAGCATCGTAGAGGTAATGAAGGTAACTGACATCAAGGTAGATTTCAGAGCCAATGGTGCAGGAGATTCCAGAGCCATCGTCCACTTCCGCGGAGATCTGAGACTTCTCTAATAACAACAGATATTTAAAACAATTCCAAGAGTTGTGAAAGCTGGCATGTAAAACAGCTGCACCGCTCTCACACGGAGCAGAAATAATGAGTTTGACACAAAACTTCAGGCGGTAAAGTGATGCAATGGCACCAGACAGCAGGAGTTCTCACTATTTCATGAAATACAATCATCCTGGTTTCCTGTTCATGCTCCAATTAAATGTAGATCAACATCATACCGCGCACCATATGCTGGCACAGACCCTGCTATAGTAACATTAATAAAATTACAACCTGTCAAATACAAGAGCAACACAGAAATGTTAGAATCCACAGGAATTTTGTGTCAAGCCCATATCATTCTTTATTCTTGATCTCATGTTCTGTTTGCACCTAAACCACTTATAGACACAGCTATGACTATAACCGCTTTCAATGCAGAAAATTATATAAAATACTGTGGAAAAGAGTAGAAAACCAGATGTTTCTGCATAAAAAAGGCTCACAGTAAATCATCACAGCTCTGACTAATGCAGAACCAGGCAGTCCAGAAAAGAATCAACAAATTTTCAGATTTGTGGAAAATTAAATTAACTAATCTTTTTTTTTTTTTTAAACTGGAATTCCTTGATATGAACAATCGGTTTCTCATTTCTAAAAAAGGTCAAAGGGAAAAATATTAAATAGCAAATATTAATAAATTACTAAGCAAAAAAATAATTACAAATAATATTTTAAACAAGGTAAATTCAAAGTGTTATATGAACTTAAAATTTCTGGAACTTTCAAGAATCCAACTAAAAACATGATAATCTTTTAGATTTGGTGCCTAAACTGCTGTCACGTTTCCCTCTTGTGGCTTGAAATAGTTTAAATAGCATTTAATATAACCCACTATTTAGCTCATCTAAAGTCAGACTACTTTACCTCATAGTTTTACTGATTTACAAACAAGGTTTTTTAGTTGACTAACTTGCAGGCACCTAAAAAACCGTCAACTTGTGGAACCAGTCATTCTGCTGTCTGCAGACCCAATTTGATTTCGTTTCTAAAACCAAACTTACAATGATTTCCATCAGATCTACTTAATAAGACACAAGAACAAATCCTTTTCTTTCATGTGCTCCTTTGTTACCTGTGCTGCTGGAGCTGCTGGGAGTGTCTGACCCTTTGGAGAAGAGGATCGAGTCCAGCTGTCGTAGGGGTGGGGGGCTGTGATCAGGTGAGCAGCAGGACGGCGTCAGGGCCAGGATCTTCGCTGCTGAAGCTGAGTAGAAGTCCCTTTCCCTCACCACGCGCCTTTGACTCAACATCATGTGATTGCAGGGGATCAGGTACCTGGGGAGGCAGATAAGAAGACGTGTTAGGGAGACTAGCAGGGGGTCGCAGGAGGAGGAGGGTAGGGACAGGCGGGGTGAGCTGTGACGACGGGAGGTAGAGTGAAGCAGCTCATTATGTCATACACCACTTAGAGTTGCCATGCTTTCTTAATGCGTGTGCCAGCATGAGCGCCACTCACCTCAGTATGAGCTGCAGCATCACATCTTCACAGTATAAGCCAATGAGAGTGCGGAAAAATGACAGCGATACGAGCCCCAACTGAAGAGAGACATGGAGAGGAGAGCAAACTTAACTACAATGATCAGATTTTGGTCAATCGTATATACTTATTCACTTATCTTTTGCCCTCTTCAAGCGGCCAAGTGATTTACAGTCACACACATTCACACACAGATGGCTATGGCAGACATTCTCTAGTTTAAGTGGCTAAAGCAATGACAGCTTCCTGCTAAAGTCGATCTTAAATTACAGCAAAGTATCTATCAAATTCTTGCACTTCAGTTTTATGTAAAATATTAACATGTTTCTGAGTAATAAGAGTCTAGATTTGTTTGTGACCAGCAGGGGGCAGGCTCCACTGATTCTGATCCTCTTCCTTTGGCTCAGTTTGTTCCCTCTGTTTGCAAACCAACAGATCATAGGTACATAGTTTTTCTAATTACTTAGCTCCTGATTTAAAAGTCTTTCAGTGTGCCAGATATTATCACAGATTGTTGGACTGCAAAGTTTTCACTGAAAGGTGTAGAATAAAGTCTTTCAAAATAAGATCGGATCGCTTTAAGTAGATCAGGACTCCGCAACCTGAGGCTCCAGAGCCACATGCAGCTCTTTTATCCCTGCATTGTGGCTCTTTGGCTTTGAAGAAACATGATAACAACTTTAGAATAATGAATGGATCTGTAGTTTTGGTGAATTTGCTATAGTCTATTAATTTTAGTTCTGGTTTTTTATTAGAATACACTCAAACCACACATTCTGATTATCTGCTGTTCAAGTCTAGTAGCAGTTCAGAGGCAAAGTTCTTAAAGTCTATAATTGCATTTAAAATGAGAATTTTTACCAATGTTGTCAAGTTTATTTTCATAGTAAATGAAGAAAAATGAGGAAGGCAAACCAAAGTCACGGTAGAAAACACCATATTTGACTTTCTTGCAGTTTTAGAAAATAAATCTGCTGTAGAGGTATCTCTTTTGGATGTATTTTATTTTGAAAGGAACCTGTACGTACAGCTATTAAAGCAAAACATAAAAATAAAACAGAAAAATTTGACACAGATGTGATTCAATTATTGTAAATATTTAAAAGCTACATTTAATAAATGAAAGGCCACAAGAAATAAAGTGTATTTTTCTAAACGGTGAGGTGGGACTTTGTGGCTCTAGTCGGGTTTTGGTCTGATGGAAACTGGACCAAATGGCCCTGTTAGCGTTAAAGGTTACCGACCCCTGGATTAGATGGTCAACAATGCTAACTTGTTGGTTCTGTAAAATAAATGTAAATGTTGAACTGCATAAAACCATTTATTTGTGAATATTTGATCATGATCTAAAATACCTAAAAAATGAAGTAACTTTTCATCCTGCCATCTTTAATCCTACGTATTTTTTTAATCAAATTTAAACTTCAGTAATTCAGTTTGGAAAGTTACAGCTTAATCATATAGTTAAAAAGTGTGTGCAAACTACAAAGATAATAGTCTCTGAAAAAAGTATGTGGCCTTACAGAGATTTTCATGTTTTGTAGTTTGTGTTTTATATATTTTGTGTTCCTGCACAGCCATTGTGTAGAAAGCTGATACGCCATGTCCTAAAACTCAACTGCACATTTTGTCTGTTTTCTATGTTTACATTTGATCTGTACAGTGATCCCTTGCTATAACACGGTTTACTTTTCACGGTTTCGCTACTTCACGGATTTGCATCATGCATTGTGTTCTGCATTCTGATTGGCTAACAAAGTCACTCCGCTTCTTCTCTACCCATGCGTCAAAAACGTTGCAGTTTAATATGTACACGTACGTAAAACAGCTTGCCAAATTTACATTACGTACGTGCAAATTCTCTTGCAATATCGAGTTTCTCTAAAACCCATAGAAAAAAGAGCGACAACAACTGCCTTTCACTATGTTCTTCTCCTGAACAAACACAGCTGCACCGCGGCTTCAAAAGAAGAAAACACTGCAGAGAGGAGTCAGGATGCAGCGGCTCAGTCTGAAGAGCAGTGAATTACACCCGAGTCACTATTTGTCCCACTGTACTTTGTATCTTTTTCATAATCATTTTAAATTTTCTCCCGTTAAATCCAATTACTCAGGTCGCGGTGGGTGGGGCTAATCTCCGCGATTTGAAGCCTTATGTTCACATTGATGATTAAAATTATTATGTGACAATACAGTACATAAGTTATTTGTTGAAAAAAAACGTTTCTAAAGTACTTTTATTTGTGAAACAAATGCTTGAGCCTGTAAATGGTTTGTTCTTTCTTTTTAATGTATAATAGAGTATTTAGTTGTATAATAATTGTTAAAATAAATAAAGGTTTCTACTTCACGGATTTTGCCTATCACGGGTTCTTTTTGGAACGTAACCCCCCGCGAAAAACAAGGGTTTACTGTACTCATCTTGCAGCTATTTTACTCGTTTATGTATCAGAAATAATTTCAAAATCACCAACCAGGAGCTGCTAAGTCTTGCCGAATCCTCCATACCAGGAAGTCAGTGAATCCAAACTGAGCACAAGCTGAGTGTGTCCAGACAGTTGCTAGATTCTCAGTTTGCCCGTACCTGAAATGGGGTGTTGACGCGGCTGACCAGCGTGTCTAAAATGTGGACGGCCTCGTGTTGGTGGAGCAGGATGAAGGACAGGAAGGTCTGCAGCAGGGCCGGCTCAGAAACACTTCTCAGAAAGAGGTCCAGGTACGCTGTGGTGGTCATCACTTCCTCTAGCGTGAGCTTCACAGAGATGAGAATCCAACAGGGACGAGAGTCATTGTTAGCATAACAGGATCAATTAAAATTTTAAATTTAGAAACAAAAGGCCACAAGATGGTAACCCACAAACAGAAGAAAAGTCTTTTCAATTCTGCAGCTTTGCATAACAACTTTAACAGCTCTTTTTGAACCAATAAAATCAGGAATTAAAAATGTTGGCACGAATGGTGTATTTTACTATTAAGCAGGTATAGATGTGTTTGTGAAAGTGAAGAATAGAGCCAACCTTGTGCAGAGCTGGTGC
This sequence comes from Oryzias curvinotus, assembly GCA_023969325.1. Classification (NCBI taxonomy): domain Eukaryota; kingdom Metazoa; phylum Chordata; class Actinopteri; order Beloniformes; family Adrianichthyidae; genus Oryzias; species Oryzias curvinotus. Next base: position 35,141,825 of record CM043706.1, read on the forward strand.
TAGGACAGGAACAAGAAAACCGTTATAGATGTAATCTAGCAGCTGGTCTCTGATGGAAGGATGAGCCACCTGGAAAACACAGGTATCAATAGATGTGAAAGGGAATGTTTTAAGCCACATTTGAACACATTTGTAATAAAATGGAATTGAAAAATAACTCAGAAAAACTGCACATTGAAAGTGAGCTGGTGCTAAGGGACCAAAATGGAAGAAGAAGAAAAGAAAAATCATACCCCAAAATAACTTAAAGAGTAGCAGAGATTTGGAGGATGGTCTCTTTTTGGGCAAACAGCATTTCATGTGTCATCCAGTGATCTCAATGGCTTTTTGCATCATTGTTACAAAGTCGAATCACATTTACCTGAATCACAGCATTACAGAATTCCAGTGAATTAAGAAACTGCACCAATGAGGGCATCTGCAGCCAGTCTTCTTTGTGGAGGCAGTGCCACTCTTCACTGGGAACCTCCAGTTTGGTGGGCAGAGAGGAGTACAGGCCGCTCAGTCCTGTGGCCAGCACCTGCAAGACCAAGGACAGCCATCTGAATAAGTAGGACGACACAGAATACACAATGCCCGAAATGAAATGTACTGAAACTTCTTGAATGGCTTTCCTGACACTTTTCCAAAATAATGAAAAAGAACCGTCATTCTTGATTGTTCCACTTTTTTCAGTGTAGTAAACTAAAACGTTGCCAACAGTCTCAGCTGTTTGTGTGGATGCTCATTAAATGGTTGCAAGACTGCAACATGCAACACTGTACTTAGTCTTTTTTTAAATCCTCTGAAATATTGCGCTCAATGTAAAAGATAAAAATATGTGCGCAGCCACCAACAGACAAAATAGTGTGGAAATACTACTTACTGAGTGTTAAAGGCTAATATAGTCTCACAGACACCATTCAATACTGAACAACTACGGAATTTCCAGTTGAGTAAGTGGGAATCCAGTGATTTTACCCATAAACTGATTGTCAACTGATTGACTGAATATATAAATGTTTTTGCCGCCGTCGTCAACTAAGTTTTAGATGTGATTTGAATTAAGTATTTTTTAATGTGATATTCCTGTTTATATGTTTTTATGATCATATTTGAACAATTACACCTTTTAGTGACCTCATTCTTTTATATACAATTCCATTTGTTTAACTAATTGAATAAAGTGTTTTTCAATGGCAGATTATTTTTTGTAATTTCTATATTTTCACTCAAGTTTTATCCTTTTCATGCTAAACTAATGAGTAAATATTGTTTATCTGTTGTTTTTCTTATTCAGAAGAGACATTTCTTTTGTCCAAGTCCTCCAAGTAAATGAAACACTCAATAATTATAGATCAGATTCAGAAATACTTTATTGATCCCACTCGTGGGAAATTTCATTAGATAATTTTTTAAGGCATACTTCAAATAAACAACTATTTTAGTATAGAGATGCAAAAAGTGCATCTACAAATCTATGGTATGTACGGTAGTCTATTTCCTATAATGTGACGTGTACACTTAAAAAACAAATGAATGGTAACAAACTGCATCTATACAAAATCTTCCATGTACGCATGCAGTGATATCATGAGAGTTTGTTATTAAGGACCTCTGAGTGTTTTCAAGGGAGACTTAAACAACAAGCAGCAGAGCAGTAGACTGTGAGATGCATCATTAGTGGTGTAGTAATGCATACAATCTCAAAAGGACTATACCACTGCGGCCTCACAGCGGGGGCCTCCAGAGCCGATCGAATTCCCACTTGTGTTCCAAACATCAAGACAGTTTTACACTGAACTGTCCGGCTGTCGCACGTGAGCTGTAATCTAATCAATTTAAAATAGTTGTAGCACTGAGTGTTCTATTTTCAAAAAACTGCTGTATATATGCACATATATTCATTGATGTGCATAATTTGTAATATTCTGATTTCAGGATGCTAACTGAAAAGGATTTGCTAATGTCAGAGAAAGTAGAAAAGTGATTCATGAATTAAGTGAATAATTAAACAACAATCAGGCAGAAGGAGGATAGATGATGGTTGTCCTTAAGAACTGACCGGGCAAAAGTAGGTGTTCTCTGCGATGTGCTTGGCCACTCGCTCATTCTCAGCAGATAACGACATAATGAGCAGCAGAGCATCCCTGGCTTGCTGGCCCACCGTTCCCTTTCTATGAATGAAGGGGATGAGGAGGGAGAAGATGAGGAAGTTCGTGGCTCCCTGGTCTTCGCTGGTGTGGAAAAACAGCTCCAGGATGGACGGGTCTTTCGCCAGAACGCAGCACAGCTGGTTTAGGAGCAGCACCAGCTCGGCTTCCACGGCGGGTGCCGTCGTGGTCGAGCAGGAGGACAGCAGCATCATGAGCGGCCGCAGGATGGGTTTGTGATGCAGCAGAGGCTGGCGTGCTTGGCCCACCAGCATCTCGTACATCTTGAGTTGCTCCAGTTTCATGTCATCTGTGAACTCCCTGCGGAGGCTCCACACGAACAGGCGCTCCATCACGTTCTCCATCACCACAAACTCCAGGATGGGGCCCATGGCGCCGGCCTCGCCGCACTCCTCCTCCATCAGCAGGAAGAGCATGTGCTCGACGTAGTTCTGCACAGCGCTCGCCTCGTCTCCGGGGATGGCGCCAAAGCGGGAGCTGCCACCGGAGCCGTGGCTGAGGTTGATGACACTCAGGGAGGGCAGGGTGGAGCTGCTACGGAGGGGGTCATGCTTTTCAAGGATCTTCACCACCTACAGGAAGAAGCAAGATAAACATTTAGATTTTTTTTATGTTTTTACAAACAAATGCCTTAGGCACTGATGTCAAGAGCCCAATTGTGGCCACCACAAAGAGTTTAAGAAGGTAGAAATGGACGATGCCTAAAAAATTCCAGTCCTCCCTGGAAATAGTGGGTGGAAATGGAGCAGCAGCACAGTCCTAATGAACTCTGAATGAAACAGCCCTTTGTGCTCCCAGTCCCCACCCTTGTGTGTCCACTGTGTAGAAACCCGCGTCCCCAGCCTCACACTGTCACCATGACAACATTGACTGTGTACAGTCCTATCAGACAGTCTACCTGGGTCGAGAAGATCATTTAAGAGTTCAAAGAGGTTTATTATCATATGCAAGGTAAAGAAACGGGTTTCCCTGTACAATGAAATTCTTTCTTTGCTGCCTGCTCCGAATGCCAAAAGGAGAGGAAACTGAAACAATTTACACACAACATACACACAAAAGACAAGATGTCGGGTGGACCAGTTAGAAGGATGGACCAGTTATTTCTTGAATTATTAATCAAAGATTACAGTTTTGTTTCTTCATACCCAATCGGGTAGTGTTCACATTGATTTTAAAATGAAGAAAATTAATTTCCTGTATGTAAAAACACCCAATGGAACGAGCTTTGGTAAAAGTTTGATGATAAAATGACATATTTGAGGAGTGGAGTGGATAATTCCTGTCAAGTTACTATCATTTTCATTTGCAGATCTTGAGTTAGTAATGCAGCAGTTTTGCACAAACACTTGAAAGAATGCGTCCTAAAAGTTTTCTGAAAGCTTGCACAAATGGGCAAAAAAACGTATTAATGTCAAATTAAGTTTTTGCAGGTTCTTAGCTTCTTAGAAAGTTGTCTCATGCTTTTTGAAAAACTTGAAATCAACAGCAACTGTCTGATTTTGTGACTATTTTAAGAGAAAATGTGGTTTTTCAGAACGTGTTTTAAAATGTTCAGGGAACAATTCAGCTTTTTTGTTTCTCTGCACTTTAATAATTTGGTTTAATGGATGCAGTTCTGAACCAGATGCTACACAGAAATATACAAGTATTTTTTGTGCTGCCTCTCACGCACAAACTAAGAGCTGGTTCTCATTTGGACGTCCTGGTAAAAATAAAGGTTAAGTGAAAAAATATATATAAAAGCCACCAACACAAATTGGCTGATCCTGCATTTTATAGCAGTTGCTTAAATAAATGTATGACATAATCTGACAAAGAAAAAAATTCAATTCAATTTTATTTATTTAGCCCAAAATCACAACAACAGTCGTCTCAATGGGTTTGGTATCTGTAATTGTAAAGTAAACATAAAATCAAAAAGATCATGAACACATAGAATTCAATAGGAATTCAAAACAAAACAGACTAAACTATCCCTGCCTCTAGACCCTACTTCACGGAGGGTACAAAAACAAAAAACAAAGATCAGCCGCTGGTATAGTCAGAGTTAAGTAGACACGCATGTAAAACGTCTTCACTAAATCGGTGACGGATCTTAGTGGACAAGATGGTAAATAAGATCAAAAACAGATTCTTAAAATAATGTACAACCACAACTCTATGTGCAAGTTAAAGATCATTTAGTATTTTTAAATAAATACAAAAAGGTGGCAGATCAGACTCTGCAAACGCATGAACCTTCTCATCCAGACTGAAACGGGCAGAAAGTTTCACTGAGAGATAAAAACTTTTTATTAGAAGGTATAATCTGGTACTGGAGCAAGAACGGGTCTGTTTTTTATTTTGGTTGCAGAATATCTCAAAATACAGTTTGCATTTTAAATATAATTTCTGATAAGGAACTTTTTTCAGATAAAGAAAAACTACTTTGCTAATAGTTTAGAAAAAAACGTAAGTTTCAGAATAAAAATTTGACAAACTCAAAACCCAAATCAAGTTGTAAAACTGAAGGTTAACGCTGAATTAAGTCAGTAGTTTGGCACGGATCACCATCCTTAATCATTACGTAACACCTGTATTTTATTTTTTAAAATAAGCAAGCTTCCTGAAGTGCTACTTTTTCCCTGGTTGCACAGACCAGACATAAGAGGCTCAGCCCCCTGTTCACATTGCAGAAATTGGCAGGACTTCATACATTTATCAAAAAAGCATGCAGCTTCTGCAGTGCACTGCACTTTTTATCTCAAAAAGAGACACGTGGGCGACTTCACTAAAAGTCAGTCTTTTTTTAAACCTTTCAGTTTTGATCTTGTTTTAAACAGAGATTCTGCTGTTAATTAGGTGGTGCAGAGAGTTGACTTCTAAAGTTGTGTGGGGGGACTTAAGTGATGCATACAACAGCAGGCATACATCTGACCCATAACACCACAAATGTTCCTAGTTTTTGAGACCTTTAGAATTTTACTAAACTTGGGAAAATGTAATTTGTTGGATTAATATAATTGTGTCAGTGGATTAGATGAAGGCTTTCTCCAGTGCAAAAAAGTAAATGGTACTTTTTACGTCAACTCACGGGTGTCAAACTTCAGACCTCAAGGGCTAGTGTCCTGCTTGTTTTCCAACTAAACTGCTTTTCTAGCTTTTTATTGCCAAAACAAACCTGGTCCAGGTAATCAGCAGCAGATAAGGCAGGGTTTCTGAAGAACCAGCTGGATGCCGACCCTCCAGGCCTCGAGTCTGACACCCTTTTAAAGTCCCACTCCGATCACATGTTGATCTATTGTAAAAGCGTTCCTAGTGGTCTTTCAATTATGATTATGTCGTTTTTAGCCAAATTAAAATAACCTGTTGTTTTCTAGGACATAGTTTATGCAGAGTGGCAATAGTTCATTAGAAATTTGCCTGCGAGTTGTAGGTTGTAGTTACGGGGTCTTGGTGTGGTGTAAGACCAACACCTAATCCCTGTAAGCTTGATAAAGCTTGAATGGAACTCTGGATTCTGGATTCTTTTAGACTAAAGTTTCAGACCACAATTCAATAATCTTTAGAGTAAAATGACAGTTAGCAAGACACTTTCCATCTCCCTACTCTCTAGCCACGGTTTCCCCCCCCCCATTAGAACACTTCGTTTAGCTTGGTGTGGGAGGTGCGGCAGGCCTTCAGGTCCCACAGAGGTGAACAGGGACACATACAGCTGCACAGAGAGAGCCAAGAGCCTTAGAAGAACTGCTTCAGCCTGCCAAGATTCCACTGGCCTTCGCCACGCTGCAGTGATCAACTTTCTGCAGTTTGTAGGTGGAGTTAGGCTAAGAAAGACTTTGCTGCGTTTTTAATTCAAAAAAATACAAAAGGAGGCTGTTAGATAAGCTGCTTTAAAGGAGGTTATGACTTAGAAATAAAAGTTAAAAAGCTTCTGGCAAAAGAGCAAGCTGGTATGACCTATGCCACTTATAAACTGCTTTCTACAATGTACTACATATTTAGAGCTAGAGTTTGTTGTATTAAGCCAAGCTTCCATCATCATTCCTCATAATAAATAGAAACATGAGTTGTGGATCTTTTGCAGGAAACCTGTACATTTAAACCTGTGGATTTGTTAGTTTTGTTCTGATGTTTACCTGAGCCCAGTGGTTCTTGAACACAATCATGCATGTCTCTGGATCCACCCCTCTCAAAACCAGAGACTGTCTTTCTTGGTTTCCATTGGCGACCGCAGAGGCCATCGTGCTAAGTGGATCACGTGGTTTGAGTCGTGTCATAGAAAGGAGAGGGGAAGCTTTCCGGGTTGCTCACCGGGTGCAACCATAACCGCAGGGAGTCAATAAATCATGAAGAATCTGAGGGACGAGACATTTTTACACAAATATCAGCAGAAATCATCACACATAGAAGTTTGCATCATAAAAGAACAACAGAGATGAATGATGAGTATGAATATGCCTGCCGCACACTGCCCTACGCCTCTGCATGGCTGGCCAGCAGTTATGACAGGCACGCAAGAGCGAGAACAATAACAGGCATAGAGAGGTGACTCAGAGGAGAGAGGGAAACTTCACGATCAACTCCATGAGCCTGCTGCACTCTGAACTTAGAACTGAGCTGTCAGATTGTTTCGGAATACTTCAGACTCCCAGAGTGGATTCCCGCACACTCATTACAGAAACACTTTTCTTTCACATCTGGAGGCAAATAGCAGCTGGGTGTGGACTACTTTGGAGAGAGAAAGAGAAAACGAATCACTGCCTAGTTTGGAGTTTTGAGGTTTTGGAGGGCGATATTTTTGTTCTGCACTGAAAACCCTTTTAAAGAAAGAAAAGTTGGTGTCATGTTTACAGAAAGAAGCCTGAGGCCAGTTTAAGGAAAAGCCACCACTAAAACTGACAACATTTAGAGGACAGTTTTTTTTCTACACTAGTGAAAGATTAGTGGGAATAGGGAACCTGCCACAGGAAGACACGAATGACAACACATTAAAACAAAAGAGTTTTTCAAAATGTAACTGAGCACATTCCTACAGTTGAATACAATGAAGACATTTGCTGTTAGCGCATTAGCTTGTTAAGCATGCTGTTTGGAGTTGATCTTCTGTCTGTTATTGCAGACGCCTGTCAAAAAGTGAGGAAGGTTAAAAAACATCAATCCTTCAAAAAAATCTTTGAAATCTGTACAACCCTTTTTCAAGAAACCTAGTGTAAAAATGCAGATTTATTGTTTTCTTTAGGAAACAACAACCTCCTGGTTTGCATAGGCTTTTAGATGCCTTCAGACAGAAATGAAAAGGAATAAGCCTATAGCTACGTTAGCGACCGCCTTCACCAACGTATGTTCAAGCAGCCACTTCCGATGAAAAGTCGTTTTTTTTCTTAAGAGGAAAACGAAGATTGGAAAAAAAAGAAAAGTCTATTTTATACGCTTAAATACACACTTCAGGTTTCCATGTTCAAAACTCTTGCGTTCATGCGTAGCTATGCATGAGCGTTTTTGGCCTCTACACTCGAAACGCACGACCACTGAACCCTGTGAAAATCGGGGACTCCAATTTGCTGTTGAGAAATGGATGACAACCCCCTTTAATTCACGGGAGTGCCGACCATTAGAAAACTGATCATGAAGGAGAAGTTATAATTGCGGTTTGTGTCAGGCAGGAATAATGTGACACCAGATTGGAAAAGAACTGTATAAGAAAAAACCTGGAGCAAAATTTGCAAGAATTTCACTGCTTTGACATTTCATACCAAGCTTCTTCCAACTGTAGGTAGTGGACATGTGCTAGTAAACAGTAGAAAAAAAAAAAAAAAGAAGAATCCCCTCCCTGCTTATCTAGCTTGAAAATTATGAACTAAATGTCAAAGGCACAGTTTGTACGTAGCTTAGAGTGTCTGCATTAATGACTAGGACGTTAGCCACAGCAGCATCTAACTATGAAGGGCCGTATAAGACATTATTTATTCTGAACCATTCACATTCATACATTCTTGCTCTCACATTCATATATACTCTCTTTCGCATACATATATTCTGTTATGCATACATATATTTTCACTTGCACGTAATGCGTAAGAGAACATATGTATGCGAAAGAGAGTATATATGAATGTGAGAGCAAGAATGTATGAATGTCAATGGTTCCGAATAAATAATGTCTTATACGGCCCCTCATATCTAACAGTCTGGTTATCCTTGAAGCGTACTCTTACCTATCTCTTCTTTCAAAGAAGTTGTTGACACTTACCAAGTAGAATAGTAGCAGGGCCTGTTTGTGTTGTTATGCAAACAACATAGTCCTTAAATGAAGAGGGAGGCACATTCTGTCAACATGAAAGACATAAAGCAAGGGTTTTATAATACTAATGCTTCAAAGATATTTGAAGAATGTCAAAATGAAAACACAATGAGTAAAGCTTTCAACAGATCATAAAAATGCATTATGAGACCATCAACTGACAAACAGATGCTACAGGGAACCTTTTTTGATTTGATGGAGTGTGTCCGCTTTTCAATACAAATACAATGGAGAGCTAAAGTTGTCCTCCAAACTACACATGGACTCACTGCAGGGGACCAACTGTGAGACGCGCAGTAGCGGCCCGCCACAATGTCCCAACTCCACCATCCAGGTCTCTTCTGACCAGTCAGAGCTCATTGCTTAAATTGAATTTGCTTTGCCGCTGAGCCACCGTCCACTGACTTGAGGGTAACGAGGCGTACAGCAAAACTTTCCCCATCTGCTTTACATTACAGCTGCAGTTTGGCTTGAAGAATTCACGGGAAGGAATGCAGCGTAGGAATAGTGGCGAGTGTGTGTGTGGGAGTGGAGTTCCCTACCTTCCTTCAGGCATCTTTCACGGGGACGGCTCACTTCGTTCTTGTCCTGCAGTCAGAGACATCGACACGTCAGGATGGGGAGGAGGCAGCATGATGAAGGCCTACAAGCAAGAGGTGGGAAGGGACTGGATGTGAGCTAACAGTTTGGATGGAGATGGAGAGGAGGATGTTAGAGGGAAGCGGGAGGGAGGAGAGCGTATGGGAGTTACCAAATGGGAGAAAGCCTAGGAGCTGCTAGCATTTAATTCTTTAGAAAAGAAAAATCAACAAAAGCTACTAAAGAATGAATCATATGTGCACATGCTACAAGTTTTTTTTTTCTCTATTATAAGTTATAAAATGTGGGGGAGTATTCTGGCTACAAGCAGAAAAAAAACTGCCCAACAAGTGTTGGATGATTCTTCTCTGAAGCCCACACATGTAGCGGATAACAAACACACCACCCCGTCTTTTTCGACTACCTTTGACACTTTCAGCCAACATGCAAGCTTTTTATAGAAGCACGTTTGTTTCACCGTTGGAGACACTCAGTCACAACCCAAATGGTGCACTAGGTCTTTTCAGGCCTCTGCTTAGAGTCTGAAAATGATTCACAACAACACAAAAAAAGGCAATTTGTTTGTTCCAGTTAAACTAATCTACTAAAGGCTTGTTATCGAAGGCTGTGACCTAAATTATGGCCTCATTTGCACAACATGTGTTGAATCTGCCACTAAGAAGAAATGTCCTACTTGCTGTAGTGAAATTCAACTACAGTTAAGGGAAGGAATGCTCTATGAAGTAAATGTTAAATTATAAAATACAAAAAAAAAAAAAATTGCATGATTTAGTAGTTTTGTTTGCATTAACTGTCCCTCTGCCGCAAAAGCTTTGCTGCTCTTTTCCCCTTTAAAGATCTTCCATGACCCAATTATGTCAGTTTGATTATAGAAGCTCAGTCAGAGATGAGCTGCAATAAAATATAATAAAAAAATCATGTAAAGAGTGAAAGGATGATCTCCTTCACACATGACAGACTACCAAATGTGTTTCGACTGACGATTGCAACTCATTTTATGATCATCTCTCCTGACTGTGGGTTGCAGATGAGAATCAGTAATTAGACCCATTTCCACATTTTAACATAAAAAACAGCAACATTTTTACATTTTCATGTTTAATATTAGCTACTTACTGCTTTTTAGAAAAAATATGTTCATGTTAAATAACTCTGCAAAATGCAATATTTGCTCAATTTAAGTTAGCATCCTTAATAAAGAAAATGTAGCTTCCTTCAAAGCTTCAAGATCATGAATATTAAGTAGAAAATGTTATTTAGGGGGAAAAAAGTGAAAGCCAATCAAAAATGTCTTTTAATAAGTCTTATAACAGCCAACTTATCCTGCTTCGTCTGTAAGTTTGGGGGTTTTGTTGTTAAAATGTCTTGATAATAGTTTTGCATTTAGAGCTGGATCAGAATTGTATCAACGTTAGCATTCATCTGCAATTCTAAAGGTATGTACACACCAGGTATTTCACACGTGTTCAACACAGGTTCTTGAACAGGCGATTAGTCCATGGTGTTCATAATGGACAAGCAAGGAGAGGATTCTTCTTTTTCTTTTTCTTTTTCGACTGTTTAGTATCGCTTCTCTGCCATGCATGTTGGTGCAAAACATTGAAAAGGTCCAAATCTTGCAAATCTTGCTCTGGGCTTTTCCTTTTTTCAGCTCTATTCCGATAAATCAAAAACTTTGTGTTGCATAATTCTCTCTGGGTATACACTACAATTATTCATTTGTCCTCCATCATCAATTTTTAAATGATTAGTCAAAGTTCAGCCTTGTTAAACTTGCAATGTGGGTCTAAAGGCTGCAGGGTTTTTTACATAGAGCCAGAAAACGTAACAATCGGCATAGCTACACGTGAACACAAGACTTTAGAACGTGGAAGCTTGACACACGTGTTTATGCACATTTACATTGACTTTTTGTTGGAAGCAGCTGCTTCCAACGTCACGGGTGGCGTGAACATATCTTTAAAACCACCGGTCTGATTGAAAATCTATCCACGCTACAATCCATGAGGATTTCACACCATTTAGGAACCTGAAAATTGTACATCAAGATGAGCTGCACTGTTGTTTTCAGTGAGTGGGTTGATTTCTTCAGGCTTAGCTGGCTTTCAAGTTTGAACGTGTGCCTTAAATATATCTGTTAGAGTTCCTTCACTCCAATGATGCTAATTAACTTGTCAGAAGCTCTCAATGCCGAAGGGTTGTTGAAGTCTGAAAAAGGTTAAGCATGCTGGTGTTTGGAAGTTTCTGACTGTGATTAGAGTAATAACACATTAACCAGAGAATATTTCCCCCACAAGACTATAACACCTTCATATGAGAATAGAAATTTAGACAAAGAAACCTTCATGTGAGCGGTTCCTGACAGTTTTTGATATGAGATACCATCATTAAAAGGCCTTTTCCAATTTCTTTTCACTTCGTATGAAACATTACCTACAGTGGATCTGGATCTTCAGCGGATCTATGAAAGCACACGATCACCTCAACACACAAGGAACATTTCATAAAAAAACCAAACCATGTCAGATGTTTCACCTACAACCAACTGGAAGCAGTTACCCTCCTTAAAAAGATCATCTCTGATCACCACATGCACACACACCCAGTGACACACCGTTTGCTCAGAGGAACAATTTTCCTTGTGGTTTTACATGAGAAGCAGTGTTCCCAAGGTAAATATGCAGAGCTCATTTTTAAAAAGGATCAAAAGAGAATATAGAACCCTGCTCCAAAAGGAGCAAACCACATGAAATTAAAAACGAGAAGACTAATAGAGAGGCTCTCATCTTCTTCTGAGGTTTTTTTGTTCATCTGGTCTCTGCCATGGGGAGCTGAATGCCATCCCAGAGGATCTTAGACACAAAGGTGCGGCAAATGCAAACAGCTGAAGGCAAGGACACTCCCTTTACTATGAAGAATGACAGTTTTTAAAGAAGCTCTCTATGGTTCATTTAATTTTGTTCTTTCAACCTTTGATTTCTTTGTCTTACCTCTGTATTTTAGGGTTACATCTCATGCATTTTTTTATTGAATTCTAAAGAATTTCATAATCAGAGCACTTTGTGCACTCTAAAATGTCAAAATGTATATAATGGTTTAAGCTGATTCAAATAAACTAAACCTTACGGTAACTTGCGTTACAACTTTTGGAATGAGCAAATCAAAAATAGGAAAACTGATTGGATCTGCAACTTTTAGTCACCCAGCAGAGAGCCAAACATCTGAGTCAGGATATGAGTTAAGGGTTTAAAGGCCATGTCTGTCCTCTGGAATTGTTTATGAAGCCTAAAAGCTGCGTACATAATTAAAGCCCAGTGTTCAAGGTCATCCATTTTTTAGGGTGTTGTGTATGTCAATAAACTGCCTTAAGTTTATCTTTGCCCTGGGATGGGCAATTTGCGGCCTCCACGTTTGGTGGGACTAGCTGAACAATATGCGTGTTTGAGATGTCCCAAGCAGACATCGCCTGGTGCACGGTGTATACTGGTTTGTGTTTTGGCTCTGACGTCACATGTCAATCCAAAACAGTGCATTGTGGGAAATGGTGTCCTTACAGTTCTTGTAGTTAAAAGTGATGCTGAACAGAAACAGCTGGCGCTCAATGAAGGAAATCTGTGTATTTTTGTCTGTAACTTTTTCTGCAAATAGTGAATCACTGATTTTAAAAAAAAAAACAGGATTTTTTTTTTTTTTTTACAAATAGTAATTGAAATTTACATCACTCCGACTACTTTATCATTAGAAATAATTTAACTTGAAACCTTTAATTCCTTTATGGTTTCCACTGATAATCATTTTGGTTTTAAACATCAGACAGACATTTGTATTTATGCTACCAAAGGAACCAGTAGGTACAGGCAGCACCAATCATCTATGGTTATTGTTGCTAATAAAATTTAACTTCAATTTCAATTGTAATTATTTCTCTGGGACAGTTCACATTAAAAGCATCACTGCAATTAGCCTGAATTTGCCCAGCGGTTATTTGTCATCTGTCATCTAAAAACAACAATTATAAATATTATTTAAAAGAATATACAAGAAAAATGTGATAAGACACTGAAATTAAAATACTTATTGATAAAAAATCCATACATTACAAAACAATGAATAAAAAAGATACAATAGAATTGAACATGCTAAAGGGGAGAGACAAAGTAAAACTTAATCGAATGTTAAGGACAACCCTAACTTCCTATTCTAGTTCAGTCTCAGTGTAGCTCAGCGTTCGCCATATGCTAAACTACTTCTAGGTTAAATGACTTAATCTGGCCCACCAAACTGGAATAAATTGTATTGATAACCATTATTAATGATTATTTACCCTGTAATTCTGCAGGCTCTCCATAGATGGTAGAAATAAATTGACCATTAGGTGCAGAAGGTTATTGTGCATCCATGTGGTGCTGGGTTGTGATGAAAGATTTGTTGTTTTTCCTTTTGACGATCACTCAAACACCACATGAATGCAGCATGCAGTTTGCATTTTACACAAGGTACATCAAATGGTGCAAATGGATTTAAAATGAGAACAATAGTTTTTAAATAAAACTAAAAAATGTTCTGTTTTATAATATATATTAATTTGCAATCAAAATTAAAACATGTTTTTGTCCAGATTCCATGTCATTTCCTTCTCTTATGAGGTGGATTACCAAAAAACTTCACAAATTTGCTCCTGGTCCGACCCTTTTATCAAATTTTAGAACCTTTTTGTGGCCCGCAAGTTGAAAAGTTTGCCGACCGCCGTCTTAGCTGGTGTGCTTCTCTCCTTTTTTGTTTCCCTCATCTCTTCTTTTGGAGACTTGGCATTCACCTTCAATTCAATTTTCTTTATTTCAAACACAAAGGAAAACAAACAAGAGTTTAAAATATTAGTTTAAAGAGTTTAAAATAGACATATAAAACAAGACAGAGTGCTTATTTTACAATAGATCAAAGGTAGATTGTAGTGGATCTAGATTGTAAGTTTTAGTAGTCTGATAAAGTTTTACATTTCTAATCTAATATTAATAAAAAGGTCTGACTTAATGATCTCACACAAAAAAATCCGGTCCATACTTTTTAAACTGATTTTTATGGAATATCGTGTTGGTTAATGAAGTTGAGGAAGTCCTCAATCAAACAAGCTAGATATTCCCATAATCAAAAAATGTCATCATTCTGTTTTTTTATATAAAAATACAAATTTCTCAATTAAAAGTGTTGCCGTTTACATTTTTGGTGTTCCTTAAAGAGTCCTCAGAAGATTTGTTATCCACATAATGTAGGAACTTCATGAATCTTTTCTGTAGTAACTTTTTTTTCCACCTTCAGCTTCTATTTAAGCATCAAAAGTTTACTTTGCCATAGTAAACACATTTAATACATGTCTGGTAAAGTTAAGTAAATTAATAAATGTGAATCATGAAGATAAGCCCCTAAAATTAACAGAACTTTAAAAAAAGAATTCTCAATTTTAATCAGTTAGTTTAGTCCCAAAGGCAAATATTTAGCTGTTATAAGTCAGGAGTGGCTTACATAACAGAATAAAAGCATCAAAGAAAATAGGATGGTTCCCTTTCTTCAATCAATAAAAAAGCTACATATGCAATAAAGGTACTCATTTGTCCTACTTACAGATATTGTCCAGAACTTCACTCCCAGAAAAGCAAGACGAAAAACTTTACATCCTTTTTGTATTTTTGGGTTTTTCTGGCTTCTGCAGTAGAAATTGCTGCTGCAACAAATGCAATGTTGGGCTATGACATAATCCTTGATGTGCCTTCATGGTGGCATTGTGAGACTCCAGCTTGTCCTGACACTACAGAAGGCCTCTGTCAGTGATAAGAGTGTTTTTCTGTGGGTCTATCCTATCTCTGCTTCCTCTGTGGCTCGTTTGCATCGTGTCTCACGGCAGATATACAGGCAGGTTTGCATGTGCAAAGGTAGCAATGGCTGGGATGTCAAAAGATTGTTATCAAAAAGAAGAAAGGAAACTACGTCAGCACATTTCAGTAAAACAAATTAAGACCATATACAAACCCAAACTGCTAATTTAGGGATTTCCTAATATCCTAAATGCCACTTCAAATGGTTATCATCCTAAATTGTGACATACTTTATATTTTTGCATACATTCTTTTTTTTAAATAATAATTAGGTACATTTTTCATGTTTTTCCATGTAAATATTTCCCTTCAAATGTATGTTAGATCAGTGGCAGGGAAAGTCTATTTGTACAGCATAATTTACATTCCATGTAATTGAAAGTACTTGACAAAAAAATAAAATAAATAAAAGGACGGCAAAATCACAACTAATCTTTCATTTTTTTTTTTTTATCCCCCAAATACTGCAAACTTCACAAGAGACCAGTAAGTGGTAAGTGCGGGCCTCCTGTGTGCAGCCTGACTTTTGAGGAAATTAAACAATCACGGTGAACTTTGTGTGGCATTCTATGGACGTCCTTCTTACACTTATCACATGCATAACCCATGGATGAGGCATTCTTGTGGGGTCAGCAAGAAGCCACTAGCACATTATAAATGACCAGTTTGTGGTGTAAGGGGTCTGTACCACAGCATCAACTGTATGTCAGAAGTGCGTGCAACTCCCTTTAGCCTAACACATATATCACAAAACACTTATCAAACGCACAACAATCAAATGTTCCGTTGTCATGACGTCCCTTAAAGGTGGCCCTACGAGCCCCAAGGGAACAGCGAGACACACCTGGGCTTCCCTTAAAGCCGGGGTCTCAGAATCCAGGCCTCAAGAGTCCAACATGTTTTCCAACCAACCTGCCATTGAAGTTCCTTATCGGCTAAACAGACCTGATCCAGGTAATCAGCAGCAGATAAAGCAGGATTTCTCGAGAACCAGCAGGGGGCTGGCTCTCGAGGCTTGGAATCTGGCACCTCTACCTTGAAGCTACCTTCACACCGCCCTAAGCCTGGAGGAAAATTCGCAAGAAGCACCGCTTCGACATTACGAACTTAGCCTCTTGGCACCAGTAAACAGCAGAAAATAAATAATAAGAAGAAGCCCCTCCCTGCTTGTCCAGTATTAACACTATGGTCTAAAAGCGTGTTCAAGAACCAACGTTGAGCATGTTCTTAAACGCATGTCACATGCCTGATGTGTCCATAGCTTCAGATACAGCCACTCCTCTTTATGACCCTCCATGGGGCTGGACCACCCAAAAACCTGCAGCACCAGTACAGGTCATCCTACCGTAGGGGTGCATGTGACTGAGGCTCCCATGAGCAGACTGCTACAATAATCTAACCTGCTGGAGATAAGCAAATGAGCCTCAATGGGTCTAGTTTAGATTAAATACCATTGATTATGGAGACATTTTTAAGATGGTAGTTGTGATGATATGAAATATTTAATGTGATGGTTTAAGTTCCAGTCTGATCCCTAGAAGGGTTTCAGAGAAAGAGATTGATAGTGGCCGTTAACACTTGTACGTTGCTCCTCTGGGCCAAAGATAATTATTTAGGCACTGAGGCACGCTGCCTCAGCAAGGCCGAAAACATCAAGGACAGCTCACACCCCGGCTCACACTTGTTCGACCTGTTGCCCTCTGGGATGCATATGTCTATCTGTTTATTTAGTAAATGTGTAAATTTGTCAACACTTCCTACCTCCATGCTTTTTGGCACATCAGACATGTTTATATTTGTACGCATGGCTGTGCACATTTTTATGGACTTTTTTTTTATATTTTGCATATTTCTTTTGTACAGAGTGGCATGTTGTGCATTTTTTTTTTTGCACTGGGATGGTGACTGTTCCAATTTCACTGTTCATATGGACAGTAACATTAAAGTCATATAAATTCATCTCTCAGTATTGTCTATGCTTAACTGCAGAAAGCTGTTTTGCATCCACCCAGTGATGCTTTGAGGGAGCTATATGCAGTACATCACGATTACACATTACATGCAACAATCATATTAAAAGTGTTTTGCATGTGCACAGCATTAATGTCCTTCCTCATGCATAAAGCTCCATACAGACATGAATATTCTACTTCTAAAATGATTTTTTTCAAAACATAAATATGGAGAAAACATGGAGAAGATTTGGCTCCTAATGTGAAAAAAATTCAAAGCTTTAGACGTGTGTTTTTTTTCTATCTGTATTTGAATGAAAAGCCAAGGCTTTGAATAAAATTTCTTAAATTGTTGACATTAAAATACAGAAGGACTTTTTGAACACTAAAGATGAGACAAGGAAAATATTCACAACAAAGCTTGCTGTAAAAACAAACTGATTTTTTATCTAAAGTTAAAAAGGAACTAAGACTTCCTATGTTTTGATGGAGGTTTAGGTTGAAGGATGTAGAAAGCATGGTTAATCCCAGACACGGGACAAAGCTGAGCTGACTTGTTCAAGGTGACACACACCAACCGACCTTTCTGCAGTAACCAACTTTCCAAACAATCCCTGATTTGCAGCCACCCGTCAACCGCAGAAATGACTTAGAGAAATACAACCCATAGGACACCTAGAGTACAAGAAAGCAGCAAAGAGCCCAAGGAAACAAATCAAACCTCAGTCACTACCTTGTGACTTGAAGCTATGCGTCTAATCACATTAGTCTGGTTGTTTTTCAGGGTCTGCCATGGAAATTCTCTAAGGTCCAGTGAGGCGCTTGGGTGTAGCTCTGAGAAATAGTGTTTACTAAAAACAAACTGGAGATCACACATCTCTGCTGAGCATTCCTCCGAAGATTATAAAACCACAACTGTTTTTGAAGTTTTCCTGCATGTCAGACTTTACATTAAAACTGCTCATGTTTAAGCTGCTTATTTAAAAAAAAGCCATTTGATGAATGGGATCTGGCAGAGGCAGTGCCCAGTGGCATGAAACTAACTTTGAATAACAAATGACTTAAATTTAAAAAGTAGCTGAATGTTTTGTTGGATGAAAGCTGCAAAAAAAATTGCAGGGAAGAACTGTTGAAATAATGTGGTATGATGACAATTTTAGGATTTGTTGTATTTTAAAAGTGACAAAGTAGCCCTGCATACACTTTTCAAAAATAGTACTGAAAAACTCCTATAACACTAACAAGCATCAGGCAGTGTATTTGCAGCTGTTAGCTTCTAGACTGAGCAGGCATGAGACAAAAGCATAGATCAAGCTTAGTACATTTTATTTTTTGCCCACATAAAACATGCTGAGTCACTAAATGACAATAAAGCACATTTAGTAAAGAATAATTGAATTGAATTGTGGGTTTCCTTTGGTTTTTTTTTAAATATGTTCATAGGAAGTTCAGTGACTTACAGACAATTTTTTTTCATTTTCCAATTAATCTAGAACAAGGGTTTGTTATCTCCAACTCTAAAAAAAACCATTTGGGTCAGTTTCTTACTGACCAAAAAAACCCCAGAGAGAGCAACAAAGTCACATTCTACCATTTAGAAAAATATATTTTATTTATGTTTTTGTGGCCATTAAGCCATTCATTAATAAATATAAGCTTTTTAATGTTTGCAATAATAAAATTGTAACAGGGTATGACACTTTTAATTTGTTTTACTTTCAACAGCAGCATCTACAAGGTCATCTCAAAATGAAGCACGGTGTGTCAAATAAGATCCTCCTCCAGCAGCAAGAAATACACTGAAATGCAAGAAAGCAATGTCAAACATAGCATTTTCTGTCATTATGACTTTGGTGTGCCATCACTGTTTTTCTCCTTTTACTATCAATTATAAACATAACATTGCTGTAGAATCCAATATTTTTTATCAATACATGTAAATGTAGATTTGTCTTAAACTTCTCTTGACAGCAGATTCAACTTTTTACCATAATTTTGATCAGGTATCTGTTATGTTCAAATTTAAACATAAATGACAAAACTTAACTAAAACAAATGAACCAAAATAGAAAATATAAATTATTATTATTATTCAAATCTGTAGCCAAAGAGCCACAATGGTGTAAAGGTGTGTGACATGTGGCTCCAAAGCCTCAGGTTGCAGACTCTGGCTCTAGGGTCTACCTTATTGTTTTAAAGAATCTAAACTGAACTTGGATTTATTTGTTGTCTAATAGACTTTTAAGAAGAAAAAAACTTCAAAAACAACATTAGAGAAAAATACAGCAAATTCAATGCAATGCAGATGGTTTCATAAAACAACTTCTTGAGTTGTTGCATTTTAATCACATTACATGGTTTTCAACAGAACTTAATTTGAAGTCCTGTTGCCTTTGTTAAACTGTGCTGCCTTTGTAACATATCGTCTACATCACATGTGTCAAACTCAAGGCCCGGGGGCCAAATGTGGCCCGCCATATCATTTTATGTGGCCCGCGAGAGCATAAAAGTTTTTAATTTCTTAAAATAAAAAATAGAAATTGGTGTGTATTGAGTCATATTTAGGGGGAATCAAACTTTAAATATTGGATTGGGCAACTGTACATTAGGACCTAAACACTGTCCATATAATCTAACCTGACAGAATCAAATTTAAAAGGATTTATGCTACAGTAACAAGCAAACACATGCTTTCTATGCAACCGTAATTGTCACTTTAAAAAGTTATAATAATTAAATAATGAGTTATTTAACATTAAGGAATAGTTAGGTTTATTTTTCATTACATTTAGTTACATGTATAAGTTATATCTGGCCCTTTGAGGACAGCCACTATGGTGATGTGGCCCTCGGTGAAAATGAGTTTGACACGCCTGTTCTACAAAGAGATGGCTACAAGGTGTTTGCAGAATCCAGTGTTTCATTCATTCATTCATCTTCTTCCGTTTTGTCACTTTCGGAGTCCCGGGGCTGCTGGAGCCTAACCAGGCCACTTGTGGGCGAAGGCAGGGGACACCCTTGACAGGTCGCCAGTCTGTCGCAGGGCCACAATCACACACCCATTGACACTCACACCTAGGGAAAATTTAGAGTAACCAATTAACCTATGAAGCATGTTTTTGGACAGTGGGAGGAAGTCGGAGACCCCGGAGAAAACCCACTCATATACGGGGAGAACATGCAAACTCCACACAGAAAGGTCCCCCACTGATGTTCTGGTTCAGGTCCCCCAACCAGGACTTGAACCGCTCTTGCTGTGAGCCAAGAGCGCTAACCACTGCGCCACCGTGCAGCCTTCAGAATCCAATGTTTTTTTTTATTATTATTTGTATCATTGAGTGTTTCTGACTTGTCGTTTAAACCACTTTTACTTATTTGCTTTGCCCTTTTGATATTGCACAAGATGCAGGGAGTAATCTGAGTAGGCTGCCGGTTATTCAGGTCTAACGCAAACACAACAGAACCAGCCACATATTCCTATTCATAGTTTCTGGCTGTTCAGTCCCTCTGTGGATGTGTCTGAACTGAGGGAATAAACCAGGTCACTTCCACATAACCCCCTCAGGTACAGGGAGAGTCCTTATCCACAAGGCATTTTGCTTTCACTAAACCAGACTTTCAGGTAACCTTCTGCTGGAAGCTCCAGGTTCAAACTTTTCACTTTTGCTTTAGGTGGTTATTTTTCTTCTTTTCCACAAAACAATTGATCGCATAAAACAAATTTCCCTTGACAAATGAGCCAAATTAAAAAAATAATAATAATCATTTATAAATCCTTATTATGGTGTAAACACACACTAACTATGAAAAAAAGATGCTAAAAATCCAGCCCATCTTAAAAAAAAAACTGGAAAAGTCCTTCAGAACAGCAGCAGGACTTTAACTTATGATAACCTGTAAAGACTTAAAGGAGGTTTGTCTCCTTAACAACCCACTTAGATGAAAATTGTGTTTTTGTGTTTTTAACATATTCTTGTGGAATTTTCTCATGATAGAGGACATATATATAGAAAATAAGGTGAATTGTCATTTCTGAGTATTTCTATATTCAAAATGAAATGAATCAGAGGAAGATGAAGAACTGCAGTTTGAAAAAGCGTGTAGGATTGACGTAGTAGGGGATACAAACGGCAGGTCACAAACTCTCTGCTTTGATCTAAGATTAAAACTGCATTTTTAAGTATTTCTTTATTCAAATTGTTGATAGATCAGAAGCAGATAAAAACCTGCTGTTTGAATTTCTTCTCAGTTGTGAAGCAGCAACTGAAATGGGGAATGCAAAAACTCCCTACTCCACCCCATTTCTGATTCATCCACTAGACAAATAGATGCATGTACACTATATTTCCAAAAGTATTCACTCACCCATCCAAATGATCAGAATCACTTGGCCTGGCCACAGGTGTATAAACTCAAGCACACAGGCACAAGCATTTGTGAAAGAATGGGCCGCTCTCAGGGGCTCAGTGAATTCCAGTGTGGAACTGCCATAGGACGCAACCTGTGCAACAAATTCAGTCGAGAAATTTCCTCGCTCCTAACTAAACTGTCAGCTCTATCATAACAAAATGGAAGCGTTTGGGAACAACAGCAACTCAGCCATGAAGTGGTAGGCCACGTAAAATGACGAAGAGGGCTCAGTGGATGCTGAAGTGTAAAGTGCAAAGACATCGCTGACTTTCTGCACAGTCAACGGCTACAGAGCTCCAAACTTCATGTGATCTTCAGATTAGCCCAAGTACAGAACGCAGAGAGCTTCATGGAATGGGTTTCCACAGCCGAGCAGCTGCATACAAGCCACACATCACTAAGTGCCATGCAAAGCGTCGGATGCAGGGGTGTAAAGCACGCCGCCACTGGACTCTAGAGCAGTGGAGACGCCTTCTCTGGAGTGATGAATCACGCTTTTCCATCCGGCAATCTGATGGACGAGTCTGGGTTTGGAGGTTCCCAGGAGAACTGTACATTTCAGACTGCATTGTGCAGAGAGTGAATTTTGGTGGAGAAGGAATTATGGTGTGGGGTTGTTCTTTAGTTCCAGTGAAAGGAACTTTAAAATGCTTCAGGATACCAAAACATTTGGAAAATTCCATGCTCCCAACCTTGTGGGAACAGTTTGGAGCTGCCCCTTCCTCTTTCAACATGACTGTGCACCAGTGCGCAAAGTAACGTCCATAAAGACATGGATGACAGAGTCTGGAGCGGAAGAACTTGACTGGCCAGCTAAGAGTCCTGACCTGAACCCCATAGAACACCTTTGGGATGAATTAGAACAGAGACTGAGAGCCAGGCCTTCTGCGACTTCACTCACCAATGCCCTTTTGGAAGAATGGTCAAAAAAAAAATCCTATGAACACACATGAACAACCTGAGCCAATATTTTGGTAATAAAGTGTACATCTTTGTTTTCCTCGTCTGAGCTGGCTGGCATCTGATCCAAAATTGTATGGCTGGATGCTTTTAATGCAGAGAAAACAAGCACATGTCAAAACATTTCATTTAATCCCTTCACGATATTTGGAATTATTTGGCAGCAACACTACATCACAAAGTTTCAACCCTAATTTAAACGGTAACAATAACTTATTTACTTGGAGTATCCAAGCTGACGGGCCTGTTTTGTTGTCGTTTCACCTCTCCTGCCCATCTGGCAGTGAAACACCAGATGGGCAGATGGGCTCCAATATTTCTAAGCATTTTTTTTGCAATAATAGTGTTAAGTTGGGGTTGTGAAGGGCTGTAAGCTAGCGGGAGAGAGTGTAAAAAGAAGGATGTCGGGAAGTTTGGCCAGACATAACCAATGGGAACGCTTTGACAATAGATCAAAAGATGATTGCAGTGAGACTGTAACAGCTAAATTAGACAACTAAAACAGTGCAAAAAATTGTCATCACCAAAGTAAGGTTCAAGCAAGTTTCATAAAGTATCTATTTAGATGTGAAAAGTTTCCTCAAAACTTCCAGTTATGGGTAAAAAAAAACATAAACAATTTAAAAGATTATAGTCTCCTTCCAATTTAGAATAAGATCTTCTATTGCCCCTATAACCCACACATAGTTCAGGGAGTATCTTAACTATTTCTTTGGGCCATTGTTAAAAATGGCTGAGTTCTAGTAAGCAGATTATGTCACTGTCTATGTGAATTGAGATTGAAGATAACTTTCTTCCATTTCAAAGACAGGAATGACCTCACAATTGCATCCCAGCAAGCAATGATTGCTCTAAGGCTGAGAACCGAAGCTAAAATACAGAATCCATCAGATTTCTATTCACAAGTTTATGATCCAATTCCCAATTCAATTCAATATTAATTCATTTCTTTTTTTTTAAGTTAATTATAGACCACCCCTCAAGTAGCTTGTGGCTGTCTGGACACATCTGATCCAGGAAATCAACTGTGGATCAGCAGGGATGTCTGCAGAACAACACAGACAGTGGTCCTCCAGGCCTGTTTTAAAGCAGGCAAGAAGTCCATTTAAGATGAAACCCAACAGAGTTCTGCAGCAAAGTCAATGGAAAGAAGATTCTGAAGGAGCTGTAAAACAGAACCCTTAAGTCAGAACACATTTGATATATTTTATCCTGCTTGAACTCCTCCTTTTTTATGAATTGAGAATATGGCCTAGAGATGTTTCCTTAAAAACCATGTTGATTCATATCTGAAGTGACCTAATTCTGAAAATGTAAAAAGGACTACATAGTGATCATTAAAAAGAAATTGAAAATACTATGTTTTTTTTGTTTCATAAATGTATATGTGCACTTTTACATTTACTAAACCCTTCAAACAGATCTGACCAAATGTAAACATCATATTTTGTGAATCATCAAAGTGAATAAGTGTAACCCAATTGAAAACTAAATCACACCAACTAAAAAATCTATTTGAGAGCAGGGAGAAGAGTCAGTCTGACCACCCTTAAGAACAACATTGTAATCTTCCATTTACAGTCAGAAACTGAACGCACAATAGCTGGTTGTGAATGGCCATGATTGGAAGAGAACACCTGTGCAGGATTCATGCAAACAGTCTGGAGGCAGTCATGAAACATTGATGTATGAAGGTAACTCGATCCCTGCGCTTTGTGTGTCCTCTTAGTGGATCTGCCTGGGAGATCAAAGCTCCTCAGGACAGGTATATATAGTTTCTGTCGTTTTTCCAACTTAATTTAACCTCTTACATTAAGACTAATTAGGCCAGGAATTAATGTTGTCATTGTGGTGCAGTAAAGCTTTAAAAACAACAACTATTTGAGCCTGGTGTCTCTGTTTGGATGGAGCATCGATTGTGAAAGCATGTGTTATGAAGCCTGGCTGGTTAATTGGACGCTCGTGGTTGCCTAACTCTCATTAGGATGGGTGGCTCAGACCTGTTTCTACACAGTAGTCAATAAAAAGAACAGCAGGACAGAACATTTTTCACTTCTTTTACTTTAAAACATAATGCGACTCCAGGCGTCTTTTCACTGTTTTAGATCGACAAGTAATGCCAGCAGAGTTTGTAGAGTTACAGCAACTCTACCATTAGCCCGCTGTTATTAAAGGAGGGGAAATGAGTCCCCGTCACATTAAATGTTTATTAACGCGCGTATTAATCTGCCTGAAAAAGTAGGACGAGAGTTTCGACTTTTCCTCTTACCGTTGGACTCGGACGGGTCTTCCTCTGAAACAAGAGAACTCGACGGACGGAGTGAGCAGCAGGTTGTAACCAAAAACACCCCTCACCCGGCCTTTCTAGGGTAATAAAACATATCCATGTTTTCTGCCCCGCTTTGTTTGTGGAGGAAAAAAAAAGGTGTGCGGAGGAAGTCTGGCGTAATAAAAGCTCCTTAAGGTGCTCCGAGGTGCAGAGGTGAAGACCGAACTGCGCAGGCTCCTCCCTCCTCCTCCCTCCCCGTGAACTCCAGAGGAGCAGCTGAGCCGCGGCTTGCTGAAATGACGTAAACACCAGACGCTATCGGCTTTCTTCCCTCGGTGGGTTTGAAACGGGTCAGTCTGACGTTTACAATACAACTAGCAAACACATCGCCAGGCTGTCGCTAGCTTACGCTCTTTCAGGTCTCATTCAAACAAGCCAACTTTTTGTTTTAATCACTTCAAAATCAATTCACTTTTGGTAGACTAAATTATGCCCGACGAAAACACTATATATATGAATATAACTTAAAGTGTATATCTTATTTTTATTCAAACTTTATTCGCGAAGCGCCATGTTTAACCAGTCTAACATTTATCAGTCCACACCCTCTTTGCTTGCACCTGACATGACATGGTGCACACTCTTAAGTTAAGCTGTAAAAGGTGTTTTGTTTGTAGTTAAAAAGGCAAAAAAAAAAATCGATATTCAAAGTTAAAGTCTCGACACATTTAGCAAATTGAGGATTTTGTTGATAGTTGATACATATCTAAATAATACTTATGAGAAACTGTTTGCAAGAACGGAGAATTTAAAACTATTCTGCAGCGACATCTAGTGGCAAAACATGATATGTGGCAGGACTGGATTTCAGACGCATGCGCACTTCTGGAGCTTTGGACTTGCAAGTAAAAGTAGTTTGAAATCGGGTTTATCACAAACACGTTTACATATTCTATCATTGGGATGGGTCTATGTTTCCTGCTGCTATAGCAGGTTAAACAGCTGTGTTTTAAAGGGGGGTCAGGAGATCATGGGGTCCATCCGCTCAGAGTGGCGCCTCCTCCCCGCAGCAGGATCTCTGAACTCTTGTTTCCGAGCGTGCGGATGAGCGAGCCGTTTACTGCGTTTATGAGACCCTCTGTTTGCTTTAAATTTCCTGTCTGTCGGTTTTTACACCGTTTTGAAACCGTATGATGGCAGAATCCCAGCGGGAAGAAGAAGAGGGGCAGAACGACGCCCCGGGGGACAGAGGCCACCCAACAGGTAGATAAAGCCGGAAGATGAGGATCCAGCCTCCTGAAACCCCTAATGCTCCATCCATGTCTAACTTTGTATTTGGTAGTGCGCAAAAGTAGGTTAAAATGATCTATTTTTACATTTTCAAAAAGTTTTTTTTTGTTTGTTTAAAATTTGAATTATTCCTCAATAGTTTAGATAAATGCTTCATTTGGGGTTTATATTCTTTATTGGTGTAAAATGTGGACAGAAGATGAAAGCTCAGCCAATCTTTAGTGCAAAGCTACACAGAAATGTTTATATTTATTAACATTCTTTGTAAATCAGGAAATATTCACGCAACACAATTTTAAGAAAGAAAAAACAAGTTTGACAGATGTGTACGCATATTTGTTAGAATAAAAGCTGTTAGAATAAAAGAAAAATATTCCCCTTTTTTATTTCCAAATGTCAGGTTTATGTCAACTGCATGTTTTATTCCACCAAAGTTGAAATAAGTTCAAATCTCATGTCGCTTTTGTCACTGAAATAGCAACGGCTACATTTGTTTTCTATTTGGCTGCATCCTTTAGAACAGCTGGTGTGCAAACTTTTATCTCTGGACTGCTGCGCCTATACTGCCCGGCTATCGGGGCATGAGCTCAGACTTCCACCACGCCCTGACCTGGCCAACTGTCGGGATGGAGATTCCTAAAACTGACAAGCAGCTGTGTCGTCATGCACGCTGCGCTCTGCGCCGACAACTGTTCAGCCCTTCTCTGCCTCACACCAGACACTGTTTCAGCCGGCTTTCACTGCAGATGATCCCGTCTGCACTCGCACCATCTAATCTTCTCTGACTGTGCTCCACATTAGTTGCTGATATTCTGTTCTGCACTCACAACACTATAATCAGCTTTAGACTGCTTTCTTTTCCACATGTTGGAAAAAACTGCCCCTTATATACAAAAAAAAAATCTATTTTTACTATGTGTAGAGCATGTAAATTCCAATCAAATCTCCTAATATCTTTTAAACTTGTGTGAATTTGTTGTTGGAGTGTTTTCTTTTTTCCTCCTTCCCTGCCTTTTGTTGCCAGTTTCAGCAGTTGCTCTGCGACTGCTGTGCTGAGTAATGTCAGCATGTGTTGAAGTGAGAAAGTCGACAAACCCTCCCCGCTGATTCCAGCCGCTTCCCCGCGTGTTTGTGGTGTCTTTTCCAATGTCAGACTACGAATCTAGTGTGTCATGGCTTGCAAGGGATTTAGCAGCATTTATTTTTCACAACAGCTGTCAGAATAAACTCTTAGTTGTTCAATGAAGGAGCAAACTAGACACCCTAGATCCACAACGCACAATACAGCAGATGCTGCATGATCTAAATGCTTGTTTAGGGCGAGTTAGGCGAAAAATAGCCTTACCTGATTTAGTTATATGAATTGGATCACCATGAGTTCTACTCTGGATATCAGTTTTTTGCTGAACAAGTTGATGATCCACTCATTTGATCTGGTATTTAAAGGTCAGCTGTTTAGTGAGGAGTTTGGACATCAAAGCGGGTATTAATATTGGATGTAGGCGGTTACAAGTTGGGAAAATGTTTGCTCTTACCTCAAATGATTTTGTCAATAAGACATTAAGCAATATTAGATTTTTTTTTAGAACACGTGTGCAGTCCTTGGACGCTAGCGTCTCTGTTGTTTTACAACGCATTCTGCCTTTGTAGATTTTTACTGGCAAAACACACCTGATCCAGGTAATCAGAGGAGGCGGGGCATCTAAAAACCCAGCAAGGCCTGGAGTTTGATTCACCTAAAGATTCAAACCTGTTTTACAAATACTGCCACTACACGAGTTATATAGTTAACAGATGAGGCAGGTACCTGAATTAAGTCGTGTTGAATGATGATGGAAAACTCAAACTGTTTTTCAGTTTGAATTTTAGATGCAACATTATTTCTTAAACTGCACATTATAAGCAAATTTTATTCACAATAGGCTGTTTGAAAATAGTGATTTAGAAAACAAAATGTTCCAAAAAAATAATTTCTCTTAGATTAAATTGAGGATCTGGTCAGCTTAGATAAATTATAATATCAACAATACAATAAAAATACCAACAGATGTCCTTTACTCCTCGCACTGGAAAAACATGGTTGGTCACTTCTTCCATAATGTGCACTGTGTATGCAAACTTTTACAAGGCTGCTATTGTGTGTGTAAATATCTTTTCTTTTTTTCTTTTTTTTTTTACTTTTACCTTATTTGCATGTTTTTTTCCTTTTTATCTCAAAATAAGATTTTTTGTACTTCACCATTTTGTCCTTCAAATTGCCCCTAAGATGCGAATAAAGTGTTTTTAAATTGATTTGAATGAAAGCACGTTTTTAAATTTGTGCATAGGGAAAAGTGTTCACAAACAACAAATTTAGATTTTATACGCTACGTGTAACTCACTTAGGACTATTATGAATATGCATTATTGCTTATCCATTACATTATTGGATTTGTTTTTAAATATTAGTCTAGTTAATAATAAAAAAAATTCAAAGTTTTTTTTGTCTGTAAGGAAGGTTATTTGTCCTAGTAAATATACAACCCAAGCCGTTTTAGTGAGAGACATGCAAATTCTTCTAACTAGAACTCCACACTCAGTAACTGAGCTGTCTCTCCACTTCCTGAAAGACCACATTCCAGTTCAGCAGATTGGCCAGGTGAACAGAAGAGCTGTGGCACGTAATAGGGCCACCCTTCTCTCCTTTGCTGCATGTGGGCGTGTAACATTCAGCTTCTTGGTCAACAAGAAGGGGAAAAGTTCCTTACAGGAATATACTGTTGTTACAGAGCATTTTTCCCATCTGCTGCCGTGGCTCATTAAGGTAGGAATGTGTCTTTGGGGCTAAATCAATTCAGTTGTTGACAACATATCTTTTTATACAAGGTCTGTCAGCTATTCTACTGGGAAGTCAATACTTAAAAAATGCTTTCTATCTAAATAAAAGGTTGGATCTTCTCGCTACACGTTCTGTTAAAGTGTAACTGCTGTTGCTGTTCAAACAGATAAGAAGCAGCAGGTGTGACAGGTTAATGGTGCATCATGGTTTCAGCCAAGTGTTCCTACACAGCCACCTTTTACTTAGGATTTATACTTAGCCTACAGTTGTAGTTTTTGTTTCCCTATGGCTTAGAAATGTATAAAAAGAAAGCTCAAAGTTTGCATGCTGACAGGTGATATGGTCAAAAATGTTTTCAAAACTCGTGACAAACTGGTTTGACTGGACTGAATTCTTGTTGTTCTGGAACTTTTTTTTTTTTTTTTTTTTAATTGGGGCCTTCCAATCAGTGGAGATTGATTCCAGTAACCTGCTGATTGTTTACTCTAACGAGGATCGATGGGAGTATTTCTGAGGAGGAGTTCCCTAAAGTTTTAAATGGGAACGCATCATCAGCCAGGAAGTGAGGAGTGGGAGCGTGTGCGGGAAAAGCCCGGCTCAAAAAGCACAGAACGGGGTGGCCACACCTCTTGTTACCATGGCGACCGACCACAGCAGCTGAAATTGATCAGGGCTAATTACATAGTCAGAATTGCTGCTGCTAAACCCCAAAATTGATCCAGGTTCAGAAAAATGGGAACTGTCACAGACGTCTGCTAGACTTTACTGATTGAATTAACTTTTAAAGACTCTCTGTGAGGAAAATTGTGTTTTGAACATGTTCTTTTAACATAGCTAAAGAAGCTTAAAATTGCATTTCTGAGTATTACTTTATTCAGATCATTGTGAATCAGGAGCAGATTAAAAAAGCAGTTTTAAAAAGCCAATAGCAGTAATGCAGAAGCCACTACTGCAAGCCAAAAGCGCTCTCCTCTGCTTCATTCTGATGCATCTGTAGATGACTATTGGTCCATGGACGTCTTTGTTTTCCTCTTCTGAGCTGCCATCTGGTTCAAACTGTACGACTGGAAAGCTCAGATATGGCTTGCCATTTTTGTTGCACCGGTAATGTTATGTTGGGGTTGGGAGAGGCTGCAAGCTATAGAGGGAGAGCAGATGGATGATGGGAAATGGAAGCAGGCTTACTCTGCCCCAACAGTGCTGCCCACAATTCAGAGGTGAATTTCTGATGATTAACAGAAACTATGTCCTAGAAAATGACAGTTTTTTAGATTTAACAAAAAATGTCAATCATAATTAAATGAAAACTGGGGACGCTTTTAGATTAGATCACAAGATGATCCGAGTGGGACTTAAGGACTAATCATCAGGTAACTACTCTACTCAAGAAGACACACGTTTGCCCAAAAATGTATGACAGTGAAAATGCATTTTGGAAAAAGGGAAAGTGCCATCTGAAAACTCCATTAAGCACTCAAAAATCCATGAAGCAGGCACTTTATCCTCACCATATCGTAAATGTCGTGAACCTGCTGTAACCTCCACCACCATGAAAAATTATGGGATGGCTTTAAGATGATCGTCGCATAAAGCCCATCATGTCAAACTAACCCGTTGGTCCAGAAGTGTTTAATGCAGAAAAGCTGGTTTTAATTTACTGGTGTTTCTTTTAATTTCTGTTCACTTGGGTCACAGAAGACAACTTTGAGATGGTTTTGAAAAAGGTTATAAAAATTCCATATCTTGTTTTTGGTAAAGACATTCATTTTATTCTGATGTATTGTGAAAAAAAAATCTCATCTGTTTTTTATTTATTCATTTCCATAGATCACTCTGAAAGAACCAAGCCAGAACCTTTCCACCGCAGGTAGGTGGTCTCTTCTTGGGCTGAGAATAGCTGCAGATGGGGAGCAGGTTGCTGTCCCTTTAACTGTTCGATCTGCTGATGGTGGGGTTGTGACGGACCAAACAACACCGTGCCATTCTCTATGAAAGACAGGAGAACAAAGAGAAGACTCCATCACTTTGTTTTTTCAGTTGGTGCTCAGAAATGGAAGCCAGTGGCCTCTCAAAGAGAGCTGGAGCACAGTTTGTTTCAACAATATTGCAAATGTTTTTACGTGTTCAACTTCAGAAGTCATGCTGCACGTAAAGGATTATGTCATTTTAATGATTTATATTTAGATCTTTAAATAAACCATGTTTTTTTTTAAATCTGAGAAAATGATACTTAGGTATTGTTAGTTGGAAATGCTCAAAAATCCTGCCATCTGTTTTTACAGGACTTAGCATAGTTAATTATTTATACAAGAATGTTTACCTTTATTGACACATTGGTTTTATACTTAAATATTTACAGTAGGTACGGATTTTAATCATTTTAAATATTTGATTGTTGTGTTGTTGGACCTGGCTATATCATGCTAAAAACTCGCCCACCAGTGTTCTGGTGTTCTTTACCCCCATTAGTGACACATGAGCTTCATTGTCTGCTCTTTTCAGTCAGGGATCTGTGTCTTCTGCACCAGCTGTTGTCAAACAAAGTAGGTTCACCTTTATTTTCTAATATGTAGCTCTTAAACTGGATTACACTTGTGCTATATGCATTATATTTGTTCATATAAATGAAAACACAAGTATCAAAGCTCATCTAGAGTTTTTCTTCTTCCAGCGAGAACAACTTCTCACAGTGACAGCCTACAGGAGAGCAGGTAAAGGTTCTGTTGTCCTTTGTGGGTTTTGTGTCTAACTCTACTCAACATGATGTGTGAAAACTTTCATATGAGGTGGACGGAAAGAGAATGTGTTCATGTGTTTTGTCTAACTTTGTCTATTATTTTTGTTTGTTTTTTGTTTTTTTTTAGGCAACCAGAGATCACCGTTGTCTCAACAGAACCTCTGTCCAACAATAACTGGTTTTCAGATCCTTCAGTAGTTTTCACTCCTCAGTCACGCTGGTCTGCAAGTGTCCAAGTCGTCTCTCAGGTAGGATTTATTAGTAATGCTTTGAGAAGATTTAATTTTTTTGTAATGAATTTTTTTTTCTCCATAAACATGACTTCACAAGTTTAAAAGTTAATCATTTTTTAATTTATTTCACATCTGCAACAAAAGAAAAAGGTCGTCTGACCTTTTAATGTATCCTTCAGTAGAACTAACTTATTCAAATTATTTCTACGGAGGCACACGTTAGCATTCAATTTGCAATTTAATTTGCAATTTTTTTCAAGATGTGCAAAAGCAAGATTGTTGGTGTAGTTCAGCAGGCATCTAGAATTAAGGGAGCACCTGCGTGCACACTTTTTCTTTGTCATGACTCAGCCTCCACCATCCTACGATCAGGTGATCCAAGAGAAGAACCAGGAGGAGCATATTACCAAGCCCACTGCAGCCACTCGCAGGTCCACCTGCACAACTACGAGTGCTACCCAGACCGACCGACCCTGCACAGCAGCTTCACCGCCAGCTCTGAAAAAATCTGCAAGTAAGCTGGCAATGATGATAAAAAAACAACGTGATTGGCATTTAACGCTATTTTTTTCACCCTAAATTGTCTAAAATTTTGTTTCCAGGTAAAAAGCCACAAAAACCTCCCAGGCTCTCACTGTCAAAAGCGGCGGATAGAAAACCTGTAATAGAAAAAGTCGGAAAAGCTACAGCAAACGTGTCAATAGTCACTGACCCAGAGGACCAGAGGGGCACCAAGCGAGACCTAGAAGAGCTTGAAAAGGCAGATTCCTCGCACACACACAGCAGATCCGTTACAGTTTTGTGGCAAATCCAAAAAAATCATTTTCCTGCTGCACCCACTGAAACTGCTGCTTCAACTTCAGAAAACCGTCAGCGACCTATCCCCCGTCCTCGCGCAAAATCCCAGAAGCAAACAATATTAGCAGAAATCAAAGTTTTGGCTGAAGCGAGTCCATCCGGTGACATCACACAGCCAGATTCACTAGATGTCTTTACGAAAAAATTGTCAGATGAATTACTAGAAATATTTGACGAAAGCCACCAGTTTGCTGAGCGATTTGACGAGCAGTTAGGTCAGACGACGCAGGCTGGAGATGCTCTTGGGGAAATGAGCGACCCCTTTAGTCAGCGCAACATCCGTTCTAGAATCCAGGCCTTTGAGGGCCAGAATGGCACAGAGGGAGGAAATGAGTCGGCCAGACCAAACCCATTGGCCAGGAGGGCTACCACCAAACCCCCAGTTGCGGCCAAGCCTTCACTACCTTTTAGAAGTATGGATGACAGTCAAAACATACCAGCAACTCCAAACCCGAATCCAGCCCCCAAACCAATGCCTCTTAGAAAACCGGTGGGAATGTCCGTGAGGGAACAGCTGGAGGCTTTGCACAGCAATGGCAGCATCCAACAACGACCCATTTACGCTTTGCCGGCAAGAGCCAATAGTATTCAGGAGGAGGAACTATCACCAACTCCACCAGTACCACCGGTGAAGCCTTTCAAAGAACCCCTCAAACCTAACCTGAATATAAACAACCACAACTCAGTCTCTATGAGCAGAGAGAGTGACATGGTTGACAGTCCATCAAGTGAGTATTTACTTAAAATACTCACTAATACTTGTGTTTTGTGCAATACATTTATATCATAACTGTAGTAATAACTAAATTAAATCACAAACCGATGTTGATTTTATTTATTGAAAGAAAACAAAAGCCTAGAGGAAAAAATGGTGTTAAAAATATGATTTTTACACAACTTTTAGGTTTATCAAAGAAAATCTAATGGCCAAACAGTTTTGTTGGTAATTGATTCCTTAGGATAGTTTAGAATTACTGTTTTCCAGCTCTCCCTACACTGCTTGCTGCTGATTACCTGGACCAGTGTGTTCATTCAATCACAATCTGGAGACATCTGATTGAGCAAATCAGCAGCTAGCAGGGCTTGGGGATCTGGAAGACAGTCAGGCTGGTAGATCCCGAGGACCAGGAATGAGCAGCCCTGGAGATGGAAGTTTGATCAGGAACGGAGAAGAACAAAGGTCAACTGCAGCAAAACAGAGTGTCTGTGGGACTTCAGTGGAATGTAGGAGCTACAGGGACCAGAGCTGAAAAAGATGGAGGATTTGGGTCAACAACCCAGAGAAAAGGAGACTGTAGGAAAGAGGCACAGAGGTGTGTGCATGCAGGTGGAGGAAGGTGTGATATGTGACAAAAAAAAAGGAGAAGGAAGGTGTAGAAGCAGCCAGGAGACTGGGAGCAAAGCTGGAGGTAGCAGGGATTAATATGCCGAGGTTCTCTTTGTGAGTGACAAGGATAGATTGGATCAGGAATGAATCCATCAGAGGAACAGACCACGCTAGACGTTTTGGAAATAAATTCTGGGAAGCAGGTAGGGATGGTGTGGACACATTTAGAGAAGGGACAGTGATTATGTTGGTAAAAGGAGGCTGAGGTTGGAGCTAATAAGAAAGAGACCTAAAGGACGACCTAAGGTGAGGTTTATGGATGTAGTGAAGGAAGACATTAGGTTGGTTGTGTAAGCAAGGAGGATGCAGAGGAGAGGGTTAGATAGAAGTAAATGATTTATTGTGGCATCCTCTAAAAGGAGCAGCTGAAAGGGAATGGAGGTTAAAACAACCAGCTATTATAAAAATGAAAAGCATTTCCAGTAACATTTGATCTAATAAATAGTTGTTTGAACTTTATGAATGATCATTCATTGCACTTTTGCAGCATTTCTGATGGATTAATATCATTTTTTACTTATCGTGCTTTTGTGACCAACATCTCTTAATTTTGTTACTGGATACATTTCATGATTTGTTTAAAGGTGGATTGTCTCGTGTTTTTTGGACTTTCTCCATTCTGACAAAAGCCGTAGAAACTGAGAACAGATGATCCAAGCTGATTCCATAACCAGATTTAGTTGGAGACTGTCTTTTATGGTTGCATTTTAAAGTAAAAATGTTCTCTAGTTCATATGTTGCTTTTTTTTAGACAACGTCCACATGAAATCTCAATATAATGTGGACATCAATGGAAGTTTTGTACCCAGACAAGGTACAACAAGGAGACCGACCACCATTAGAGTCCCCAGCAAAATGCCGTCAAGTAAGTCCAGCAATTCTCAATGGACTAATACTGCTCAAATTTGAACTCCCCTAATTAAAGATATGTATATCTATCTTTCATTTTATTTGTACACATTGTTAATTGGACCTGTTTTTGATTTCCAGTACCAGATAATGTTCAGGACAATCCTCCTCCTCCTCTCCCTTTTCGGAAGCCTATAGGCTCTTCAAACGTTCTACAAGACTACACACAAAGCCCCAAACCGGCAGTGTCCTTGCAGGTAAGAGTTACAGTTCAGTGCAAGCCAAAGCATCCCATCACTTTTTTTTTCTTTCAAACCCACATAACAATTTTATTTATCTATTTTTGAAGGAACTCAAAGTTTATCCTCTGCGTTCTGCTTGTATTTTGCACTTGCTTCTATGGTGCAATGTGTTCAAACTCCCATGGTCAGACTGTCTTGTAACTGAGCTGCTTACTGGCTTTACCTGTTCTACTTTCCAAACAAAGAAAGTCTTGTAATGCTGTGATCTCATTGCTTTTGGGTACTATGCTATCTTGTGGTTGCTATAGTTTCAGCTTCACATATTGTTGTCATGTGTTCATTTTATTGCTTAAAAAAAAAGAAAAAAGAAATCAACTTCTCAAAATGCGTTTTCTTTTTGCAGTATTCTATGGGGCCGGGACCGACCCTACCCCCTCGGTAAATATGAAATTTTGAAAAGTCCTTTCCATGAAAAGGTTAGTGCTATAATCATGTTTAAATCAAGTAATGTTGGTTTCGCACCTCAGGAAACCCAGCATAAACAAACCACTCCCACCACGTCCTCCTTCAGGCAAAGTAGGCCCTGGAAGACCTCCGCCCCCTAAGTTTGGTGCAACAAATCGTGCTCCATCGATATCACTGCAACCTCCGCCCAAACACCAGGAAATACAGCCCCACAAAAGAGAGATGGCCTTACCACGCAGGCCCAGACCAGGCCACTGTCTGTACAATAAATACATAGTAAGAGTGGTCCTAAAACAAAACGTTATTTCTTGGAACCCTGTCAGCTGCATAAATGTATTCTCTTCCTCCAGCTTGAACTCCCACATGCGATCGCAGCTCTGGACTACGATGGGTGTAACATCGGGGAGCTTTCATTTGAGGTGAGGCTCACTAACAAACAAAGAGGTGGCTTTTTAAATATCCCTCAGGGATAGTGATATGTACTGCTTCTTTGTTTTTCCTAAAGAAAGATGAAGTGCTTCTGTTACTAGAAAAAGTCAACAACAATGAATATCAGTGCCAAACTGGAGAGGTCATAGGCAGAGTCCACAAGTCTCATTTGAAAATTATAACTCCTCTGGAATCCTACTCTTCTCCAGTATATGTAAGTGAATCTGTAAGACAAATCTTTTCTACTTAAGTGTCAGGTGCAGCAGAATTATGTGTATTATCCCCTGCAGGATGACGTCCCATCTGCTTCTGGTGGAGATTTATGTGGACTTACAGTAAAAGCTATCTATGACTTCCAGCCAAGTGAGTAAACAGCTTTGAGAGGCTTTATGGCACTTAGAAGCATTTGACAGTCACAAACTCTGCTAGTTGTCTCACTTAAAAAGGTGAGACATGTCTGTAATAACAATCATTCAAAACAGAGTTTCATTTTGGTCTCATTTGACCTCATGACCTTTTCCCGGGTCTCTGGTAAACTATTGATGGTTCTGGACCGCAGGGGGACATTTTGAGCACTGCATGATTTGAATCCATGATGACATGGTGTGTTTCTGATAGAAACCTTTATTACTGGGGTACCAGCTTTCTCCAGGTCATTGATCAGTTCTTTTTTTGTAGTTCTAGGCTTTTTCCTCCCCATTCTCAAGATAATTTGTATCCCATGAGGTTTTGCATGGAGCGAGATTGTCAAGGATCTTGTATTTCTTCAATATTCCATAATAATTGATCCAACAGTTGATTTCTTCTCACTAAGCTAGTTGTTAAGTCTTCTTCAGATGAAAAATCTTGTCCCTGGTGTCCTTTGACGGCTCTTTTGTCTTGGTCATAGTGGAGAAGATGCAGTCGGTTTAACCCTTGTGCTATCCTAGGCACTTTAACATTGGGAGTGGGGTCATCTAGACCCACTAGACAGCGCGCCGAACCTTTTTCCTTCAATGATTTGTGATCTTCACTGGTTTCTGGTAAGGGTGGGGTCATAGGATAGCACAAGGGTTATGGGTGTGGACGTGTATTCTATATGGACACCAGTTCAAAGGTGCAAAGGTCCAATTAATACAGGTAAGAAGTGGAGGATAGAAGAGCTTCTTAAATTCCCACTCGGATCATCTTTTGATCTGTTGGAAAAGTGTTCCCACTGGTCTTTTACCTACAACTAAGTTTTTAGTCAAATAAAAAAACCTGTGTCGTTCTCTAGGACATAGTTTCTGCAGATCGGCAGGAGTTCATCAGAAATTCACCTCTGAGTTGTGGGTGGGACCTCCCCTACTTCTCGTCATCCATTTGTTTACAGTCTCTCCCGCAACCCTAAGCTAATCTTACCAGTGCAACAAAAATGGTGAGCATTATTGGCGTTATCCAGCCTTCCAGTTTTGAGCTAGATGCCATCTTGGACGAGGAAAACAAAGATGTAAATTGATCCATTTTTACATCACAAAACAAGCATTTTCTAACGGCATTTTTTCATCTGCTCCTGGTCGACAAAAAAATGAAATGCAACTTTAAACTTATTTTCTTTTTTATAATTGTCCTCCATCATAAGAAAAATGCAAAAAAAAAAAACACTTTTAAAAAGACAAAAAAAAAAAATTTTCCTCAGAGCGGGTCTTTAGAGAAGTTACAGCTCTGTGAGGAACAGAAGACTCACTTGTTTGTAGAAAATGAATACTATTTTTTTTTTGTAGTTTTACATGTAAACAAATATCTTCTTCAAAACTCTTACAATGTGATTTCCTGGATACTTTTTTACATTCGGTGTCTCACAGCTGAAATGTACCTATGATGAAAATCGCAGACCTCATTTTCTTTCAGTGGGACGACTTGCAGAATTTGTGACTGACTTTTTTTATTTGCATTTTTAGCTTAGCAATAACATTGTTTGTCAGATACCAAATATATCCAACTCTAACACTAGTCAAACATAATGTGCTCATGTTTTAGTGTCATTGCAGCTATACACCTCAGGTCTGGAGCAGGTGCACCATCAATTTGGTCATTCTCAGTTTTGAGTTGTGTATCACCAAGTCAGACATTCCCAATCACAAAATATTATTAATGAATATGGAACTGGTTTGTCATACCTGAAGACCTTGGTGATTGCAAAGGTGTCCCTGGAGATCCTACTGTTACAGCACACAAATACAGAACTACCACAGTTCTGAAAGAGTCGCTTTATGTCCTAACTCAGTTATTTTGGGTGTCAACTTCCTAATTTTGTTAACCCAAGATTTTTCCTGGGACAATGCTGGGAAAATGACCCTTTCAGGAAAGCTCTGACCTTGTAAATAATCCTCCTTATGCATAAAGAACTGCATTACTGAACTATTTTTGACCTCTAGCTCAAAAAGATAAAGCAATGGTCTTTGCATTCTATTGGAATCCTGAAAATCACCGAATAAAAGTCCCACACTAGCAAATTTAAAACTGGCAACATTTTTATTTAGTGTACAAAATAAAGTTTATTCATTCATTTCAAAAACCCAAAGGTAGCATTCTTTGAAATTATTGCTCTTTCACAAGATATTTTGCTTCTCGATACATTTCCTGACTAAAATATAATTGAATTTGGAATGTTTAAATATACCTTGATTGGATTTTTATTTTTTAGAGAATCCAGAAGAGCTGAGTCTCAGAGCAGGAGATGTTGTGACAGGGGTGGAGCAGGCTGACGATCAGTGGTACAGAGGCACCTGCAGAGGATCCACAGGTTTCTTTCCAATTAATTATGCGGAAGTTCTGGTAAGTAATGGTTTAAAGATTCCCTGTAAAAATAGTCTGCATGTAAGGCTTTTAAAAAAAGTAATGTTTATGTCTTCATTCAGTCAAATTCAGCAGTCCCTGAAAAGAAAGAGAAGCCTTCGCTTGCACCAATCAGGTACAGTTCAGGTGACGGTGAAAGCTCTGCTTTGATTTTTTTTTTTTTTCTTCAAAGTCCCGATGAGCTTTTTGAATTATTCCTTGAAGTGGTCCGAGGTGCGTGGCGAGGTTCGACTTTGAGGGGGAGCACAGCGATGAGCTGACCTTCTTTGAGGGGGATGTGATCCAGCTACAGAAGTATGTGGGGGAGGAGTGGGCGCAAGGGCAGATCGGCGCCTCGATCGGCATTTTCCCTTTGAACTTTGTGGAGGTCGTTGAAGATCTGCCGCCGCCTCCAACCCAGCAGTTGAACCAAATGTTTGTACCAGGTGAGGTGCATTTTTCTACACCAATGTTTTGGTTCATAAGGAAAGAGCACTTTAAATTAAGCTCTGTGAGGCATTTGATTGACTGTTTGTCTTTCATTAAAGAAAGGTCTCTACCGCATTGGGGAGTTAATGAAAGCATGGCCTTAGTTTCTGATCCCACCCCTATAAAGTTGCTAAAAAAAACATATACAAACCCACTTTCTAAAACTCTTCCATTTTCTAGAACGTTGGATTTATTTATTTTGCAATTGTGCAATAATTCCCTGAGAAACGCTCCTACCCAAATACGTGTCCTTTGCTCTTCTTGTTTCTTAATCAGCTGTTTATTTCTGCAGGTACCGGTATTCCTGCTGCTGCCGCCGCCGCCTCTCCCAACATACAAGCTGAGCCTGCCAAACCTGCTAAGGTAATATTTATGTCAGAGGACACCCCAACAAAGAAGATGCTGGTTAAGCTGACTCCCAATACATTAAGTACCAAAATATTTTACTTGTGCAACAAACCTTGAGGGTTTCATTTTGAATTCCTACAGTTTTAAACATTATTTTTGTAAATTTTATTACCATAAAACCTTATTACAGCTGTGTGCACACAACTATTTAAATATAGCTCTGTGCATTTACAGCCACATTGTTAGATCATGGTTTACATTGTGTATTTTCTAAATATCTTCCATGATTTGACTAATGTCAGCATTAGTGGGTTTTGTTTTAAAGTCCCCCATGACAATTTTTTAATTGATTTTTTTTTTTTTTTTAATAAAAACTTTTCCAGTGGTGTTTTAATTATGATTATAACATTTTTAACCAAAATCACTGAACCTAAATGTGTTAGAAATCCATTTTTCATGTCTATCTGTAGCCTCGGTTTCCAAAATCTACATGGGCGTGGCCATAGGTGCCGTGGACAGTCTTATGTTCTGATGGAGCTGGAGCGACCGTGATCACTTGGCCGGCTCCCAGGAGGCGAGCTGGCAGCCAGACAGAGACCCGTTGCGGGACGGGGAGACGGCCTGCTCGGGCCTCCTGAACTTTATATTTTTCTTATTTTCATCGTGACAGTAAAAAAAAAGCTCCCCTGGTTTTATTCCTGTTTTAATTTAACCCTCTATGGGTAAAAATAAAAAAAGGGACAGCAAGCCTGAAAACTTGGTCAGAGCGAGAACATAAATGTGAAGAACACTTTTGGGACTTTAAGTTTGATTTTAAAAATGTTTAGCCAACAACAAAATCCAGCCTTGGACGCTCTTAAAGTGTGTGCAGGGAATGCAGCAATGTGCAATCTGCACTTCTCCTGCACCTGACCTGAGCTTGTGCATGCTCAACGGGATCTTGTCTGCAACCAGGCTCTCTTGCTGGACGGGGCAGATCAGGTAGCTTGCGTGTGCACGCCTGGGTCATTGTGACATCACAAAGGCCCATTCATTCAGAGCGTCTTTGTGACAGTTTGACAGTGATTTAAAAAGGAGAATTGCTCGGAAATGCAAAAATGATACTTTTTTTTTGTTACATTTATTCTCTTTCATAAGAAAAATGCCAAACGTACACGTCAAAAACTCAAAAAATATTATTTTCATTGGAGGGGGGCTTTGAGGTATTTAGTTTGTACAATAAAGTAATTTTTTTGTGAGGTTTGGTTGAGACAAAGATGGGTGGGCTAGGTAGTTCTGCTCTTGTTGTAACTGTTGCTTCCAAGTTGTAACTGATACATGTACTTTATCCTCATTGGGGTACAGTTACAGGATGATCCAATGTTTTTAAAGCTGTACATTAAACATCCAAATATTTTGATACTGGCTGTTTTGAAATGTCCTCTAGAAAGGAAAAGACAATTTTTCATGGTTTCTCTTGTTTGTGGACTCTCCTCTGTAGACTTCTAAACCTAACGAATGGGCAGTGGCCTTGTATGATTATGCAGCAAAGACTGCCAGCGACCTGTCGTTTCGCCAAGGTGACCGCATCCTCATGACCAAGCACTTGGATGAAAAGTGGAGTTGTGGCAAACTGAACGGCAGAGAGGGCATGTTCCCCCGGATTTATGTTCAGACCGTAATAGGTACACTGGGATCTAGCTCAGGCTTATGTTTTAGAGAAAAAAAATCCTATTTTTGATATTCAACTTTTTTCAATTAGTCAATTGTAACCAATTGTACATTTTCAAACTAAATTGTTAACTATTGTTCTTCCCATTTGTTGCAGAAGAACAGCCCTCTATTGACCTGATAAGTAAAGCTGCTGGTGGAATGAGAGCAAGAGCTTTATATGACTTTAGATCAGACTGTGATGAAGAACTCTCTATTCAGGTACCTTTTTGTTTTTCCCTGCAAGATTTTGCCAAAAAAAGCATCAATTCAAAGTCCTCTTTTGCACAGGTTGGTGATATCTTAACCAATTTGGAGTCCATCGATGAAGAATGGTTTCTGGCAGACTTGAGAGGAAAAAGAGCTCTGGTCCCTAAAAACTACGTCCAAGTGTTACAATGAGGCCACACTGCAAAGATGAGGGGCCGAGGTGATAGAATATTGTTTAAACTGCTGTCTATTAAATGTTATATTGTAATCCTAAGAAGTTTAACCTTTTCCAACAGTAATGCATTTTAATGGTTTGTTTTATGAATTAAAAATAAAATGGTTACAAATGTGTTTTTGGATTTTGTGGCTGCAAACTGATTAAAAGGTACATTTAAAGACCATAATGGCCAGTCTAGTTTTATATACCTAGTCTTGGATAAGTTTGATATCGAGTAAAGTTTACAACATCCCTGACAGTCTAAAAGATGAGTATATTTAAATGTTTTGACAATTTAGGAGTTTTTAACTACTGCTGTTCTGTGCAAAGAAAATGTCATGTAACTAGAAAACACAAGTAGTTTGGTCATTTACAATGTTTATTAAATCTGTTGGGATGTTCCTAGACAGTCTCCTGGATGGGGGGCTCATAGCCATCAGCCCTCTCCACCTTGGCTCCAGTGTCGTCACCAGATGCCTTTGCAGCACTGCCTGCACCACCCTCTCCATGCAGCTCCATCAGTTTGCCCACTGTGTTCAAACACAAAGACAAAGCTTTGAAAACAGACTACGATGGTAAAACAAGGGTTAACATTTACTGTATGACGCACTGCTTCATAAGGGAACATCAGTTGATCTCAATTTAAAAGTAATCAGGCAGTCATATGGGACCGAAACAAATTGTCATCACACGTTCCCAAAGGAGCAGTTGGACTACACAACAAACGCACACGCACAAGTAAAACACGAAGATATTCCATCAATTATGTGCATGTTTTTGCTCAGTATTTAGTACCAAACCTATTGCAATAAAAATAAATAAAGCAAAGTTTACATTTTACTGTAATAATCCAACTGCTCACCTGTATTATTTTTAAATAAAGTGGAATTGTTTACATTATATTGTGCAGTTTTGATTAGTGAAACAACATTTTGACCCAATAGAGAAGCTCAGAATTACTTACACTCAAACTTGGGCTTCTTCAGCATTTTGACCTTGCGGACGTAGACGTCATGTAGGGGGTAGATGGACTGGCAGGCCTTTTCAATGTCCTTACCAACGCTGTCAGGGATCCTGAGGTACAACACCCAAGACCGCAGATTAATTCAAAGAACAGAAAGTATGGCTGTCATGCAGAAAATAAGCATTTCATGCAGTTAACTTACAGCTTGTTGACCACTTCCTTCAGGTCGTTCGTTTGAACCTCGCGGGTCATGATCTCCATCATCTTCTTGCGGATCTGGCGGACCTGCTGGTGCTGGGCGTACGAGGTCTTTCTGACCTGGTTGTTGCGCTTCTTTGTGAAACCAACACAGAACAGGCGCAGCAGGTATCCGTCGGTGGTCTTCACGTCCACGTGGGCTTCAATCATGGTCTGGAGAAATTGTGAATAAACAGATTTAAACATTAATCAGGGGTTCATGTTAGTACGTCAGCATTAGCCTTCAATTTTTCCCTCATCAGGAGGTCAACCCAACAGCCATTTCCTGTTGCATTTAAAAACAGTCCAAACCCAACTGTAAGCAGATAAGACCAAGGTTTTGATTAGCCAAGTTTGAAATGTTTTCTTTTTTGTTTAGCTAAAACGGTTTCCTCTGGAGAAATCCCAAATCCAGTTTGCCTTTAGGGAGGTGCTGCATGTAAATACACAAACATGTTCAAGAGATTTTTTCTAATTGAGAATTCATGAATCACAAAGGAAAGTAATCACAAATAAGCCATGTATTTCTTAATAAGAACAAATCATGAATTAAAGTGTTATTAAAGTAACTATATAAGTCTGCGTGTCAAAGTTTTGGGGGGAAATGACCCCCCTGTTGCATTGAACAGAGCACGAGTGTGACGGGGAGAAACTGAACTTGTTTAACAGTAAAATAAAGCCTCCATCTGTCATAACCTTATGGTGGGATTGACATGGCGGATACACACAAATAAAATATTGTTTCATCATAAAAGTCATCCTTAGAGAGTTCAGCTGAAAAGTGAGGACACACATTAACAGACCCGACTGGCTTTTTAGAGCATTTTCCACTGAGGAATATTTCAAATTATGAATCTAATTAAAGCCTTAAGAAACCAGCAGAAAGTACCAAAGCTTTATTACCACAAGTTTGAATAATGAATCTTAAAAACATTACCTGCCACTTCTTAACCATGGAGCACATCTTGTCCCGGGTCAGGTCCATGCCGTGGAAGTTGGTGAGGCAGTTTTTGCCCTGAACGTCCTCGGTGATGAGCTTAAACTTGCGGAAGGCGACCTCGTCGTTTTGCAGATCAGCAAGGCTCACCTCGAAC
This sequence comes from Oryzias curvinotus, assembly GCA_023969325.1. Taxonomy (NCBI): domain Eukaryota; kingdom Metazoa; phylum Chordata; class Actinopteri; order Beloniformes; family Adrianichthyidae; genus Oryzias; species Oryzias curvinotus. The sequence continues at coordinate 35,185,674 of CM043706.1, forward strand.
ACACGTCCCTTCAGACCGTCGGAGGCAATTTCTGGGTGAAAGAAAGTTAAACAGCTCAGAAATTGGACTAATAAAATCTGGACTCCATGTAGGAGAATGAAGATGTTTTACCACATACACAGCTAAGGTATCTATACTGTTTTAAGTTACTTTTGGATCATATTTAAAGACAAGTTTGTCTATTTCTCGGCAAAAATAGACAAATCTAGAAATTTAAAGACCAACTTACTGGTTCCTTGAGTCCTGGTAACCAAGGTCTTGCCAAGATTGCGGATATTGAACATGGCTGGTGCCTTAACATCGTACCAGTCCTTCTTGGAGAAAGGGTCCACGCTGAAAAACAGATAAAACACCTAAGTGACTCACGACAATCGAATTGACAGAGGGGAAAAGGGTTTGATTTACTTTACTATGGTGAATTCCGTTAGCATTAGCTAAGCATGCTTTGAGCAGCATGCTTTTGATGTCACCTATTTTTGGTTTTAAAGTTATTAACATCAATGAACGCAGTCTGTTTAGATTGAACTTCTTATTTCTATAACCCACATAGAATGTAAGAGGATTCATTTGTCAGGTTTGGCTTCTTTCAGTCGCACTAAATCACACAAACATGCTAACCGTAAATTAGCATTCCTCGCAATTAGTCACTTCTGACCTGCGATAATAAACGGAAGCCTCTTTTTTCTACAAAATTAAACTACGACATTAGTGCTACATTTGATGTTATGATGGCTAATGTATAAGTTAGAGTATAAACTTTATGTGAAACGACGTAGCACTTCACAACTCCATCCAGAGCCACACAGGCCGGCGACAAGACGAGCAGCGACTTTATACCATCTGCTTTTTATCAGACTCATCCTTCCATTTTCGTACAACAAATGAACAGATATCGAAAACACTAAAGTTGGCACGTTAATTAATGCGTGAATTTCAAACTTACATCTTCTTTTTGGCACCCTTTTTACCGCCTTTGGTCAGTCTCTTATTCTTGCCGACTGCCATGTTGGCTAAAGGGAGTGAAAGAGGAGGAAAGAAGGGTTCTCGCGAGAATTAAGGAGGCGGTCAGAGGTCGCGAGATTTGTCTTCCCTCTCGAATATTAATTAGCTCCCTCTGCTGTTAGAAACAGGTATATAGCAAATATGACATCCAAACAAATTTGCTTTTACGTTTTAACACTTAATTTTTCAAGGCAGATCTAGGCCTATTTTACTAAATACATAGTTTTTGAAAACAGCTACATTTAAAACCAATATTAAAAAATCAAAAATATTTTGTTATTCATAAGTGTGATTTCTGATTTGAAGCTAGTGTTTAGTGAATATTAGGTCCAGATCAATGGCTTATTAGAAAAAAGTAAATTTATATATATATATATATATATATATGCTTTCCAAACATTTTTGAGATAGTAATGTACAATATACATTTTTTTACAAAGTAATTTTAAATTAGCTCTGAAATGGGAGAACATCTCACGACCACAACAAATGCTGTTTCTCTTCTTTTGTACTTAAAAGTGTCACAGTAATTGAACGTATGTTCCTGTATTATAAATACATGGACAGAAATGTGATAGCATTTTATTATTGTAGCATAAACCTCAAAATAAAACTTTGAACAACCTATAAGGGACAAAAGTGAAAATAAAATGTGTATTTCTGAAAATCAGACATGGCATTCACTGACTCTCCAAAGGATATCAGCAATCATCAAAGTGACTTCTGCACCTATCAACAGGTTTTTTTTTTCTCTACTCATCGTGAACACAGCTCCAACTGCCATAGGTTTAAAGAAGGCATGTCCCAGCTCATTTCACAGATGTTAGAAAAGGATTAAACCAGGGATCACAGAAGTCAACTTAAGTATAGTCCAGTGCTCTTTGCAATTCTTGGGTTAAAGCTGTTTTATGTTTTGGGTCATTATCCTATTTGTTACTTGTGACCAATTGGGAGACCCATTTTTCTGACATTAAACAGCACATTTCACCTCATTATGTCTTCCTAACCTTGACAGTTCATTATATCTTGTACACATTCAACATATCTTTTGTTAATAGCAGCAAAGTCCAAACCTCCTCCATGTTTCACAGTGGAAAAAGTCTTGGTTTTTCCTCATTATTGCCTCTGTTAACATCATTAATATATCAAAAGCTAACGTATTTCAACAACATTCTTCCAGAAACGTTACTTTTAATGCTTTTAGATGTTTTTGTTGTTGTTGCTTTTTAATTATTTGTACTATCTATCTCTCAATGTCATCAGGTTTCCTGTCGTAGAAGCCTTCATGGAGGTTAAACTCTATTTTGTTGACCATAACCTTCTGGGTGATATGTTCAGCTGTTATCAAGCTGCTGGTTGGAGATTTGCTCAGAGCCTTTACCTGTAAAATGCTTGTGAAGGATTTTCTTTCCAATCTCCTGAGACAGCTCTCCCTTTCTCTTTCTATAGTTGAAGTCAAGTGTGGTAAACATCAGGTCTCCAAACAGCAATGTGACTTCTATCAGTTTATCCTGAATTTTTGTCTAAACTTGTTTTGTTAGATAACTCTTCTTTAGTTAACAGTGGAGTATCAACAGTTTTATTTGTGTACATAGAATTGGAACCTTACACATTTTGAGGAATATTTTCATTTTGTGTTTAAGACTTTTGTTTTTTGCAACAATGTGTGAATGAATACAGATTCAATAAACTACTACTGAAAACCTAACCATGACGATACTTGAACAGGAAAGACTCGCGGTAACAAGTCACTCCTGTGTAGTGGGTCCCCCCCCCCAAACTGTTACTGTGACTAAAGCAAAGTATTTGTATTTTGAGGTTAAACCAATCTTAGCATTATTTATCAAAATCAAAAATATGAGACTTTCATCTATTATTTTAAAAGTCATATTGTCCATTTTATGCTCCATATTCCTAACATTAATAATTGATGCTGTTAAAACGCTCAGCTACGTTCCCTTTGATGCATGTATTGTATGAACTACGAAATGTATGCCCCAAATCCAGATCCAAAAATGAAATAAATATTCTTGACTTGTTTTTATTTGCTTCATTTGTTCATGCAGCAATTCAACATTTTCTGGTATAAATGGATTTTTAATGTGTTTAGAAAATAATGGATTTAATTATCTCTAATTTGTTTGTTTATAATTAATCCTAAAATCTTGCCTCAGCTCCGCAAATCAAGATTTGCCTTGAGGACAATGCTTTGTTTAAATGCTTTATTTGAAAATATTAGCAGCAATCAGGTTTTAAACAGACATATTTGAACAAGTACTTGGGGTTTCTTAGAAAGAGAAGATGAAAATAGTGTCAATGACTGCAAAAGAGTTGGAGATGTATTGCATGTTAAGCTATGAACTAAACAAAGATACAAGCAAACAAAAAGGAGAAATCTACCTTTGGGCAAACCCAGCATGGGTAATGACTTCAATTCATTAAAATGGAGGATGAGGCAGGGCCTGTTGGGTGCAACCACTGGCTTCCATGACTCCCCGAGTCCCTGAGGGAACCACTCAGTGACGCCAGCTGCCTCTGTGGCAACATGGAGCTTCTCATTCACGTTTCAGGGCACAAATTAAGTCATCAGGAGAAAGAGAGCCCAAAAAGCAGACATGTTTTATAGCTTATTTATAGCCTGGCGTTTGATTGGACATTTTCACCCAATTACAGATGAAAGTGGAAGATTGAATCCATCCGGCTGAATCTCAAGTGTCATGGGTTAGAGTGATGGAGGTAATATGAAAAGGCAAGCAAGGCAGAGCTGTCACTTGATATTACTGTCTGTTTATGCTGCCTAAGGATGCAGACGTCAACAACAAGTTTCTTCTCTTATTTTATGTTGTAAAACATGCTTGACACATTTTAAGTAACTGTTTAAGTCCAAATAAATTCCTCTGTTTTGTTAGGAGCTAATTCATACATCACATCTCTCCCCCACAGTCTGTCCTCCCAACTACGTAAAGCAACTGCGAGACTTTGTTATGTCAGAAATGTTTTGCATCTCAATATTTATGACTATAAGTAAAAAAAACAAAACTAAAAGAAAACAAGCGGCACTTGAATCCATGCTCCAGTTTTATTTCTGTTTTGTTCCAGTGATCTTGATATCGCAGCTATTGTTAATATTGGGCGTAATCATAATTGAATCAGTGTTTAATAGTATGATTCCTTATGTGTTGCACTTTTTCAAGTTTGATGTTTGATTTTGTTTCACACCATTTGAGAACAAATATACAGTTTTGACTCGGGATTTTAGTCTGGATGTGTTGCAAGTTCTTGTGATCAAATTGAGTCACGATAAAAGCTCATAATCTATTTGGTTACAGCCCCCCCCCAAATGACAGTCCCATTACAGCTGTACATCCCTGTCAGGCTGAAGGAATGAGCCGAATTTAAAAAAGCTGTCAAGACAGAAGCGCATGGCCTCTATTCTGACTTTTAGCATTAAACAAAATGATCACTGTGGTTGGGTGTTTTTTTTTTTTAATAAAGTATTCATCATCATCATCATTTATTTATTCCTCTTAAATCACATCAAAGACAACAAAATCTGTGTTTATCGGGGGGAAAAACAATTTCAAGGTATGCCACAAAAAATACCTGTTTTGAACTATTTGTATTACAAACCATAAACAGTAGTGGAGATAATCAATGTACCTCTTTCTGGATTTATTATTTCAGGCAAAACAAGTGTAGCTTTATTTTTACAGTACTTTTCATCTTCTGGAGCACCTAAAAAGGACTTCACAGAGAAGTAAAAGGCTCTGACAGCATAGAAAAAAAAATCCATAAAGCACGAAGATAAAATAGTTATTGCAAAATGTAATGAGTACATGAAAAGAATAAAGCACTGAAAATAAACGAATAAATAAAAATAAGGCTTCCACAATTCTTGATTTATAAACCGAACTGTATGCTACTCCATGGAACTGAATCGTGGCAATCCCTACTGCATACCTTTATATTTATGTTTAAAGTATCAAACGCATACTATGCTAATTTTAAGAAGGATTTAATTTTTTAAAATGTATTATATGACACCCACCCTCAGTATAAGAAAACTGAAAGGGGTTTCTTCATTGTTACTTGCTTGCTAGCAAAAAATGATTTTTTTCAGATTTTTTAAAGTAACACACAAATCATATCAAACTGAAGCAAAACAGCAAAACTGTGACTCAAAGGTCAGCCTTTAAACCAAATCATGAAGTAATTATAGCGTTGCATCCCTAGTCAGAGAACCCAAACAACCAAAAAAAATACTATAAAATAACTATAATCAACATATCCGCTTTGTACAGTAATAAAATGGTTTCTCTTAACTCATTTAGATTTAGGGACTAATTGGGTTATGATTTTTCATTCATTCATTCATTCATGAATGGTTATGATTTTAAAATGTATTTAAAAAAAATAGAAGAATACCCTTGAAACACCCTTGAAAGTGTTTTACCCTTCAGGGTACTCGAACACCACTGAAACTTTATGCTCATATTATAAAATATATTGTATAACTGCTTTGTTCATCCAAAAAGTGTAGATAAATCCAAGTCTGACAATAAATCAAACAGGGGCAAAAAAGAAGAGAACCCCCCAAAAGAACTGGAGCAAAAAACAAAGTACCAACAGATGATGTACATGATTTTATTATTCTGTCATGGCCACATCATTTATATCAATGCAGTGGATTTTGAAGTACAATAGGTTTTTATGATCCAACATAAAGAAACCATGTGATCAGTCAGCATCAATTTTAAAGCACTTCACAGTCTAAATGCTTTTTTTATACAAAAAACGTAACAATAACCACCAAAATAAAAAAATATAAAAAACAATCGAAAACCAAGAATTAAATAAGTAATTAAGTCATGTGTTCCACCTCTGGACCAACACATTCAGATCGGCAGAAAGTTGACCCTGAAAGCTACCTGAGAGGCACACCTTCCATTCAGCCTGCCCGACTCTCCACTGCGCATGCGCTCCTGGCTCAAGGGCTCCACTGTCATGGCGCTGACGAGCTGAAGCTACCGGGGTAGATCAGGAAGCAAATGCAGCGCAGCTGGGTCAGCGTTGTCATCAGCCCGAGCCTGCAGAGTTTGGCGCAGCTCTCCGCGCAGACCTCCGTCCCTTCACCGGCTGATACCGGAGCTGCCGAGGGACTCCCCCCGCCCCGCTGTCGGTCTGTGAGTTTTCGATTACCCGCTGAAGTGAACTCTGGCAGTAGCTTTCACCGCTGAGCGCAGAGACTCCCCCCCACACATACAAAAACTGGATTAAATTTAGTCTAAGCGGGGGGAAAACTGCCAGAAAAGGAGTTCCACATCACCTGCATTACTCCGCGTTGCCTCGGGACACTTCGCAGCTTTTTGAAGGGATTAATTCGCCTGTGTGGCATCAAGTTACGCACCGGGGCAGAGTACTTCTTTCATTGTGGAGCGGTGACATTTCCAGTCGCCTACAAATTCTTGCTCCCCCCCTCTATTTATTGTATTTTTGAACCCACTCTCGACCTAGTTTTTGGATGGGCGAAGAAAGCCTTTTTGGCTCACGAGCACGTAGGCTGTCCATCAGCCAGCTGAGGGACTGACAGACAGAGAGTCCTCTTTCTGCTCCGACATCAGCTGCACTCTCATCATCACCACCACCACCACCGGGGGTGAACAGGTGCCCTACCTGTGAACGCCACCTGTCCTTCCGTAGCCATGGCTAGCGCGGAGCCGGCGGCGGATGGAGCTGGCGCCGCGGCGCTCAACCCCGGAGTGCCCATCCGCGGAATACGCATGAAATTCGCCGTGCTGGCCGGCCTGGTGGAAGTTGGGGAAGTTTCCAACCGGGACATCGTGGAGACGGTCTTCAACCTGGTAAGCTGATTACGGGAGCTCAGCACAGGCCGGAGATACTAGAGACAGACAGACAGACAGACAGACAGCACTGTCACTCTGCTGCTGCGACACTTGGAGGGCAACGAAAGTGCAGAAATCATTCATTCTTTCATCATTTTTGTGGGATAAAACCCAGTTCCATCCAAATGACGTGTTATTTTTAGTGATCATAGAGGAAATAAGTTGGCTCTCATTTAAATCAGGCCTAGACTTGGAAAATAAGTGTTTACATCTCTTAATTTTTACAGTTTCTCACTTGGACAAATTGTGTTTTTTTATATCCTTCAAACAAACGTGTGTTTCTGTGATGATGTTTGTTAGATGGCAAGTATGTCTAAGTGTGCTGCAGAACATCTGCCTCCCTACTTTTGTGACACTTTCAGGCCAGACATAAGCGGGTGGTCTAAATCAGCCTCATCAGTCCAGATGTGCATTTTCTTCAGGTGCATGAAGCAGCTTAATCAGAGCCTCCAGGAGAATGAATGAAAGCGTCTGTAATGAGGAAACGTGGCCTCTGCTCAGCCAGGCTTCCGTTGGTTAGGTGGGAGGAGAGGTGAAGGTTGGAACCTGCTGGACTGCTTTGTCAGTGTGGCACAACAAGAGTCCTGTTCAAAGAGCGGTGGGGGGGAAGCCAGCTCATCCTTCCAGTTTGGAGTTAAGTCGCCCCCTCCCATGGAGGCAAATGATATGGGGCAGTGGTCTTATTAAACCACACCATCTTTCTGACACCTTTTTCCCTCTAAAAAGAGGAAAAAGTGGAGATTGTTTTTAATGACCAAATTTTTTTAGAATGTAAGTTACAGCAGCCAAAAAATGCACAATAAAGAAGAAAAAAATTCATATTTAGGTCCCACTTTGGGGAGAAATGTATTTAGCTTCATGAAACATAGGAGGACTCCAGTAAATTAGTCGAACATATGAACAATTCTTCAGATAACTAAAGCATAAAGAACACGCTATATCAAAACAACTAAACTCCTAATATAACATTAAATCACTAAATGCGTTAAATTCTTTAAGCGGCGCTGCTTCTTCTGCGTTGTTGTCAGTAACAAATACTGATGCACACCTACAGTGCCCTCTAGTGGTTGTAGCAACTTTTTTTTTTTTTTTTTTTTTTTTTTTTTTACAAAAATCACACGAGACGCGCCTCAGACAAACAATGCAAAAAAAAAAAAAAAAAAACATAACTTATTCTCTGAAAAATTTGGTACAGTTTATTTATTTTTGCTTTTTTAGCATTCATTCAGTTTATGCCAGCTCTTATTTTGACACGAAAGAAAACCGTAGTTGCTCATTACTCCACACCAGTAAACATCTGTCATCTCTGGTTAGAAAAACAAAATCCGTTATCAAAGGAGTTTTATTTCTTTTAAGCAAAACCCAATTGAGTCATATCGAGCATATTGGCATAAACAGATTTTGCGTTAAACTCCTTTCTGGCTGTCTTGCCAGGCTGCTGGCAGAATGATACTTGTTGGGTCAGCAAGGATGTCAGTTTTGTCAGCAGCTCACGTTTGATGTGATATTTATAGCCTTTCTTAGGTGGATTTTGTCAGATAAAGTGTTTCCGTCTACAAAGCAGTTTGATTTGGTTGGTTGAGGCAGATGAGTGGATGGATTTTTAGCTTTGCAAAATGAGGAAAGAGGCCAGTAAAAGTGGGTTTATTTATTTTTTATTTAATTAGGGGAATCATACAGATGCTGTATAAATTAATCATTGACATGATCCACTTCATTTTAAGAAAAGTTTCTGATCCCAGCTTTGCTGTTCGGAGGGCTACCCCCTTTTTTTCTAGGGTAATCACAATTATTTCAGGGCTTCAAAAAGATGAGACTATACATTTGATGATGATTACCACTCTGCACGCTTTGATTCCTCCCCACATCCTCAGCTCATCCTTCCATTAGTTGATAACATCATTTATCCCAGATGTTAGAGGAGTCTTTTTGGAGCATCACTTCTGAGGTTTTCTTGCTGCCTTATGCTCCAATAATTACAGCGTGGTTTCTGATAGACGCTTTGTTTTTGGTCACAGGTATCTCAATTACTTTTGACACACGGGCCAAAATGATGAAAAAAGAACCTGGGTTCATATTTGCTGGCCTTTTCTTTTTCTCAGCAAGAGTTGAGAATTGACTAAAGGTATTACTTTTTCTGTTTTGCAGTTAAGGAATCTTAAAACCAATATTGACTGTATGAGAGAACTGGACCGAGTGAGTGTGGTATCACCCGTAGAAAATGACTGACTTTCAGCTCCAATGAAATAAAATCCACTCGGTTACTATTTTTTTGCGATACGCACACCAACATGTTGGAGCCAGATGGTGTCAATAAGCAGTGATTAGTCTGAGTCAGTTTCTATGGCAACCACGCTCGCCAATCAGGAGTGAACTTGTTGGAATTCCACACCCCTACAACTTGAAAGCAGGGTGAATAGAATCTGTCAAACGCTTTGAATGTTTGATATAAGACCACATCTTTTTATTGAGGCAGCTGATTGGCCAGTTTATAAATTCCACTACAGAAAAAATGAGTGGTTATTCTGACAGATATGACTGAGTAATAGCTGTTTATTTCTCAGTATAAGTCTATGGGATTTTGGCTTTTTGGAGTCAGCTGGGAATTCCTGTTTAGAATGCGATTCTAAATAGTCCCGTTTTCTTATGTTATGTACACACCGGGCATTTGATGCACTTTCAAAGTATACAAGAATGTGCATTTAACCCATGGTGTTCACACTGGACGAGCAGGGAGGGGCTTCTTCTTTTTCTTTTCTTACGGTTTATTGGCGCGCATCCGCCACCTATAGTTGGAAAAGGTGTCGTGTGAAATGTCAAAGTGGTGCAAATCTTGCAGGCTTTTTCTTTTACAGCTTAATTCTGATGTATGAAAGACTTGGTGTCATACAGTTCCGGTCGGGCACAAACCGCTATTATTAATTTCTCCTCCATTATCAATTTTCGAATGGTTGGCACTTTCGTGAATTATAAGAGACGCCATCCATAATTTACTACCACATCCAAGTCCCTGATTGGTAAAAGTTTGAACTGGTTTTACTTGATACGCATGTTTAATGGCCGAACGGTTTTTACAGAATATTTATTGGTTGCTTGAACAGATGTTGCCGAGGGTGGTGTGAACATAGCTTTATACAGTCACTGATCTAAACCTACTGGTTTATGTAGCAGTTCTTAGCCTAAACCTTCTACACGTTTAGCATAAAAAAGCACCCCACCCCACATGTCTGTGTTTCCAAAGCTCAGCCACACCTAACACCACCTTCAATAGAGTAACTGAAACACCTTTGTATACCTATGATCTCTGTCAATTAGTGAAATGAGCTTTCTGTTGTGTTAAGACTTGATTGTGAAACAGCTGTCTTACCTTTTTTATAGTTTTTAAACCTTGGTAAAAAAAAGGTTTTTATAATAAAACGGAGTGTCATCAGCAAACATTATGTTTTAATCTACCACATGATCATTCATTGTTTTCACAAATACTTCCAAATCTTAAGATATATAAACAAACGGGGAAAGAAAGAAGGCAGGAAAGCCAAGTTTTTCTCTGGCTTCCTGTTGTATGTGAAGTCCAATGGTCACTGATAGTTCAGCCCCACGCTAACCTTACAGGGGGAGGGTGGGGAATGTGCATTTCTTCATTACGTGTGGGTAAATGTTTGACTACCTTCAGAAATCACCAGTTTACTCCAAAGTTTCGTTGAAGGCAGGTAGTCTGCAGATGATTTGTGCGAGTCCCTGTGCTGTCATCGGCCGCTTACAGTATTGACAGGAAGCAGCTTCGTTTCATGTGCGCCGTCTGGTTAACCCAGAGAACAGGAGTGAGAAGGCGCTGCAGTTTGCCGCGGCGGTTCTTGGTTGAGCTGCGTTCGATGTCGCCGTCTGACTGTGAAGCTTAGCTTGAAGGCAGCTTGAAGCGACGGATAAAGAGCAGACGGTGTTGTAATTTGGGCCAGCGTTAAATCAAGTCTCGGCACTTCATGGTTACACATAAACACGTTGGAACAATCCTGTCGCCCTCTGACGACGAATTACACTTTGGTTAGCCAAATGTGAAATTCATTACAGCAGTTTATAATCGGGCCCAAGCTTGACTTACTGCCCCACCGTTGAGAAGTGAGTTTGTGGTGCAGAATACAACTTGGAGCAAAAATGATTAGTTTATGCCGAGCCCACAGGGTCAGATCAGGACACATCTATGAACATTCAGCTGCTCTAAAAGCTTTAAAAAAATGCAGAATGTGTTCATTTATAGTTGATTACATTTAACGCTCACTTTACTTCTTCATCAGCCATAGGAACTAGAGATTAATAGACTCTCTGAAATCATTAGTTTCAGTGTCCTATTGAATAAATAAACTAATATTCATATAAAACTTCATCTAACCAATTTCTGACTACATTTTTATTTTATTTTTGGCTTCTCTTTATATTGACTTAATACTTTTTTTATTTCATTGCATTTTTAATATTGTGAACTTGCTTCCTTTTCTTTTTAAGGGAATTTTATGAAATTATTTGTCATTTTTTTCACTTAATTTTAATCAGATCTTTATTTTAATGTGCTATTTAAAGAAAAAGAGAGGCGAAAATCAGGATTTTGCTCGTTTTGCTGGTCTTTCGTCTTTGATGGGTGAAGGAGAAGAATGTCCCTCAGTTTCACATGATCTGATACTAGTGTCAAAGAATAAAGGATGTTTTTTTCTTTCTTTTTTCCTCCTGGCATGGTTTTGTCCCATTTTGGTAATAAACGTCTTTAAATAGGAAAGCAAAATGTTCACCGTAATCTGCCTCATCTGCAGTTCCACCTTTTCATCCTTTTCCTGTCGCTGAAAGCAGCCTGGAGCGTGTTGTCTAAACAAGCGTGTGTTCATAGTCCTAAGTGCATGATTTGTTTTACTCTCAGCCTGAGGCCTCGGTGCTTGGAGTTTTTTATTTATTTGTTTTGTAGGTGACTTTTGCAGTTCCCCGAGCAAGAGAAAAACCCACAACAATGGAGGCCATTATATCATTTTTTCCTTTATTTATTTCTTATTTACGGAGCTGTAGTCAGCTAAGCTTGTAACTACAAGGTGACCGTGCAGGTTTGACCTGTCAGCTTTGAGCGTTGCCATGTACGTGGTTGTTGGAGGCTGGGAGGGACGTCTTGTTTCCGCTTACCTTTTTGACGACATCACAAAGCCCCGCCCCCCCCAGCAGATCACATCTGCCTCTTTGTTGTGCTGATAAACAGGTTTTATACTTAAATGATCCTTCTGCTGACACACTGTAAACCTAAAGCAGCTTTCAAATTTAGAAATTGCTGAATAATAAGGTTTAGGGGGCAGCGTATGGGTTCTAAGATATCTCTGGAATGTGTGTGTTCTGTTATTTTTTTATTTATACTGTTTATGAATGGTGGGATCTTGAAGAGCACAGCACAGATTATTGACTCGGAGCAGAAATGTTTGGCATCTTTCTTTGCACAGCTGTGAGAAAAGCTTTTCCCTCATCAACTTAGAAATATATTTGTCTCTGAAGTGTTTTAATAACTGTATTTTACTAGACCTCAATCATGGGCTTTTAAAAGATGTTATATTTTTGCTGTAATATGTATTTCAGGATTTCCATAAATGGGAAATTGGGCTTTACTGTCCATACAAAAATCTTTATTTTATCTTTTTACCATTACGTTTAAGTGCTTTTAAAAAGTAATTTAGGACTAGATTTTTTGCATATAGTTTGTTTCTCTAGGATGTTCAGCAGAAACTGGTCAAGTTGATTTTGAACAGGTGTGTTTATCAAGAAACCGTCCTGAAGGTGTTGCCGAGCTGTTTACATGCAGGTTTTGGGTCAACGGTAGAAGCCTGTCAGTGGCTTGAGTGATGCACGGCGAGCGAGTGTGAGCACCGTTAGATAGCTGCTGCCACTGACAAGATAAAGGAGAGGCGAAAGTCATTTCCCTCCCAATGCCATGGCAGAAAGCAAAACATGTTTTTGTGGCATTTTTCTGATGATGGAGGACATGTATATATATATATAAAGAAATTTGAGCTAAGAATAGTATTTCTGAAAATGTCTTTATTCAGATAGTTTTGAAGCAGGTGCAGAAAAAAAAAATACTTAAAAAAAAGGTTGTATTTTGAACGTAGAAAATGTGGGTAGACCATAAGCTCCCTGCTCTGCTCCATTCTGATGCATCACTTGTAGACAACTAGACCCATGTACAGGGAAGAAAATAAGTATTTGATCCCTTGCTAATTTTGGTTGGTTTGCCCACTTGGAGAGAAACTGACCGCCTGTCATTAAAATGGTAGGTTCATTTGAACAGAGAGAGTTTGAAAACCAAGAAATCGACTTTAAAGAATGTATATACATTTATTTGTTTCATTATAAGTATTTGATCTCTCCTGTATGAAAGACTCAGTACTTTGTGGCAAAACATTTATTAGTAAGCACAAAGGTCAGATGTTTCTTGTAGTTGATGAGCAGGTTTCTGCACATATCTGTAGGAAATTTGGTTCATTCTTCATTACGGATAAACTCAAAATCATAAAGAGTTCATGGCTGTTGCTTGGTAACTCTGAGCGTCAGCTCTCTCCATACATTTACTATAGGATTGAACCGGCTGAGTAGCTCGGTTGGTAAGGTGAAAAGCTTCCATCCAGGGTTCGATTCACGGAGGGGAATGAGCAATGGTACTGGGGGCAATTACCATATCAATGGCGAGCAATTGACATCACTCAGTGAAGGTCCTTAGGGTCCTTAGGCAAGACCCTTAACGCTACCGCCTCCCGAGCGCGGTTCAGCTGCAGCTCACCGCTCCCCCCAGGGGATGGGTCAAATGCGGAGACGAATTTCCCCATTGAGGGATAAATACAGTATCGGAAATGGCTGGGCCACTTGATGACCTTGATATGCTTCTTCTTCCTTGGCTTCTTCTTCCTAACTGTGTTTTGGGTCATTATCCTGTTACAAAAAAAAAAAAAAAAACACCCACCACCACCCATTTTAACCCATAAGAACCCGTGCCGACACCAATGTATCAGAAAAAATATCAGAAATGGATTCTGTGGTCCATTCAGTTTGTGGTAAAATACCCATACATTTTTATCACCTTCACCCCCAGCTTTTTGCCCATAGTTTTGTAGCCCTGTTCGGTCTTGTGCACGAGCAAGTTTTTTTCATTTTAGCTAAAAACGGCATAATTATAAATAAGAGAATGCCTTGGGAATGCCTTTAAAGACGATTGTAGTGGGTCTTAAAGAGAGTTGATCTAACTTTTAAGTGATGAACCTGATGAACTTTTTTTGTTCATCAGTGAAAGAGCTGCCATGTGCAGCTTACACCCCAAGGGTTTGGATTCACCAAGATGTTTAAGAAGCTTACTTGTTTTAGAAGTTTGTCTGTTGCTCAGATATGGCAACAGGTGCACATTTAAATTGTTTTAGCGTCCTCACATTACTTCAGACCAAGGATTAGCTTGGATATCTTGATGTTGGTGTGTGCAGCAGTTAAAGGAGCTGTGGTCTCTCTTAAGGGTGGGTTTTGTTGACCAGAGTTTTTTTTAGATTGTCAGAGAACGCCACGGAGCAAAGCAACTACAGGAAGCCAGTTAGAGTGGAAAGAATGATGGCATCTAGATGCACTTCAGATTGCAGCTTCCTTTTCTTAATTTCCAAGTTTTCAAGTTCAAATTTAGCTACTGTCTACTTTTTGTGTATATCAGATTAGGGTCTTTAGGCAAAACTTTTGTCTTTTAAAATTGTCAAACCATTTGAAAAGCAGTATTTTTTTTTAAAAATGTGTTTACTGCTCAATGCACAGACGTGGAGCTGAAGTTTAACATGGATTGTCTCAGTTTTCTCCAAGAACTTCTAGCTGCTACTTTTTAGAAGGACTTGGAAAAAAACCCACACCAGCATAGAAATTTTACAAAGTCAACAAACTTATGTATTTATGTAATTTCCCAGCAGCTACTTTACAGACCAGGTGAAAATACGTTTTTTTATTTATATTTGAAATGCTTCTTCGCCAATTTAAAGCACCGGCCACAACAATATTCTTAAAACACCATGACTTTTATCTTAGCTTTTAGCAATTTCCCGTCTTACTTGAAATCCTTTTAGTCGCTTAAAGTTGGCCTGAAAAATGAGGAAAACCACCCTGAGACTTAGATTCCGATGTTTAATGAGGGTCATTTCCGGACAAGCCTTTTCCTTTGTTGACAGTTGCAGCCAAACCTTTAGCTCAAGCTTGATCTTCAGTCAATGCAGTAAGCCCTTAAGTGACGCATATATTTAAGGAAGAACATTCAAATTGCAATAAAAAGAGGAAAATCTGAAACATTATTCAAGCAGGGTGCTGGAAAAGCTGCTCTTTGTGACGAGTTTTCCAACTTGTACTCTGTAAAAACGGGGCTGCCCCTGATTTTCAAAGTGAGTTCTCCATAATTGAATTCCACCAATGAAAATGAAATGTCATGCCACATTCTTGCCAGTTGCTCATTGATGGCTGCCGAGTTTCTTGTTTTGTTGACGCTGGGTCACACTTCATATCCGCTCTGTCAACGGTGAGTTTCATGGAGGGCAAACAAACCAAACGGCTTTCACCTGAAACACAATTGTATGTCAAAATACCAAACTTTTGTTAACGTATGAAATGGGGGGAAAAAACTTTTTTGTTGTAAGTGTGTATCACATACATTTATATTTTATGATTTAAATTGTAGCTTTAAAACATATTAATGATTGTAAAACAGCAATATTATTTACGAGAATAGTTAAAACCTGAACAAAACTATACCTTCCATGTATTAACAAATATGCTTCAGCCACAATAGTCAGGTTTGTGTATATAAATATGTTACTTGATGTGATTTTTTTAAAGGAAAATCAGCTTTTCTTAAGAACAAAAGCAAGTCATGTCACCGTTTTACAGATATTTTTAGAATTCAAGTTGTTAAAATATCTCTCCTTCTTTCTCATCTCTCAACAAAAGCCGTTTTCTACAGGGTTCACAGCATTGTCACAGTTGTCACAGTCTGCCATGTTCGTAATCTGTCTCTTACTTTGCTTCATTTACTCCAGGATTTGGTATTTCCTTTTAAGAATCATAGGACATTTAAATTGTAGCTTATTTCATTTGTTTTAAACAAAAACACATTCTATAGTTTGATTGGGGAAAAAAAGCCAAATGTTTTCATTTATTTCAAGCTCCTCTTTTTTGTTTGACTTTAATGACCAACTTACAATAATAGTATAATAAACCAACAAAAGGCAAAAACTCTGATTCTTGTGTTTTGGATCTGCTTGTGTGCAAAGTCTGCAAGTTGTGTAAAGCTACGTTCCTCTGCAATGCGCGTTCAAGTTGCCCCTTCCAATGAAAAGTCTGTAAAAGTGCGTAACTGCACGTTTCAGGCTTCTGCATTCAAAACTATCGTGTTCATGCACAGCTATGCACATTATGTTTGTTTTCTCTAGGTGCAAAACGCATGGCCATTGAACATTAAACCAGGTTAAACTTTGGCCGATGAGGGACTCTGATTTGGAAGTGACGTATGGACGACGTCCCTTTTAATTCACGGAAGTGCCAATTGTTTGAAAATTGATCATGGATGGGAAAATTAATAGTTGCGTTTTTTCCCAGCCAGAATTATTTCATATATGGGAATAGAGCTGTGAAAGAAAAAGCCTGGAGCAAGATTTGAGCGATTCCACATTTCACACCAAGCCTCTTCCAACTACAGATGGACATGTGCTAGTAAACAGTAGAAAAAGAAAAGGGAGAAGGCCTTCCCTGCTTGTCCAGTGTGAACACTGCAGGCTAAATTTAAGAAGCCGTGTCACATGTCTGGTGTGCCCATAGCTTCATGGCTTTCATCTGACTTTGTTTGGCCAATGTTAGTGTGCTGACTGGAAAAATGTGTAAGCCCTCTGCACGTCTGCAAGGACTCTGCCCTAAACCTTCGGAGTCCTCTGCTTTTACCTACTGATGTTTGTTTCATTTAGGAAGTTGGAGGACTTTGTTCCTGTTTATGAAAAGGTGGAAACATTAACCTGTTCACCTCAAGTCGGCATTTAAAGTCCGCATTTTAATAAATAGCCAGAGTTGGTCAAATAAAGAAGCTTTGTTCATATGAACTACATAATGAAGACTTTTGGACAAAAATGTACCTTTTTGAACATTATGACTAAGAACCACGTAAACCGCTGCAGATCAATGTTCCGTCACATGAATAAGAGATAAACTGCAACAGTACGTTTTCACCACTTGAGGCAGTTTCAGCTCATCAGTGTGTTGGACGTAGAAGTGTCTATGAGGAGATTAAAAAGATGCTGTCATATCACGACTCTCGTTCAGATCACTGCGATTGATGTTTAAGTTTGGATCAAAGTGTGTGTGTGTGTGTGTGTGTGTGTGGTGGTGGGGGGTATGGGCAAATAAATGAAACAGCATTGGGTTGGATGGCACTTTAAAATGGAGCCACTTGAGAGCAGAAGTAGGCCAGTGGTGTGTGGGGAAAGTATGGCCACTCTGATGACTGTCGGTTTGAGGATTTGGCTGTTGAAATTTACATTTAAAAAGCTTTGAAAGCCACAGTCAAAATAAGTTGGTATAAAAGGTGGCATTTCACCAATCCCTCTTGTAGAGGACAAGCTGAACGTAACCTTTAAATCATCAGATCCTATTACACTGGGCTAATTTATCTGATAAGGCGTATATATGCCAGAAATAATTATTTATGTAGCTGACATTGAGTCATTTCCCTTCCCCAACACATACTATTTGATAAATGTAGTGTTCTATCAGTTTGCACCATTTTACCTCTCAAAACAAACTGGATTGCGCTAATGTTGAGTATTTAGAGAATCATTAGAACAGGAGGCTTGCAGCATAAACACATTTTTTTGTTGCCCCGCAGCATATAACTGTTCTCCTCTTTTATCTGAGCAATTTCTTCCCCCTTTGATACAAAATGACCATCATTTGCTGCTATCTGCCATCGTCACCATCATTTCACTGTCATTAATATTTCTGAGGACACTTTTGTTTCCTTCAAATATCAAGTAACTGTTTTTCCTCTCCATGAAATTTGTTTCATTTTTTTGTATTCTTTTTATTTGACTTGTACAGCAGAGGATCAGACGGATGAAAGCTCCATTTCTTTGTCTGATTTTCTTGTACAAGCAGAATTGTGGTACAAGTCACAGCAGCAAAAAAATGTAATTGACAAAATATGTAAACAAGAATCCACATTTCATTTCATAATAATGGAATGGATGACAACAGTAGACTATCTGCATGCTTCTCTACCAAAACCATATTTAGCTTCATGAAACAGGGGAAATTTAGTATATTAGCGCAACATATGAGCATTCATTCAGATAACTATAGCATAAAGAACACGTTAACAAGTCAACAAAACTCTTTGAATCACTTTAAGTCGCTAAACCCAGTAAATTCTTCATCCTTTGTGTTGCTTAGGAAAATTCTGACAACCTTGGCATTAGACTGAGTGGTTCTTCTTCTGCATCGTTGTCAGTAGCAAATACTTATACACACACGTGCCCACAGCGCCCTCTAGTGGTTGTTGCTATTTATTGTTAAAAAACACATTTAAGTCACACCTGGGTATAAATCGCACCCCAAGCCAAACTATGCAAAAAAAAAAAAAAATGCAACTTGTACTACTAAAGCTACTGTAATATACACACAAGGTGTATATTTGTATGAACTCCCTTCGAGGCAGAACTTTGTTTTTTTCATGTTTTAGAAATTTAATAGTATACTGCCTTCGCATTGTGTTTCAAGGGTGGATGAGGGGGCACATGGGTAAGAAAGACGATGGGAGATAAACTGAGGGGTTATGGGAAATGGGGAAAAAACAATATTCTACTAAATTTGCTCATGGTTTATTGTTTTTGTTAATAAATATTAACCAAAACACTAATATTTTGTTCTTGAGCTTATTTGGTTTCATCTCCCTTTAGAGTAATTTACCAGTACTCTCTAAAACTGTGGCAAACATGAAAATTCCTGTTTGAAAACACAAATTTCATTTTTAGCTCTTGACTTTAGGTCTAATTTGAAAAAAAAAAAAAAAGCCAGGAGTGGCATCTATTTAGTTGTTTAATCAGGCATTTTATATGCCTTGTTTACGTTTCTATGCTGTTGATGTGCCAATTTATATTCCGTAGTTGAACGCTATTGTTCAAAGTCCCTGACCAACTTTGATTCTTAGTGTTTTGGCATGCAATTCATTCGGGCCATCCTCCGGTGTTTTCTCCATGGAGACCAGAGAAGCCTGTTTGTTCTTTGTGTTCCAGCCCAATGGCTGCTTGCTTGTTCAGCCATGATTAATTCAGGCAGACCTCTGGAGAGAACAGCCAGGCAGGGTTACCCAGCCGGGGATCTGGTGTCTAGAAGCCATAAAGTCACTGACATTTATCAAAGTTATCGGCACACGTGTCTCGTTTGCTCCTGTGAAGGCTGCGATTTTGGCAACTTTTTGCCCATTCTCGAAATAGTTTTGCACATGATTAAAATACAGTTATAATTTAATTGGGATTCTCGAGGGCATTTAACATTGGTCACATTACATTTAATTACTCTGTTTATCCTAAAACTGGAGACATTCCTTTTTTTCCGCAGCCAGTGATAAATTGGGTCCAAAATTAGCCCCATTATCCTGGGATGTGTGCCAGGTGTGTGTCACTGCAGTGTGACATTTGTGCCATCCTCTTATTAGCCCCATCTGTGTCATTCCTCGGTCAGCTGAACCTGACGGATAGATGAATCGTGCGCCGTGTCAGGCTCATAAATCAGTTAATGTTGGAAAATGGCACCTGGCATTTGGTGATGACAGCAATGGCTGCAGTTGGAAGAGTTTCTTTTCTAAAATACTTATGGAATAGGCAGAAACAGGCAAACAGGATAAGAGTCTAGCTTTTGTCTGAAACTAAAGATTTTTTACCTGATCAATTGTCTTTACCTGTAATCCTTTACATTAGGCCTGCACAATATACCGTAAATTTATCGTTATCGCAATATCCAGCTCTGCAATATGCATATCGCAAAAGATGGCGAAAATTGCAATAAATTGTAAACCTTAAATGTGTTAGAACAATCTTATGGCAGCTAGAGGAGTCAAATAAATCCAGTAAATCCCTTTATGCATTTGACCAATCGGATGGGCGCCTTCATGCTGTTGACCAATCAGATGGAGGCTATTATGTTAGAAGTTTGTCACCTATGTTGACGAGGGTCATTTGGAGTATAATTTTTCAATTGTTGCAATGAAATGGTAATGATGTTTTTGGTTATTTTGCTATTTGTTTATATACCGCAAATTATATCGTTTTTGCAATTTTAATCTCTAATATCGCATATCGCGGGTTTTACTTATATCGTGCAGCCCTACTTTACATTAAAAAAAATCCTTATTAAGAACCATATCTAGCTTTTTAAAGTGCAAATCTATTAAAATAGATTCAAAAGTGTGTCAGAAGATGCAATATCTACATGTAAAACTCCTCATTTTTAGGCTGGTATGCTCAGCTAAGCTGAAGAGCATTGGTTTTGGTGAGAATAGCACAAAATCTCAAAAGAAATCAAAATGTGCCACGTCAAAGCCTTTTCCTAACGCTTTCAAAAAGATATTGACATAACACAGGATGATTGTGGTGAGGGCTGCTTAACACACCCGTCTCAAATTGTCCCAGAATGCTGAAATGGGGTCAAAGCACGATGACTGTAAAGGTCAAACGTGTGATTCACACCATACTCATCAAAAAGATAGTGAACTCTCGTGTTTCACAGGGATGATTCATTCTTGCCTTTGAAGAACCTATTATCTTTAAGGTAACAGGTGCTTTATTTAAAAGAAAAAGGTCAAATCATGCTATGTTGAAGCTTTCTGAGCATTAATATGTACATTATTTAAGTTATAAAGAGTTTCCTACAGCAGCAGCCTAGGATCTTCTTTTATTGGTTAACATTCTGTGGCAGCTTTTGGTAGTTGGTTTACTGTTTTGAGGTGATAGAGATTATTTATTTGAAATTTTCTTTTGTCTTTTTCAGCAGACTCCTGACCAGTTGAGTTTGTGAGAAGTTTAGTAGCAAAAATCCTTCTTAAACAGAGTTTTTTTTCTTAAAATGTCCTTTGGTGGTAGAAGCACCAGCATATCAGAGTTAATGTCAGATGTCTTGACATTTTTTCTGGTACTTGTAGAAGTCCTGAGTGTAAAATGGTCTGTTTTGCTGTTTCTTGCTGGAGGGGTTGGGCATCATTTGAAAGTTCTTGCTCCCTTCTCTACTTCTCAACAGGGAGGGGAAGGGGGGCGGGGTTTCTCCGCCCAACAGTCCTCAGAGGCAAATTTCTAATGAGCTACTGCTGCTCTGCAGAGACTTAGTCCTAGAAAACGAAAGGTTTTTGGTCAAAAAAATCAACATAAGCATAATTAAAAGACCACTGGGAATGCTTTTAATATAGATCAAAAGATGATTGGAGTGGAACTTTAATACCGCCCCCTGAATGATATCTCTTTTAATATGGATTTTAGAAAATATTTGTTTTACAAAATTACACACCAGGTTATCCTAGAATCTTTGGCTTTATTTTTCTGCGTTAACTCCTTTCAAAGGATGGTCTCCTACACCAACTAACTCAAATTCAACAAAATATTAAACACAACATTGATTAACACAGTTTCAATAAAGTTTAAGCATTACTTTATATTTTAGTCAATGTTAGGTTGTCTGCTGCTGAACATCCCCCAAATCAATTAACAGACCCACTAACATTAACGATCTCTTTCTGTAACAAAATTCAGGATTACACAAAAACTTTTTTTTTTTTTAGATTCCATGCTATCAAGGAAATTTGGGGGTTTGTAAATATGCGATTAGATACCCAGCTGTTGCAGGAAGCATCATTAACAGGGAAAGTAAATGTGGCTTTTTCTCTACAAGATCATGAACTCCTTGTTTTTCTATGCTGTTATCCTTCATTCCTTTAATTGGTACAAATCTGCATTAAACTATTTTGGCTCCTAGATTTACTTTAATTTGACATTATGGCAAAAACACAAGTGAACTTTTTTTTCACATAGCAGGAAATACATTCAGGTGTCAAGGGGTTAAGGTTGGCTTGTTTTGCTAAGCAAATGACAGTTTGAGATGTCATGGGGGGAAAAGAAACAAAAAGGTCATTTTGTGAATGTGGTTAAGAAATAAAGCCTCATATTGCAGACAAATCTACTTCAGGTTTTATGAACATTGTTTTACTTAACTGCCGATTTCATTGTAATTTATTGGCTTGAAAGTGCTGGCATGATTCTGCTGATAGAAACATATTTGACCGTTTTCACTGAAGGCTGTGCAGCCTGGATGACAGTTTGTGTTTTATTATCTGGATGTGAAGTGGAGCAGCTGTGTTTTTATAAGAATGCATGACATAAGAATAACTACATGCTCTCTGAAGTGGGGTTAAATGCAAGATAGATTAGCTGTTTGATTAGTTATTATTTCGACACTAGCATATCTGGCTAGTTGTATTCACTCTTAATCATTTTGATTCTTTTATTATTTTTTGTTTATCTTTTAATTGCAGTCACCTTTATTCTGGTTTTGAACCAGACAATATCATTTTTTTTTTTTAATAGAATTTGTCCCAAAGTCAACATTTATAGTGATGTTATAATGTTTTGATACGTAGTGCTAAACATCACTGCATTATTATTAAGTGAAAACAAAAAAAACGTATAGACATGGTTGAATTAATAAAGTACATTTAAATATCAAAGCTATAAGCTTTATGCGGTCTTCCTTGTAAAGCTCTGCTGAGTCGTACCTCAGGCTGTGTCACATGTGGTTAGCATTCCAAGACCACTCACAGCGACAAAAGACCTCTACTTTTTCCTTCTTACTTTAGTTGTCTGTCAGGATGTCTCGTTTAGTTTGGTTGACGTGACTGCTTAGATTTAGTGTTGTGGACGTATCACAGTGTTGAAGGTCATCTGCACACACGGCTGTTTATTGTGCGACAAACCTACAGACTGCAAAAAGCGTTGAATGCACAGGATGCTTCAGTTTTGGTTCATTTTGTTTTCATGCTTTCTCTTATTCACGTAACTTTTTTTCCACTTGTTCTCCAGCTGGTGGGCGGTCAGTTCGACCTTGAGATGAACTTCATCATTCAAGAACCGGAGAGCATCGTGTGCCTGGTGGAGCTGCTGGACAAATGCGAGCCCACCTGTCAGGCTGAGATATGGAGCATCTTCACCGCCATCCTCAAGAAAAGTGTCCGTAACCTGCAGGCGTGCACTGAAGTGGGTCTTATTCAGCAGGTGCTCCAGCGAATCTCCACCACTGACAGCATGATAGCAGGTACCGCTTCTTGAAGGCCTAATTTACCTACATTTAGGCAAGAGGGAAAAATCCCAAAAGAGACAGCATCCACTCCATATATTGAATATTTTATTTTCCACTTAAGTACTTTTAGATACTTATGGACACACACAATGATAAACTACTACGATTCACTAAAATGCCAAATGAACGCCCCCAATATGATGCTCATTAAATCAGTTTCTCTATTAAACTTTTGTCCTCTGTGTGGAGGCAAAGAAAGTTTTAAAGAAAAAACCCATCCAAGTCCATGTGGAATATTGTAATCATTTCACTCATTCTTTTGTGCGTTTTGAGACTTTATTGTTCGCTCTTCCTGTGCCACGCTGCTCTGTAACGAGCGCCGTTGCAGCCCTCCCTCAAGTCTTAGGGTAGTGTGCTGCACATCTGCAGATTGGTAGAAATTAAGCTTCAGCTCAGTGAACTTTTTCCTGCTAGAACAGCGCTGGCCCCAAGCCTTTGTGCAGTGAGGCAAAGGCATGCAGACCCAACACGTACTGGCTCATTTAAGTAAACTGCTACTTTTTTGTGTGCAGATGAAAAAAAATAATTTTTTTTCTTGTTTGGTATAAAGGTAAACATTTTTTTAAATGTCAAATGTAACTCATCGTGAATAATTAAAGTGGGGTAAATGTATGCATGTGTCAGATATTACATTACATTCACGCTTAAACATCTGTCCCATTACTGCTCATCAGTATTTGATAATAACATCTGGCACTGACTGAAGCCAACTGTTTCAAGTCTTCCGTTTAGGATTGAGCTTACTTTATTTTGAAGTTATTGACTTAATTTATTGTTTTTACTATCATTGTCAATATTATGATCTGTAATTATGTGAAAATGCACAAATAAAGATGTTCTTCCGTGTCCATCCTGCCATGTTGAATCCATGTTTTTGCCGCTAACCTTTGCCCTCTGCTGTGCGTCTTGCAGACCTGCTGGTGGACATGCTGGGTGTTCTTGCCAGCTACAGCATCACAGTGAAAGAGCTGAAGCTTTTCTTCAGCAAGCTGCAAGGGGAGAAAGGCCAGTGGGTGAGTTGGAGTCATAATGTGGTGATACGTCTTGGCCGACCCGCACGGGGAACGTTCCAGCATGTCACGCACGGACCGTTCAAACCCCACAGGCAGCTCCCTCCTAACACAACCACACAGTCAGGACACATCCATTTGTAGGAAGAGGAATACAGTTCCAGTATAGTATGCAGAAGATCACAATATGGCTTTTCTCAAATGCTTCATTTAAACACCAACTACAAATTTGTAAACTTAAGTTTAATGTCATCAATAATTTTGAAAGAAGTTTTGATATTAAAATTTACAAAAACACTAGAATAAAAGGTTGTGTTTGAATTCCTTCACTACTCACTACTTAGTGCACTATATAGAGTGTTCACCATTATTTAGGGGTATCTGAATCTACAATTCCAAAAATAAAGTGCCTTGAAAACAGCCCGGAAGTCTAGTGTGCATCCACGCTCACTCGATTGGCAAATATAGACCACAATGCATTGCGTTTGAATAATTTTCCATTTGATAAAAAGTTATTTTACTTTTTTTTTTAAGCAGCCAAGTTTTCACTATCAGAATACAGTGGATTTAAAAACAAAGTCTTAGTAAAATGTTCATATTTTGGGAAACCTGTGATGTCATATTTGCCGTTTAATATATATATATATATTTTTTTAGTAGTCATGGCTACTAAAGTCAGGATTAAATAAGCTTAAAGTCATGGCTTTAAGCTAACCAAGCTGCTCTGTACAGGTGTAAGCCAATGAATAAATGAAAATATAAAAAGTGCTGCACAGAAAAACTATAAACACAGAAGTTAAACCATTAATAAGTCAAAAGCAAATGCTTTTTTTTTTTAAAAGAAGTTCTTAAAAGTTTTAAAGTAAAGGCTGTTCTGGTGGTAGATAAAACTCGTGTACCAAGGCACAAAAAGGGAAGCAACAGAGATGGTGGGTGGCCATGATGCAGAGGTGGAACAGTCGACTTCTGATCACAGAGTTGTTTCTTCTGTTTCCTCTCTGTCTTCTCAAGTGCAGCTCTGCCACCATTTATGTGTGACTGTAGAACGCTGTAGGCCTTTAGGTAGAAAGGGGCGATACAAGTGTAACCATTTACCATTGGGGGGGAACGATATTTACAAATGCCAGACTTAAAAACTAAAAACTTTTATGAAAACTGAACATTTGAGAAAGCAGACAGCACATACCTTAAGAATAGGAAAAGAAAGATGTTCAGATATTTCTTTTTTTTTTCTTTTTCCCCCCCTCAGCCATGTCATGCAGTGAAGCTTCTGTCTGTGCTGAAGTACATGGCTCTCAGGAACGGTCCCGACTCATTCTTCAGCTTTCCAGGGAAAAATGCTGCTGTGAGTGCCTTACACAATACTACAGCTTCCTTTCTCCTATGCTGATTGGTTACTTGATTGGATTCCTGGCCACGATGGTCTGTCTTTGTTACTCGGTTAATCAGTTCGGTTTTCGTGGTTTTGGAGGTAAGTGGCTTTTCTATTGTGAATTTGCGCTTTTAGAGGGAGTACCAATGTTGACATTTAAGAGTTGAATCAAAAATAGCCCTGTAAAATTCCATAGTCATGTGAAGAAAACATATTTTTTTTTCAAGATGGTTTTTACTTGAGATTTAGTGCCTTTACTTCAGCATAAAAGTTTGATGCTTTTCTCCACTTTCAACAGTTGGAGTATTTTTTTGTGTGTGATTGTAATCACACCTTCGATGCATTGTTTTGCTCACACATGCAGGGTTACGGCATGCTCTGACTGTTGCAAAGTTTTTTCCTTTTCCTGCCACAAGATAAAATGTGGTTTGAAGATACGGTTGTCTCAAGATAACATAACAGTAGAAATTGGTAAACACAGTCATTTCTTCTTTGAACTATGATTCAATACTTCCAGATTTTACAGTCTTTGAGATTTAGCTGTCAGACATGTGGATTACAGCTAAATTGAATGGAACTGGTAGATTATTATACCCTCAAAGGAGATTTTCATGTGAGCACTGCAGGAAATGGTTCTTCTCTGTGTGAATAGCTATGTCCCGCTGTTGCATCAGGTCAGATCTTTCAGATTTTGTTTGTGTTGTTGCTTATTTTAGGAAGGTGCAACCTTCAGCCCTCAAAGGTGTTTATTTGGGCTCAACGAATGCTTTGCGTGTGTTTTGGTGTTGAACTTTAAAATCAATGTTCTTATGAGATTTTTTGCAAAATTTTAATAACAAAACATAAGAAAACCCTCACTGTTACACTGATGCATGTTTTCATTGTTCTGACAGGCAATAGCTCTACCCCCCATAGCAAAATGGCCATATCAGAATGGATTTACATTTCACACGTGGCTGCGAATGGATCCTCTGAACAACATCAACGTGGACAAAGACAAGCCTTACCTTTACTGGTGGGTACTGTGAGACCAAAGTTAAAACTGGATTTAAACAATTTAAACATCAAATTTCTTTTAAACTGAAATGTTTGATTTACTATTTGCCACTGTGCTTGCTTTAGACATGAGCGACGCACATTCCGGTTACATGCAGGTTCTTGAACGCGCATCTAGCCCATGCTGTTCACACTGGACAAGCGGGGAGGGGCTTTCATATTTTTCTTTTTCTACTGTTTACTAGTACATGTGCGCCACCTACAGTTGAAAAAGAGGCTTGATAGGAAATGTTGTAGCGGTGCAAATCTTGCATATCTTGCTCCAGAGTTTTTCTTTACACAGCTCTATTCCGATATGTGAAAAACTTGGTGTCATTTAGCAAACTGCAATAAGTCTTTGCGCGTTTAGTGGCTATGTGTTCTGTATGCAGAACCTGAAAACAGTCGGAGAAACTTGCATAGCGACGCTTGGACACCTGAATTTTGAACGTGGTTGCCTGAAACGCATAAGGATAGATTTTTCATTGGAAGTAGATGCTTAATTTTTGACCACCCAGACCTGGAGGAGCACACAGCAGCAGTCCTGTGCTATAGCAACCACTGCACAGACACTGTTACTGTGGACAAGTGCATCCGAGTGTATCCAAACCAAAAACCCTGGATGACCAGAGAGGTTCAGCGACTGCTGTGGGAGAGGAACCACAGCCTTCAGGTCCTGTGACATGAACCTGTACAGCTCTGCCAGAGCCAACCTGAAGAGAGGCATCCGACAGGCTAAACTGGACTACAGAGGATAGAGGACAACCTCAGAACAAACGACACACGGCAGATGTGGCAAGGGATCCAACATCTAACCAACTACAGACCAAACCTCGCTGCTGTTGATGGGGACCCTTCACTGGCAGAGGAGCTTAACCTCTTCTTTGCCCGCTTCGAGGTGGAGCCACCAGAGAGAGCAGCATTACAGGTATCAGCCAACAACGGCCCCTCCCTCAGTGTGGAGGAACATGAGGTGAGGCGGGCGCTGAGGTCTGTGAACCCAAGGAAGGCTGTCGGACCTGATGGCATCACTGGTCAGGTGCTGAAGGACTGCGCAGACCAGCTGGCGGGGGTCTTTACCAAGATCTTCAATCGGTCCTTAGATCAGTCCATTGTCCCACCCTGCCCCAAATCCTCAACTATTGTCCCTCTGCCCCAAACATCCACAATCAGAAGCCTTAAGGACTACAGACCCGTTGACCTGACCCCGAATATTATGAAATGCTTTGAGAAACTAGTACGTAGTCACATTGCCTCATGCCTTCCATCAACACTGGACAGCTACCAGTTTGCAACAGGTCCACAGAAGATGCCATCACCACCACTCTCCACACTGCTTTGTCCCATCTGGAGCAGCCGGGGAGCTACGTGAGGCTGCTGTTTGTTCGTTTCAGCACTGTTCATGGGGGGAGATGGAGAGGGGAGAGGGTGTTTAGCATCCTGATGGCCTGGTGTGTGAAGCTGTTTCTGAGCCTGGTGGTGCGGGGGCGGAGGCTCCTGTACCTCCTCCCCGAGGGCAGAACGCTGAACAGGTTGTGTGCAGGGTAGTGTGCGTCCTTGACAATTGTTAGTGCTTTGCGGGTGAGGCGGGTGATGTATAAGTCCTGCAGGGAGGGGAGTGGTGCTCCAATGATTCTCCTGGCTGTGTTGACATTCTGTTTCAATTCGGGATTTCCAACAGCAGGAAAATTTCCACAAGAAAAAAAAGAATTATTCAGAGTATTTTAGTGAAACTTAGAAAAAAAAATACTTAATTGTGTTTCTTAGTACTCATTAGATCTTTTATTCATTTTAATAATGAAATTAAGAAAACTTGGCAAAACAAGTTGTTGACAGTATGTATGTATTTTTTCCTCTTTGCAGCTTCCGCACCAATAAAGGCCTGGGGTATTCAGCACACTTTGTAGGTGGCTGTTTGATAGTGACATCGCTAAAATCAAAGGGCAAAGGGTTCCAGCACTGTGTGAAGTACGACTTCAAGCCACAGAAGGTAAGAAAAGGAACCAGAACAGGCTTCTGTTACCCAGAGCACATAAAAAGATGAATGATGCAGAAATGTCCACAGCAAATCCATTCCTTTAAACATCTACTCTTGTGGGCTCACAGAAAAAAGATAAAGAAAACAAGAGTGAACTGTCACATCTTCACTGTCTCTGGGGGGAAAAAAGCTAGGAATGAGGACAACGAGGGAATGAGATTTTTCTTTACTTTCCCCAGTCTCTGTGTACTCAGAGGACCATGCGTTTAAAGAGATTTGACGCCTTTGAATGATTGAAAGACTTCCTTTTTCTTTCCTCAAGCACAAAGGCACCACAATGTGCCAACAAAGCAAATTTGTTTGATTTAACACGTCAACTCAAATTCTTTGAATTATTTTTCTTTTTTTTTTTTTTTTAAGTAACTCTAGTAACATTTTATTTTTCTTCTGCTTTGAAACTAAAAAGGCACCAAATCTTAAGTAGGTGAGATCTGTCCTTAGGGGACTTGGTCCCGAAATATGGCGGATGTAGGCTAATTGAATAGACTCAAAGATTACACAGCATACTGATCTTACTTGATAGTGTGATGTGTGTGGGAGATAAGTACATCATTGTTTTTTTTTGTCCTTGCTCTAGTGGTACATGGTGACTGTAGTTCACGTCTACAACCGCTGGAAAAACAGTGAAATTAGCTGCTATGTGAACGGAGAACTGGCTTCCTTCGGGGATATTCCCTGGTTTGTCAACACCAGTGATGTAAGTGGCAACAATTTAAGAACCGTCTGCTCTGTTGGCATGAAGACATTTAAAACACACCTGAAAAGGAAAAAAGTTATTAAATGTGTGGCTTTATCTATTTGGCAGTAATATCAGTATACGATTGTTTAAGTTATGTTTTAGGTTTATATATTGTTACAACAAATATAAATGCACCTATGCTCTATTTTAGATTTCTTCACCATTTCTTTTTCCCCCCCTTCATCCTGCAGACATTTGACAAGTGTTTCCTGGGATCATCAGAGACGGCGGATGTGAACCGTGTGTTCTGTGGACAAATGGGGGCAGTTTACCTGTTTGCAGAAGCTCTCAGCGCCGCTCAGATTTTGGCTATCTATCAGCTGGGTCCAGGCTACCAGGTTGGAAAGTAAAATTACATAAACTAGAAATAAAATAATAGTAAATAAGTAAATAAATCTCATTAAACTTAAGAATAAAATATGGAAGAACTTGGTGTCAAAATAAAAGACGGGTGGTAAAAATAACAGGGGGAATTGTAGTATTTTTTTCTTCTGTCCAAAGGTTTTGTATTTATTTGCAAACTTCTTCAGCAAACAGTGTTGTTGCTCAGCCACTAAACAGGGACTCCACAGTCCTGGTTGTTCCTGCCTCTAAACTGTTTTTACCTATAAACAAAACCCGTCTTTTCTGAAAGCACAGCTCTCACAACTTGTCCTTGAAAGAAGCCTGTTATAGAAATCCTATTTTTGTTAGCTTTGGTAAACCAAAGGAGTCAAAGCCAGAATTCCATATAGTTAACAAGCAAAATATTGCTTATTTAGGCTAATGTGCTTTAATTACAAACTCTTAACACTAGGACTTATTGCTTTTAGTGATCAAGCTCAAATAACTTCTGTGATTATTATTTAGAAGTATTTACATTCAGACTTTTATGAGAAAAAGTCTTTTGACAAAGACTTGAGCTCTAATGAATCTGCAGCTAAACTTGCTGGACTCCATCAGCAACACATGGCAACCAAGTAAGACAATGTCACAAATGTGACTTTGCACTCTTTGCTGTCTTTGCCAATGATGTGGAGTATTTCTAAGATGACTGCTCAGTGCTGAGTTGAGACATTTTGGTACACCTGTAGTGGACTTCCCAACAGTTTAAGAAGGCATCTTTGGTTAAAAAAGCGTCACCTAATCTATTTAACGTACCGTATGTTTCCTATTTTATGCGCATATGACGAGTAAAGTAGATTAAAAAAAAAAGGATGAATAAAGAACAAAACCACAGTAAAAAAAGGCCTTAAATGATGATTCCATAAAATTTTGAAGCCAATCCTTTCTTTATAAATCTGTTTTCAAAACATAGTAATAATGCACAGTAAGGGAAATAAAAAGCAATAAACTGTACAATAGTTTTTCAAGATGAATGCCAGGGGGTTCTAAAAGTAAAAATCAACAAAAAATTAAGATTAATATTATGTTAATCTATAAAAGCTATCTAATCTATAATGTATAAGGCCAAGAAAGATGGTAGGTTTTAACTTCTTTATTTATACTGAATTAAATGAAGTGTAAATAAACTATTTGGAGTTTTGTCACTAAACTTAGCTGTATTAATATATTTTGTTTATAAAATCAGAAGACATTTTTCATAGAATTGTGAAAACCTATATTTTCATAATCGGTAAACCCAAACTGACTGGTTTTTCATGTCAAGAGGAAATGAGTCGTTATAAGAGTTGACTGTTTCCTTCAAACTAATTTAGCATGCTTGCAGGTCCAAATGTGAAGCCGATCCGCCAACAGTTCATAATATAACTAACACTTTATTAACTTAGCCTCTTTTGTCATTGATTTAGGATTAAAGCACATTTCTGACTCAACAGGAGGTTCGGGTGTCTTGTGGTTTTGTGCAGAATGAGCAGCAGAAGAAGGATTTCCAGGCTAAAGCAGAAGCTGTTTCAGTAAAGAGAGAACTTAGCTGAAAGGCAGAGCTGTCAGTGTACTAGTCAATCTGTGCTCAAGCCTTTCCCGTTGACCATGATGTCCATGTAGTGACTGACAGAGGAGATAACAAACACAAGCAGCTGAAACGGGTGACTTTCAAAGGGTGGGAGGACCTCAGCCTCAGGAAAAGAGCTTTAATATTCTGATGGATCTTGGGTTTGAGTTGCTGCACCTCATTTTTCTAACTGATATTTAGGGGAAAAAGTTATCCTAATTGTGCCATTCTGTCCAAATGTTTTATGTACATATAAACAAATTTCATGGGCTTTATTGACACTTTGCTGCACAATTTGTTGAGAAATCAAATGGTTAACTTGTCAAGAGTCTCATTTTCTTGGCAAGTAAAAACCTCAAGCAAGCAGCAAAAGAAGCTTTGCGGTGATAAGTTGTGCAGAAGAACTGCTATCTCCGGGGTGTTTTATAGCCAGACACTGAGAGTGAAAACAAAGCAAGACAAATGGCACTTCTTTTTCTGATGCAGTAAAAACTGTTTTAGCCTGTAAGAACTTATTTAAGTAGAACAAAAAAAGTGGTTGGACTTCATGTGAAGGTAAAGTCAACAAAAATAAATCAGAAATCCTGATGTGTAAACTTCAGAGGATTTTCCTCACTAAGACTGATGAGTTATGTTTGGAATTGTGGGAAATGCTACTGCAGAAGCCATTCTGATGGTTACAAGTCAGAAAATAAAATTGTTTGATTTTATTTCCTGTTAATATTTAACAATTACTCTCACCAAACAATTGAAATGCCTTAAATAGAAATGTTTTAACCCTCATTGTTGGATGCTTGCTTGGGAGGATGTGGAAGTATCTCTTAAAAGCAGATCTGCTCATTTCTTCTCTGTCTTGTTGCGCAGGGCACGTTCAAGCACAGAGCCGAGAGCGACTTGCTGTTTGCGGAGCACCACAAGACTCTTCTGTATGACGGCAAGCTGTCCTCTAGCATTGCTTTCACATACAACCCGCGCGCCACAGATGCTCAACTCTGCCTCGAGTCCTCCCCCAAGGACAATGCCTCCATTTTTGTGCACTCACCCCACGCACTGATGCTGCAGGTAATTATATACCCACAGCCGAGTGTTCGGCTTCAATGTCACACGAGAGCCGGCCCCTTCTGAAGGCGAGAAGATTGACATTGTTTCACTTTAAGCTGAAATACTATGCTGCTCCTAAATTAAACTGATGTCAACACGGATTCATTCTCTGCTTGCACACATGGGCTTCTAATTTTAACTTTTTGGATTTAAAGTCTCTTTGTTTTTAGATGGACTTTACCAAAATGTTACAGAGTAACAGTGAGATTTATTTTCGCTGTCTGCGTTATTTTGCTTGGTTTTATTTTGTCACAGCATCTGAGGTTGCTTCATAAACATAACTGCAAAAATACAAATTGCACACTTTACCACAACATTGTAAAACATGTGCAACAGTTTGCTGAGACCCGAGGTAATATTTGAACTAACCCTCTACACACCTAGCCCAGGGGCCCACTGAAGCAGAATTGACTAGTATGGTAATATAACCCAAAATGTCCACACATGTTGCCAGATTTTAAAGATTCAATCCAATGAAAATCATGTTTTTGGGTTTTAACTTGTTCTTGTGGCATTTTTTTTGATGATGAGGACCTATACAAACAAATTTAGTTTAAAATTGCATTTCAGAATATTTCTTTATTCAAATCATTGTGAATCAGGAGCAGGTGAAAAAAAATGCAGTTTTAAAAAGCTTGTAGCTGTGACGTAGAAATAACACCTACAAGCCATTACCTCCCCGCTCTGCTCCATAATGATGCATCCACGATGCATTACAGACAAATAAATCGGTTTACATCTTTGTTTTCCCTGTCTGAGCTGACATCTGGCTCAAAACTGTACAGCTGGATGGCTCCAGTATTGCTCTCCATTTTAGTTGCAGGTGTAATGTTAGGTTGGGGTGGTAGGGGCTTTCAGCTAGCTGGAGAGCATTTAAACAGATGGATGTTGGGAAGCAGAGGCAGGCTTTCTCCACGACAAAAGTCCCACCCACAACTCGGAGGCAAATTTCTGATGAACTTCTGCAGAACTATGTCGACACAAGTTTCATAATCATAATAAAAAGACCGCTGGGAACGCTTTTAAAATATATCAAAAGATGATTGGAGTGGGGCTTTAAGAGGTTTTAGGAATGTAGCTTCAATAATGGCTTTCTATATTCTTTATTTTTTTTTTAGCATCTTTTATGTTGAGCTGGTAATTTTCTTTGTCCATTCAAAAAAAACTAGGATTGTTCCCATACCATGCCAACACCTCCAATGGTAAAGCCATCACATTATTTCTGCGGTTACCAAGTTCTTTCTTTTCTCATGCAAAATGAAAGTTCCACTCTGATCAGCTTTTGATCTATTTTCAAAGCCTCCTATGTTTTTTTTTTTAATTATGATGGTACCATTTTTAGCCAAAAATAAAAAAGCTGTCTGGTTTTCGAGGACATAGTTTCTGCAGAGCGGCAGAGGTTAATCACAGATTTGCCTTCGAGTTGTGGGCGGGACTGTTGCCCCTCCCCATTGGGGAGCTTGTAGCCCTCACAGTGTATTTTCTATTTAATCTTTTTCAAATAAAATTTGTCTGCTCCCAAGTCACAATGATTTGAATAAAGAAATACTCAAAAATGCAAATTTGAGCTCAATTTTCTTTATATATGTCCTATATCATCAGAACAATGCCACATAAAAAAACGGCAAAAACACAGTTTTCATAGGATTGGGTCTTTAAAAGTACCTGGGAATGCGTCTATATTTTTAAACTGTGTACTTATTCAATATCTTTTCAGTTCTTTCTTTGGTCAGAAATGAATCAAATGATTTATTACAAAGAACTGAACCATAAGCTACCAAAAACGATACCATACACATGTGGCTTTAACATCCAGGAACAACACAACGTCAGATATTTTAATGTTTCCGTCCTCTCTTTTCTCAGTCCTTTTCATTCAAGATGAAAAATTCTCTGTTTTCTTTGTGGTCGAGGCTTTTTGCAGCCTCCCAAATTTACAATATACTCTCTCTACCACATAGATGCCCCCTCCATGTGAAATATGAATGAACTTGACCTATATTTGCAGCTTTGCTATGCTCAGAAGTGCCATTCTAATACAGATGGAAATGTTTTTCAGTCCTTTTGTGGGTGTCACAATATACAACCCACACATCAGTTCCCTCAACAGACTACCCAAGAATGTCACAACTTCTGCAGAGCTGATTTGTTGCACATCGCCGGATAAACATCTGTGCGACTTGTACAAATACTGAGGTCGTTTTGTGTTCAAGCTCAGCTCCTCTGTGTGTTTCTCCAGGACGTGAAGGCTGTGGTGACTCACTCAGTCCAGAGCGGCATTCACTCCATCGGTGGCGTGCAGGTCCTCTTCCCTTTGTTTGCACAGCTGGATTACCGCCAGCCTTCCAGCCAGGAACTGGACACCTCTGTTTGGTAATGCCTTATGATATGCGAGTGCACAAAGCAAGCAGCAGGCTGGAGGATTTCTGCACTGTGCTTTTGTCAACAAACAATTGCAAATGAAAAACAGTGTGACTTCATCTAATTAAATGGCTGTAAAAAAGGGTTTGTTTAGACATCTACCAAACCTCACAAATGTGGAATCACTTGGAAATTGTATTTTTGACACCAAAATCAGTTTAAAATAATTTTTAAAGGTTTACACATTGTTTTAAATACTGTGTTTACATAGATGAGCAGAGTTATGGCTGTCCAAATTAAAAACTATAACAATATACTGAAATCTAATAGTCACTTTGGAGTGACTCCCATCAGTCGCAGTGTGGTTGTATTTGCTTCCCTGAAGGGGATGCCGGCTAGAATGTGTTTTTGCAGCACAATGAGGACACGACATTCCCATTCTATCACACTTCATAAAGGCTATACCCTTGACAGTCGGGCCTTTGTCAGCAGCTTATATGGATTATTGTCTCTGCCTAACTTGCGCTCTGTCTCTTCTGTCCCCGTTTGAACGTGTGCTGGATAGCTGGACTTTGCTCTCCTTCATGATGGAGCTCCTGAAGAACTCGGTGGCTATGCAAGAGCAGGTTTTAGCCTGCAAAGGCTTCCTGGTCATTGGCTACACGCTGGAGAGGGTGAGACGAACACAAACCAACACAGCTGGCTGACATGTACACAACAGATCACTATTGTCAGACCAGCAGGTGCACTAATGACCCTTGCTCAGAAAGAAGGCTAATGGTGATTTGGTTTTGCTGCAGAGACACACAACAGCAGCACTTTATACCAGCCAGTTTCTTTCCCCTGGCTGTTTTTGGAGGTCACAGCTGGCTTGCATGCTTGTTAGGGAGAGGATGAGTTTCGGAGGATTGTTTATGTCCTACACCTTCTCACTCTGCATCTCGTACCCCTTTGGGCTGTCTTTATTTATGGAATTGATAAATCTCTAGCTGTGGCCTGTTTTTTTTATTTTTTCTAAACGGTTCTCTTCCCCCTCTGTGCTCCAGTCTTCCAAGGTGCATGTGACGCGACCCGTCCTGGACATCGTTCTGGCCTTTTCAAGATATCTCAGCAACTTGCAGAATGGCATCTTGCTACTCAAGCAGTTGTGTGATAACATCCTGTTCAACCCTGCCATCTGGATTCATGCACCTGCCAAGGTCATTAAATGGATTCAGTTGCTGCTTTGTGTTTTGTTAAAGTTTATTTATTTAATTTTATTTTTGAGAAAATAAGACAAATTCCTGTAGTTTAAAGGGAGGTTTAAGAAGGAAATGTCATAAAAAAAACCTGGTATCCAACTAAAGTTGAAGTTTTCTGCATTCATACAGCTTTTTGAGTATTTTCTTGAAGGCAGTTTTTTGCTCAAACATGAAATCATTATTTCACTAATGGAAAAGTTTCTAAGCTTGATCAGTACAAGAATAGAAAAAGGAAACCCTATATATGAGACTGGGGGCACTAGTGAACCCTTAAATGTTTTGGTATGAGAATAGAATCTGGACAAGAAGAATAAAAATCTATTGTTGGGAAAACAAGCTTGTGAGGAAAGGATGGACAGACGTTCTGGTAAAAAACACTCTGGAAGAAATTAGATAATCATGTGCTGACAAGTCTGAATTGTCTTATTTATATACACCCATTCTTCATTTTTTCAGTCTTGTTTAAATTCTTTCACAATACTGATGCATAACCATGCCCAAATCTGTTTTCAGGTGTTACTGCTGTTGAACGTTTTTTAAGCTACATACACTGAGCACGTGTGGTGTGTTCAAGAACCCGCCGAAAGCTGTGCAAATTTCTTGAATCTTGCTTTAGACTTTTTCTTTCACAGCTCTTTTCCAATATATGAATGATTTTGTGTATTATAATCCTGTCCGAGGACCAATGGGATTTGTTAATGTTTTCACTCATAATTCATTTCAAGCGGTTTGCACTATTGTGTTTTAAAAAAGGACGTTATCCATACGTCACTACCAAAGCCGAGTCCCTGACTGGTCAAAGTTGAACTGGTTTAACTTGCAGCGCGCGTTCCATTACTGCATGTTTTACGTCGAGCTTGAAAATGGACCTAAAAACTTGTGTGGCAACACATGAACGCAAGAGTTTTGAACGCCTATGTCTGAATTGTGCATATGCATGCATTTACATAGACTTTTCATTGGAAGTGGTTGCTTTAGCATGCATTTCCGTGCCCGTTGTAAGTGTAGCATTAGAGATGACAAGCACAGTTAAAGAGTGAGAACAACTGATCAAAAACATCATTTTTATGTGGTATAACTGTTCACTTCTTGATCAGAAAAAGTTTTTGATGCAGTTTGATGGAGAACTTCAACCTTAAAAGCTAAACACAACATGCCTGCAAGATTCAACATCCAGATCTTGTTATCTGACACTGAATGAGTCTCCTCCTGTCAAACATTAAGACGAAATCTAATTAAAATGTGATATTTACACTCCAGCTGCTTCAAAGGTGTTACTTGTGCACTTCATCCCTTTGCTTGATTCTCCACAGGTGCAGCTGACTCTCTACACTTACTTGGCGACAGAGTTCATCAGCACTGTGACCATCTACAATGCAATACGAAGGGTGGGCACTGTGCTTCAGGTCATGCATACACTAAAATACTACTACTGGATCGTCAACCCTCAAGACCGCAGTGGAGTGGTGCCTAAAGGCGTTGGTGAGCCTTCACACACAAACTGCAGCTTATTTCATCTTTAAAGCAGCACAGTGTCCTGGGAAGACACTCTACTGTGTCACTTTTTTCTAAAAAATTCTGTTTTTGCTTCCACTAGAAAACAAAACAGCCATAAAAGTGATTATTTTCTGACAAACTTGAATGTGGTATTGGCCAATTGAAGTTGTTCTCCAGCACTTTTTCCATTCTTAGATGGTCCGAGGCCAAACCAGAAGGAGCTCTTCTCTTTACGAGCATTTCTGTTGTTGTTTGTCAAGCAGCTTATAATGAAGGTAAAGTCTCTATCTATTATAAACGGATAAGATCTCTGAAATTTGATCAAATAAGGAGCTAATAGTTGCACACGTTCATTGAAATTTAGTGTTAATCTTGACTTTGTATTTTTTAAATAAAGCAACAACAAAAAAAACATGAAAGATATGCATACTTGGCTTGTTTCATTGATCACGTAGAGATCTCTATTTATTTATTGATCTTTGCTTTTTTATCATAGGATCATGGGGTGAAAGAAGACGAGTTGCAGAGTATCCTCAACTACCTCCTGACCATGCATGAGGTATGCTATAGGGATGGGTATCGTTAAGGTTTTAACGGTACTACTACTCTTATCGATACTGCTTATCGATCCGGTATTTTAACGGTACTCTTATCGATACTTTTTGAGGATGAAAAATAAATGAATAAATAACAAATTAAGAACATAAAGTGTTATATTTCCTCATTATGCAACAACACTGTTTTTTTACACAAACATTTTACTTTATACATGATAATGTTCCCGACAGGATATTCATTTAATTATTTAATCTAATTATTTTTATTCTTTATAAGTGGGATGTTTCCTTTGATCTTTTGTCCATTTTCCACAACCATGAATAGACTTTTTCCATCTGTCAAACACCAGAGTTAAGATGAGGGAGATGATGGAAACAAATTCACTTTGATGCAGACTCCTTTCTATTTATTTATTTTTGTTTAAATCCAGTACACTCAATAAATTATATTAAGTTGACGGATAACAACTATCATTAGTCATTTAATTATTTTTAAGTATTAGAAAGCAGCTGATAGTTTGTCGCGGGTCTGGAATCATAAGCGGTGAATCTAAGCCCCGCCTCTCTACCTGTTTTGTGTAGAACACGCCGCCCCAGCGTGTAGCAGCAAGGTGACAGCATGGTAGAGGCTCCTTGACGCAAACGTAATAAATTTTACGCAGAAACGGGTGTTCTTAGTCTAGGGTGCTCACGTGTCCCCTACCAGATCACCACTGACTGTGTGTGCGCTAACTTGTCTTGTGTGTGTGTGTGTGCGCGTGCGGCGCGTGCTGTCTAAACAACAGCTCTGCCCCCCGTGCACACAAATAGACAGACAGAGCTCTCCGCTTCAATGAGAATACCGAAATTATTATCATCATTAATTAACAGAAAATTGACGGACTTGGTGAGTTAAATATGGCAGATAACGCTTGTGGGACACAAAAAAAAAAAAAGAAAAAGTAACTTCTCCAGTACCGATAGCAGAACCGTTCAGGTCAGATCTTAACGATACTGCGGTCTTGAAGAATGTGGCCCCGGGGCTGGTTCAATACCGGGGCACGGTACCCATCCCTAGGTATGCATCTACGGTTATTGCTGTTCTTCCTATCACCACTAGATGGCAGTGTAACACTGTACTAGCATCCCTGACTGAGAGCACCTTGCATTACCAGCTTTTGTTTTCTGCTGGTCTGCCAGCAGAGGCCCTGACACAAGTGTTTGTTTACTGAGGGCTCACAAAAAACTAATAAATCAATCAGTTATTGACTGGCTGGAAATCTGAAGGTTCAGTACAGACTGCCTGAAAAACCAGGATCGTGTTGAAGCTTCTCATTTTGTAAAAATAATAAGCTTGTGATTTACTATGTGTTATAGCAGCTAAGACTAAATTGTGTGAGACAAACTAAAGGTCTTTTTGAAAGCCGCTCATCAGTGTGTTTCCACTGCAGGATGAAAACCTCATGGATGTACTGCAGCTGCTGGTGGCTCTAATGTCTGAACATCCTGGCTCAATGATCCAAGCCTTTGACCAGAGAAATGGAATTCGGTAATTGTCAAGTTCTTCTTTATTTGTAACTATCTATTAAATTGTTTTTATTAAATTATCTATTAAAGTTTACTTTACTTTCACTAAGTGCAAGTCCAAAACAAGTCGCACACCATCTAGCTTTAAGACTTTCACAGCTGTGTAACCTTGTTAACCAAGTCAAACCCCGAGCTGTTTTTTTATTCAAAGAGACTTTTCATTTTGCTGAAAAACTTTTTGTGCTCCCCTTTATGTGTACTTGTTGTGTTTTAACATATTTTAAAAGGTATTTTTTTAACTGCATACCTTTGTGACACACACACACAAAAAGTATATCACTACATGTGTGGGTTTTGCACTAAAATAAAAACAACCAAACTATACAACTGATGGGCACAATAAAATCTGCCCATAATTTGGCAGTAAAATTATGTACATTTTCTTTGCATTGACATATTTTCTATCCTCCTTTCCCCCAGAGTGGTTTATAAGCTTTTGGGCTCAAAAAGTGAGGGAATCAGAGTCCAGGCGCTTAAGGTCATGGGCTACTTTCTGAAAAGCCTATCACCAAAGTAAGTAAACATTTTTTTTTCTTCTTAAAAATATAAATATGAATGCATGGGTGTTCATGTCAAATTTTCATGACTGACTAAGGTTTGTTCCATACCAAGATAGTGCCTTTAACAGTAGAATCTTCTCAGTCATTGCTATAGTACTAGAATTATGCTAGATGTCATTTGTCAATGTCCTCACAGGAGCTTTTAGCTAAACTAAAAATATGGACTGATGTATTTACCTTATTTCAGATATTTTTTATGAAGATTTATAAAGACTTATAGTGTAAGAAGGAACCTGTTTTTACTTATAGGTGGTAACAATTATTTTTAA
The DNA here is from genome assembly GCA_023969325.1 of Oryzias curvinotus. Taxonomy (NCBI): domain Eukaryota; kingdom Metazoa; phylum Chordata; class Actinopteri; order Beloniformes; family Adrianichthyidae; genus Oryzias; species Oryzias curvinotus. The sequence continues at coordinate 35,226,271 of CM043706.1, forward strand.
AGAAACACATTTGTTTTATATGAAGGTATACATGTATTGTTTAGTTTTTAAATTTTAATTTGTACTTGTCTTTGTTAAAATAACTGAAAAGCAACAATACCAAAAAATACTTGACCTTTTCTGTTTTGGTTGTGTTACTAATTAGTACATAGTTGATTTTGTTTAATGAATTCTACCTACCAGTGCTCATGTAGATCCTGTTATATTGTCAGATGTACCTTGGCAACACTTAAAGAACATATAACTTTGTGAAAAAAAAAAATTGTTTACGATTTAATTTGGCCTGGTCTTGAATAACCAGATATTAGTTATTGGACAAACTAAATATCTTTTTTGGCCAATATGTGCTCTTAAGTCGATAGGGTTTTTTTATTTTCTCATCTTAAAATGTCAACAGGACCTAAACTGATGCACAACAAAAACATATTTCAGTCCATCTGGCATCACATATGTTTCAAATGAATTTTTAAACATTCTTTGTTTTATTTCCTCTTACAGTTTTAATGCAAACTCTCCTGTTTACTTTGACCTTTTTTTTTTTTTTTTTTTTGCATCATGATCAGGAGGAAAACTGAGGTCATGATGAGTAACGGCCTGTTCTCCCTGATGACCGAGCGCCTGGCGCTCCACTCCAACCACTTCACCATGACAACCTACAACGTGCTCTTTGAGGTCCATCTACTTCTACAGCTCTCCACAACAATGAAAAGTGGCTCCAAGGGGCTCCTTATGGAAAACAATAAACCATCATATTTAACCTTCAGTTTGTTTCCATAGATGCAAATATGCAGAGCATGTTGGCATCTGCTATTAGAAATTAATGCACCTTTAGGGCTAGAAAAAAATAAGTAGCTAACCATCGCGTGAAAATGAAAAGTTGTCATAGCTAAATGAGAGCTTTCTTTTTATTTTTTCTGTTGTTAGTCAGGGTGCTGTGCAGATGAATGACTATCTTTGTCTTCTGGCAGATTCTCACAGAGCAGATCTGCACTCAAGTGATCCATAAACAGCACCCAGACCCAGACTCCACTGTGAAGATTCTCAACCCACGTAAGTGCCGCCTGCCCGCCGCTCTTCTCTCCTAAATCATCAGAGTACCTCCTGCATACCTGAGGCTCTGTGCCGCGGGCGGATAATCCCTGCAGACTTGCAGAGCCGCTTCCACGCCGTCCAGAAAATGAACCACATCAATTTTGCAAGCCTTTGTGTGTCTTATTACCCAGCCACAGATGTAAACCTAGCACGAGGATGTTGGAAGAAGCAAATACTTTTGTTTTATTGATGCTCTGAATTATTTTTCAGCAGTATTAATTCATTATAAATAGAGATCATAAATGTTTTGGGATTAAATTAGCCTAAAAACATTTATTATTAGTTATTTAAATTGTCATAGGTTATTTTTAGGAGTAACTTTTTTGTGTTCTGAGCTCTTTTAGTGCCGTTTAATTCAAAACAAAAATATTTCCATATGTAAAAGTTAAAGATTTGATGGTTTTATTCTTTATCCAAATAATTATGTCGAACTTTAGGCATCTGACAAAATATTTTTGAATCTTTGGTGCTCTTGTTGCTAAGGCAAAAAAAAGAAAAAAAAACCCACCCTCAAACATCTACACGTGCCCCTTCTGCTCACATGTGTAAAATGGCTTTAATCAGTTTGAAACTCAAGCGCTTGTTATAATCACAACCAAGGTTTACTTCCAACCAGCCTTAATCTGACAAGGTCTTGCTGTAGTCGCACACTGATTATCTTGGGCCTTTATTGTGTTAAAAACTTTTCTACCCGACCATCCTCGACAGGCAGTATAAATATCACAGAAACCTTGTAGGGGGTGGGGGGTCGTACATCGGGGCTCATGCTATGGATCACAGAGCGGTGGTCTGTTTCTCCTTTGCCATGTATTCTCTTGATTTAATCTGCGACAAACCCCCAAAATGGCCCCCTGATTGCAGTCTTTAGTAACGTCAGAGCCAATCAAACAAACCGAGGAAGTAGCGTTTCCCTCAAATTAACTCTGGGGGGAAAAGAACCAAAAGCAAATGGAAGGGGGAAAAAAAAGAAGGGAGTGGGGCATCCCTTCATCCTCATTCCCAGTACATAGTGGGGTAATTTTCTGGCGGTAAAGGTTCAGCGACTCATAATTTGAGCGACTAAGGCGTAGAAACAACACAAATGCCTGCCGGGGCAAGGGGGCCATCGGTTAGCGCCAAGGTCTGAAGAGACAAATGAAACCCTAGCCCCATCATCTTTTTACTCAGTGCAAATGTGTCCTGACGCTGTCTAGATAATTCATCTAAACAGTCATTCTCCTCGGTTTCACCACAGCGCAGCCGTCCAGAAGTGTCTGCTGCTCGGCTTTGCTTGTTTGAAAAATGCCTAAACTATTACTGAATGATAAAGATCAATCCCACAAAGCCTTAATTTTACTCTCCGTTCTGTTTTTCATACCAAGCGCTCTGATTCTTTGGTGGCTCCGATGGATTTTGACGCAACGATTTGCACATGTTTTGATGCAGCTGCTTCAAATGTTTTAAACCTGATTTACAAATGAAGCAAACAGGATGCTACCACGTGTGCATTTCACAGAATCCTAAAGAGATTTGTTGTTGTTCCTTTTTTTTTTTTTTCATCTTAATCTCGGTTTGTAAATGCAAAAGCTGTTCCGTTTTGTGTTTCAGAGATTCTCAAGGTGATAGCTGCACTCCTGAAGACTTCTCCCCAATCCCCCGAGAGCATGGAGGTGCGCAGGGTCTTCTTGTCAGATATGATCAAACTGTTCAACAACAGCAGAGAAAACCGCAGGTAAGAATCCCGGCGCTCCACAGGAGAGAGAAATGCTTCAGTCCCTGCAGTGATGACTTTTGGAGCCCCTCACCATCTCCCCTTCCTCAGTCGGCGTGCTCTTTTGTTTTGCCGCAGGAGCCTGCTGCAGTGCTCCGTATGGCAGGACTGGATGCTCTCTCTGTGCTTCATCAATCCAAGAAACAGCGAGGAGCAGAAAATCACCGAGATGGTGTACGCCATCTTCCGCATTCTGCTCTACCACGCCATCAAGTATGAGTGGGGCGGCTGGCGCGTCTGGGTGGACACACTGTCCATCACCCACTCCAAGGTCAGGGCGCTCGTTATATTCACAGACCCCTCAGAACAAAGGCCACGTTAAACACAGATTTTATGATCAACTTTTACTTGTTTGTGAAATCTTGTTGCAAAATAATAGTCAGTTATTTTTTGTCCAAACTGTTATTCATCTTTTTTTATGTTTAGTTTGGAAAACATCTATTTATCAAATGAAAAATTTGCAAGTAAAATGTAGTATTTTACTCGCATCAGAAGCCAGTATTTTAGTGACATAATTAAAGCTTGTCTCTATCAGATTAACCAATGGAAGTTATGTAGGGACTGTAACCTAAAAGCTGGTTTTTGTATAAACCAATTCTTCCTGTCATGAAGAACTTTTTTGTTTCTGGTCGCTGAATGAAAGCAAACTTGTGGCACTTCCTATTTCCAAAAGCTGAGCTCAAATCGCTGCTTTAGAAATCCACTGTTGATATCATAGTTGCAGAGCTTTGCTCCAGAGCAGTGGAGTAATTGAGGTTGGTGTCACGCTGTGGTCTGGGGAGGTTTTAAAAAAAAAATCTATATATATATATATATATATATATATATATTTTTTTTTTTTAGGCCTGGCAGGTTTAAATGTCTGCTAAAAGAAGTGCTAGGGAGATGAGACTCTTCACTGTGCTGCTGTTGCTTTGAGCGCTACCATCCAACAGGGGGCACAGACAGACTGCCGGGGAGAGGAGCTGTCTGAAGGCAGCAATTAACAGGGCGCTGCGCGCGTCTGTGTTGTGTCTGGTTTGTTTGGAAGCGGCTGCGTCTCGCCACACCTCAAACAGCTGCAGAAGAGATGTGCCAGGATGGGACGGAGAGTACAACAGAGAATACCGCCTTCATTTTTTCTTGCACCGTGACACTTATTTAGAAAGCTTATGAGATTTATATCCAGTTGTATTATGCACAGAAAAATATTCTTTTAAAAACAGATTCAACTAGTTATCAATTTTTAGGTGAGATATTGCTTTTCTGGACACCTTTGCGCATGATTCGCCAGGAGAAAGTTTTTCCTGTTTTCTTCTCTAACCTTGGCTATACATTTTTGTGCTGAGCGTGTAAATTAACCCGAGCCAGGCAAACACGCTATGAATGCTGGGAGCTGCCTCTGCATCAGATAGCAGTAGAGGGGTGCTAGCCACCCAGATACATGCATCTGCTATAAAAAAAGCTAAAGAAACTCAATTGCAATTTTATTGTCCCGTTTGATAGATTTCCTGCCACCTTTGTAGCACCAGAGTTGTTTGTCACTGTTGCTCTCTCCTCCCACTGCTGCAGGGCCGTGTGTACATTTGTGTGTTTGTGTGTGAGCACACAAGTGCTTGAGTGAATGCGAGTTACCAGCCACATTTTGTCTTTGCCCTTCTTTCCTCCCGGGTTCCATGGAAGCCTTCCTTCTCAGAGCACATTGAATATTCATCGCAGCTACACAGGAACAATCGCAGAAACAAGGCCTCATAAATACAACCATCCCACTGGGAGCCTCATGATAAGTGCATATATGCATTTGCAAATACATGTTTGCACATGTGAATTTAACAGAAGTAGAGCTTGCAATACTCTGGCGGTTGGAGGGTTATTAGATTCTCATGTGCACGCCTTATTCCACATACATTTAAGCATATTTTTGTGTTAAAATCATCTGATTTGTGTTCTTTTTTGTGATAGTTTAGTAATAGGACAACGGTTTGCTTGATTTTGGTAATGCATGCCCTTTTGTCATCAATTTCCAGAATATTAGGACATTTTTACTATGCCACAAATTTAACAGTGTGTTACTGCAGACCAGCAGTGTTTCTGAGAGTGGCCACAAAGTTTTAGTTAATTTCCTTCCTTAATGTTGTTGAAGTAGGTCTGAGAAGGGAAAGGCTGCAGCTGCCTTTGTGTGTGGTTGTGTGTGTATCTGTCAGTCATCGGTGGTGAGGCGCACGTGCACATGTGCCCCTCCGATCAGACAGATGTTCCTGCAGGTGGGCACACTGACACAACAGCCCTCCCACTCATCCCAGCCAAGGTGCCCCCCTCCTCCTCCGTCCATTTCTCTCCTCAAAAGTCAATCTGTGAACAAGGATCTTCATAAAAGGGAAAGTGAAGGTCCCAGTGCCCTTTATCCTTCTTCTCTCAGCTGGCTTCATTTCATGTCAGAGTCTGCAAAGATGTAGAGGAGGATGCATGTGAGTACCGTAGTTGGGATAGGGAGCTCAGGTGAAAGAAAAGATGGAAGTTAAATTATATGACATCACTTTTTTCATCCTGTAAAATAAGACTACAGGAAAAAAATAAAATAATGTGTGATGAAATTATGTTTACTAGTGGTGTAACAAGTAATCAGGGAATCGATTTCTATTCCTACGATCCAACCTGATCAAATGGACCTAAATCACTGTAAAATAATTTTAAAATGAAATAAATTGATTTATATTGATATTGGAAAATACCATTTGGATTGTGGCATGGTAGGAATATTTTACTATAAGGTTAAAACAACCATTACAGGGGGCAACACACGTGGGATGACAGCAAAAAGGCATCAGTCCATCATTCCAGTTCAGTGTGTGGAAACACTGAATTTAGCAAAGACACACGTCTTTGAATATTTTGAAGTAGAAAAACAACAGTGGGCTGAACTTTATGAAACTAAAATGTGAATGGATTTACCATCAATTCTTGTTTACTTGGTTTTACACATATTTAACTTACACTTGATTATCTTGCAAGAAATACAAGGAATTCTGAAAATGTCACCTGCTCTGTTCAGTAGCAGGTATTTCTCTCTGAGTCACACTGATTGAAGTTTTGGCTAAAGATGTCCTGGATTGTTTTTAGGTCAGTGAATTGGATCGTTCAAAACCCATATCTACTATGAATCAAATCAGCAATGACAAATTCTGACATAAATCGGGTCAATTGTTAAAATGAATAGTAATGTTTAATCATTTTTGAAGCATGACAATATTTTGGGGGTTGGTTATCAATGATTGTTTTGCTTTTTGAAGGAATTTTTTTGTCCTATTCTCTCATGTCTCCTAGGTTTTTAGGGAGAACTTCAGCTTTTTTGTTTGCACATCGAATGTTTTGAATTCTTTATTTTAGGACAGTTAAAGGAAGCCACATTAAGGATTTTTGTCAACATGGTTCCTTTTGGGAATGTGATGTAATATTTGTTTTGCAAATGTTTTATTTATTTTTTTTTTGAATCACAATCAGTTTTCTTCAGTAATGAACCCCCCCTCCATACGAATCCTTTCAAATTGCGTGTGTGATCGGCCGCATTCAGCCAACGCCATGTTACCTGTCACATTAGAGAGGCTCACCATGCTTCTCTGAATTACCATAACATTTTTCTATAACCCACTAAGGCTGGGGCCAGTCGTGGAGTAGGCTGAAATTAGATTAGATCAGCGCTGATGCTGTAGCCACCCAGGGCAGTTTCTATATATTGCAGCAGGGCTAAATGCTCTCTGGAAAAACCACAGGCTTCTTCCACCTCTGTCTAATGGTAACTGGATCTGTTGCGGAGCCCCATTTAAGGCCAGCATACATCATCCTAATGCACAGAAAGCATCCTGGATCTGCGGTGATATGCGCTTGACTGCTTTCCTGTGTAATGTCCGCAGCAGTGCTCTCTGAATGCAGCCTTTTAATTGCAGAAAATGCTAAACGTCAAATTAAGCACAAACTGATGGGTTGGAGGGTCTCGCTGTGTGATCACTGCAGGGAGAGAAAGAGACGGACCACTGACGCGTTTGGAACAGGCAGTGCACTCAGAAAGCAGTTATAGATTACCAATCAGTGCCTCCCACTGCAGACGATTAATGAGCATCCGTGTAGCGGGCTAATTTAGAACAATAACGCCTAATTAATTACAAATAATCAGCTTTCTTCCTCTCTCCGTGACTCACTTGCTTTCTTTCTTTGCCCCTTCGCAATTTTTCTCCCGTCCTTTTCATCTTTGTCGTTCTCGTTTCCTTTCCTCTCCCTTTCCTCCTGTCTAAATAGCCTCAGGTGAAAAAGGAGCAAAGTGGGTCTAGTTTCACTACCCCGCCACCCCCATCCCGCCCTCCATCGCTCCAACCCATCTTTGACTCTCTGTCCTCCAAACACAGTGATTAATGCAGGCTCTTAAATTAGGCGTGGGAGGATTTGTCGATGCTGGACACGCAGTCAGCACAGCTAGAAGACACACACTAATAGTATCTACCGCTAATCTATGACTGCTTACATGGATGGGCTCTTCCTCAAATGCCACTGTAGACCATTGTTGGTATAGACAAGCAGTCTAGTCTACCAGTATCAGATGTTAGGAAGACTGATGGAGGATAATAGGGCCTTCGGTAGCTGCATTTAAAGAAGAAGTTTGAAATATGTCACTGCTATAAATACGCTTAAAGATTGTGGTGTCTAAACGGAAGTGTAAGAGCAAATGTGTAAATTATGTTTGCTCATATTGATCAATAGTCTAAAAAGTCTAGGCTGGTAGTGGTTGTTTAAAAGTAATTCTGGAAATGTCTCGAACATCTCATAGAAGGATTTTTTAAGTATTTTTTTTAATCTACATAAATACCCTTTTCCTTGGCAAAAAGTCATCTGTTTAAGTGAACTCCAAGACTCCAAGTATACTTGGTCTATACTAAAAGTGAGGTAGTGTACGTAAAGTTTACTTTTTATATATTATCTGTACATTGTAAACTTAAAATGTTCCAATAAAGTCGGAAGAAGCATTTTGTTAGTATACGTCCTACACTACAAGGTCTACAGTGTACTTGCATTACTTGTATTCAAGTATACTTAGTAAAAATGAACTTCAAAGGTAGTACTTTTTGTGCTAAGGGTTGTGGTTTACCTGTTTGCAATGTAAACCACACCTTACAGGTTAATGTGTTTGGCATTGGTCAGATGGACTGGTCCTCCATGGCATTTTTCAAGCTCAAATGCTATAATTTAATTTAATTAATTTAAGTTAATTTATAAATGAATGCCGGGTTTTCCCTGATCTGCAGATGCATATCAGTCGCAACAGGTTCCAGCAGTCTAAGCTTACATGACTCTTTCCAATTGTCTGTCTGCAAAGTACTTTACTTCAGGAAAATTTGTTTATTTTTTTCATTTTGTTCCCCCTTTTTCTTATCAAGCTAAAATTCTTTAACAAATTGACTCAGAAGGCAGTTATCTGAGTTTCACCCAGTATATATTGTAAATCAGCAAACTTTAATTAACCCAGTATTTAGTTCTCTGAGAATATTTTTTCTTTTTCATCTTTAAACTTCTCTAAAAGAGGCTTTAAAAGGCTCATTCTAAGAATCCTCTTTGTAGTTCTATACGGAGTTAAAGGAAAATTGTCCTAATATATATTTTTTATGGAGGAAAATATAATTTGAAATTACTAAGGATAGCTTTTTAATGCTTTGAACTCATAAAATCATCTTTAGAATTAAAAAAATAAACAAAAAACACAAGACATTAGTTGGACATTCAGTTGTTGTTTTGCCTTAATTTTAAAGCTATAATGAAATTGGTGAGTAAAGAAGAGCTAATAATCATTAATTGAATGTAAACCAGCTTTTTGAATGTTTGTACTGACCATGCATTGGCTTTGCTCAGACTTGTGGCAGGAGTTCTATGTGGAATATCAAACCTTTCATAGGCAATGTTTCTAAATTTTTGGAAGTTTTGGAAGAAAGTTTCAAATTTCTGACTTCACCATATAGATGCGTGTCTCATTGGTGGCTTTGCTAACATTTGTGTCAACTGTCCTAACAGGTCGCTTTCGAGCAGCACAAAGAAAGTCTCTCTCGGATGTTCCGTCAGTACCAGGATCAGGAGTTTGCTGGCTCTGGAGGCGCCATTCGCACCATCTCTGGTGTCAGCGAAAGCTCTGAGGCTACAACATGTATTAACGGGTCGTCAGCAGAGGAGACGGCGCCCTCCACTGTTATTGAGCTGACGGTGGACAGTCTTTCTCAGAAATCCCTCGACTCAGCATCCAACTCCACGCTAACCTCCAGGCCACGGTCGGACAGTGAGGATAGAGAGCCCGCATCCATCACTGTGTCCAACATCTTGGGCAGAGATGAAGACAAAGAACAGAAGGGGGCGGAGGAGAACTCCAGTGATGGGTTGGATGTTGGAAAGGAAAATGAAGTTGCTGTGATTGAAATGACCAACTCTAAAGAGCCCGATCCTGAGCCATCCAGAAGTAATGACCCTGCTGCTGAGAGAGAGGATAAAAAACCAGACGCGTCCTCGTCCTCTGAAACCGAAAATCCCCCAGAAAAAGCAGATGAGGCCGAGCAAACGTCATCTGAACCTGAAGCCTCTCTGGAGAACTCCGGAGCTGGTGGAGCTTCTATCTTCAATGAAGACTTGGTTGACGTGTCATCTGTAAGTGACCAGGTTCAACCAAGTGATGCTGATGATAGTTTAGAGGAGTCTTATGTTTCTGCCGCTACTGGAGAAGAAGGTGAGGTAGGGGAAAAGGCGGCAGGTAAAGATGATAGTAATAGGAAATCCAGTGAACAGGGAGAAGAGGAGGTTAAAAGTGAAGAACAGGCAGAGAATCAGGAGAGTATGGAACATGAAAAGGTAGATGAGAAGGTTTCTTGTTTGGAAAAGGAGAACACTTCAATTGTAGCACCGCAACAGAGTGACACCAGAGCACCTAAAGGGGATGTCGGCGATGTACAGTCTTCCTCCGATACTGATAGAAAGGACCAGCAACCGTCGGACATCACTCCGACCTCTTCATCCCAAGAGGCTCCAAATCAGCCTTCAAAGGCTGGTGACACAACAACCACAGAAGAAACCCAGTCTGCTGCTACTGACAGCAACCCCTCCAGCTCTGACACACCCAAGAGCCCAGATTCTCTCAGCAAGACCAAAGAGATCAAAATTGCCAGACTGGATGTGTCCAATGTGGCGTCAGACACTAGGGGGCTTGAACTAAAAGACGCCTCCTCAGCGGTACGGGTGTATTTCCTGTTTCCAAAGTCCAACACGAGCACTCTGTGAGCTGAACCCTGTGCTGAAGTTCTCCATGTTTTTTGGACTGGTGGGTTTCTGTAGGACACAAACCAGGGTCAAGCAGCTGCAGCAGCACCAGAGGCAGGAAGTTCTTCAGGCCAGCAGAGAGAAGGCGGCACGCCAGCGCCTCGCTCCACCATGTTCCGCATCCCAGAATTTCGCTGGTCCCACATGCACCAGCGCCTTCTCACCGACCTGCTCTTCTCTATAGAGACAGATGTCCAGATGTGGAGAAGGTAGATGAACCTTGTATTAAATTAGTGTCCTAAAACTTCAATTAACAATATTTGTTGAGGTAAATAAAAGTTTGCTGACTTTTAAAGCCTTGGAAATTGAATTCTGTTACAAACAGGAAGTAGTTTTTATTTTCTGTAATCCCCAATCTCTGTTTAAGCCTTTAATGCAATTACCACCAGAAGCTAAAAGAAGATTAAAGATGCAATGTATGGGCGCAGTGAAAAGGGAGTTTGCAGATAGTGGAGTTAAATGCTGGTAGATGATTGGCTGTGACAGCGCTTTGAGGAAGCAGCTGAAAGGACAGTAGAATGAGAATCATTGTGAAAGCTGTATTTATGTCCCATTAAAAAGCAGTGCCAGAATTTCCTAAAAATTCAAATCACTCTGAAGCTCTTTACAGAGTTCTGTGCAAATTTTGTACAATGTTGGAATAGTATTTCACCTTAAATACAAGTGTTTGTAGCAAATGTGTACAAACAATTTACAATTGTTAGCTTTTGGTCCAAAAACCTTTGTCAGTGAATGTTCAACAAAGAAAACCGCACAAAAATGTTTTTTTTACTTTTTTAAGAAATTAATTATTTTCGCACAATTTATCTTAAAATTACTGATTTAAAAAAAAAAAAAATTAGTCAAATCATCTTATTTTACAAGTACCTTTAAAATGAAAGACTATATTAAACATCTTTAGAGTATAAACATACATTTACTTGATCAGTTTCTGTCGTATATGAATTTTTTTTAACCTAGTCTTTTTTAACCTAAAAAAAAGATTTTTTTGATTGTAAATAATACAGTTCTTACTCATTAAGATTTTTCTTGCAACAGCATAAAGAATCTTTTTCTTTGATGTGAGAAAGTTCACGAATTCTACTATTAATTTGATCTCCCCCATAATTTTGTCCTTAAATTAAAAGTGTAGAGAAAATGTAACAATATTTTCATGCTTTAATTGATCAAGTTTCTTGAATTTTAATTTTATTTACAAAATTGTTTAAAATCAGTGGCCACAACTTTATATTAATTGTGAAAGTACTATAAACGGTTTATTTTGTGGTTTAATTGGGCTTTTATTGCAGAGTTTATTTAATACATTTCATTCCAAAGGCAAATTTATGCTTTGATTTTTTTTCTCTAATGTCAGAAAACAATCTTATCTTTGTTGGTCCTCAGTAACTCCACAAAGACGATTCCGGATATTGTGAACAACAGCGAGAACATCGTGTTTGTCCACAACAGCGTTCACCTAATCTCCCAGGTTGTGGACAATCTCATCATGGCCTGTGGAGGCATTTTACCTCTGCTGTCTGCTGCCACGTCTTCCTCTGTGAGTCCTTCAATGCCCGGCCGGTCATTTTGTGTCCATTGCCGTATATTTAGAAGATGAGACTGGGTGCAGGAAGTTATCAATCCACATTGACCTTTACCAATCACATTAGACTACAGTTAACTGCTTGCTAACAATGTTAGTTTGTTGTTTTTTTCTTGCCTGACCTCCGTGACTGCAGAGCTCTTCCATGATTCTTTGCCTCTGCCTGTGACCCATCCTGCCTGTCTAAGAAATGGGTAGAAGCCCAATTCCATTAAATTTCAGGTCCATTCGGCTGTGTCTGACTCGCAAACAAATTTACAGCTTAATGAAGAAAAATAGCATCTTTGCAGGTCTGCTTTTGTGTTGCTGCCACAAATAGCCTACAAATGGCATCAACAAAAAAAAAGGTTAACTGAGTTTAAAAATATTTTTTTTCCGGCAAGAAATGTGTTTTTACAAGAACTTACTTTGCTTAAAGCTTTACGTTTTTTTAAATTAAAAATTGTATTTTAAATGTTTTTTTCTGTCGACTTTCAGCATGAACTGGAGAACATTGAGCCGTCTCAAGGCCTGACTCTTGAGGCTTCGGTTACCTTCATGCAGCGCCTCATCAACCTCGCAGATGTTCTCATTTTTGCCAGCTGTCTGAACTTCACAGAGATAGAAGCGGAGAAAAACATGTCTTCTGGGGGGATTCTGCGGCAGTGCCTTCGCCTTGGTAAGAGCATTCGCTGCTGCCGCATTCTTTCTAAATCCACAAACACATTTCATGACCAATATATAAGTGTTACACCCCTTTGTTATTTTGAAAGAAACCTATTTCCTATCGTCTAAACCAAGTCTTGTTCTTTCTTCCATATCAAAGGCTTATTTTTTGATGATGTTGAAGAATGTTTAGAAAGTTGCAGGCTCTACAGGAGGGTGACATTTTGACTTGGTGGTTAAGTTTTAGTGTGTGGTAGCTGAGCAATATTTGGTGTTCTATATATTAATGTAATTGTTTTTAAAAAAAAGCTTGTATTATTACACCAGGAAGTCCTAGCAGTTGTCTTTATTTCACTTTTTTATTAACAGTCTGGCCATTTAGTTTGCATCAATTTGTGAAAATACTGCAAAATTAACTTCAGACTTTAGTTGATATTTTTCAGAAAGCTGTCCTGTACTACTTCATTTAATGTAATATGTACAGGATGTACATATTGTACATAATATTTCTACTAATAATATTGTCCATATGGTTTTTCCTTCTAAATGTTATTTGTGACAAATATTTTAAATTAAATTGTGTTTTTATCTTAGATTTGCTTAGAAAATAGGATTTGATATTATTTATGTTAAACAGAAACTTAAGCACTTGACAGTTTTGCTTGCAGAGCAGTTGTCATATTAGAGGAGGCTTATTGAAATTTAGATTTAAAAAAAGGTTTAAACTTCATATCAAATTTATCAAACCTTTAGTCAAGACGAACCTGAATCCTTTTTTAGGGATAAAAGTCCTTTTTGAAACAAAAAGTTTTGTGAACCTTCTTTAAACATTTGTCTAGAGATAGTTTTTCTTGCTGTCTAAAATGTGTATTCCACGTGGGTTACTCGACTCTAATGAATAATTTCATTTATTGTCCTAAATGTTTAGGCGTTTCCTTAAAGATTTATCATTTACAAAAAAACAAAATGGGAATTATTTCTGTATTGCACACGTTGACATGTCCTTATCCTCATCTCTAGCTCCTGACAGGGTTTTATCTCGTTTTCACTGTTCTCCCCGTCCTGTCATCTCGATTCAGCTCACAGCGGCCGCCAGCAACTTTCCGTCTCAGCCCGAGTCACGGCTCCCTCTTGCCTCTTTTAACCCTCCCTCCTGTAATCTTTCCTTTCTGCTGTTTCCCCCCTGTTCTCCAGATGCTGCCCTCATCCTCCCACCACTTTCACTGGGCTCATATCAGCTCTGTATTATCCTGTTGTTATAACCCCGCTGCACGACAACACTTTGAAATGGCTGCTAGGGTGATGTAGAGAGTTGTCTGTTATGGCTTTGACTGCGCAGCACTCCTGCATAGCCTGAGGCTTCGTTTCCTTTTGCAGGATCTATAAGTAAATGAAATCTTTTTAGAGAGCTCCATTGGTTTATTATTTGGTGCACAAGCAAGGACAATCAAAATATTTTTTTTTTCCTGGTTATTTTATTTGGCTAAAAAAAAAAAGCAGTTCATTTGTGTCGGTTTTTCCTAAGGAAATGATGGTTGCTTAAAAAACCCCTGAAAAATGTCTTGCTGTCCAGCGTTTTTTACAGATCTATTTTCTGCTGCAAAGCGTCTGCAGGAAAATAATGCCATCATAGCTGTGGTTTTAGAAAGCAGCTGTTATGAAATCAATATTTGATGAGGTATACACTCCCCATTGCTGGCACCTAATCTGATTTTGGAGAACGGTAACAAGGTTTTCCCGCCCCCGCCCCTCCCTTGCCCTCTCTCTTTTTTTATTTTTTTTTTATAAATGGTCGTATGAAAGAGTGGTTCTAATGGAAAAGGCAAGCCCATTTCCAGACCGAATAATTTCCTCCTTCGTAATCTTAATGCAGCCGAGTTAACATTTGTCAGTTGTCAAGCGTGGAGCAGCAGCGTCTTGGAGCGACTCCAAGCCCCTACCTCGACTTCCAAGCCTTAGCCGGCCGCTTCTCACCTCTAGTTGCTGGACAATAAGATGTTGTTCTGTGCTGAAGGGCGCATCTTGCTGCATACTCAGCATGTACACACACCCGCACTTTCATTTATTATGGGAGCTGCACACTGGGGATGATTCAGGAGAATCCCCCCGCACTATGACCTTGGGGGAAGAGGTGGAGCAAGAAAGAGTGAGCGGTGCTGCCAGAGTTGGCCGGAACACTGACCTTGTCACGGCCCCACTCTTTCTCTTTTGTTTTTATCTCTCTCAGCTCCTCGTCCCCTGCTTTCCTCTAAAACTTCATTGGATTTTTTTTTTTTTTCATGAAGAAATAGTGTAACCGGGTTTTTTTTCTATAAAGAATGTTTCCTTGGCATTCATTTTTGTTTATATGGTGTCACCGAACATATCATTTTCTGTCCCTCCCTAGTGTGTGCTATGGCAGTGAGAAACTGTCTGGAGTGCCAGCAAACCCAATTAAAGCATGGCGCAGAAAGCGCGGTGCGCAGCCATCCAACCATGCCCAGCACTTTACTCGGAACAGCTAAATCTGCGACTGCGCAGGCAAGTATTCCACATATTTTCCTTAAGTTTTGTCATTTTCCAACATTGGCTCTAGTTTTTATTTTCCCCTCTTTTACCCCCCATATTCACAGCAATGTGCCATGTGCCATTCTGTCCTTTGTTCCCTCCACCAGCGAGTGTTATTGCATTAGCTCAGATCTTATTATATTACTGCACGCGTTGCTATTTGTTACACCAGACTAAGCCCTTTGTCATTGCCCCTTTGATTTGATCCGGTGACTTCCAGTAAAGTCAAGATGCTCTTCCCCGAACAAGGGTGTTAAAACTCATTTGTAATGCAGCGGGCTCCATAGAAAAGCCATTATGTTGAAGACTTGATCTCTGGAGGGACGGCTTCCTAAAAAGGAGTGGTTGAACCTCATCTTATTCCACAAATGATCCTTGGGAGTAAGATTAGATGTTTCGATTCTTGTGTTCATTTGGTTTGATTTTTCGTAAATGCACAGAGTCCAGTTGATGCAGTGACGGGCGGCATGTCTCCAATCAGAGATCTGGACCGCCTGCTTCAGGATATGGACATTAATCGCCTCAGGGCCATTGTCTTCAGAGATATTGTGAGTCCTCAGACATAAATAATTAAAAACATCTTTTGCTTCTCATTTGGGTTACTCAAATTTAAAGTAGGTAAGATAACTTTTTATGCATGTTTTAGGTGGACAGTAAGCAGGCTCAGTTTTTGGCTCTTGCTGTGGTCTACTTCATCTCAGTCCTCATGGTTTCCAAGTACCGGGACATCTTGGAGCCACACAATGATAAGAGGCACCCTCAACGATCTCAGTCTGCTAGAAGCTCAGGTATGCAAACAATGATATGATTATATCTTTTGCAGGTGCAGTTGAAGATGGTGCAGCAGGTTCGTGGAGGTGGTTTTGACCCTTAGCACCCAGCATGCTTTGGTTCTAGCTAAGGATGCCACACTCCTTGGTTTAAATCTGAACCGTATGTTACACCATTGAATTGAGTTGTGTTTTCTAATTCGGATGCCACTCCCATTTAATGATGTCATCAATAGTCGCAGGTCATTCACGTTGGCAAATAGCAGGGAAAATGCATAGCAACATCAGTTTTATAACTTTAAGTTGTGCTAAACCAAAAAACTCATTGCCTATATTTACATGTAAACTTCTGTGCTTCAGAGCACATCCACGAGAAGAAATGCATTTCTCTCTGTTTCCCTCCACCGTGACGATTTCCCTTTCAAAAACTAGTTAAGACACCCCTAACCCTCCAAATGCCCCTATAATTGGAGGGATAGGTAGAAGCCAGAGGGGTAGGGGAAGAAGCAGTTGTGCTATATTCAGGTAGTATTTATTATTAATTGTAATAAAAACTTACACCAGGCTTAACATAGGCTAATAGAAAGTTGTTTTCTTTATTGTTACTTGCTTACTAGCAAATAAAAAAAGGATTTTTTTTTACATTTTTATTTTTTTGTTGTTGTTTTGTAAACACAAGTCTTATACTAAACCAGAAAAAAATTGTGAAAAATCAGGGTTTGAACCGAATTGTGGGGAAAGTGAATCGTTGCTAGTATTATGTTGGTGGATTACAAAAAAGTACATAAAAATGTGTGCCAATATTGTGCTCTAGGTTTTTGTAGTTAGTTTGAGCTTGTGTTAATCTTATTTAATCAATAAACCAGACGTGCAACTTTCTGTAAAGAACTGTCATGATGATCTCATGCATTTTTAGACAGTGGAGCTGTTCCTGGTGGAACAGAGGTGGATGGCAGCTCCTCTCTTCGACGTTATGATTCCGGTATTGGCGAAGACCACACCTCTGCAGCAGCCAGTGAAGCAGACCTGTCATCCTCTGGCATGGCTCACGGACCAGACGCCGTCTCAGAAGCGTTGTCGACACTCTCATCTGAGGTCAGACCTGCTCTGTCTGCTGACTCAAAAGGCAAGAATGTGAAGGACATCCTGCGCAGCCTGGTGAGCCCTCCGGCAGAGGACGTCATGGTGGACCCCGCATTGCTGCCACCGGCCTTCCTGGGATCTGTGTGTGACGTGGCCAGAGACCCCTCCCTCCAGTTCCGCTCTTTTGATAGGTGAGGTCTAAAGTTCTAGCAAAACTCCACACCATTGACTGTATATGAGAACTGGACAGGAAGTAGCCGCTGCTTCCAAGAAGCCAAAATCTCATAGACTTCTTCTGTTGAGAAATAAGCAGCTGTTACTCAGTCATTATATTTGCCCAAATAATCATTCTTGCTCTAAGCCAGTGTTTTTTAACCAGTGTTCCTTCTTCCGATTCTGCTCACAAAGTCTCTCAGTTCTAACAAAAATACCAGCTAAAGTTTGTCTTTAGCGGTGTAGCTTTCCGCGGGATCTGGTGTCAGACCGTGGAACATGTGAACAAAACCATAAAGCTCAGAGACGCGTCTGTGTTCGGCGGCTGTTTCCACTACATCTCCCATGATGCATTGGGTTAAAGTGACAGCGTCTCTGCGTATGACTTTCTTGTTAAACGGCTCGAAACCACAACGAACACACATCAGTTCTTAAATCTTCTAACCTAACTTTTTTTACATCTTTTAAAAACAAACAGCTGCAACTTCCAGCTTTTTCTGCCACAATTATCACAAAAATGCATGTGAGATTGCAGACATTTTAGATCAATACAGACTATGAGTTTCTCCTTTTTTAAAAATTTTTGATGCTGGTGTGCCGCAGGATTTTTGTCAAGGTTAAAGTGTGCCGTGGCTCAAAAAAGGTTGAAAAACACTGGTCTAAGCAATGTTTTTAAAATTTTCTTGATATTCCTACGTTTTTTTTTAATGATATCTTTTCTGCAAGTTATTTAAATTATAAACTGACCAATCAGATACCTCAATGGAAGTATGAACTTTTGAAACATTTGATTGACAGATTCTCCCAAGCCCACTTTCAAGTTGCTTTTCAAGTAGTACTTTAAGTAGGGGTGTAGACCTCCAACCAACTTTTGGTTGGTAAGAGTTGTTGCCATAGAAATGTTGACTCAGACCTACTCGGACCAATCATTGCTAACCGACGTTGTCTGGCTCCAACATGGTGGCGTCCATATCGTGAAAAAAATGTCGACTAAACTGACTTCATTTGCTTCGAGCCGGAAGTAAACCATTTTCTATCTGTGATGTCACACTCCCTCAGCCCATTTCTCATATACAGTCAATGCTCTCCATGCATAGCTGTCAAACATTTTTTCTAGTCGACTTCTTGACTGGAAAGGAAATAATTTTTCTTTGTTAAACCCCAAAGCTTTGTTTTTAAAAGCTCCAAATTGTATAAAATCATGCATAGTTTCTGTTGACATTTTTTTGTGATTTATCATGCCATAACTGAAGGGAATCTTTGAAACGTAGACCTTGAAGACATCTCAGCTTGACTTCCTCAAAAGGAGGCCTTGGTGGATCTTGAAAAAACATTCAACAGTAAAGCCTATGAATTATTATATTTCGACTTTTCTTCTCTAGCTGCCCTTGTTCCCTGGGCTAGCTGTCAAACGAGCTCCTTACGGCAAAGCAAAGTGCTTTACAAAGAACCTGCCTTAAAGAAAAGTAGGAGTCCTCTAGGATGAAGAGACGAAGCTGACGGGGAGCTGTTTGTTTTCAGGTTTCCACTGATATTTAACAGCTCCCCTTTTCCATCCCTTGCTTGTCTCCTCCTGTGTAACATTCATATCATGTTCCCTGCTCTGCAAAAAAAGGGCATCATTTGCATTGCCTCTGAGGGTGAGGGGGCGAGCAGAACAGTCAGAAGTACAGCTTCAAAAGCAAAGCGGGGCGCTGCAGCCGCAGACAGGCTCAGGTGAGACAGGATGGCTATCAGTCTGGTTTCCATTTAGAGCGCTGATCCTCAGACGCACAGCAGAGAGGGAATCAGAGAGATGGGAGAATTTGGAGATGAGTGTCAACTCATAGTTCTCATGTTTGAAGAAACATTTCTGCATTTTTTTTTTCTTTCCCTCCTCCTCCTACTCCTCTCACAGCCAGTCTGCCTGCCCCCAGCTGTGGGAATTCCACAGCATCTCTGTGATCGCATGTCTTTATCTGAAGAATGCTTTGTCAGGTCTCAGGGCGCTCCTCATATCAGGGGATTAGACTGGCTCCTGTCCGCTGAGCACACTCAGCGGGAAGAGCATGTCAGGAGAGCTGGAGAACGTAGGCTAACAGCTCACTCCGTGTCCATGGAAGGTTCTCCATGCCAACCCGGCGCAGACTGGAAATGCCACCTTAAAGGCTTTAAAGAAAAAGAGGAAGCCTGCTCCGAGGGTGTTTCTCACCTGCATGTCATCATCGTTCATTGTCAAAGGGAAGAAAGAGTTAAACGTGTCAATCATCCTTAAATAAACGTAAAAAAAAAAATTTGATGAAAGTGATTTTTTTAATCCACAAGTTCTCATCAAAGCCAAGTCAACTTTTGCAAATATATGTAGAGCAAAGGATTGTGGGAAATGGTCTTCTTTTTTAGTTCTCCAAAAGACCAGCAGTCTGATTCTTCAAAGCCATGTCGATGTGTTTAGCAGCTTAAAGAAAAGTTGGAGCAAACCAGAAAACTGACAGGGATCATAAACACAGCTGCTGGCTATTGATGCAACAGGCCTACTAGTTATTTTTAACTCATTTTATCACAAGCAGCCTATATTTCCATTTCTGTATAATTTCTTCTAATTTATCGGAATAAAATAAGTGTTTAGTTGGTTCACAGCTGCTGACAGATAGTAGGTCATTTCATTTAACATCAACTATGGTGATGAGAAAAAATACTGCAAAAGTGGGACGTGGATTTTCACCGTAATAAATATGTTCTCTATAATTCCAGTTTATTCTTAGCCCAAACTGAAGCCTTTTATTTTGACACAAAGCTTCAAAATAATCTTTTTCTGTTTAAACTTTTGTTTAAAATCTTTTGTCTTTGTGGTATTTTTTATTGATAAATCACCAGTTTCAGTGCATAGTTTAAGCTTTGTCTTTTAATATTCATAGTTTTGATGTCTCGTGGTCAAATCTCCCAAACAATCCATATATTTTA
The DNA here is from genome assembly GCA_023969325.1 of Oryzias curvinotus. Lineage (NCBI taxonomy): Eukaryota > Metazoa > Chordata > Actinopteri > Beloniformes > Adrianichthyidae > Oryzias > Oryzias curvinotus. The sequence goes on from CM043706.1 coordinate 35,246,213, forward strand.
CTCACTTTTAGTCCGTACTTGTTTTCACTTTACCCCTCCCTTTTTTTAACTAGCTTGTCACCTTTAAACTCCTAACATTGCTAGATATCTTCCTCCACACGTCCGCACAGTCCAGTTGTGTTTATCGTCTAGTTTTGGGGTTACCGCTCCACTTCTCCCGCTAACCACAAAGTCTTTCAGTGACACCAATCCAATTCAGATCTGACATTCTACACTGACATCTCCTGTCAAAACATGGCAACTTTCTATGCGCCCAGAGGGCTGGATTTATGAGACCAGTGCATCGAAATGCCGGGATCTCCCAGATAAAAACTACAGGAGGGTCAGAGGGTGAAGTATCCAAACTGATTTATTTACTAGTGGAGACCTGCTGGATTTCTCCCATGCATTTCTCAGCTATGCCCCTGTTATGACAGCCCGTCTGCAAATATTTGCTGATGCTAACCAGAACTAAACAGTGTCATTGTACAAGGCTGTGATTTAGACTGTATGGTTCAGCAGAATATGTGCGTGTTAGACACTGGGATATACATAGTGGAGTTGTTTGCATTCCTGATAAGTTCTTACATGCATGCATGAGCTGATGTGTTGTTGGTGAAATGCTGTTAATGTCCTGATTGTAAGCAAGTTAAACATCAGCACAACTTTCACTTTTAGTCAGACCTTTCCTCTTTTTAAAAATCAGTTTTTGGTCGCATGTTTTTTAATTAAAATTGTGCAGGTGCATCTTAAAATATCAAAGGGCAAAAATAGATTTTGTTTCAAGACGTAAAATTTTTTTGTTCATTTTATGAAATCCAACATATTTCGAGTTTTCTGTTTATTTTTGATAAATTTGACTTGGAGTTTGTGAAATCTTAAAACTCAGCTATTTACTGAATTTTTGGGTTCTACATTTATAAATTAAATTCAGAAAAAACAAACCTTTGGATAATTCATTAAGATGCACTTTTTCCTTAAGTAACAAATTGATTATAGAAATGAATATAGCCAAAAGTAAATTAAAAAAAAAACAATAACAGCTTGAAAAATGTTAAATAAGATTAACTTTTAACATTATAAATATTTTTCTAACCAACAGAGCAACCTGCTGACACTGTTAAAGCATATTAAATTGTTTTTCTCTTTGGCTGTTCCTAAAAACCTTTCATTAGTTTAAATTATCATCTCTAACTTCATAAAATAAATGTTTTTCAAATAATAAAAAAAGATAAGTTGTATTAATAGTCCTTATCAAAGACGTTGAGGTGTGAAATACTTTACTTTTTAATTTCATTTTATTGTTTTTAATCTAAGACTGATCTTAAAAATTTGACAGGGCGTTTTATATCTTTGCAAGCTTTAGCCTCAAATGGCTAAAGATGCATTGTTTTTTAGGGCTTTGTCAGATCTGCCTATAACCTCCCACAATAATCAAATCAATTGTTTTTTAAAGAATTAAATTACTTATAAAATCCTTTATTTTCTGGTTCTGATCATCTGCTTTTGCTTTGTTAACCTTTGGCTGAAAATGTGTCCTAGTCTCTGGTGAGCCCGTATCTCCCTGACCTTCTACTGAAATGTCACCAGAAAAGTCATCTGTTTGCTTTACTCACTCCAACATTTTTGGAAAATTTTAGTTTTGTTCTCCCTCTTTCCTGGAAAATAGGTTGTATAAACATTATAAAATGATTAATAAAGCGATGATGACAAATATAAGGTGATACACAGCAGTGCGCCATGAACTCACAGCTGTCATCAAGAGTGCTGGATTTCCTCCTGATGTTGTGCTTTAGTTAACTCTATGAAGCAGTTTTTAGACTTTTGCTGGTTAGAAGTTAGTAATATAAGATGGAATAGATTAAATTAATGTATGTTTACACCGTTTTGAACGTGGACTTCCAGTTAAATGAAAGGAATGAAGACGAGTTGGAAGCGGTGCTGAAGTAAAAAGTTGCACGTCTTAGTGACGGGGTCATTTCCGGGAAGCGTGTTAAAATGCACGCACATGCAGATGTTTTTGCTGCTCATTCTCACACTTGTTGTACTGGAATAAGCAGAAATGACTGAAGGTGCAGTTTTGGATGCGTTTACCCACAGCGAGTGGAGAGCTGTAAATAATTCAGCTTCAGTGCGCTGCACACACTCGTCTTCTCTCCTGGGCTCCCGTTCGTGGGTTGAGTGGGGGCCACTGACGGCTGATTAATCGACTGGGGCGGCCCACTCATGATAAGTGTGGCTAATGACCTGCTGAATAATTCACAGGGCCTTTGCTGGGGGAGTGGTATGGAAGGCCAAACGCATTGAGAGACACGATCACAGGCAGACTTATTCGTGCATCCATGAGTGCCTTTTAACATGTTTGTGGGCTCAGTGGCACAAACAGCCCGAGGCTCCAGACAGCAGGGGGTTCCCACCATTGCTGCACCTCTCTCTACTGATGTTGACGCGTGGCGTGCTTCCTGTCCGTGCCGCCATGCTCACAGATGTTACCATCCAGTTCCCTTACTATCTAAACAAAGAAAACAAAAACCACTGCAACCCAATTCCATTATGTTCCATTATGACTCTGTTTTCCATGGAGCCTCTTAGTATTGTGTTTTATTTTAAACAAGCCACTTGAATCCCGCCGCTGCTCTGTTATTTATTAGTGAAAGTTCAGCTGTTCTGGTGTTGCACAGTACCTTTTAATGGATCTGATCAACAGCCTGACATCAAATCTGCGCAGCCTTTGATTCTGCAGCCAGGTATCTGTCCACACCACAGGAAGCACTCATCCAAATGTCCTGGTTTCTGCGTGGAAGTATGCATACATATTCTTTACATGCTGGCAAGTTTCTGTTCAGCCCGGCTTTTTCTTTTTTTTACACTAAGATTTATGCATTTGAAGGACTTTTTCATATCTAACTAAGCCTGTGTTGCTGTGCGTTTGTGTTTCTGAGAGGTAGCAGTAGCCAGTGATTAGACCCTGCTTCTTCTGTGTCAGCACTGATAAGCTGGGCCAGGCTCGTCTTTGATATAGCCAGTGGTCTGTCAGAGCCCTGCTCCAAACTGACAGCTTATCTGCATGCAGCTCTCATCCCATCTTCTGTTCAGCGGATGGAAATCAGACCCCACTCGCTTCGACCACGCTACAGGGAGACACACTTTTGGTACCTTACAGGAGGGGCTTGTCTACAGGGAGAATTACTGTTAACAAGATAAACTATGTGTTTAATCTGGCCAATGGTATTGTTTACGGTCTATCCTGTCTATTTCTAAATTTTACTCTAACTTAAACTTACTGATTTGTGCGAAGTATTAGGAAGGGTCCAGTTGCTTGCAGAAGTTTTCTATTTTCGTTTTTGACAAAATATATTTTATTCTAGGAGAGTTTTGTTGCTTCACACTTTGTTATAAACCGCCATTACTGATTTAAACTTAATCCAAATTCTAAATTACTGTAATTTGTTGTCTTTAGACGGTCCTATCTTGAGGGAAAAAAACACAAAGTTTTACAGCATCAAAAAATGATTAAATAAAGAACAACACATTCACACAACATATATAATTTGTGTTTCTTTCTATTTATTTAATCTGAACTGATAGAAACCAAACATCATATACAGAAGTATAACTATGCATACAAAGTTCAAAAAGTGCTTTGGATGAATATCAACAACTTATTGAATCAAACCTTTTTATGTCAATTCAACCCAAACTTAAATTTTTACAAACAATATTTTTAGAGAAAATAAATACATTAAATATAAAACACACAAAAAAATCAATTATGCACAGAATTATGGTTGGTGAACACCAATTGAATTTTGTTGACTCCCTTATATCTATTCATTAAATTACCCTTTTATAATTACTTTCATTCAACTTTTAAAGACTTCCCTGCAGCTATTCCATATCTGAACCCCTCTTGGGGAGACGGTGTAGTTTAGCATTTGTTCTCATTTAATAAACATACTTGATCTTCTCAGACTATTTAGTACATGGAATAACCTTTGGATGCTTTTTGGCAATTGTTTATTTTTTGTTTTGAATATGATTTAAATTTATAAATCTATTAGGTCTCCAAATTGTAATAATTTATTTAGTTAAACAGTGATTTAGTTGGCTTTATATAGGATGATCTGGTGATTATTCTTTTGGCTTTTCGATAGGTTTAGATGTTAATTTTAAAATCTGTTTAAAAATTGCTTGGACCAGTCCATGGTTTGATCATGAAAGCCAAAAATAAATTCTTTTGAACTACATTTGTCCATTTTTGTATCATTTTTCATTTTAACATGCTCCTTACCTTAGGTGCATTTTTTTATTACCCTCCAGACAAACAGGAAGTTTTTATAAATGATCCATATGCACCTTAAACTAAAGATGGTTGTTGCCTTATTAGGTTTCTGTGAGAAACCTACCATGCTCCATCTGCGCCTCCTGTTTTTCCTTCTTGGTCATAAATGCAGTCTGAGCCAAAATACAGTCTATGAATTTATCCTTGCTCAATAAATCAGATGTAACAAACGACTCTCCAGGATCCCTGACACTGTCCTGGTCTGTGTCAACTTATTTTTTATATCCTGATTTAGTTTTGTTGTAACTAAGCCGGCTCGTTTGCTCTGAACTCATAACTTATTTATCTAGACTGTGATTCCTGAAGGGAGACCCCAAATAAAACCAGTTTAATTATTCTAAAGTTAATAAAATCAGTTCATTCTTTAGTATTTTTACTGTTGTCATTTTGTGTTGTTACAAACATTTTTATACACATCAGTTAATTTATACTTTTTCTTTTTGCTTTAATACAAAAGCAGAAATGGTGTCTAAAAATAAAAAGCATGTTTCAGCAAACCTGGTTTAATGCAAAGCTCTTGAGCTTTCAGTGTCTAAATCATACGATGTTTGAGGTTATTAACTAAGTAGTATACAGTAAAAATGTTGAATCAATTAAATTAACCTGAAATTATTGTTTTATAGCTAAAAACAAAAACATCTGTCTTGCAAAAAAACAAAACGCTAAAAAAAAAAAAGCAAAGTCAAATGTCTTTCGTTTTCCATGAGTCATTAACTCCTCTAAATTAAATTTGAATGAGGAATACCTTAAAATTATAAGTATTGTAAATATTTAGTGTTTGGGATATGAAGTTGTTGGTTTGTCTCATTTTTTTGTTGTAAAGGGACAATGCTGCTCTAAAGACCAACCGCTTGTTTTATGGAGTGTCCCTGAAACATCTCCTGCACTGCAACAGAATGATAGAGTTGGTGTTGTTCCAACCGCACCGTCCACATCAGTCTTATGAGCCTCATAAAACGGCACAGTCAGCATTTCCTCAACAGTTTTGCCAGCGCAACCCTAAATGATGGATTTGTTTCTTCTCTTTGCAGAAGTGTCATTGTTGCTCCTAAGAAAATGAGCACAATGCCATCTCCAGCTACTTCCAAGTCGGCCCCGACGCCCACTGCTGGATCTGGAGCCCCAGTGGACAATGTTGCTGTCGTGTCGTCTGGTGATACCTCCCAGAGCGCCTCTGGAGACGCTGCAGCTTGTGAGCACAAATGATAAAAGTGGTGATCAATGTTTAAAAACTCCTGTTTGGGAATTTCAGGGATTTGGTGAGGATAATCTAGACCTGAAGAAATTTTTTAACAAGGAAACATCTTATGCTACGTTCACATCTAGCATGTAACACTCTTTCTTGACCGTGCGTTCAGCCCATGGTGATCAAGCAGGGAGGTGCATCATCTTCTCCTTGTTCTTTTACTACTCTTCACAAGCGCAAGAAAGAGGTTTGGTGTGAAATGTCGAAGCAGTGCCAATCTCACTCCAGGCTTTTTCCTTTCACGGCTCTATTCCGATGTATGAAAGGCTATTGTGTCATATAATTCCATACGGGCACAAACCGGAATTATTGATTTCTCCTGCATGATCAATTTTCAAATGGTTGACACTTCTTTGAATAAAAAGGACGCCATCCAAACATCACCACCAAATTCGAATCCCTGATTAGTCAGAGTTCAACCTTGTTTAACTTTCAACACGTATTCAGTGGCACCTCGTTTTGTATCTAGAACCTGAAAAGGGGCTAAAAAATTTGCGTAGCAACCTGTGAGTGCAAGAGTTTTGGACTTAGTAGCCTCAAGCGCACCTATACGTGCGTTTACAGACTTTTTATTGAATGTGGTCGCTTGAATGCCCGTTGCTTGGTGCAATGTGAACGTAGCTTAAAATATTTTCCTTAAATTGTTTGCAGTTTTAGCTTTAAAACAATTTCCTCAGCTTTCAAATTATTTAAGAGTAGATGCTCTGTAAAATGGGGTCATTCTTTTGCTCAGAGAAGAACTTGTGACTGTAAAACACATTTGTTCTTTACTCAACCCAAAACTCTTCCAATATATAAAGGTGCGTGTTTGGGAATCTTGTTACTAAAACCAAGAATATTTGTTTTTTTTGTTGTTTTTTTGGGCGGTAGGAGTCAAAAGATCAGTGTTCAGTTAACGCGCTTTTGGAGAGAGCGTTTTATGGAGGCACCGGGAGGATGGATGGAGGCCTTCATTTACTTGCCTGTGTTTTGAAGGAGCTACTTCAGTTCAAGAGGGACACTCTCCCCCGGCCCACATGGCCCTGTTTAACACCTTACATCCACACATTCCAGCACACACAGCATTTTGGATGTCATTCCTGAAGAGTTATCTCCGCTCCGAGCCTGTCCCGGACAGAAAAACAAGCCGGCCGAACCACCAGAGGAATCCCCCTCCTCCAAATTCAGCTGGGCATTCGATTATTTATGAGCTACAGGAGGGAGAATTTACTACCAGATCAATCACACACATACTTTGTACCTCGTGTGCCTCTGTCCCAAGAATTAAGTCATAAAGCACTTTTTAGGATATAATCAAACAGTCACAAAAACAGGCTGGAGGGGGGGTGTTTTGACATAATCAAGAAAAATCCCAGGCTGTTTTATTAAATCATTTCATCTTCAAACGCAGGTGTTGGTCCCAGATCCATCCTTGAATAAACCTTTATTCCGGTGAATAGATTGTATATGTAGTATAATTAACATTAAATCATTTCTGTCAAAAAAAAGGCGCTATTAGCCTTAAGCTGACAGTGAAACACTCCGGGGCTCTCATCCAAAGTCATGAATTGTAAATTGATAAGGCAGACATATTGTATTTGGAGTACATCATCCACTATCTAACCCATAAAATTATGCCTGTACCGCCACTTGCCCTTTTCAGTCATAAATCCCCCCCCTGTTCTATACATTTGAATTGGGAACATTGTGTTATTTCGTAAGAGGCCTGTTTCCACATGGGTTTATGGTGCAGTCCTGTTTGTATAATGTATAGGTCTGTGTGTATCTGTGTGTGTTTTTGTTCAACATCCAGACTAATACCAGACTTCTTTGGTTTCTTTCTGCAGCAGGCGGCCAGGTTCCAGCCAGCCCAAGCCTGCCATCTGTCCCCCCACTGTCCCCTGTGACCCAGAACACAGCCCCCAGTATGAGGTGATTCATCTTCTTTTTTTTCTATTGCACGCATATCACTATCAGCTATTTATGCACATGAGCACAATCAGTTATTTATGCATATCTAATGATTTTGGCCTTTTAGTGTGATTTACAGTTTTATAAAAACAGATTTTTTTTATAATATTCTATTTTTAGTGCAGATAATGTCAGGTAATGTGCATTCTGTTTAAATTATGTCCCTGATTTTTAGTATCTCTGAGCGTCTGGAACATGCCCTGGAAAAGGCAGCCCCCCTGCTGAGGGAGATCTTCGTCGACTTTGCGCCCTTTCTTTCTCGAACCCTGCTGGGCAGCCACGGGCAGGAGCTGTTAATCGAGGGCACCAGTGAGTGAAACGGTCCAGGAGCTAAACTGATAAAGGCTGCCACACTTTTAAATCCTGCAATGTGTCGCACTGCGTCGGCCCAAGAGCCGTGTGGCTGTGCTGCAGGTTTGCAAGAGGCCAGGTCAAAGGCTAGGCCACTAATAGCACTGTTTGGGATGTCTGCTGCCACCAAACAAAATGGAAAGTTGATTGATAGTTAAAGGGGGGGGGGGGGGGGGGGGGTCTGAAGAGATGGCAGTGGAGGGTGTGTATTTCTCTGAAAATGTGATGCCACACGAGTCTGTGTCATTAGAAGAGTAACTGAAATACCAAACTGCCCCCCCCCCCATCTAAAAGCCTGTTCCCTAGGAATCAATGAGGCATATGTTGGCCTGGTCAGGCCTGTAATACAAGGTCCAAATATGTATTGGTTTACAGTAACAACATGTCGTCTCGTTAGGCCTGTCAATACGATCTGCTCTCCTGCAGATGGCACGAGCTTGTAATCCTCGCCTGTTTGTGTGTTTTAACAGCTTCTGTTAGCAGATACCATTTAAGCTAAAATTGCAGAACAAGTACTCAGGGGTACAATGGATGCTTTACACCCACCATTGGAAAATCAGTGCTAAAATCATTATTTTAACATTGAGCTTATGTCTTTGTCTACGGTTTTGGTCATGGTAATGCCGTTTCTGTCTGTGTTGATCTTTGTACTAGTGTGCTATGCAGGCTCAGTTTTACCTTTCACATATGTATATTTAGCTCCATGATTATTTTCTTCTCAAAAGTGTATCAAGCAGGCTCAAGCCTTCTTGCTTTCTATATATTGGTGGAGAGTAAATCAGTTGTAAGCTATGTTCACACCAAACATGATTTTAATAAGTCAATGTACAAATGTGATCAGAGGTCCTGAAGTGCGTTTTGAGGGTCAGGCACGGCAGTCTGGTAGCACTTTGTTTTGGCCCCTTCAGAGTTCAAATAACTGAACTTTAATGTTAAATTTGCATCCTGTATCGACCAGTCAGGGACTCTGGTTCGGCCCACAACGCCTTATGAGGCGAGTGGGTGGAGTCCAAAACTAACACAGAGAAGAATATGATTGTTCTCCTCCTGACGTTTTATATTTTTCCTAATTGTATTAGGAAAACAATAGTCTAATTTAGTATAATATATAATAATATAATGTACTTCTTCTTTTATTTTTCCCCTCTTTGGACTAATGCGGGACAGCAAGTCTTCAAACTGGGTCTCAGAGAAATAGAAGTACAGCTGTCATTTGTGTCTTTGCATTGTAAATTAGATATGCATTCAATACTCTTATGTAGCGATGAGACTGAAAAACTTCTAACACTAGCTCCTCACACGTGCGTCAGGAGTGTCAAGTTTAAGATCACATTTTTGGACAAGCGTCAAGCAGCGGATTTGACCTGCATCAAAAGAGAGGCGGACGTGAACTTCAGCACAAATCACATTCAGTGTTAATGCAACATTACTGCTGCCCTCTTCCTCGTTATGTGCATCAATACTTTAGCGCCAAGCGAAGTGAGCCAACAAGAAGTCCCTAGGAGCAAACTAGAAACTCAAAGCAGCTACATCAAGTACAAATGTGCCCTTTCACTTAAACACATCATTACTTTTAAACGCAAACCAACGAACTATGTCTTATCTGTTCAACATTTTTTGAACAGATAGGCAAACTCTGGATTGTGGGCAGATGATTTTTTTTTTTTTTTTTTTAATGTTGCAGCTGAATATAGATACTTTAAATGTGTAAATTTGAAAGAATGGATCTCTCCAAATGAATGTATGCACAAAAAAATAATTATACTGGGCTCATCTTATAGTTTAGTCCTTTAAATCCTAGGACAATTATTCTCAACATCAAAGTTTTCGATAAATCGTGGCAATAACGAAATTCGTCAAATGTACATTATTGTTTTAATTTTTTTCTACTTTTCTTCAGGTCTGGTCTGTATGAAGTCCAGCAGCTCTGTGGTGGAACTGGTCATGCTTCTGTGTTCACAGGCAAGTCCTCTCACCTTTCCTGTCCTCTACTTTTGCCGTTTTATCAACGTTGGAGGGCAGATTCTCCACTGAGCCTTATCTTCCCCCAGCACACCTCCTCCACCTTTCCACATTTACCTTTCCACCTATACCAGGAGCAGAGTCTGAGAAAAAGATATCTTTGGCTTCAAATATTGGTTTGAGGGTCAAGGGTGACCGACCCGTCAGTTTCACCTTTGACCTGAGTGCTGGCCCTTCTGGCCTGGACCAAACTGATGAGGACGGATAACGTAGATTTGATGGTGCTTTACATTGATTACCCTTCTCTTGTCTGTGGCCTTATGGGTATTTGGTTGCCAAGTTTATTTAGCTGCTGCCGATTTCATGAATACTAATTCGGGGATCATAAGCAGGCGTGGGCAGATCAATGATCAGAGCTGTCGATAGATCACTCCCGGACTCCTGAATGCCAATAGAAAACACAAAGCTGAACATAGACCTGAGTATACTGCCAGCCTATTAGATGTTTGATGTAAATCAAGCTTTTATCTTTCTACAGGGCAAAAACTGTTTTCCTTTCTCTGGTACAAGGATAAGAGATATGAGTTCTTTTTCTTTTAAGACTGGATATTAAAAATATTTTCCAGCAACACAAAAGCACATTTGATAAATGACTCCCCTCACCCCGGTTCTATCCTTTTTTTTTCTTATCAGCTACATATCCTGAAGAAACTGTGCCTTTTTTATTTCTTTCCTTACCTTTTTAACTCCCCATGTGTTGTTTGGCTCCCATTTTTCACTGGTTTTCAGGAACGGGTAGCACAGCCAGACTACACATCTGTTTGGATGTCTGCGGCTGCGCATGGATTTGGGGTAGTGGGACTCGGAATCGGAATTTGAGCCCCATAGTGTCAAGAGACAAAGCAGGGAGAGCTAGATAGAGAAACCAAAGAGCAAAGACTGACGGGTACTAATGCACCTATTTGTCATATGTGTCAGGGTGTTGTTTAATGCTAATCTAATCAAAGGCAGAATCTTGGGGATTGTTGCAGAGCACAGCTCATGCTCGCTTCCCCTTTTGGTCCAAAGCACAAACGGTTGCTGGCTTTCTCTGGCTTTATCCCACACGATTTCCACCGTGGACACACACAGTTGGCACACACAGACGTGCACACGCACTCTTGAAGTGATGGACCCAGGGATTGGCCAGTGGAGTGTTGATTGCTTCAATAAATCATCCAACCAGATTCTCTCACCGCTAATGCAAATGTAATTTTATTGTTGTGCAAAGGGGAGGTAGGGCAGGAGGGGGGGGGTACAAAATGCACACTGCTGCTCACCAGGGAAAGGAGGAAAAAGAGGTAAGACGTAGCTCAGGGCTACATTACAATTATTTGTTTGTTCTCCTTGTGGGGCAGCGAGAGTGAGTCGCTACTATGATTGATGACGTTATTTAGTGAAGTTTGTTGGGGCCCTCTGGCACAGGAAGCACTTAATTGTCACACAGGAAGTGCCTCTGTAGCCATCTTTTTTTCTTTTCTTCTTTTTTTGTGCACCCAAGCCAACCGGTGAGTGGAGATGATTTTGATAGATTCCCAACCCCCGCCCCTCCTGACCCCCCCGCACCTTCATCAGAGATGTGATGCGATACCATCACTGCAGAATTTTAATTAATTTCCCAGGCTTTGAGATGGAATGGAGGCGGGGTCAGGGGTCAGGAGGCTTGGGACTGCAGAGCAGTTTTTAATCAGAGATCCTATGAAAGTTGCATTGGCTGCTGCATCGGCTTGGTATTGGGAGGGGAGGGGGGGGGTAAACCGCCATTTGATAGCGCCTCTCATTGAAATGGGTACAAAAGTGTTCCAAATTAAAGGGCCATTTTGATCAGACATTAACTGTTGGGGTGGCATGCTACCTTGTTCTCAGCCGTAGTATTGATCCTTTGTTGACTCCTGAATAAACAAAGTGAATAATGATCAGAAACTGTACTTTTAGCAGAATGCTTCTCAGAATCACGTTATATTCTGTTACTGGGCTGACTGACATAACACTGATTTCTTGCACACACCATAAAATACTTGAAAATATTTCTTTGAGACCTGCTCGTAAAAAAATTGTTTAGCTCCTGAAAATTATGAACAGATGGAAGAATGAATGGAAACCTTCCTGTTTTTAAGATTGAAGTTGTTATACACATGACAATTTGAGATTGTTACATCAAAAAGACCATGTTCTTGCATACAGGAGCAGTAAAACAAGTTGATTTGTTCAAGAATGACCTTCTATGGCACATATTCACAACTTATAGCACAAGGAAGGAGAATAAAATCAAAGAAAAAGTAGAAAATCAATAAAAATGTAATTTACTTCAGTCTAGATCACAGGTGTCAAACACCAAGCATCAAGGGTCGGTGTCCTACATGTTTTCAAACAAACTTGCTTGTCTTTGGCAAAGCACACCTGATCCAGGTAATCAGCTGCAGATTAGGTGGAGTTTCTGAAAAACCAGCAGGACGTCGGCCCTTGATGCCTGGAGTCTGACACCCCTGATCTAGATCATCCTAATGGAGCCAAATTGTCCTACATGTAATTTATGAATGATAGTTTTCAGCATGTTTCCAGCGGGATCCCCAGCATGGATTTGGTTGATGGTGAAGAGGTGCTATTCTTGTTCAAAAGCAGCCGCTGCCTGTATTTGTGCCTCCAAAAGGACTGGACACTTTCTCTGGCACTGCTTTTCTGCCAGTCTCATACTTATGATCAACATGTTGGTTTCCTGAGACACTTGTCTGCCCTCCACCCAAATCATGAAATTAATAATTGATAAGCAGGACAAGAAAAAGAGGTGCCTAATGTCATCCATCTAGTACTTTGAGGGATCATCTCATTGGATACTGGACAGCCTGCAACGTGCAGACCTATAAGTCTTCTCAGTGGCTGCATTTGTATCCTGTACATCAGCCATTATTGTCTGGCCCTTCTGTCAGCCCATCCATTCTTCTGCCATTTATCAGGGATTCATCCTGTACGTGGAGTAGGAGAAAGAGAGATGCTTTGCTGGAGTGTGAGAAGATAACGCTTTTTTTGATGGTTGGAGTTGATACATTGCTTCCATAAAGCCAAAGCCTCTCCTACATTTTGAAAGACAGATAGAAGTTGGATTTTTGGTATTTGTTTTTTTTTTATGTTCTTGTGGCAATTTTCTCACAATGGAGGACATATATAAAAAAAAAGAATCTTAAAATCGCATTTCTAAATACGTCTTTATTGAAATCATTTTGAATCAAGGGGAAATGAGAAAATTGTATTTTGAAAAAGGTTGTAGTTATGACATAGAATCTACAGTCAGAAGGCCACAAGCTTCCTGCTCTGCTCCATTCTGATGCATCCACTTGTAGAATACTAGATAGATCTTTGCTTGACATATTTGTTGCACCGCTAATTTTAGGTTTGGGGTGTGAGGGGCCCGTAAGCTAGCTAGAGAGTATGTAAGCAGATCGATGATGGGATTGGGGACGGGCTGACTCCGTGCCAAAAATACCATCCACAACTCAGAAGCAAATTTCTACAGGTGTTAAAATTGGCAGTTTAGCTCAGGCGGTAGAGCAGGTTGTCCAACAACCGAAGAGTTGGTGGATCGATCCCTGCTCTCCCCAGCCAGCTGTCGTCCCCCCAGGCGCAGCCAGTCTGCAGCTCACCGTTCCTCCAGGGGATGGGTCAAAACGCGGAGATGAATTTCCCCATTGTGGGATAAATAAAGTATTAATTATTATTATCATTATTAATGAACTACTGCTGCCCTGCAGAAACTGTCATAAAAAGACTGTTTTTTTAATTTTGGTTTAAAAAAGGATAATCTTAATTAAAGGAACATTGGTAACGCTTTTACAATAGATCCAAAGATAATTAGAGGGGGACTTTAACAAAAATTCTGCTATGTGCTGCAGCATTCCAATCGGTCTTTTCCTGTCATGGTCCAAAAGCAACCTCACTAAGATGTTGAAAAATACCCCCACGGCCAATATCCCCTGTAGAATGGGTCATTTACACCACTCATTCCTGCTGTTGAATGTTTATTCACACTAAGAGGCTGCAGAGACTCTCGTGTCACTTGGCTGTTTGGCCTCGACTAATGTATCCTAAAAAGTCTTTGATGGATTTCTATCTTTTACCCTTGTAAAGAGCACTTAGTCAGAGCCACTGATGCAGATAATCCTTTAATTGTAATTCAATAACATTGGTGTTAACTCCAAAAATCTAATCAGTGCTCATATCGCATGTTCCCAGACTCAGAGTTAACCTTTATACCAGATGGACAGCTCTCTCCCAATCAGCAGGGACAAAGACATTGACTTCCCCAAACACTTGGCTCTTCCTGACCCTTGACACACTGACCTCCAGGGTTAGAAGTAGACCGCAGTGGTCGTGCGGGAGTTTAAACCCCTGTGGTTAGGGAAGAGGCCGGAGCGTACAGTCATCACGCATCTCACAACCAGTATCGGTGTCTACACAAGGGAGCTCCTCTGGATGTTTAAGATTTAGAAAATGTGAGGAAAAAAACCACAAGTTCAAGTGGGCATTTGTTGCTTATGTATCTTTGAAACTTCTGCTGCTGAAAGTCCAGCAGTCATAACTGTCAGCGGACATAATTCTTGTGTCCCATATGTGATAGATCAAGTGCAGAACATGCTGAAGGAACCACTTGGGGAGCTGAGAAAGGTGAGAGAAGTGGCAAGGAATGCGATGAAACTAGAGGACAGAAATACTTTCTCCATCATTTTCCTCACAGTCAGACCGGCACCCCGCGGTGCAGTTAAACAGGCATGTAAGGTTCAAGATCAGTGAAAATCAAAGTGTTGTTTTTCCTGCCCTGCCTGTATGCCCTCGCCCTGGACTCTGCTCCCATGCCTCTTTACAGCCGCGCCACGCGGCTCCATCTCCCACACCATCGCCCTGTGATGCTGCTTATTCTTTGAAAATGGACTCTCCTGTGAGACGCAGAGAAAACACAGCAACACCAACTGGTACTTAATCCTGAAAACTCCCCATCGTTGGCAGCTATGCAGCTGAAGAGCGGCAGTTGGGGGCTGGCTGTGTCAGAGGAGTTTGGGGTCAAAGGGGGCTTCCTGACAGGAAGTGGAGTCTCGCTGAGAGGAGAAAATCAGACGGGAGACTCCTGAAAACATTGAGTGGCTTTTAATTTGGCTCCCAGCAGGTTTTACCTCGAGCTGGCTTCAAGTAGCGTGATTGGCTGAGTGATTATTTACATGGAGCTTGTAATCATGCCTCAAATAGGTGATTTTCCTCCAGACAGACTTCTCCTCTTGCCCAGGCAACGTTGCAGTGATGTTTTCTTACCTGACGTATCACTTGTTATTGGACTTTGGAGCCTATTCTCATGTTTCTTCCTGTTGCTATTCTTTCTCTCATTCCACTGATGAAATTATTTCCAAGCAAACTCACTAAAGTTGCACACATTTTCATTTTTGAATTCTTCAATTTTTACGTGATGCAAAATGCTATTTTTAAACCAGAACTTCTCATATTTTTAGTGTAAGCTAAAAGAGCTTAAGGTCCGTTTTTTTGTGATTCTGCAGTTTGAAAAAGATTTGTTATTAACCATAATAAAGCAGAAATGATTTATCTTTATTCCAAAGTTATTTTTGTATGTAAGAAACTTTAAAAAATCAAATTAAATACAGAAAACCAAGAAGTAAAACCACTAAACTAGTTACATGATTTAAAACCATTTGCTGAATAATATATTTGATAGTTACAACAGGAACGTAGTTGAAAAGAAACAAATACGTTTTTTTTTTACTTCTCTAATTGTGGGACAGTTGGCTCATAGACATTCAGCTGGACATCTGGGTGGACAGCTGACTCTGTCCATATCCAGTATATATTAATAAACACAATCCATTCATAGTACAGTAAGTGGTTGACTTTGCATTATCTGGGTTATTTTGTTGCTAAATATTAACAGACAAAGCAGTCTTGATCTGATAAATTGTTTCTGAAGCATTTATTATGAAATAAAAATGTTAACAACTCAAAAAAAGTAAAACTCTAAAGTTTGAACCAAAATGTGTTACATCTTTGATATACATTCATGTTCTGTCATACCGGGACTTGAAATATTCATTACATTTCAATTAGATAAAAAACATACGTTAGATGTAGAAATCAGTTTGATTCACTTATTTATGTGTTGTTTTTTTTTTATTTCCACAATAAAATTTTACAGTTGGATTAAAGTATAATTTGGTGGAAATTTAGCAATCTGAAACGGTTATACAGAAACAAATTTTCCCTCTTAAAAACAACCACTTAAATCCCTGGATTGAAAGGCTTCCAAACCCCCTCCCCAATATAACATGTGTTGTCTTTGTATGTTTATAATCCACCATCTTCCTCTGATAACTTGTTAAATAAAAGGTTATTTTCTAGAGCTTCAAATTGAGGAGGAGCTCAGACGTTTTTTTTTAGTTTTTTTTTTTTAGTAGATGTAGGGTCTTTTTTTGATGTAGTGTGTGTGTGTGTGTGTGTGTGTGTGTGTTTTTTTGAGACGTGGGAGCTTTAGTTCCCGGCCTCTTCCTCTGTGTTAGCATAGTCCTGACAGTGTGAGCCCATGAGGGTCTCTGAGACCCGGCTGTGTAAATATTTGGACACAAGTAAATATTCCTTCAGTTGTGAATTTGATCATGCAAACACCAACACGAGTGTCTGTTTTACCACGTGAACACGCGCACGCAGACACGGGTGTTGGGTTATCCGCGTGCACAAGCGCTCCAAACACGACCGCATGGACAACCCCACCCTCGCCATCAGTATTAATCAGTAGAGTAGTGATGAGGCAAACATTCGATAGGTTATGTCAGAAGTAATTCCCTTTCTGTCTTTGTGTTGTTCATGTGTTGTGTGTTTTTTGTTGTTTGCTTTTGTTGAAATCAGGATGCAGTTCATAAACATGTGGGTCACACAGCAACAATAAACGGTTTCCTTGTCTGTCCTCCTCTGTGGTTGTTAACACACAAACGTTTTATCCTTAAAGTCAACGCTTAGGGGGGCACTTTCTGTTGATGGCTCACTGCTAACAGAAGGGTTACCCAGAAGTCTGTGGCTTTCGGTGTCAAAGCGGTCACTGACAACCATTCCTTTGAGCCGGCTGTTATAGCCGGCATGTAACTTTACGGCAGACGGGAGTTGAGAGGAAAGGAAAAAAAAAAACTTGTTTTTTTGCCTCAGCTGCACTCTTTCCACTTTTGAAATCCAAATGTATTGTTTTGTTCTTCCATCTAAATCTGTATTCCCATAGCTTTTCAAATCAACAAATACTTGTGATTATAAGTGATGCCGCCAAAACTTATTTATTATCTTGGTAAAGCTGGGAGATTTCTTTCTACGGTGTTGGAAAATGTTGTCCCTGTGTTGTGGTGAGCCTGATGTTTGAAGCGGATTTGGCTCGGGAGGTCTGCGTTTTCTCACTCGAGGTAGTGGTATATTTAGATGTTGATTATGGATAATCAGCTGTAATGACGGAAGCACATGGCATGTGTGTTTAGACTCAACGCCATCATCATGGAACGCAGACCAAACAGAGACGTCCTATTGGCTTCACATTTAAATGAGCATTTTCATGAGTAGTCACACTTTCATTGGGCCTCGTGTGTAAAAAGAAGAAAAAGGATTTGTGTGCAGGTTTGGACAAAAGAGCTTCATCCTGTCATCTGTTTGGTGGTCAGGGTAAAGGTCAGAGGTCACAAATGGCTTCTTGTATCCTCTCATCAGGAGTTCTTTGGTCATAGGTCCTTGCCAAGCCATAAAAACGGCAGTGTTGCCAGGAACTGCATCTAAAATCCAATATTCTATCACTGACCTAGCCCTGCTTTCTTTTTGTCACTGGGAGACGTTCCATCGATTAGGGTTAATGCTTTTTTTTTTTTTTTTTAATTCAACTGGAAGATCACTTCCTTCATCCATTGTAACACTATTAGTCTTGCTGTCACCTTTGTCCCCACAAAATGCCAGTGGCTGCTACTTTGTCCACCAATTTAATAACCAACTAAAATGAACGATTTAATGTTACAATGTAATTAAAATTAAAGAACACAGAGGTTTCTTCTTCTGCTGGTTCCTAAATGTACTTCCAGTGCTATTCATTTGAAAATGATCGGAGCACTGTCTGGCTGGCTCAAAATACTCTTCTTGAAGCGTCTTGCTCCAAAACTCATGGTTAATGTCCTTCAACTGCAGTCCATGCTTCAGTTAAGGCCCCAGGGCTGCTTCTCTCACACACACGTCCTCCAAAAGCATTGCTTCAGCCCTACAGACCCGTCTGCCAGGACTCCACGCTGTTTCCACTCCAGAGCCCAGACTTGTATTCCCACTGAGCTCTCTTTGTTTGGAATGTATTGTAAACACAGTCAATGCCAATATGGTCCTGAAGGACAAAAAGCGGTTATGAATTGAGGTTAAATGTTGCTTCGTACGGACACCGTTGCTTAAAGAGTGATGGTCTGCAGGCATTCCAGGAGAAAGGCTCTCCTGGCTATGGCTTGCGATCGCTTCTGATGGGTGTGGACTTCTGCGCTAAAACTATATAGTTTCTAAACTTGTCACACATGTACAAATATGTTTGGATGTATATTAGAAATTCATGTAAACGGATCTTTCCTTCCTCCGTGTTGCACTGATATCTCGCTCCCTCTGGGATCTCTAGGTTTACTGAAAAGCTAGTCTCTGAATAAACACACACTCTATCAGGTCAAGAGATGACAGCAGAGTTAAAAATGGCCCGTCTTACTGACATCGTGTTTCATTGAATATGTGGTTACAAATCAATTATTAAACCATATTTTACCTTTTTATACGATCTTCTTCGTGGTTATATTCTAAAATTACCATAAAAGATGTTTCGTTCATAATAGGAGTTGAATTATGTGACAAGAATAGAAATAAGATTGTAAAAAATGATTATTTTTTTTCTTAGTTTTGGACTCCAGCTTGAAGTTTTTTTGTGCATATTTCTCCTACTCCTCCCCTGAGAGGAAAAAGGGAGAAAGCACCGTTAGGTTCAGACAGGACCCATGACCTTGTTGCTTTATTATTCTTTTGACGCTTGTGTTAAAGGTGTTGAAATGCCGAAGCGAACATGAGAGATGACGATCGCTGAGCTTCACAGCTTTTGTGTGTGTGTGTGCTCTTTTAAAGTTTAGGATTGGACGTTGCGTTCAGCTGTGGTCGGATTGTTTAGACTGACACTCCGAACCATAACGCTAGTCAAAGAGAGGAAGGAATTTGTGTATTTACTTGTGATAAATGCACTCCCAACAGGGGTCTTTCACTACTGTTCACCCGCACTCTCACTGATTTTCGGAGCTGTTGATGACTGAAGCAGTCGGTACTTCTTTTCTGATTATGCTCAACTGGAAATAATTGGTTTGAACTCGATGTTTTTAATATATATGGAATCTTACTACTTTTTTTTCTGCTCACCCAGAAAGTGGCACAATTTTTCAGGAATTTTTTACTGAAAGTGCATGAATCCCCAAAAGGTAATGTTTGGTGGTCAGAAACATGCTGAATATGTTTGTGTATGCTTGCAGGAGTGGCAGAACTCCATCCAGAAGAATGCCGGGCTTGCCTTCATCGAGTTGGTCAACGAGGGAAGGTGGGTCACCTTTAACTTTAATATTCTAGCCTGTTTTCTTGCTTCTTGCAGCATCTGACTATCAATGCCTTTCTAGTCTCCTCCACTGGCATCTCTTGTATTTTATTCCATTTTTGGATCACATCAAAGCTCCCCAGACCCCTTTGATTGAGCGACTACTCAGTATTCTAGATAGACCTCAATCGAGGATGGAGGGGCTCTGGAGTGAAAGTGAGGATGGGCGATGTGGGAGTTAAAGACTCCATTCAATAGTTTCTCTCATCCCACAGGGATTTGGGAGGAGGGAGGGAGGTTAGGCAGAAGGTGATGGGGGCTCTGATTGCTAAGTCCTCTGTGACACGAAGGAGATGACTCTTGATTTTGCTCTTTCAGTTTATGCTTACCTGGCTGAGCTTTTATCTGTTAGTAATAACCTCTACACTCTGTCTATTGCTGTTAGTCTTGTTATATCTTGTTTTACCCCATTCCTAATAAACCCCTGATAATCTCCCTGAACCTCCTTATGCTTAAATCAGTCTTTAGCTTAGATGGGACTCTGTCCATGATGCGAATCCTAGACGGATGCTTGTTCTGGAGAATTCTAACTAAATTGATCAAGTAAAAAAGTCATGATTACAAGCAGTTTTTCAAAATAACACTAAAGATCTTTTGATATCTGGATTGAATCTCTTTTTTTAAAGAAAATGATCTAGGGCCAGATGCGGTTGGCAAAGTAACCACTAGGGGCTGGTTGAATTAGTAAAGCGCTCACCATAAAGTTTAACATATATATTTACAAATTAAAATAAACACACTTGCTGCCCTAGATTTGCATTTCATCCACTGTTGAGTTTGTTTGCTGTCATGTTAACCTTTTTTATTTTAAAAAGCTGTTTTATTTTTTTATTTTATTTCAATTCCTCACCATTGCTCTAAAACTGGCTTCAAATTAGTTCCACACAAATAGCTTTGTCATCTGTCATCCATCTGTTTTTCAGTCCCTGTTTAAAAAAATAAAAATATGTAGTATTTTTTTCTATTTAAAAAAAAAACCATAAAATCCATATAAAACGAAAATTGTGAATAAAATAATTTTTTAATCCACAATAACTAGGTAACTAGTTAAGATCCTTAGGCATTTTGTGTAGTAATATAGTTTCTCTTTTGTGGTTTTCTCATCTTTGCTGGGTTTTTCAGTAGTTTTTAGATTATATAGTTTATTTCTTCAATTATTTAAAAATGTAAAAGTATATATACATTTGAGTAATGATCCCTTCTCAATAAAATAATTGCATTCATCGTCTTAAGAATTTTTGCCATTACCTAAAATTCTACAAATTGCTGTATTATCCATCAAATTTTTAAATTGTATTTGTATTTTTGATGGTTATGTAAGAATCCCTTTTTGAAGAGCACCCACAGGGGCAGTCAGAGCTCCATAAAGAGGGCAGTGGTTGTGTTATTGATGTCGGGACCCCAATAGGGTCGTGGAGGTTCCAGGCGGTGCAGCAGCCTGCTCTTCTGCTGCTCTGTGCTGAAACACTGAGCTTGGGTTGCAGTTGTCCCCAGGCTCCTGAACTCCCACTTCAACACCAGTGCCCTGCACCTCTGCTCACTTCTCCCTGGTTTGCTATTGTTTCTTTTTGAATGGTCCTGACCTGTGGGGGCCATGGAAGGGCTCCTTTGACTTGCTCACAGATGCAAATGCATGACGCGCATGTTTCATCAACACTGATAAGAGGAGTGAGGTAAATGTAGTAACATGGGCAGATGCCTATCATTAACAAATCAATTGGCACCCGCACCCTTCTGAAGGGAAAAATCTGGTTTGGGTTTGTTTCTAAATTAGATTTTCTGCTAATTTCCCACACTTCTTTTTCAGGATTTTATGGATGTTTCATGGCTGCTTCTTTGAGAGTTCTTAAAAAAGCAATTGAATTCTTCTCATTTTTTTTATTTATTTTTAAATTGACCACATTTATTGCCATCCATGCAGTGTACTTTATTGATTAGCTCATTAGAATGACTTTTGTTTTTCTTATGACTCTCTCCTTCTTTTCCAGACTTCTCAGTCATACCATGAAGGACCACCTGGTTCGTGTGGCTAATGAGGCTGAGTTTATCCTGAGTCGACAGAGGGCTGAAGACATACATAAACATGCAGAATTTGAGGTAAGATGATGCATTATTTTGGCAGAATACCACCCACTGAAGTCACATAAAATTTTGGTAAACATCATTTACACTAGAAGTAGTGGATTTAAAAACAACATATAAGTAAAAATGTATCATTTTTGGCCATGCACAGTATTTAAGCATGAAGGACATGAGGGAAAAGAGGAGTGACATTTGGTGAACTACCACACACCTATAGCCGAACCCAATGCTTAGACCTGCATAGGCTGAGCTGTCTGTCACCCCCTACAGACAGAATACAGTGTTTCCTGGTGTATTGTGGAAGTTACATTCTAAAAATAACCAGTGACATGTAAAATCTGCTAAATAGGATCAAAGATGTTTTGAGGCTGTGAAACTCTTTACTACAGACGTCATACTGTTCTCAGACAGACCTGAACATTTTCTGTTTAGTTTAAACTCACAAACCTAAAACCTTCATTAAAAAGTCCAGTATCATAGAATTATAGAATGTAAACAAAGATCTGATCTAATATGTAGTTGTAGTGTTTGATACGCTAATTCTTCTCTGAGCTCTGGTGAATCACCTATCCGTCTTAGGGGAGGATCCCTCCTTCATGTGGACAACACTGAGATTTCTTCTTTTTTTTCTCTTTTTCTTGTTTGTTTATTTTATTTTTTTTAGGAGTTTTTCCTTACCGCAAAGGAGGTTCTAAGGGCAGAGATGCCCAGTTTAGTTTAGTTTGTTTTTTAGTTTATTTTAGCTATCAGCTATTAAATTCTATGACTCTAAGTTCTTTATGATTTATAAAGAACATAATTGAATCGATTGAAAATGTATGTTGATTTTACAAACTGAACACATTCTGTACAAAAGACATGGCACAGATATTGACTAAGCATGTTCTACAGCCTATCAGGACGCATAACACAGTGGGCTGGAAAAGAATAAAAGCATGTAGCATCGCACCAAAAATATCTGCAAAACCACAAAAGGTGAACCAAATATGACATGTAGACAAAATATAGTAATTTGCAAAAATTGGTTACAGAGGATCTTAGGTTTCTGGACATGTTTAAGTTGCATAGAGCATTGGTTAGGGCTTTCTTAAGTCTTCCAAGATTATCAGTGATTATCATCACATAAGTCCACATTTTTCTAACCTTTTTAACAGGGTTGCAAGAAATGCAATTTACTTCAGGAGAATAAAAGTGTTAATACAAATACAGAAATATTAACACCAAAAAAATGTTTTACATTTTCTGACAGTGGTAAGGTACAAAATCTAAACAGAAAATTGGTATAAATGTTGTCAAAATATAGAGAATAGAAAGTTCTTCAAAATCTTGCTCAGGACTGCTTTATAGTCCTACTCTGATCATCTTTTGCACCATTTTAAAAGCATCCTTAGTGGGCTTTTAATTATGACTATGCTGTTTTTAGCCCTGTGTCATTTTCTAGGACATAGTTTCTGCAGAGCGTCAGGATTTCATTAGAAATTTGCTTCTGAGTTGTGGGTGGGACGGTTGCTGTGGAGCAAGCCCGCCCCTCAAATCCTATCACATATCTTTTTACACTCCCTTCCAGTAGCTTACAGCCCCTCATACCCCCAACCTAACATTACCCGTGCAAAAGAAATGGTGATCAATGTTAGAGCTATTCCTTTTGTACAGTTTTGAGCCAGATTCCAGCTCAGATGAGGAAAACTGAGAAGTGCATGGGTCTATTTATCTAGAAGTGGATGAACTAGATTGAAGGGGAGCATGGAGCCTATGGTCCAGTGATTGTAGCACCCACATCACTGCCACAAGTGATGTCACTCTTTTGTATGCTCCTTATACACAACAGTTTGAATAAAGAACTACAATTTTAAGCTCTTTATGTATATATCCTCCATCGTGAGAAAAATGCCACAGGAACTTGTTAAAATCACCAAAAACATCAAAGTGGGTTTGTAAAAGCTTACATAAACAGTTTTTTGGGCAATGAAATAGAATCACTTTAGCACAAAACTTTTATTTGGAAACTTTGTTTAAACAATATAGTTTGCTACTTTCACCCTTATTTTTGCACAGAAATCATCCGATATATTTGATGAAATCAAACGTTTTTGTCCCTTTTCAATGAAGGTGAATATGGTTGACAGTCACCTAACACTCAATAGAGGCATTTCTGCCTCAGAATAGATAAATGATCTGAACATTAAAACTCTGGACAAGGTAAACCTTATCATCATTGTAAAGTTTTCATGGTGAGACCAACAGGAGCTTTACATTTATGCTGCTCAACAGCTACAACACATGACTGGACTGGTATTCCTATTTTTTAGCTCCAATCAGTACAACAAGCAAGTAGCTAACAATGGGTATGGGGAGCTGCTTCGGGGAAACTTTCAAACTTGCCCATCAGGTTTCATGACCTGCCACTGCAAAGCTACAGGTCATTTGTTTGCCTTCAAACGTTACCCTCGCTAATCATGAATGTGCACACGCAAACACACACCGGCATACTTTGATGGTGGAGATCATGCTTGGCCCACATCACTGAACAAACACTGTATGGTGTTCATTTAGACTTGTGCTTCTCCAGCTAACTGCGGTCTTTGGATTTCCCCTGTCACGTCACTTCTCCCCCTCTTCCTCCCACCAGTTCTTTGCACAAACGCTGCCATTCACACGTTCCTGCTTGGTCAACTTTGTCTTGACCCACGAGCAACTATTCCTGCCTTCTTCTTAGTAATTCTCCACACTGTGCGTTCCAGATCTCACCAAAACCATTTCCTGTCCTGCTGAGATCCTGTCCACTATCCTCCCACTGGGGATGTATTTTGCTTTTGACAGGGATATGGCACTCCTCTGTCTATTCACCTCCCTTTCCTCATCTCAGTAGTAAAGGCTGCAGACAGACCTGAGAGGTGCTGACCTGAAGGACTGACTGTTGGTATATAACCCCCCGCCGAGCCATAGCTCACATTTTACTGTAAAATAATATGCATCTTTCCAAAGAGACTCTCCTGAAGAGGAACGACTGTTGAAATTCGGCAAATCCAGTTGCGATTCAACTCCTGGTTTTGTCATTGATCGTCACAGTTCTGTGCCGATCTTTCTTCCAATTGTGTTTCAATTTGACCTTTAAGCCCCACTCAAATGGTCTTTTGATCTATTCCGAAAGAGTTCCCATTGGCCTTTTACATTTAGTTATGCTGTTTTTAGCTAAAAGTTTAAAAAACTACTAGGCAGCAGTTCATTAGAAATGTGCCTCTTAGTTGTGGGCGGTTGTTGACTGTTGGTGCAGAGCAACCCTGTCCCACCCTTCCGTCCCCCTTAACTGAGAGCTCTCTGCTTACACTCTCTCCCATAAGCTTACAGCCCCTCACACCCCCAACTCTTATTACAGTTGCAACAAAAATGGTGAGCAGTATTGGAACTATCCGGCCGTACAGTTTTGAGCGAGATACCAGCTCAGACGAGAAAAACAAAGACGAACATGAATCTATTTGTCTGCAAGTGGATGCATCAGAATGGAGAGGTGCAGAGAACTTTTGTAGTGTAGAGTGTATTTTGTACATCTCTAATGCAATTTTTTTCCAATAGCAGTTTTTCGTCTGCTCCTGTGTCACAACAATCTGACTGAAGAAATACTCATAAATGCAATTTCAAGCTTAGTTTTCTTTAAATATGTCTTTTATCGTCAGAAAAAGGCCACAACAACACCAAAAACACAGTTTTCATCAGAGTAGGTCTTTAGTACTTTGTTGTTCAACTGTCAGCTCTTGATGTAATTTTAGGATTTCGTTGATCATCATGTAAATGCTGAAATACAATATAAATCTACTAGCAAAGAATTATTTGAATTTCTGTTTTGTCCTCACTTGAGAAAAGGTGAACAGTATTATCTGAGTTCATCTGACATGACGAAGCACATGTAAAAACATTTGAGTGCGTTTCTTTACACTGAAGGAAATGCAAACTGACTAGTGAATGTTCATGACAGCCCCAAGTGCTCCTGCTCTGTTTTGACCTAATGGTAACCCCTGTTCAGTTCTTCTCTCTCTGTTAGCTCCAGCTCTCTGTCATTCAGTCATTTGAACGAGTACACACCTTACTTTTAAAATGTATATTGTAAATTCTGTCCTTTAAATTCTCCTTTTTAAAACCTTTATTTATATTAAATTTGAACTTTATATCTATTTTGTTTAATGCTAATAAAAACATATCATCTAATTCTATTAAGTAAGGCATTAATATTAATTTACATTAAATACAGAAAGCAGTCTAATCATGAAAATGGTGAACCATTATAAGTTAAGTTGTTTTACATTATTTGCCTTTTGTTTAAACTCTTTCCTTTGCTCATATTAGTCATTTTTAAACATTTTATTTGGTCCCAACTATAACACTTGGGAGTCTTTTTAGGATCGGACTCTCCAGTTACCAGCTTGATTGATTGTTCTTAGCGGACCTCCTCGGGTGAAAGTAACCTTTTAAACAGTTTCTGAATGTATTTTTAGTGAGCAAGAGGACAGATCATAAGTAAATTTATCAGTCAGAACCATGGCTGCAGGGCTCTGCCTTAGAAAAGCAGTGCCGTCTCCAAATCGTAGTTTCCAACTCAACGGTTCATAAATAACTCATCTAAGAGAAGATTTCGCTCACGTTTCAGAGTAGAGCTCTTTGATCCTATGGACTTTGTGAAGATGAGTAGTTTCTCCACTGCTCTCATGCTGAGTGCAAAAACAGAATGGAACCTGAGAAAGTAGAGACAAACCTAGAAAACAGAAAGGAAATTTTTTGTGGAAAAGTCTATTGATAACTTTTTATTAATTTTTGAATACACAATCACTAAAGTGGGAGATAGGTGGCACTGTCAAGCTGCACCACAAAAAAGTAAGCAATAGCAAGGCTCAGATTTCTATATAGTAATAATGCAAAAAGCAACAACATTGGCTTAAGCCTTTTTAATCATGACAATTATTTTTAAGGATATACAATAGATTAAAACAGAAATCTTTGGAGCCGTTTTCTATAATAAAAAAATCTAGGTTTATTGTATTGTCAAGATTTTATTTTTGTAGCCATTTTTATACTGTTACTGTCATTTACTAGTATTTTGTGTTTTAGATTTTTCTGAGATTTTGCCCTCAATGAATCCTTCAAAGGGGAAATCTTGCCTGCTACTTGTGGCCTGCTACTTACTGTCTTCTAAAGTACCGTACTGGAATTGGACCCTCTATTACATATAGAACTGCCTTATCTCTTTGTTGCCCAGATTCAACAAGGAAACTACCCCCGAGAGATTTTATGCTTTAAAAAAAAAAAAAAGTGAAGCTGCTGTAGTTTGATTATTTGAGAGCTGTTGACCATAGGAGACATTGGAGTACAAGTAAGGCCAAGTCCAAATTCTTCCCTACCCCTACGGCTTCTCCCTAACCCTACATTTAGCCTTCCAAACGGATTGTTATACAAAAATGGTGTCTTCTAATTCGGACATCACTCCCATTGATGACATTGTCAATAGTCGCCAATCATCCACATTAGCGAGTAGCTGCCAGTTCTGGGAAAATGCATTGCATCAGTTTTATAACTTTAAAAAGTCGTGCTCAAACAAAAAAGTCTTACATGCAAAGAAATGAGTTTCTCCTCCGCGGCACAGCGAGGATTACCCTCCAAAAACTATTTCGGACCCTCCAAATACCCCTGCAATTGGAGGGATAGGGAGAAGCCAGGAGGGATAGGGGAAGAATGCGGATTTGGCCAAACTCGTAGTTAACATGAATTTAGCATCGCAACAATGGGTGTTATACCACTATTGAACATAAATCGATAAGAATGGGTGACTTGAGGTATAAATGGATGGGCGTGGTCTGCAACAGCAATGTGATAGACCATAACTTTTTATTGTGTGCGACAATAAAAATATTCCCCATACCATAACACAACCACCATTATAATGAACCCCCAAATGTACCGGTTCCTTTAGAAATCAAAATTTAGTGAAAGACTATCATTATTTAATGGTTAACTATCAATTATGCAGTTTGTTTTATTACATATTAAATGATGGCTATGAATTAAAATATAGCTACATTTTACAAATATTTTGAATATAATCCTGTGAATATAGGAAAATAGTTTTACGTCACTTTTTTAGGTACAGCGGTCCCTCTCTTAAATCCTGTTGTTATGCTTGTGTTTTTGGATGTTAACTTTTAGCTTCAGCTACATTTCCAAGGCTCCATTCCCCCATTATCAGATACCCAGCCCAGCTTGTCCTAAACTATGTTTCACAATTGAATTTACCACTTAAATGCAGTTGCTCCTCTGTGACCTCTGAGAAGAAGTGAGCCCCTGATAAGTCTTGCTCTGATATTGCTGTATTGATTTTTTTTTTTTCTTTTCTTTTTTTTATTTTGCCTCCATACAAGCTCTGTGAGAGCCTACTGGAGCCAACACTTTCATTTTGCACTGCCACAATAAAAATAACACGCCAGTGAGACATCCCCCTGGAGGGTGGGGGTGGGAGATTTTGAAATCATTTTCAGCTTTGTCCCAGTTCTAAAGCATTGTTTCTCTGTAATGTGTTGCACACGACACCAGGTCTGTTACTGTTTTTGCAAGAAATAGGCCCCAAAGACAGACTTTTTAGATATTTCATTTGGCATGTCATTGTGATACAAGATTATCTGTTAGAGCCTAATATGCTAATTGCGGTTCTGAAAAGACTTTATTTTTAGTCAACTTAGAAACTTCAACTAGAGCTCTCATAAAGAGAATAATTTAAAACATAAAAACACGTTTGTCTTTTTCTTGTCAGATTATATTTCCTTGAAGGTGATGATCGAGGGGCTTTTTGATTTAGATACCACGTTTCCTCTGAGACATAACATATGCTTTTCCCTTCTCTCTGCGTCTCTCTTTCTCACTTGCACACTCTCCGGCCCTCTTTGGGACAGAATTGAGTTATCTTTGGCCCTGAGAGTAAGTTATTACAGTGGGCTTAGGGTGAAGCAGAGATGAAGATAACCAGGGGGAAATTCAATTACCTTTTAGGATTCTCTATCTAATAGGATCCTTAATGTGAAGGAGATCTGCAGATCGGATGTTGTTGCCTTACACAGCAAATGATAGACTGATAGCTTCTGTAGAAGCAGAAAAGACACCAAGCCCAAGAGATGGAAAGGATGAGGGAGAAATCGAACTACTTCGCTTTATGGGCCTGTTCATTAGGGATGAAATGTGGTGGGCTCAGGGGCACAGGGGCAGATAAGAAAGTTCAGATACGGAAGACTAAACGAGGCCTATGTTCATTTTTATTTCGCCTTACCTTTACTCTCTGCTCAGTCTGTGTTTTTTTATATGTTTCTTTGATTAATCTTTTCCTGTTTTACGGAGTAATTAGATTGAACCATTTGGGAGACCCTTTGAAAGCTAAACGATAGGACCTAATTACTGCATGCTGCTGGCTTGTAAAATGAGCTGGGCTTCTCACTGTGTTAATGATATTAACACGGAGCAGAAACTCATTACAGTATGCAATCAAAGCCCTCTATGCTCATCACAAGGCATCAGAGCAGAGGGGGACAAATCAAGTCTAGATTTGAATGTTTGCTGTGTTAAAGGTTTTGAAAAAGGTTCTCCAAAAGAGATTTCCTGTGATTGTATCTAGATCGATAAACTAAAATTTAGCTGTCTAACAGGAGAACATTGAACAATAGTTTACGCAAGAACTAAAAGAAAAATGTCAGTTTATCTATACAACGTGTATATAAAATTCTTTAAAATATACAGGAATTATCTTGATATGGGTTTCTCCAGCATGAGTAGTATCATGGTATGGGCTCGTAGCAGTATAATGCTAATGGTTTTTTCAGCACATTGTAGCATCAATGTATGGGCTCATGGTATTATAATTATTGGGCTATTTTTTTCTAGGACGTTGTCAATATTAATCCAACGAAGTATACTTGAAATAATTTATTGCTGATGGAAACCTTACTAACATCACAGATTTGAAAGAGATTTTAAAAAATCTTCTAAATTGAGTATATACTTTAGCTTTTGTGATTTGGTCAATGTTTCAATTGTGTGATTTGTTTTTATTTTTTATTTTTGTGTGTGTGTATATACTCAGCGACACCACTGTTCCAATATCTTTCCCCCAATGGAAATAGCGTTTGATTATTTTAGTGTCTCGTTGCTTTGGATTGTTTTTTGTGGTATTTATGTAAAAAGGTGCTAGAAATTTTATTGTTTCAAGCTCTATGAAGCTTTTCATACCCTAAACATTCTGTATTTAGCTTGAGAATTGTCTGCCCGTGAATCAATCTCCTTATGAAACCTTTATCTTTTGATTCAGAACGGTTAAAAATCAAAACCATCCTATAGGACATGTTTTATACTCGCTGTCAAAACCAAGATGTTGGATATCAACCAAGCACAGATTTGTTGAACAGAGGTTTCTCAAACACACTAGAGACCTAGAAAACCACAACGCCCAGAAGCTATTTTCACCATATTCAACTGATGCGAACACTCAGACTGATAGCTGTCACCAACTGTAGCTTGCTGTCATGTACTTGTCGCAACTGTAATGTAATATGTCAGCAATTCTGAATGGCCGAACATCCCATTATAGGCAAATCTATTGTCAAGAGAATAACTGGAGAGGAAAAAGGGAAAAAAACGTAACTTTGATGTCTTTTTTAGAACTACATTGGCACGGCTTCTGGGTTTGGAGGTATAAGGATAAATGAGAATTTTCCCTTATTTGAGGAACATGAACTACATTAAATGTAATACTAAATATATGTAACAGTAGGAATTGTTATCAAGTTACTTTTATACTTTTCCTGTATTGGTCGTAAGACAATAGTAGGTAGGAATAAATGTGGACGATGGAGTGTACTTGGAGAGTAGTAGTCCCAGTGTTGCTGTCTCGTCATCATAATGAGATCCCCAGGTACCTTCTTCCCTGCTTCCATCATTATCTTTGCCCAATAAACCTAGAGATGTAACTTTATTTCATAACTACCTTTGTTTTGGATCAACATAGTCCTTTTAGTTCACTGGATGAATGTTTTTTTTTTGATTTAGGTTTTGTTCATTTCTATAGAAGACCAGCATGGAATCATGTCATTGGATCGCCCTTTTCTTTTTTATTATAGTCAGTCACTATGACCTTTACGTTACTATTTTTAATAAATGTCCTTTTTTTTCCCTGAGCTCTGTGAAGCTGATTTGTGGAGAAATATATTTTTTATCCTGTCATTTCCTTCTTTCATTTAACTATATATCATGTATAGATAAGGGTTTAACACTTGTGATTTGTCAAGTGGCATGACCTTGAAGCTGAACAAGAAGAGTCGTCCAAAAGCTGGCAACAGTGCAGACAAATGTTGGGAGGAGAATGCTGTTTTGCAGAAATGAGAGGTTTGCTGCTATCAAAGATGGAGAGGCTGCCAGGTCTGCATGGTGACCAGTCCATTAAATATCAGCAACAGAAGAGCAGAGGAGGAAGACAAGGGAGATGCTTTGAAAAGTGCACACCTGTGTTAACCTTGATAGTCACTGGTGTCGAGCTGTTACCAGCAGCAAGGATCTATTTCAACTAGATTAGATAATTTTTTTCCTTTGGCTCTCCAAGAAAAGAGAAAAAAAAATCAATACTCGGGAGCACTGCATGACAGGAGCATCATTCCAGAATTGAAGTGGCTGTCAGCCATTGTCATTTGATGACTTTTGTTCGCCATTGTACTTTTAAGCCCTCATTTTTCTCTCCCTCCTCTTCCTTTCACTCGTTCCATGCCTTACCTATTGTCTGAATTCCCTTGGTGACATTTTATGTTGCAATTTGAAAACTTGGGGGCAAGAGATCAAGTGCGAGGAGCATCTTATGAAACCAATTGGTGGACTGATTCAAAATCCACTTTTGTTTTGCCACCCCCCGCTCTCCCTTCTCATTTCCTTCTCGTCTCCCAAGACCTCCATCGTGTTCCAGGAGGAATTTATTTGTTGTGTATTTGCATTCTTTGAAACCAGACAAGGACAAGGCGATGTCTGGAGAGCTCCTCTGCCCGTTTGTAAATGAAACCCTCGGGGAGTGCTTGTCGACTGATGGTAGAAATTGGAGGTTCTCGCTGAGCCAGAGCCCAGCCTCGGAGAGCTTGTAGCCCTGATGTGCCACCAATGTCAAGAGATTGCAAATCAAGTGCCTTAATAATATCTCCTGGTTTTGTTTCTGCCTTGTGTGCTCTGACAGAAACCCGAGACAGTTTTTTTGTTTTCAAGAGCTGAGCTGAAGGCTCGCTGCAACAAGACAACACCATTAGGCTTTTCTCTGTCACTGTAATTGTTAAACATAGAGCTGATCTCTTGTAATGAGTCTTCATTCTATGGTCTATTATGCTGGTTAACCCTCTCAACCCACAGAGGGAGAGACGGGGGAGTAACCAACACATCGTATAATGACAAATTCAGCATTTAGATGAAGCCAGCGATGGTACCACACCACTGGTCCTCTGGACTACAAGGACCATATTGTTTAAGCTATTTGTCTTTCTTACTGCACTAAAAATGTCTCTCCTGCTACATATTCCAAAAACTCACCAGAAATTCCATGCACCTAGTACTCGGTGAAAATGATTTTTGGACACGGAAACATTGACCTTTAACCCTTGTGACGAGGCCAAGGAAATCTAAAAATTTACTTTTGCCAATTCTTCTACAAATTACTCACTTGTTTGTCACCCCCAGCTGATCAAAACCAAATGGTTGCTATGGAGGTAACCCAACAGAAAAGGCGGCATTTTGAAAAAGACTTTTTACTCATGAATTTGTTTCGGGCTGCTCTAAGCAGGGTGGCAGGGGCAAAGGGGAAGAGTGAGGGACGTGTAGGGAGAGTAGAAAGGGTGCCGCGGGGGTGGTTATACCTGCGAGCCAAACAACAGGCGCTCACGGCTTTAACTTATATTTTAGATATTAAAAATCAACCTTGTTTCATATCTAAAAAGCTTTTGAATTGTAGTGCTGCTTCCTCTGTGATATTGTTAAAAAACAACTTACTAGCAGCACATTTTGCCCTGTGCCCTCCAGCACGCCATTATTTATTTCAACTGTTGATGAATTGTGGGAGACAAGACTCTGTGTAATTGACTCGATTAATGCCAGCCATTATCCTTTTGTCTCCACCGAGCTGTCTCATCTACCACAGCCGGCATCCACGCTGCCCGACCCTGTCAGCCAGACCATGTAATGGAAGGCACTGCCCATGATTACACCATCGCAAGTTATAACGGGGGTCCCGCTGCTCTGTTTGCTCTTTAGGAGGCAAACATCCACAGTCTACCATTGTTCTGCCTCAGGCTGTTGTTTCAACTTGGAAGATAGACACACCAATATTTGTTGTCATTCAAAACTTGCTAACTTTTTATAGTAACTTAGGTCCTTCATATTAGAAAAACCTATTTCCAGTTTTCACATCATTGACACCCGCTAACCCCCTTTGGTATTAATGCTGACTTGTCTTTTCCACTTAAAAGCAAGCGCAGCTTTGTGTTTTAATGCTAGTACTTATATGTTCAGCTTTTCTGGTTGTTATTTTTGGGGGGAGTCGATGAATTTGGCTTTTTCTCCTCTAGTCGACTTTGGCTTTGGATATAAGAAAAGCCCATTACAGCATGGAGGCTTTGGGTGTTTGGGCAGGCCCAACGCACAGGTGATGAAGTGTTTGTTTATGGTTATGAGTTTGAACCCAGCACTGTTGATTAGTCCCACAGACTTCCCATGTCTCGGGCAGACACAGATGGAAATGGAGTCTGTAGTGGCCTGCTACTTTCTGTCTTCTAAAGCAGTAAACCAATCTGCATCATTTTGCATTTCGAGGAGTAGCAATCCAGAATTTCTTTCAGCATATGCTTCCTTTTTGCCCCAGGTGAACATGCTTTCGACCTAATAATTATTTTACTGTATTCTATTTATCTGCAACTTTACCTCAGCTAATCAAGACCAATGCATCTGCATTCTGCATTAACACACAAACCTGTTGTTTGCCCTCTTAAAGAGAATAATTTGACTTACTAAAAGATCATTTTTTCCACTATTCTTTTGTTGTTTTTTTCCTGGGTTGTCATACCAGAAGGTCAAAGCTCACTTTCAGGTCATCTAAAGAGACATAGATTGATAATTAAGGCCACACAGCCAGCAGAAGACCCTCTATAATGCAATTTATACCTATAGATTTTCCGTCAGATATGAAATGTTGTTTTTTAAATTGGAGAGGCAGGCCCATAATGAAGCGATTTCCTAGTAACTTTGAGAGAGCGTGTGTTATCTGTTCGGTATGCTTTTGTGTTTAAAGTTACTTTATCACTGCTAGACTAAGGGTAAATTATTTAGATGAGAATGATTAGTGGTGCTTTAGTAATGACTAAAATAAAGTCAGGTGACTTTGTGCTGCCTTTTTCTTGGGGTCAATTTTTTCAGATTGCCAAATTATTTTTTAAAATAGGATTTCAAAAAGCATGCTTTTATCCCTTTTTAAAGAAAGAAAAAATTGATGTTGCATAGGTTTGTCACTCCAAAACATACCCGAGATGAAGCCATGACTGGAACCTAAATTGATTGTGAAGTAAATATTTGAAATGAAAACAGTTTCAAATTATAGGTGTTATTTCCATAAGGTGTTGCAGTTTCAGCATGGCTGCACAGTTCAAAGACCCTTTCTGATAACAAATTCTGACAGAGAAAAATGTCCCCCCTGCGCATTCAAGGTATCGTGTGAGTTGGTGTGCCGGGGGGCATTAAAAAATAGACGTCCACTGTGATTAATCAACATGACATAAGGACGGGAGTGAACCCACACTTTTTTCCTGGCCTCTGCTCGGACTGAGGTTCAAATATGTGAAATACTGTTGTGCATTGTGTTCCCTTCTACTGTTTTAACTGGTTGTATAGTGCATTTCTGAAACACCTTTGGGGAAAAGTTGAGTAAACTCTGCCAGGATGCCCTCATGTCCAGCACGTGTAATATATCTGTTGTTGTTTTCTTCCTCCAGTCTCAATGTGCTCAGTATGCAGCCGAGAAGCGAGACGAGGAGAAAATGTGCGACCACTTGATCCGAGCAGCCAAGTACAGAGACCATATGACAGGAACACAGCTCATCCAGAAGATAGTAAACATACTGACTGACAAACATGGAGCCTGGGGAAACTCTTCCATAAGGTAAAGCTATATTTTATATTTAAAAAAAGCTTTAAATGTTGTTTATATAAAAAAAAAAATCGAAGGTTCCCATTGTTTTTTTCCCCATTCGTTCCTCCACCTCTAAATGCATCCAAATCATTGTAATGACTTTAATCTCATCATTATCTTCCCCATCCCTCAGTACTCATAACTGTGATGAAATTACACGCTCAAAGGTGAAAATGTCAGCTGTGGGTTGAATGATGTATTGACCTGGGAGAAAGATGAAAGCCATTCGAACAAGCTAGGCTCCCATTAAGAACAGAGGGAACCTTATCCTGCGTGTTTGTTTTGCCAAATGGGCAGCAGAATCCAATGTAGCTATTCCCTAATGATTGCTGCTTGTGCAGGTAGTGTGTAATGCTGAGCTGGAGAGACTGCTGCTGGCTCACACTTGTTAAGCTGAGCTAACTCTCCAGAGACTCCAGAGGAAGGCTGGTTTTGCTTTTGGTTCTGCAGCTGCCTTTGTTGTGCCTCTATTTTTGTTTCTCATATGCAGGGATATTTGGACTATTTTCTTCTTTTTTTGATGCAGTTTCCGCCTTCCATTTCCTTCTCTCCGTTTGTCAATGTGTACTCACACAAGGCAATGCCATTTACTATGGATATTGTGCTTTACTAGCGCTGGCTAGAAGAGGACCCCATTACCGGCCCTTTATGCTGCTCTGCTATTGATGGTTTTCCTAATGGCTGCCGATAGGTGCAGGGAGCCATTGGCACGAAGCCTTGGAGGGCAGCAGTCTTTTAATAAATCACAATCAGTCTTGTGCCATTACATCAATATTTTTGGTCAATTACTGTGAAGGTCAGGTGGCGCAGGCGCGCACCACAGCCCATGATATGCAAGAACAGGAGAAACATCTGGTGCAGCAAATCCCTGAAAAGACCAAAAAACACAGTTCATTTTCACCTGTGGTACCTGCAGGCCTTAAGAATATTTGACATGCATGAAAAAAAGTGGAAATCCAATTTCCAGGTGTGAAACCACAGTCCAGGAACACAAAGATAGTGGCACGATTACCTCTTTTTTTGCAGCATCGTAAAAGCAGAGCCTGCTGGCTCACACTCTATAACAACCTATTCCCCAATGTTTCCATTCAATAAAGAATCCGAAAATGAAAATATTATTTTCTTCAGAGCTGATGGGAGTTGTTGTTTTCTCACGGCAGGCATCTAATATCTTTTGACACCCCTGACCTGCTTGAATGCAATTTGTGTCTTAATATCCAGCTTACAGCAGCTCTGGCCACTAGAGACCAAAAAAAAAGGTGTTAGGTGATTTCCTCCTCTGTTCCCAGCTTCATCTCTCCTATCAGCGGTTCTCTCCCTGTTTAAGTAACAACACACAATTTTGGTTATGCTTATTTTTTTCTTGTCTTGTTTTCTCATTTACTTCACACCTCCTTGTTTTACTGTGCTTTTCCTGTTCCTCTGAGTGAAGGAAAGGGATTCCTTCAACCATACAATGGTCTCTGTCTATCTTTTTTTTGTCACCTATTATCAAGACCTAGACGGATGCACAGCTTCACTGAGAGTGACTACTTGTTACTAGATATTTTTTGTCCTAGTACCTTGAGACCTTGCATTTGGAGAACAAAAAGGTAAAAGAACATCTGGTGAAATGACCACGGATGAAACTACTGGCAGATATTTGTTTTTTTTTTTTTTTTCCCTATTTTGCTTTTTTGCAGTCATTGTAGTCGGGGTCCATGGAGCATTGAGCCAGCTGCAGTGTTTATTTGGGTCAGGAATCATCACATGTATATGACGCCTGGACAAAGTTGACAGACAGAGGGAAAATGAGGGCAGATGATGGAGAACGCGGCACATCGTCTCGAGAGGCAGACTCTCCTTCTCCTCTCCTCTCATACCTACTTTTTATTGCATTGTATTAGCCTGACTAATGTACCATGGAAATTCGCTCTGGATGTAGAAAGTAGGGAATTTTATAAGAAAAAGTGAAAGTGGGACGCAAAAATGTTGACTATTTTTTTCACTATAGCCGTTTCAGTCGACCAACGAATCCGTCTCGGCACAAATGCCAACATTATTCAAGTGTAGAAGCAAGCTTTTATTTATTTTTCCTCTCCGGATTGCTCCAACAAGCCTCTCCTCGAGGAACTCTGAAACAGGAACACCTTAAGCACCAGCTTGCTCGCCCCCTCCCCTCCGTCTCAGCTCCTCCTTCCTCATATAAGCAGCTCATTTTCTGCAGCAGTGCTGCTCTAATGGACACCCTTAGGCAAGAGGCTCCCCGGCCAAGGGACATTCATCTTTTGGCGTGTCACACTCTCACGCGACAAAAAATCTTTGCGATGTGCACTCCAATTTTTCTCCAGTAAATCAAATCTTCCTTCCTTCAGAAAGACGAATGCTTTGGGGTTGGAGTGTTATAGAGAAAATCAATGGGCGCAAAATTGAAACAGTATGCCTCTGTATTGATCGGCCGTGTGAGATCGAAATCCAACAGCTTTGTAACTGTTCCACTGGACAGTTAGCTGACCTGTAATGGACAAACTATTGATATTAGCATTACTGTTTTATCTTGTGCTACGTCATTTCACTTGTGCGCTCTTAAGGGAAGGGAAGTTAGAGAAAGGCCTCACATTTTTCCCAAAAACATTTGCTTTTTTTTCTTAGCCATTGCAGGATTTTGGTTAAATAATAAAATAAACACTCCACCGCACTGATTGATACAGTAAAATAAGTTAATTGTACTTTATGCTAACACCGCATAAATGTTTTAACTATTGTATCTTATTTTGCTCTCTGATTGCACTAGAAATCAACCTTTTGACTTATTTTATTTTTTCTAAATTCCATATACATATATATCAACAAAAGTAAGCGGAAAATTATATTTTTAAGTATTTCTCTAGGTAATGATTCAGAAGGAGAGACCATTTTAGTTTGAAAAAGAGCTTTTTTTTAACGTCAAAAAATATGGTGGGCGGGCCACAGGCTCCCTGCTCACCTCCACCACTGGGAAGGGGATGGGGTAACTGGTTGCTCCATTCTAATAGTCCTGCCCACAACTCAGAGGTCAACTCCTGCCGCTCTGCAGGACCGATGTACTAGAAACGACAAAGGGTTTTTTTTTGTTTTTTTTTTTTTTTTGCATTTTGGCTAAAAACAGCATGATTATATTTAAAAGACCACTGCGAACGCTTTTACAATAAATCAAAGATCTTAATTTACAAAAGATTGGATTTAAAGAGAAAAATTCACATCTTTGCCATATTTTGTGTTTCTAGTTTAATTTACAAAAGGCTGAAAAATCCCTTTGCCTGGCAGCAGCTGCTTATAATTAGAATACTTGTCACGCTTCAGTTTGACTCTGTTGACAAGGACCTAATAATGTGGCGTTGATGCCTGGTAAAACCTTGTCCTGGATTTCTAGCTTAAACAAGTAACACAGCACGTGTTGGCTGGATTGGCTCTTCACGGTTCTGTTTGAGATCCAAACTCATTTGTCCATCTAATCTAGAGAACTAGTGGTTTTTAAATGCTTTGTTGGTTTTTTTTTTTTTACTTTGAAATCCTCTCTTGAAGATGTGTCCTGCTTCATGTGTAGGCTGGAAGAATTTAATGTTTTTCTTAAGAAATCACAATATAACTAACTTTTTAGGACAAAAAGGCTTGAAAACCAAATGTTTTAGATTTTAAAAATGGTATTTCAAACTTTGAGTCTTTGCAAGACTTTTATCTAAGTTTAACTGTTTTTATTTAGAGTTTTTGCATCATTTTCGTATCATCTTTTTTGTTTAAATAATCAGCAAGGAGTAATATATGACCTTTACCTTAAGCTCTACAATTTTACTGAACCAAAGTTGTGTTTTCTTCCAAAATAAAGTTCTGTTGTCATATTTAGAATATAAATGTTCTTGTCATGCTAAATTGAATTTATGTAAATAAATATACATTATTGCATGAGAAGGCAAAGCAGGCTGATTTATTACCAC
Organism: Oryzias curvinotus; assembly: GCA_023969325.1. Taxonomy (NCBI): domain Eukaryota; kingdom Metazoa; phylum Chordata; class Actinopteri; order Beloniformes; family Adrianichthyidae; genus Oryzias; species Oryzias curvinotus. The sequence continues at coordinate 35,285,012 of CM043706.1, forward strand.
CTGAATGCTTTCATTCCAAACCTAAATCACCATTATGTACCTTAATGGTGAATGTAATGCATTTTTCAGAGCCGAGGCCTGCACAGCGTCTGCACCACCTCGCATGTGTTTTATGGACACACTGTACATTACAGCTGCTCCTTTGCTGTGGATGCACGACTGAAAAAGGAAATGGGACTCTAGCACGTCAATGAAGATTATAACCATAGGAAACAAGAGCATAACAGTTTAGAATACACAGACCCGCGGAAATGCATGACACGAAAGAGGCAGGAAGACGGTGAGGAGGAGGAGATGATCAGTAGAAGAGAGGCACAGAGTGAGAGCAATATGTGTAACAGAAAAAACTTGAGACGGGGATTGGGAAAGGCTGTCGCACTTTTGGCATGACATCGTTTCCTCTGGTGGTAGTTATACGCCGAGTGGTCGAGTAAAGCTAAACTGTCGCTGCGTCCATGTTTTCTTTTAAAGTCTAAATTGCCTTTCCTTAGGACTAGATTCAAAAATGTTTGCATTGCAATACTTTCACACTTATTTTCCTGAATATCAAATTAGCTTACTTCCCAAAAATACTTCAGTTGCGTTTTACTTGTCATTCTTAATGTTTAAAAAACTGTTTGGTTTGCTAAGCTGCAGTCTAAACACAGCCGTGACCCGATGTGCTGAGCGCTGACAGCCGCAGTAGTCTGCAGCTCCTGTCTTAGGAGATGCCTGTTTTCTTCTCTCCAAGACCCTGACTACTTCAAATCCAATTAGCCACGACCCGAGTTGTGATCATCCATCTGCCTTGATGCACTGCTAAACATGCAATGTAAATATACAGTGAGACAATACAAGCCTCCGTTAGGCTCCTTTCATTGTAGGCCAGCCTCCCTTTTCTGTTACAAGGACGTCTCCAACACCTTAAACGGCTTTAAAGGAACACCGTCCTCTTTGTTAATCATTGGCCAGGGCCCGTGTCCAGGACAGAACTCTCACAACTCTGACAAAAAGGATGTTCCTGAAACCTCAAGGGAGAACGTCCGACTTTGAATGACGTGCGTTCACATGATGGCATGCTACAAAGGCCCTACCATGCAGCCTGGCTCATGGATATGAATTAGAATATGGCCCTAATGATAACATTTACTTGGACTGTATATACAGTACAGTGGCTGGGCCTGCAAGGAATAGTAACAAAGTGTCACAGCGAAACATATTAACAGCTGATGATGTCCATATGTTAGCATGGTTAAATGCTGAAGCATACATGGAGATTCAACAAATAGCTTCTGTTGGAGCGCTTAAAGTGTCAACAAAAAGTATACGTACCTAAAAAAAAATATATGTGTATATATATATACACACACTACACACCCACACACACTAAATCAGCTAAATCAGCCAAACTAGAAATTTGTCCGTGTACTCTGATCTATTTACATCTCCAGTTCCTCGACCCCCCTCTGTGTTCACTATTTCCTGTCTTACAGCGGCTTAGAAATGTAATGGAATGCTAGCCGAGAAGTATGGAGGGAAGCCGTCATCCCAGAAAGACCAATTACACCGTGGTGCCTCTTCACCTCAGTGCTCACAGCAAGACGGCATTCTATAGCAACTATCAGATTTATGCCTTTCATATACCCTTAAGGAAGTATATGGCCTCAGTGGAGCAAGGTCACGATAAAAGGGGCCTGATCAATAACCGAATGAAAAGCCATTTGGGAAGTTTTTAGGGCTATTTTTTTTCTCCTTTCTGCCTGGATGCAATATCTGCTGAGTATCGATTGTCAAGGGCCAGTAGTTAGTCAGAGGCTATCTCCTTTGACTAACCCCTTTGCAGCGTGTCAGCCACCCCCCTTCTTCCTCTTGATAGATTGGTAAGCTTCCAGCCACTGTAATTACAACATGGAGCCAGCAGGTCATTTATTTTGTTACATTCAACATTTACCAAAAAGGAGGATAAAAAAATCCCCTTATCTTTAGCATCAAGCACTTTCCTGTGCAACTAAAGCAAGAAGAGGAGCATATAAAACACCAGTGCTATAAAAGGGAGAAGCTTCATGAAGGCTGAGGAACATTCTTTACTTGTAGCTGCTCGGCTTGGATTCTTGTTGTAGATCTATTTTATGTTTCACCTTTGTGTGTTTGGGGTCTAGTTCAGCAATGCATATAATTTAAAAAAAAACCTGTCATTTTCTAGGACATGGTTTCTGCATAGCGGCAGTAGTCTATTAGAAATTTGCCTCCAAGTTGTGGACAAGACTGTTGATGAGGAGCAACTGATTCACAACAAACCGAATAAAGGAAGGTTTAGAAATACAGGTTTCAGCTTAATTTTCTTCACATATGTCCTCTATCAGAAAAACGCTACAAACACATGTTAAAATCACCAAAAACATTTTTTTAATTAAGTGAGGTAGAATGAGGGGAAATTTATGCTTTTAGAGTATTTTACCGTCATCCAGGTTTGAAACAACCTTTAGTGTGCACAAGACTTTACTCAGAGGATTAAAAAAAGCATAAATATGGGGGAAATTAAAAAAAATACAAACTAGAGAATACATTACAAAAAAAACTAAAGAAAACCCACAAAGAAAATAAAAACCACTTCAAGTGCAACCAATATTATGGTAAAATGGATTTTATTCGTTTAGATATGAAAAAATAAACTATATTCTCTTTTCAAAATCATATTATTTTTTAACATTTCTTCTGTTGTAATTTATGGGATTTTAGGTGCAAGGCAATTTATTTTTTTTGTATTTTTTACTGAAATAAATGGGCCTTTTAGACTCCTAATCCCATCTAAACTGGATCTCCGCTGTGTTTTTCTTTGGGGAGGCTGAGTAGTGTAGTGTGCTGCTATACATGTTCAGATTTGTCATAGTGTTCAAGATCAGCTCTGAAAGCTGGAGGTCGGGCGATTATTACAATGAGCCAGTAATGACAGAATTATGCAACTCCAGTCCACTGGATGCCCTCATTAACTTGCCCACAGTGGTGATTAATTGCCTTAAATGCACATTGTCAAATTCAAAGAAAAAATGTGACTCTTCATCAAAAATACAGATGGTGCCATTTTTGTGTTGTCACAGTCCAAGCTTGACTGTGTACACTTTGATGTTTAGATAACGCTGTATTTTTATGTATTTAAAGAAAAAATACAAAAAAAAAGTTCAATCTGACTGGAAATGATGGTGCTTTTTGTTTCTCCTTGCATTGAATGTGATTTAATTGAGTGTAATTACAGGGGTTTTGTTGATAAATTTACACAGAGTCTAATTGTTGCTAATTGGAGGCCTCATGCTAAGCTGGTGATAATTAGGCCTTGATTTGCATGATTTTATTTGCCGGCACTGCTTTCTGTGAGTCTGCTGTCTTTTGGTAACCACTCATGGGAGTACTCTGATCTTCAAGATCTCAACGTATCCCTTTTTTTTTTTTTTTTTTTTTTTTTTTAAAGATGTTGGATAAATAAATTGGTTGGAAGAGTCAATTTTCCATTTATAATTATATTTGAATACGTTTTAGCAATGTTATCGGTGCTAAATTGCTATAGAATATACTCAAGTTTACATTTTTTCTTTTTTAAGCATTCTTTTATTTGATGCATGTTTTGCACTAGATGTAAACTTAAAAGCAATTTAATGTTGTGATTAATAGTAAGGATGGGTAAACTAAGTGTCAGCTGTCATATAAGGGAACAAAATGAAAACATTTCCATTCCTGTGACCCCACCATCACCTCTGTTAAATCTTGTAAATGATGTTAGCGGAGGTGAATTAACACATGTAGATTGTCTCCTAAACACCTCATTGGTTTAGTAAAAATAGCCATTAATGCACATGAAGAAAATCACTTCTGCACGACTTAATCAGGCTGTACAATTTCACCAGGGTGGTATTTGGTGCCGTTTCATTTTAATTTGAGCCGGGAGATCCCATCAAATCCATCGCTGCCACCACTTGACAAAGAGCTAGTACTCCAACAAGCGCTCCTCAACATGACAAATCCTCAATCTCCTCCTGCTCTCCGGTTTCTTCAAAACACATGGTTTATGCAAATACAAGCTCAACGATCCTGCGGGTAGCAGGAATGTTAAGCAATTTCAAAACTGCCAGAATGAACTGGCATCAATATACAAAACAGGCAAAGGTGGAAAATCTCCTGCATGTGCTTGAGCCTCGACGATTGTACCCAAATTAATTTAGCCGAAAGGTTACCGATGCCTGTTTGTGCCAAAGAGAAGGTGGTTGTGGTGATATATGAATGTATATCTGCTCTGCATGTCCTGCTTACTATAATAAAGGTCATGTTATAGTTCTGTGCTATCAGACACCGCAGATGTGTAAACCCATCCAAAACTGTAATGTTTTTTTACTGGGTTGAAATTTAAAGGACATAATCTGAAGGATGGTGGAAATGTCTCCTGATTTGAGATTGTAGTATCAGCTCCAGCTCCGTAAATAATTTCTACATTGTGATACATATGTCTCTAAGACGTTCGTCAGGTTTCCCAAGGATTTCTAGTATTTGTCCTTTCCAGGAGACGATGATGACGCTAAGGCAAATGCGCCATCATCTCCATAAGGTATGGACTTGAGGCACAATTACGTTTATATAAATAATTAAAAGGTAGAAGGCATAAAAAGGTTTGGATTGATTCTGTTGTGTTTTCGTGGAAAAATAACTGCCTCGTCTAGTTTTGCAATAAGCAAATGAACGCATGTAGAAAAGAAAAGAATAAAAAATATGAAGAATGGAAGCAAATGTAAAAAGAAAAGAAGTAAAATATTTTGAAAGCCTTGTCATAAAGATGGTAGATAATTCAAAATGCATTCTTTTAAATGCTCATATTTCACATTGATCTTTTATATTTTAAGTCTACTTATTTCTACTTATATTTTAACGAAACCTGTAATTGTTTTTAGTGCAAATTTTGTTATTTAACCATTCATAAAACTGTCTTTTTTTTTTTTTTTTACCAAGCAAAATTGGTTTTGAAAGTCTAAGCTAGACATTTGAACCGGTAATAAATGAATCAAATAAAATAGAATCTAGTTTGAGTGTTAAAAGACTGAAATGATTAGGATAAATAACTCTGCCAACTGAGGGGGATTTCACTGAGACTATGCAGTTTGTTATTGCCGTCTTGCTGATTCATCCCTTCATGTCAGACCTCATTTTCAATTGTATAAAGAAATATTCTTCTGTTTTTTTCCTTTCAACTTGATGCTAAAAAAAAGTGGAGTCCTGAATTATATGATCGCGTTGGGAATTAGCGACATGCTGCCTGTAAGGGTTAAATCTCTTCTCTTCACTTATGCAGCAGACTAGAGGTTTAGCCATCAATGTATAAAACTGTTTTAAACATTTCAAAGGTTTTTTAGCCTAATATTTTATCTTCCATTGTTCTTATGACGGAATAATTTGCTGACCTTTCATTCGCTAGAAAGTCAGTGGAGAATTTCCTGGCACAACCCCCCCCCCCCAATTTTTGATCGAGAAACGTAAATTCACCAGTATCAGTCGTACAGATGGGGGCTCATTCAAATTGAGGCATGGCTTTTTGGTTAACGAACATCAAAGTCTCTCAGCCCTTACATTAATGTTCACCTTGAGCTTATCAACCAGCCTTCCAAACACCTTTTATGAACCAACTAATTACTAATTACTCAGAGTTGTTGGTCAGAGCCATAACCCAACACTGGCTCTTTTGTTATTTTAATTGTTGTTGTTTTGAAGAATGATGCTTCAGTAAATTTAGCCGGAAATGTCCTGGGAGGATGGATGAGATCTGAATAATTTATTATCTTTTGTGGAAACACAATCTGCGTGCTTTACGGGGGGTTGCAGAGCGCCGCACATCTCCCTTCTCGTTATGGCAGCATTCTCATCGGGGATTGATGACCAGGTATCTTTTCAGCCGTAGGAGCACACCATCATTAGGGGTCCGCTGTTGTCCGTTCACGGTGCGCAGGATGAATATGACTGGCAGAGTTGGTCCCACCCATGCTGTGACTAATTACGGCGGCGACGGTACACCTCCTGATGGATTGAGGCGTATTGTGCGAGTTGGAGGGATCCCTGCTCTCCACGAGATGATCCTGAGCCGTGCGCCTGGCCCAACCTTGATAATCATTTTCATAGATGAATGCAGCTGCAGGCAAGATGATGGAGTGGCCAGCGTGCTCTCGGACTATCGCAGGGAAACATAACTTGGTTTTTTTTGGTCACCAGAGAGAAATCTGGCCCTCTTCAGATTTTTCCTTTGGGCTTTCTGACCTGCGTTGTTCATACTCCAGTGTCACTCATGAGCCAGCCTCTTAAGGACCTCAGGTTAAATTCGTCACAATTAGTAGTGGTTGACTGTACTCTTTGGTCAAAGGCTTAGGCAGATTTTTAAAAGACCCCCTTGGAAATCGTGCTTAGTTTCTATCCATTTAAAGAGGCCCCCAAGTGATCGTTGTTGCTAAACAGAAGATTTGTGTGGAGTCCTCGGCTGGCGGCGTTCGTTAGATTACAGCAGGATGTGGCTTTCTAATGTGAGCTGAAAATGATTTGAACTCCTTTTTCTTGATCATCTTCCAGTATTTGGAAACTATTGTATACTTTAACTTCAGTTTTAAAGAACATTTCAGTTGAACCATTAAAGACCCACTCTGATGAAAACTGGGTTTCTTTCTGTTTTTAACATGTTCTTCTGGCATTTTTCTGATGATGGAGGACATGTATAAAGGAAAATAGCTGAAAATTGCACTTGAGTATTTCTTTATCCAAATTGTGAATCAGAAGCAGATGAAAAAATTCAGCTTGAAAAAGAGCTCATTTTTGACATGGAAATTATGCTTGGTGGGACACCCCCCTTCCCCTCCTCAATAGGGAGGGGAAGAGGGGGTGGGATTGCTCTGGGCATATGGCAACTCCGAGGTGAATTTCTCATAAGCTACTGCCGCTCTGCAGAAAATATGTCCTAGAAAAACGATAAAGGTTTTTTTTGGTTTTGCCTAAAAACGGCATAATATTAATTAAAATACCACCTGAAACACTTTTAAAATAATTCCAAAGATTGGAGTGGGTCTATAAAATGTTCACGGTGAAACACAAATTTAAATAAATTAATTTAGCTTTTTCTGTCCCTAAAATTGTCACATAGGGGAATAAGTGCGAAATGCATCTACTCCAAGTAATTCTACAAACAGGGCTAAAAGTTTTTATTTCTTTTAAAAAGAAATGGGTAAACCTACACTTTTAAGTAAAACACATTTGGAGTAAGTCAGGATTTGGTTTTTGTAAATAATTGTAATAACTGTCTGCAACCTCCCCCTTGAATATATTCCTATTCTATCTATAGAGGAGGAAAAAATCAATTGCTGATGTTTTTTTTTAAATCAATTGAAAATACAATTAAAAAGTTTTCAAAGATTTTCCGATTAATAGCATAAATTGGCGTGTTAAACCCAGGTGTGTGTTCATTAGACAGGTGCACAGGTCATCCTTTTCGTTCCCGTAGGAACAGATGGGTTTTCTGACCAGCTCTAGCAGAAGGACATGTGAACTGGAAAGAAAAATAGAGGGAAATGACATTGATTAATATTGGTAATGCTATCCACACCCTCCTCTGTGTTTTGTAATGGCCTTCTCCTTATCCTGCTAGCCATGAATCCTGACACAAGCTATCCTGCTGGGATTGAAATGAGCCTAGAATGGAAGCACGTGCCACAATACTGCATGGGAAATGATCAGTATCATGTGCTCACTTGGTTGTGATGGTGCTCATATACTCTATTCAAAAACAAGAGGGGAAGGGGGGCACCTTCACCTCCAAGATGGAGATCAAGTTATTGTCTGGAGCAGGGGTACAATGGGCCTTAAGCTCGTATTAAGGTGGACATATTTGTAAAGGGAACCTGAGGGTTACATGAAAAAAAAAAAAAAAAAACTTCCAAAAACAATGTAGGCTTTATGTACGCTTGCTCAGACCAAGTGCTAATGCTGGGCTGCTGTACCATGCTGCTCTGTAATTGCTAACACATGTGCTACTTCTGTCTCGTTGCAGCCGGCCGAGGGAGTTCTGGCGCCTGGACTACTGGGAGGACGATTTAAGGCGGCGACGTCGCTTTATCAGGAACCCTTTTGGATCCAGTCACTCAGAAGCCACGCTCAAAGCGGCAGCCGAGCACGGTAAGTCGGGTCCCCCCCGCACCTCCACCCCTCTGTTTTTCTTTGTACGCCACTTCGTCCGAACACTTTCACCAGGCACAAGCCAATAAAAATTAGTCCTCCTGTTGCCATAAAAGGTTTATTACACCGCAACACACAATAAAATCACACCCCGATTTTAATTGCTGAGGAATTTTTACTCTCTGGGCAAAACTGCAAGAGCTCGCCAGTTTCTTTTTTGATTATCAGTCGAAAACGGAAAAACTGTGTTGCATCAAATGAAATTGTTCCTTTTTTCCCAAAAATGCACAACAGCAGCTGTTAATGGTGGGAAGTAGAAAAACATTTATTTTTCTCTATTTTTTAGGTTTTTAAGTTTGACTTAAAAGAATGTATTCTGTCTTTTATGCAAGTTGGGGTTGAATGGATCTGTTTTATTAGTAATGGCATGTAAAGATAAATAAATAAATACAAAATAATGTTTTGCTGATATCTGTATCCTCTCAGTTTGAAAAATCAAGAAATACAGTTTTAGCGAACGGCATGTCAGAAGTATGATGTTTTAGGAGAATGCTTTGTGAATCAAAATATACATTTCTGGACTGTTATAGATTCAAACCAATTTAACTGACACAAAATTGACCATTGTCTTAGAAATTTAGGACTTATTCTTTGAAAAGAAAAAAGTCAGATGTAGACATTTGAGTACTTTAGGTGTCACACTCAACATTAAAATCATCAGTCAAGGTGCATTCTTTTGTCTTCTAAAAAATATCTAAAAAACATCAATAAGAAAAAAGATGCAATTATATTTCTTAGTAGAATTTTGTAATTTGATTAAGCAACTTTGTTTTATATATCCACCTGACTACCAGAGAAAAAGGTTTATTTAAATCTACCAAAAACTACATTTCCACAGTCCCACCCTTTCTTATTTGGTATGTTAAGAAGCCCTCAATGTCATCTGTAGATAATAAAATGAATGGCTTTAGTAGTATGCAGAGGTTGGGAGATATTCAGGTGGTCTCTACAGAGGACAAGTTTGCATTGCTGGTCGTCAGGAGGATATCCAGCATGGAACTTGAGTTGGTGTTCCCATTCCTTTCCCAAATGACCGGCACGTCTGATCTTTTGCTCTGCAAAACACCAGGTTCTACATTCATGCTGGGCCAATATTAACCAGTAAAATCAGTTGCTTTGCTCCTGCTTACAAAGACTGTTGGATCTCCAAGTATGTCCTCAGTGTGTCACCTGCAGACCTGCCTTTAAGTGTCATCTTTCCAGAAGACGGATGGCAGGTGTGACAAGAGCCAATAAGAATATGTTCTAAAAGCAATAAGTGCTGGCGATCCTGGGAGACTAGGGTCTGCGGTAATGGCTTCAGTGGGGAAGCAGCTGTGCAGTCAGGCCAGAACCCAGCTGCTGCTGTTCTGCTTCAAGCCGCTACGTTTTACTCTCCATGTCAATTCCACCACTTTTTCCTCCTTTTTAACTCAGTCCAGACAGGGATTAAACGCATCTCTAACTTTTTTTTTTCCTCAGACGAAACTGCATCTAAAGATCCTGGGAGTGGGTGTTTGCACTCTTGTTTAGTTCTTTTTTTTTACAGCATAATTTCTGCAGATGTGCTGTGTTTATTCACCAGTGCCAAAAGACAAATTCCTGCAAACAAAACTTGGTTTTAAAGTAAAATCTGTGCAAAAATAGCCTTTTGGGACAAGGGGTACTTCGCAGAAGCACACTGCTAAACTCTAAGAATATATCATTAAAATAACTTCTTGACGTTGAAGCCTGACGGCATCCATTTTCTGATTTAACCTTTCGTCTTGTTTTAGTCCACCCCTGCATTTGTTATGGAAGTGCAACTCAAGACTGCGCTTTCAAACGGAGCACAAAGGTCATATCTGGCTGTAATTATATTCATCAGATGCAGTGGGCCAAAATGCAGTCTCACTCTCTAAGAAAATATTTAGAATGAGATCAAGCCTGATTCCTCCCTCATTTGCTGCCTGCTAATGGCGGCGCTGTTCAAATGATTATGCAATTAGCTGTTTTTGAATATGAATACTTCCATAATGTGACTTCTATTTTTAATTTGACATTTTTTCTTCAACCTTTAAAAATGTGCGTTGGTGAGTTAAACATTAAGACAGCTATCATCATTCACACTGTGCCAAGATGATTTCCACTGGAGAGTGTGCAGCTGCCAGTAGATGTGAGAAGGCTGCCATGTATTTATGGCTGGAAAGAACCATCTTTTCTGGGGATTGATTTGGTCTGCTATGGGGCCCGTGTACCTGAGGTGGCAGAGTAAATACCTGAAGACTAATGTCTCTGTTCTGGTAATCAATACTCGCCTCATGACCACACCGGGCTCCCGTTAAAAACAAATTAGTTAATTCTGACAATTTAATTGCTGTGGCCATGCATGTTTTGAGCTGTGGAAGTTGGAAAAAAGTTTAGTTGGGAAGAAAGTTTATGCAAAAGTGTAAAGGTTTTGTTACTCTTTATCGGCTATGTTATTTTAAATTCTTTTGAAATGTCTTTCTAAATAAAATAAAAATCGTTACAATCTATAAATGCAATTAAATAAAAAAAAAATGTTTTTGTTCTTTTAATTTGAAGTGATGTTTTAAATAGTTTTCATGTAGTGTCTCACATTTTCCATTTGAATCCAGCTAAAATATTTGCTCTTTCAGCATGAACTACAAGTTCAGATTTTTTTTGTATTCATGCACACAAATGTGTGCAAATGCACAAACAAATCAGCAGATTTCAAGACCATCTGTCCACTAGAGCAGCTTAAACGTTTCCCATCACTCAGATCCACATATCACCTTCAGTCAAATCTGATTTTTAGACTACATCATATCCTTTTGTTATCCTAACATAGATAAGAGAAATTATGTTTTTGATTGCATCTTTTCTTAGCTCCTCTAACGAAGTCCCCTGTCCACTTGCTGTGTGGAAATACAATGGCATGTGGTACATATTAGTAGAGCTGGTAGTAATTTCAGTGCTGCTAACTCAAGAATCCTCTAGGGAGGCTTAATTGCAGGAAGGCCGTTCTAAATATCAGTGAGCTGCATATTTTCCAGGACAAGAGATTTAATTTTCTTTTTTGTTTCTTCTTCTTTTTAAAGACTCTCCTTTAACAGTTTCAAAGTTGTAGCTACACACTGACGTGATGACAAAAACCCTCCCCTTGATGTGTGTTCAATGACTCTGAATCTCTGCTCCGTTTACTGGGATGCTGCATTAGCCAAAGCAGCCCTCCCCTTGTTGCCGCCTCTGTTTACAAACTGGAGTTGGTGCCAGCCAGCCTTTGCATCGCGGTTGTGTCTGTGAATCTTTCCCGCTCACCGCTGTGGGAGCTGCAGGGCTCTGTAAATGTTTGCAGATTACCATTTTCTTAAATAATCCATGCGGAACCTCAAGTCACGTTTGGTTGAAATCCAAACGGTGTGAGATTCTCATCTGACTTGAACGTGTGTGGATAATCTGTGGTTTTTGTCATGTCTGTTAGAGGAAGTAAAGATGTTTAGAGTTTGCTTTGTCTCTTGTCTGTCACATGTTACCGTCTGTAACTTGATTACCCTGGTCTAGCTTTGAACAGCTGAGAAAAACAAGGGAATTCAGGGTTTTATTGAATTAAGATTATGCCAATTTAAATATTTAATAAATAGTTTTATTCAAAAATATTTAAGACGTGTCTGTCAGTAATTAAAAAAACAAAATTTTTTATTAGTTATATAAAATTAATTTAGCTTTCCGAAAAAATATATTCTCTTAAAGTTGTTTGGATTCGTTTAAAGTAATTTTGGGCTTTCCATTAAATGTTTTAGTGAAAACAATAATTCATATTTTTATTTTATTTTAGAAAAAGTTATTGCTATAGTTACAAAGCTGCTTTCTTGCGATTAAACCTTTCTTTCAATGGCTGCGTTCTATCCATGTCTGCTGTAAAATAAAGCTAAATGAAACAAAATCAAGTGGGTTCTGTGTGTTCTTCACCTTGAAGTGTAAAATAAGAACATTGTTTCCCCCCCAGCGTCTGATGAGGAAATCCTCAAGGGCAAGCAGTCCATCAGGAACCAGGTTCTGGGAAATCAGAACTCTGAAAGCGAGACGTCACTGGAGGGAGACGATGACACTGTGTCATCTTTAGAGGAGAAGGACCTGGAGAACCTAACAGGTAGAGATGTTGAGCGTCTTTCTCCCATGCCTCACAGCCATTCTAACCCATCCACCGCCATGTTGGTTTGCTTTTCATTCGATTAATTTTGTAGACCTTTAAAGCGGTACATGCAAGCATTTTCATAACATTGTAACTTTCCTCTGAAACACTTGAGTCCTGAAAGTCAAAATTTTGTTTGCTGTTTTAGAATGAATATTTCAGTGTTTACAGCTCAGACTGCTGATAGGTTTTTTTTTTACTCACAGCATTAAAAAATATAAAATCTTCAGGTTGCATCGTAAACTAAGCTTTCCACAAAATTATTTTAAGTTAAACCTTCTTGATCCACCCTTTTGAGCCTTTTTTCTTCTTGTATTTAAACGGATTTAGTTTCTTGTTATACATGGACTAGTCAGATAAGTGGATTGCATTGACCCAGCAATTGGATTAAACGTTAAATCCCGCCTTATTAGGACAAGTATTTGCAGCCATAAATGTGTAAAATGCTCCGCGCCTGCTTCTAAAAAGATGTCCGCACCGGACGGAATTGAATGTCAATGAGTGAAGAGAACAAAACCCCGTTATTTCTAGCCGCGGATAACATGTTAGCAGTTTATACTCTGGAGGCTAAAGGGAGGCAGATGAGCGAACATCCTACTGCTTGAGCCGCGCGTCCGCGCAGCTCTGTCACGGCGCGCAGCGCTGCGCGTCTGCAAACACAAAGCTCTCCAGTTTACGCGGCAGAGGCCGGCGGAGCTCCAGAGCGGCTCCCCGAGCTGCGCTCATTGTCATGCTGGCATAAATTAAGATTGATGAGAGATGAAACGGCTTCTCCCGAAAGCCCCCAATCAGTGTGTTCTGACTGTCAATTCTGACAATTACCGCCCCGCTTTCTACCTGCTTTGGCGCTTTCGCACGAAATTATTTCAATTCAGAAACATTTTTTATGAAACATGTTTTTAAATGTAATTGTGAAAGCAAGCCTAAATAATGTATGGAAAAAATACTAAATTTTATTTAAAATAAGTTTAAACAAATATATATATTGAAAGAAATTAGGCTATTTCCTAAAGTAATATCTCTCAGCCCAAAGCTCTCTCTCTTGGAGGGCTGTCAAAGCCAAGTTGTGGCGCTTTTCTGAACCGCGTGTTTGTGTCCTCCAGGCCCGGTAAACCTGAGCACGAGCGCACAGCTCGTGGCTCCGGCCGCGGTGGTGAAAGGCACTCTGTCCGTCACCGCCTCCGAGCTCTTCTTTGAGGTGGATGAGGACGAGCCCAGCTTCAAGGCCATCGATCCAAAGGTAAGGAAGGTTCTCCAGCTTCCAGAAGGAAGTTTTAAAGGTTTGATTTGTATGCTCCTACGTTTTTAAATGCTGCAAAACTGTCAAAGGCTGCATTTTGAATAACATCTTCTAGCATAAACATTTAAAAGATGCAGAATAAAATATTTTCTTGTGTTAAAATGAAAATTCTTACTTTTTAAGCTCACTTTAAATGGTTACTTATAGTAATATAATTAAACAAATTTTAAAATTCTACCCGAAATATATGAAAAAAGGTTCACATTTATCTGTAAAAGCGTTATAAATACAAATAAAAAAATTAAATGGTGATTATAATTTACGTCTGGTTTAAGCTGCTACAGGTGGTCATGGAAGCGCCATAACAGTCTTTGACCATTTTGAACATTTGTGTGCATATAAAATATAAACATGTAGGTTTTTTTTAAGTCTCATTTGTAAAGGAAGCAACTAAAAAACCCAGGTGATTACTATTTTACATGAGCTGAAAGATTAAAGTATTTTGGAGATTATAGGGCCTTTGTTGCACGTTAAAGCCATGCAGGAGGTGCTGGCAGGCCCATATGAACAGGAGTCTGTTGATTTACATTCATTTGAAAATCCTTTTGAGCCTGTAACACACTGTAAATATAACCAATGGTCTTTAAAGCACGCTCCTGAACACTTTTTCTAGAGTTGATCATTTCCTTTTTTCTGCTGAATCTAATTATGTATTTTTATTTTATTTTATTGTATTTACTGATTTATTTTTAGTTAGACAAAGGAAAAAAACGCACGTGATTGGCCCGACATCTCAGCTGTCAAAACACAAGTTGTAATTTAATTTTCAACATTTTATTAACATTTGTTTTTAAGTCACATCATGGAAAAAAAAATGAACTTGGCACTCTACATGTTTTTTTCTTTTTTCATTTAACGGGTTTGTGCATATATTTAAATAAAAGTTTCTTCACTTTGTGAAAACATTTAAAGATCTAAAATGTATTCCATTTGTCAGAGAAATTTACCTTTCACGCATGTCGTGGCCCAATTGTCCTGCTTTTATGATTTCCGTCTTTTTTTTTTTCTTTTCAATAATGAAGTTGTTTTTAGTTTCACATTTTTTTTGACTCATTCGGAGAATTGTCCCTTTTTTTCCTCGGTGAGCATTTATAATTTGTCCAAACTTTTGGCGTTGGTGAGGATTTCCCTCGCCAGTCTCCAAGTCTGCTTGGCGGCAGCCTCCAGGGCTGAGTGCGGCTTCCCCTGAAACAAGTCCAAGTTCGGGAGGAAGTAGTGCGGGCATCTGCGGCACTGCAGACAGGATATGAGCTGCAGCAGGATGCCGTTCAGCCGGTCGCCGAGGCACGACTCGTCCCAGTCCGTCTCCCTGGGGTGCTTCTCGCACTCGTACAGCAGCAGGGTCTTCATGTGGTAGTTGTTGAGCGGCTGGCCCGGCAGCTCAAGGTGGCGGTCCCGCAGCGTCTTCAGCACCGACAGGCACTTCTTCCTGCAGCCGCCCATCAGCAGCCGGTTCTCGGCCTCGCTGAACTGCAGCACCCAGGCGTCGCTCTCCGCGGAGCTCTGCTTCCCCGTTAAGGAGTAGCACTCTTTGGAGAGGAGGTTGAAGCCCTCCGCTTTGACCTCTGCCACCCGGTTCGGCCCGGGCCAGGGGATGTGGGGCATGGGCCACTGCGCCGCGCTGCGAGGCCAAATCCCAGTGCACTTAAACGCGGGTGTGATCTGCACCACGTACCTCTCCCTGATCCGAAGTTTGACCTCGCTGGTGTCGGCCACCATCTTTACCACGTCTCGGTAGCTGCATTTGTCCACCGCCTGCGCCACGAGAGTCTGAAACCTGGAGCGGATCTTCCTGGCGGAAAGGTAGCCCGAGGCGGTGATGAACTCGACCCACAGGGACATGCTCCGCTTGCGGCCGTCGCTCAGCTTCAGCACCGCGCATCCGGGCAAAGAGCCGTCATCCACAAAGTTGAAGACCCCCATCTGGTTAAGGTAGAGCACCACCTCAAACTCATTTGGGGAGATGACCTCCATCCCCTCGTAGCGCGCATCGATCTCACTGAGAGAGCTGATGAAGCGAGGCTCCTGCACTTCCACCTCCTTCAGGACATCCGACACCACTTTACAAACCTCCCTGATGGTCTTCGCAATGGCCGCTTTGCGCGCCTGGCATCTCTCGTTGTAGTACTTGTTCAGCTGGTAAACCAGCTTTGCCTGCGTCGCAATCATGTTGGGGCAGAGGTCCGGGCTGTACACCGGAGAGTCGCAGTAAGTTGACGGATCCAATGCTTACCGGTAAAGCCCAGAGGCAAATGCTTCCCCGTGCAGGAAAAAAAAAAAAAATCAAAGTTTTTTTTACTTGCTTCTGCAGGCGGATGGACGTCAGTGTGAGGAGGAGGAAACGGATATATAAGCCTGCTTAAAAATCAGTCCAACTCATGAGCACTTCCAGTGCGGCTGAGAAGTCTCATATTGAGGATGCGGGTTTGCTTCTGTGTCCCGGCGCGTCAAAACACCGTGCCAGAGCGCGCAACCTCTCGACGTTAAGTCTCTCCTCGGCGCGCCCCTGCTCACTTTTTCGTCCGCACTCCGCTTGCAGCTGGGTTTGTGTAGTTTATGAATGGTTCCTTTTGGAAGAGTGGAAAGGGGTCGGGCTTCTCCTCCTGCAATCATGTGCGGAGCTGTCAGAACGGGCGGCCAATCAAAGCAGCCAGTAGGGCTGCTGTGCGCAGAGCGCGCGCGGCAGCAGCTGGACGCGCCGCTGCTGCTCCAGACAAACCTCTGGTATCACGCAGAAACGAGCCGCTGTGCGCGCTTTGAGACAACACAAACAATGCTATCCATTCCAATCGTGTTTGTTTAGATCGTTTTTTAAAGAGCTGTTGGAGCAAAATACGTTTTTAAACCTTAAATTGTATTTTTAAAAACAAGATAAAAAGCTAATATTTTTTATTTTGTAGCTAATTCATGCAAAATGGCTGTTTTTTTTCCGTGGGGGGTTGTTTATGGATTGCAACTTTTACGCCTTTAATATAAGCTGTAGTACCTCATTTAAATAAAAAAAAAGAAAAGTATTTCTTTATTTGCATATAAATGTTTGAAGATTTGACTAAAATCCCTTTTATGAAACCTTTCTGTTGCTTCTTAGAGTTTTTTTTTGTCCTAAATGTGTTGAATGCACCGACAGCTGACCAAACTGATTTGATCTTTCAAGCTAATTAGTAAATGTTTTAAACCCTTTCCAATGTGTTTACTCCTCAACTCAACTGCAGAACATCTGACCCCATCCCTCACCTACTCTCATTAATTTGCAACAGCTTTTCTTTTCTGCTACCAACCTTCCCTCTGCTGAATAATTGAAGCTGGGGTCTTCTTGAGGTTGGAATTGTTGTCCTTCATGTCAGACCTCTCATTGGAGAACTGAAGCAGCCATTACAACTGCCCACAAAGCATGAGGCACTGCTGCCACAGATTTACAGTGGTAGAAAAATCAAATCATCTTCACTAGGACCGGGATTTGTCTGCCTGGTTACTTATGAAAGGCACTTGATCTTTCTCTTTGAATGAAACCATGCTGGTCAGGCTTCTGCTGGCAAATTCAGACATTTGTTGATTCTTGTAAAAGCTTTTAATCATTAAAGAGGGTTGTCATTTTCAACTCAATGTTCATCTGATTTTCTTTAAATTAAAATAGGAGACATTGTTGTTTAATAACGAAGGAGATTAAAATGTGTGAAAAGATTGAGATTGTTCACTGATAGCTGCATGCGCATGTGGAAAATGTCTTTTCTCTTTCAGGAACTTTTCTTTTGAAAGAGCTAAAAGGTTTATTAAGCTCAAACACATTTTAAAATAATTTTCAACTAATAATGTTGGTTAAAATTATGTCAGCAAGCAAGCACATTTACTGATATGAATCAGCTGCATTGGAAAAGGAGACTCTTAAAGAAGAAGCAAACAAGAAGGCTAAATATAAACAGCAATGGTTACCTCATCCCCTTCCCTGAGTCAAGTTAAATTTAATGCTAAGAGTGGTTGAAGTTATTCATTATAAGATTTATTTTCTTGTTGAAAATGATAAATCTGTCTTATCTGGTATCAAAATAGAATTCTTCTTTTTCCCGCTTTGCGTTTTTCATAAGGGTGGCATCAATCAAGAAAGAAGCAAAGGTTTGTTGATGAATATAACTTTAAATGCAGTAAATTAAAGAAATGTTTTGTTATTCATTGAGTTGCTGCCCTGTCGTCTTTGATGTGCATGCTCAAAAGACATGTTTGTAATTGAAACTGCAGAATATCTCAGCTGGTCAATTATTAACAGCTTGTTTAGAAAAATTACTGACTGGACGAATTGTGACAAGAGATGAAAATCTACGTGCAGCAGCAGACAAAAGCAGTTGTTCCCCTAATGTGGTCTTGGAATTTAGTCGAAGATGAAACAAGTGATGAAAAAATGTTGTCTGTTTGAGCTTAGGACCACTGTTTATCATTAAGCTTGTGGCTCTGGAGAGATTCATCGTCACTACATGAAGGTTTGGTGTCCAAATATTATAAAGGACATGCTAAATGAAGCTTGATTAAAAAGTATAAAGTCGCACTTTTGAGAAAAGTTCTTTTTCCATGTTGTCTTTTTTGTTGTTGGCCATGATTCAAAGTTACTCTGTTTATCCTTTTTACTGGAAAAATGTTGACCGTTTTAGATTTCAGAAAAGTCTTTTTGGCAGTTCATTTATCTAACTGAAATTGGGATTAACAAGTTGGTGTTTGGAGCAATGATTTTTGCTCTTGTCACTTTTCCTTGCTCTCTTTTTTTTGGGGGGGGGGGGGGGGGGTCCTTTAATCCTGTGAGGTGATGTTGGAATGTAATTCTAACGGATTGGCTCATTCACCTTTTTTTTTTTTTTTTTCTTTTGTCTTTCATGTCCCCCATCTAAACATGAGGAATATCTGTAGTCGCTCAGGAGTTTCTCGCTGCTTGAAAGTGATTGGTGAAAACACCAGGAGCTCTTCCAAGAGCGCTTTGATGTGAGCCTGCGTGACTCCACAGTGATGCTCTCATGAGCACTAAAGTGGTTGTGGCTGTGCAAATCTGTGCCAGCACTCAGGCAGCCTCACTGCCCCCCCCGCCCCAGCCTTTTTCAGTCTACTCTGGACAGCTACACCCCGGGATTTTGATTACCAATATTTATTATTCATAATAAAAATAGAAATAAACTTTAAAAAAGATAGTTAGTTGATGACCTTTTGCTCCATCCAATGTCTCAATTTGGCGGATTTAGGAAGATGAACCCTATGACTGTGATTCATCACTTGCTCATTGATAAATTCCTAAACTAGTTTGGAGCGTTTGGTTGTATTAGTCCACCCATACACTCTTACATGTACACAGAGACTGACATTCGTGGTACATGAATCAAAGTGGTTCTTTATTTGTTTGACCTTCATCCTTTTCTTTTGCTGTCCCTTAAAGCCAGATGTAAGCAGCTGTTTGCTCCTCATAGAGCTTAAAGCAAATCATCGCATGCAGTTAATTGCCTGGCAAGCCTCTGCATCTGCTTTGCAGAAAGCAGAATGGATGAAGTCACAGAGCAGATGTTTTGGTAGCTTTTGGGCTTGTGTCTGTGTTAAACATGATCCTCTATGTTGAGAGACACTAAAGTGCAACAGTATGCATTTTCTGCTGCACAGTCAGCATTCATGCTATTGTTGTCCTTTCGCCAATTTGAGAATTTCAGCTACCAATCAGCAACAAGAATTATTTAGAAATCATCTTTGATCTCCATGTTTAGATTTCACTTAAAAAACAACAACGAACAATTGTCAAAAAGACCACATCTTATAATTCATTATGGCCTGTAACAGATACAGTCTTGAGAAAAACTATCTTTACGGATGACAAACATTTTAAAAAATGCATGAATATCAATATCTGGCATATATTACTCCATTAATGTCGAATTAAAGTCTTAAATTGCAATTGAGGGATATATATTTTTTGTGAGAGATGTATATTTGTTACTTTTATTCTGAACAATTTATATTTAAAAAAAATTTTTTAGCAACGAGTGCCTACAGCCAACCTGGAATTATCCAAAGAATTTTTTTTCATCTTTAAAATGTTTGCACAATTTACAACTCAATTAATGTTTTTTTTTTTTTTTTAACTGCAGAGCCACCTACTTTTTGCTATGTTACATGTATGTTGTGTTTCAGCCAGATATGGTTCCAGAAGAGTTTAGT
The DNA here is from genome assembly GCA_023969325.1 of Oryzias curvinotus. Lineage (NCBI taxonomy): Eukaryota > Metazoa > Chordata > Actinopteri > Beloniformes > Adrianichthyidae > Oryzias > Oryzias curvinotus. Next base: position 35,304,874 of record CM043706.1, read on the forward strand.
TGGGGGGTGTTGGGCGGGGGTATGCTCGTTTTTTTCTTTCTTATTTTTTTGGGGTGGTGGTGGGGGGTTGCTCGTTTTGGAGGCCACAATTATCTTTAGATATTTTTGAAGACATTGAGCCTCTTACAACAGCAACCCAAACCGTGCTCAACCTTAAATGTAAATCAAAAACAGAAAAAAAAAAGAGAAATCATAAAAACGTCAGAGATCAAATCAAATTGTGATGAAGTGTCTGCACGGGAAACAGTATGCAGCACTGAATGTTCTAACCAGGGTCTGTTTTGATAACATGAACTAGAGAAACGGCATTTCTCTCTCTAACAAGTGTGACGCTGGATAGATTTTGTGGGGCACTTGATTGGGTTGAATCAGAGTACTGCTGCTCCTGTGGAGACTATAAAACGGGAGAGTGGAGTGCAGAGTGGCGAAGTTGATGTGCTCATCACTGCGGTGCTCAGCTGCACTTGCATCACAGATGCTGTAGTAGTTTCATTACTGCTTGTGTATTCAATGCTCTGGTTTTATTTTGGTAGCCAAGTTCCAACGTCCCTTTTTTTTTTTTTAGCAATTTTAGGATACAACTATACCAAGTAAGAAACTAAAAAAAGATATAGTGGCAGCCTGTCCTGGGGAGCATGAATTCAAGGTTACCACACAATGAAGCTATGGTTCTGATCTTTGTTTTTTTTTTTTTTTTTTTTTACAAATTAGCTCGTACTAGTCGTCTTTAATGACCCAGACTATATTTACAGTCTTTGTAGTTATGAAGATATGAACATTCCAATGTAGGCTGGGCTTTTACGATGCCTGTTAGGGTTCTGGTGGTATCCTGCAGTTCTACAAGTGATGTGACAAGCAAACATTTATTGTATGTAATTTTATACTGAAATATTAATTCAGACTTGACCAGATTGTCTATTTCAAAGCCAAACCTCATCATGTAGAAACCAAGGTGGGCTGTGAAAAAGCCTTTCAGTGGGAAGCCCAATTTAGGAACTTTTTCGCTAAATACCAGATAGAAATTTGTTACACATAAGTGATAACAAAAGTGAATTTGCAAGCTTGTTATTTTCCACCTCAGAAGGCTCCTGAGAAAACTTTACAAACTCCAATTCAGTGGGGGGTGGGGGCTTTGACAGCTTTTCAGGTTAGGCTGAGTGGATTCATAGATTCTCACTCAGTCAAAGAAAACCACCCTCATGTAATGTCGCTACCAGTCTCATATTGTTAAGCACTCCCTAAAGTGTCAACTGCTGTGTTCACATGCCCCCCACCCCCCACTGTTCGCTTCGCCAAACTCTCATGGTCGCTGGGGATGACCTTCGGCTGGTGCTGCCAATCAGAAAGCGCCGTGGCAGCAAGAGGTCTCTTAGAGAGGAGCCTATTGATTTTCCAGTTAAAGCATAAGTAGTGTGTTCTATAGGACTAACTGACAGCCCAAGCAGGTATGTCATTATCAATGAGTCCAAGGAAGCAGACCTTCTCCCCCTCACTCATCCTTATTGGGGCCATTCTTGCTTTAGATCTCCTGTAGTTGGTACACGCTGACGGAGCGCTTCCCAAAATGGTCAATAAATCACTCGGCCACACCATAGCAACTGCTAGTAGAGGGAAAGGAGAAGAAGATGATCTGATTTTTCAGCTTCTCCTCATTTTTCTTAACAGGTTTCATGGATGCAACAGTGACAGAACCTCAAAAATGCGAAAAGTTTTCTTACAACAGTTTGGTATTTTCAGCACCTGGATATTTTCTAACAACTCCAGATGTTTCACATTCAAAAACTCTCAAACTGGACCTCCGCGTCCCCTTTTTAGTCTCAGTTCACATAGACTGTTTGGGTTAGGTTATGTCAGTGATGCTTATCTCACTCTTTAGGAATGAGGCTGTTTGGCCAAAAGGAAAGTATTTATTAGTCATAAAAGAAAAGTTCATTTTTGGGACCTTTCTGTGTTAGTTGTATGTTTTATCCAGACTGTTAGATTTGGTTTGCTGTAAACTTTTATTAAAGAGTCCCGTTCAGGTTGGCTTCACTGGTGGTGGTTTACCATGCAGCAAAAAAGAGTTAACATGCTGAGTAAGACTCTCACTCTGATCATCTTTTGATTTATTTTGAAAGCTTTCCCAGTGGTCTTTTTATTATGATGGTCATTTTTTACCCCCAAAAAACAAACAAAATGAAAACAACCCAGTGTCAGTTTTTAGGACATAGTTTCTGCAAAACAGCTGTAGTCCATGAGTAATTTGCCTAAAAGTTGGTGGCGGAACCATTGGTGCAGAGACAGCTCTCCCCTACTTTCCGTCACCGATCTGTTAACACTCTCAGTTGTAGCTTACAGCCCCTCACACCCCAACCTAATATTACTGGTGCAACAAAAAGGATGAGTAATATTTGAGCTATCCAGCCGTACAGTTTTGAATCAGATACCAGCTTAGACGAGGAAAACAAAGACGTAAATGAACCTTTTTGTCTACAAAGTGGATGCATCAGAATGGAGTGGAGCATGGAGCGCGTGGCACCGACCAATGTATTTTCTAAGTAACAAATATTCTCTTTTTTTATGTCCTTTTTTAAATTTGAATAATTAAATCCACACAAGTGCAATATCAAGCTAAATTTTCCTAATATCTGTCCTCCATTATGAGAAAAATGGCACAAGAACATGTTAAAAACACCAAAAACACAATTTTTTTATCAGAGTGGGTCTTTAAAAATTTAACTCTACCCTTTCATCGGGTAGAAAAGCGTGTCATCCTTTTTCACCACCTCTTTTTATTATTTTTGGTGAAATATCCTGCCCTCAGTTTGCAATTAGTTGTTTTTTCGTGCTATTTGCCTCTTGTCAGGATTAAAGCCATAAATCCTGTAAAAACAGGCCAAATCATCTCAACAGTGAGTGGTAACCAGGTAGGACAGGTCAGGGAACGACAGCTACCAGCATTGCTAATTAAATAAAGAACCATTAGACACAGTCTTCCTCGCTGCTTAATGATGACTAATGCCTCCCCTTAAATTGCTCTTTCTTTTCACAGACGCACGCTGAGTACCCCCCTCTCCCCACCTTCTTTACAAACAAACAAACACACACTCGGCCTTTCCCTGGCTGGTTGTTTGTGACCTGACTTTGGACTTTAAAGCAAACACAGCATTTCAAGCAAGACCCGACTCTCACTTAGCTAAGCATCTTCCGACAAAGAGCTTTACCCGCTCTTTGCACCTGAGCCTCCCCCCTCCATCATGCTCAATCTCTGGGCTTGGCTGGGCCAGTCAGGGGGCAGGTGCCTCCCCTCCCTTCTTTTGATTGATCCCCCCTCTTCATCATTTATTTCCTTTCGTCTGCCTCTGACACAAGTGTCAAAGGCACGGCACCAGCCTGATGGATAAGCCTGTTTATGAATGCCAGTCTGCCTGGTAGACCACTGATATTACAATCAGCACCTGTGTACCTGCTGTTCTCACAAACCTCTCCTTTTCAGCAGAGGTCAGGAGACACACGGCTCTGATTGACGGATCGATGTCTAGCCCAGTGCATTGGAAATTGGAATTGTAAATGTGCCCCGTTTGTTTGTTAAAGAGTTCCCTACTATCTTTTGCGTTATAGGACGTGATCATAGCTCCTAACACTTGGAGAGAATTAAGGGGAATCCTCTCATTTCTAACAGAAGAGTCATTTTTGGCGGTTCATTTTGGAGAAAGGCCCAAAAGAATGTTTCACTTCTTTTACTGTCAGATGCTCTGATTTAATATTGATGTGCAGCACTTGGAGACATCTTCAGTGCCAACGAAGCAGAGAGTTACTTTGTGGAATTCTTCTTAGCCCTTTATGGTTAATGACCCATTCAGTCTGCTTTAAAAGGCACAGTCTGTGGGGTGCTTTGGGTATTTGTCATCCAAGGCTGTTTGATGGTGCACCAACAGAAAAAAACACCTTCACTGCAGATCTGATTCAGAACGCAAACCTGCTCTAATTACATTGAAATATTTTCATCAATGGAAGGCATCCAAGATGTGAAATATTCATCTCTTAATAAATGCTCTCTTATTTTACCTCCACCATGGTTTGCATTTGTTTAATGGTCCTTACGTTATATTTTTTACTCTACTTATTACAAATCTGCTAATTCTCTAAGATAAAACAAAGTGTTTGTTGTCGCAAACTAGACTACTTGAATGGAAAGAAGTTAAATAAACTGAAAGTGTAGATGGATTTTGTGATGAAGCTTCGATTGAGTTACCAGCAGATGTTTCAGAGCTTCTCTTATTCAGTGCTATTCTGTCCCTCTCCTTTGCTTTGGACATCCAGCTCCGAATTCCCCACGAGGGGTGTTCTGCTCACCCCCACACCCACCTAAGCTGGTGACAAAAGCCAGATTAGAGAAGAATTTAGTCCAGCGAAGCCTCAAACCAATCCTAGAAAAGCCTATCCTTCTCTAAGTGGCTAAACGGCAGAGTGAAGGAAAGCAGTGAGAATGTGATAGAAGGCGGTCAGCGCCTCTTACCCTGTCTGATATTTGCCATGGTGGCTTACAGTGGGTCAGACGATCAATGGCATCAAACCCTCAACACGCCCTCCTGTTCAGTGCTGCCTCTGGAATGTCTCCTTGATTTTATGAGCAACGGTGAAGAGCCTATAGATGCTTTTCCCCCTTTTCTCCATGAACTAGTGTTTACTGATTTACTCGACAAATCGAAACCATTTTTAATTTATTTTTTTTAGTCTCATATCATTTGGTGATCATCAGAGCCACTAAAGCTCATCTTACCTTTTTCCTTGTTCAAACATTTTCTGAATGAATAATCCTCATTATTTGGCCATTTTCATCAAATTGAAGCTGAAACACTTTAAATGCTTAATTTGTATCAGGCTTAACTTAGAATCTTAAAATTTCAAAGATTGCAGAGCCATTCTTGTCAGTTTCTTCGTTTTATGACCCTTTTCCTTTTACTTCTACAGCCTTATCCATCCTTTGTTGCCATCATCTTTGAGCCGACACTCGTGCCCTTTATGACCCCTTTTTAATCTGGGATGGGTTGAAAACCCCAGTCAACATAAAAAAAGTGTTTTCTATATAATTCTGCAGCTCAATGGTGTCAAGATCTTGCGAAGAAAAAATATTTGTTTCTATATGGTTTAAATTCAAATAATTACATTTAATAAATTCCCTCTATACACAAAAAGAATTGTTTCAGGGCTGCCCTAAAATATGTGTCAGGGCCTCTATTGTCCTCGTATCACATGCAGAACTGAATGTTTAATGAGTTAATGCACTTCACTATCAATTAACCTAAAGACCACTGCAGCATTTCCCTAAATCCACACAAGACTTTTTTTTTTTTTGTCCCCACTTCAAAAGGTCTAAGTGGTCAAAGAAATGCGCAGGGGCAAAAAAAGGCTAACCTGTTAACAAACAGTGAAAAGGGGGAGAAAAAAGGGGTTTAATCCGTATTAGGCTAAATTCAGACTAAGTGCCCCAAACATCCTTTCAAAGTGGACTTGCTTCACAGAGTGCAAACTCTTGCTGGGTGACGTTTGGGGCTGAAAGCTTTGAGTCTTTAGGCCTCATAACCCTCTTGTGCTGAAAGCTGGAAGCATTTATTTTGTTTTTTTAAGTCTCCTCCTCCTCCACCACAGCTTCTTCTGGAGTTTTCTATTTTAACTCTTACTTTATTTGTACCTGTAGATTAGTGTTTTTCCCTCAAGGTAAATAGGTTTATGACCAGTGATTACATCTTGAATTAATGGCACACTAAAATAATTTAGCTCAACAGAAGGTGGCAGGAGTCAAGTAAATATTTTTTTAATGCTGATTGTCAATTTGTTGTCTACTTTATGATTAAGATATACAAAGTAGTAGAGTTCTAGTTAAAATTAAATTATATTCTGTTTGCATATTGCTGTAAGTAGATGGTGTAAAGTTGAAGAAAATGAAGAGGGTTATTTTTTTAGTTTTGCCTTTTATCTTGCTTCTTAACAGCATAAAAGCTTAAATACTGGAAAGGGGAGTAAAACTCGACAAAGAAAAATCTATTCACCTCACCAACTTTCATTAGTTTCACCATTACTCGACTTTGAAAGTGGTTATTTCATGCATTGCCAACTTGAATCACTTTGTTTTCAGAGGAGAAAGTTTTTAGAACAGTTTTTTCGTTTTTGCTCAGGAACCAGCCAGTCACACTGTCTTTTGGACTGCATTTCCAAGCACATGACCGACTCTACTACCCCCTCGATGGTTGCGTATTGCATCCTCGACAGGCTCGAGGAAAGCAGATGAAACGTGAAAGTCGAGTCACAGGACTTTAAGTTACAGTCTCCTGATTCTGGCTCCCCATGAACAGAAAACACTTTTTGCTGACACTACCTCAAAATAGCTGAATGGCTTAGTCTCTTTGAATGATGGTACTTGCTGCTTATCTTTCACGCATCCTTTATCAGTTTTAGGTTGTTTTTTTTTTGTAGGTATTTCTCAATCTCAACAGCAAAATGTCTTTTAGTTGGCCCCCTTGGGGCTGAAGGAGGCTTTGTGTCAGCGGTGATGAGGATCCTGATTCGTCCAAGGGCACAGGCAGCCAACAGATCCAGCCAGAAGCCCTCGTTAGTGTGTCGGAGCCCTTTTCCTGCTCGTTAGTGCGATGAACTCATTTAGTGATGGGGTGACGAGGCCTCATTTGGCAGTGAAGCTGGAAGAAGTGGGGAATAGGACATGAATAGGTGGGGAAGAGGTGGCTACGAGTGGGCAGAGAAATCTTACGCTTTTATTTGTAAAATTGTGTCAAATCCATCTGATTATTGGGCTCTGGGTATTGTGCTATGGCAGGAAGCCATAACAAAAAAGACGATAGGATTGTTTGCACATGTAGAGATGGGTAGTCTGGCAGGATTACAACACATTTTTGAGGAATAAAGAGCAGTAAGCAGCTCCACACGATGCAGTATCCCTTTTTTTCTTTTTGACTGAATTCAATCAAGTTTTACTAATAATGCTTGTCCCTCGTTTCTCTTCTGATGTTGATGGATCATCTCTCTTTCTCCTGCTCATTAATTTCATCACCTTATCTCCCACACCACTTCATTTGACCAAAAGGTAATAATAAATCCCTCATCCATTATCCTTTAACTGAAGCAGCCATGCGGAAATACTTAATAACAGGCAACAAATTGAACTTCAATCACCTCTATTTTCTCTCAAGGATGCACAGTGCTCTAAACAGAGCATGCAGATATGCATATGCCATTCATCAAACGCACTTTATGATGCTGCTTAATGAAAAGCTGCACGATTCCGTCATTTTTTTCACTTTAATAATTTTTCCCACATTTAAAGACAAATAAGCTTTGTTGGTAACTGGCAGAGGCTCCTGTGCTTTTCACTCTGGGGCTCTTATCAGCCCCAAAACACACACACTCTCCACCTGCCCGACTGCGCAGCCAGTTGAGAGCCTCATCTATCTTGTACCGCTCTCCTGATAGTTGCACCATTGCTCTTTTTACTCTTCTTTAGTCCACTTCACTTTCAATTAAATGTCATCTGTGTCACAATGTTCTTCAGTATGGCTTTTACTTTTGTTGGAGGTGGTGGGAGAAATCCAGCAGTGACGTTTTTGTGTGTGTGTGCGTGCGCGCGTGTGGCTGCACAGCATCGCTGCAGTCGCCCGGCCCCCTCTTCATACGTCCCTCTTCATTCTGTAGTCTTTTGGGTGTCTGACAAAGACAAATGACAATGTTTCAGAAATGAGCGGGAGCCCCCGCACAAACAGGTTCAGAGGAGGAGAGAAGGAAAAAAAATCCACAATCGAGCTCGATTCCCTTTGTTTTCCTTTTAGCTGTGTCCTCTCGCGTGACGCTCCCAAATTGATTTTGGAGACCTGGATCCATGGATGCAGTTCCACTTGATAAAATTTGGCTTCATACTAAACTCCTAATGAATTTGGTGCAGCCTTTATGGCACATACCCCCTACTACCACTTTTTAGAACTCATCCAGTATTCTGAACTTCTAGAAATGTGATTTAAATCTGCTGTAAATCATTGCAGTTACTTCCTTTAGTGCTGTAGGAGTTTTTTTCTATTTTAATTTGCCTGATCGTCAACATCCAAAAAGTGGAGGCAATTTAGATTTAAAAAAAAAATCATTGTCCAGACATGGTCAAAAAAGCCAAAACATCACTATAACAATAGCTTGTCTCTTGTCATTTACAAAGGAGGGGGTTTTGACAAAGATCTTTAAAACATAGTAGAGTTATTTACAGCAATCCTGGAGATTCATGAGTCCTGGGAATGAAATGACATTCGGCTGCCTCTGTCACTGTCATATCTATCTAGGGAATGAAAAAGAGCAGCTTCATCAGGTCAGCACTGGCCATCTTCCTGACATCCAGTGTGTAACATGTGAGTGTGCACTCACTGGAATAATTCAGCCACTACAGGCCTGGACAGAAAAGATTAGACTTGAAGCATAACTTCTTTCACACCTAAAGAAAAACAAGACTTGTCATCTATTTTCTTGCCTCTATTCAATATTTTATACAGAATGTAAAAATAAATTAAACGCAACAAATTCTGCATTTTAAAGGACCAAAAAAAAATCCACAAATGTGGAAATAAACAAAAGATGAGCAGTGATAAATTACATACTACATCTAAATTATGCTCAATCTCTTAAGATCGTTAAAAATAGATTTTACCCACCACCATTTTATAGCAAGTGTAGAACATTATCTTTTTTTCCACTTCAGATGTACTTTCTTCGGATTGGGGTTGATCGAACCTTTTGTGACTTGTCATGTGAAGCTGCATGTGCAAAGATAGGAGACCAACGGCTGAGGCCCCAGTTAGCTTCTCCAATCCACTAATCCAGGTTTAATTGAACTCCAGAGACTTTGAAGCCAGTCCGTGATGCAGGGAGGCTTTGCTCCTCTGAGAGATGGCGAGGGGAGATGCTGTCCTCCGTTAAGGGCCTCAGCTGTTCTGCTTCCCTGTCCCTCTACATTTAATGAGCTTCCCAACTCAACACCAGGCCTTAGTTGCCAACTCACATTTGAAAAATTCAGTTATTAGCACCTTCTCTAAATCAAAAAGTGACAGCTTTAAGTGTCCCTTTTAGCCTTCCTTACCATATCATTCCTCGCCTCCTTTCAGCAGGCTGCTTTGCAAATAAAACAGGGTGAAACAAGAGCCTAGTTAACAAAGCAGTGCCAAGTGGGTTAGTAGCGAGGCTTAATGCCGGATTAATAGAAACACAAATCACAAGAGCCTGGCAAAGCATGTGGATGTGTCAGGCGCCATGACAGGTATCAGAACAAGTCACTCGGAAATCCACCCTGATCTCCACTGATCAACTCAGGCGCAAATATCTTTGAAGGCGGATCCATAAGATTTTCAAGTTCTTCCACAGAATAACTGTTTTAAGTAGAGTTTTAGCTAAGCCTAAAGGCTTTCACATTGTCAAATCCATCTAACACCAGGATGGATGATCTTTTAGTGGACTGAACTTCTGTCACTCCTAGCGTAATTGTGCCCATTCAGTTGCTAAATGAATCTCTTTTTCATTGAGCCTGATCAATATAAGACATTAATCGTGCTGCATGGACCGTCATGCTTTCGTTGTGTAAAAAATGATCTAACCTCGCATTCTCCCTCTGCTCCTCTCTAGCTGTTTTTCTGCTAGTCTGTCCTCCATTTGTGTCTCAAGGTTAAACTGCTATTACTCTTCTATTTATTGCTTATTTTTTTATTTTAACCCCTTTCCTTTATTTTTCTCCCGCGCCATAGATTTTAGCCTACACAGAGGGGCTTCATGGAAAATGGCTTTTCACAGAGATCCGAGCTGTCTTTTCCAGGCGTTACCTGCTCCAAAACACTGCGCTGGAAGTATTCATGGCAAACCGAAGTAAGTTTGACCTTTTTGGTTTTTTATCGTGCACACATTCAATGAGATGCGTTTGGTTGTAACCTGGTGTCTTTGTGCTCTGTTCTGCAGCGGCCGTCCTATTCAACTTTCCAGACGCAGCCACTGTAAAAAAGGTGGTTCACTGCCTTCCTCGTGTTGGTGTGGGCACCAGTTTTGGCCTCCCACAGACCAGGTTAGACCTGCACTTAGTCTGTTTCTGTTGTTTGTTTAGATTTTTCTTGGGAATTCTTAATTCTGTGCAATATTGTATGGAGGCCATATGGTTCCCCATTATGACAGGAATGAAAATTACAAAAGCACATGGAAAAAAATCCTTTTCAATACACTGCACTAATTGGAATAAATGGTTTGTGTACTGGGTAAAATATGCAGGCGAAGGCTTTAGTGACAGGTCTGCACCATTTCTGCTCTCTGGTTAATTACTGATCATTTATTACTTTAATGCAATTTGCAATAACTCTGTTGTTTTTCCTGAGGAACAGAGGCAATGTGTTTATAGTTTTTTATTTTATTTTAACAGAACTGAATCTGTTTTATAATTCATCCTGTGTTGTTTAGTCCTTGTATACTTGTATTCTTCTTTAAGCCGATGCTGCATAAGTGCATTACAAGTTCTATGAAAATACCACTATTTAATTTAATCTCTGTTTTCTAAAATCTGCAGATGTACATTTTTGTATCGATGCTTTTCTTTCATGCTTTTATTTATACTTTTAAATATGTGTGAAATTTTTAACAAGTAATAGATCCTTAAAATTTTTTTTTTAATGCACTCAGTTGCGTAATGGCTTGATGGGTAATGTGTTCTCTTACATATATGTATTGGAATGTCGTATTTTCACCTTTTTTTTCTTTAGTGCCTCAGGGACTGTAATCTCGCGTTGACATTGATTAATTCCATCATTTTCTTGTGTTTTAATTGGATGGTGGGTCATTATTTTTGTCCAGCAGCACACACAGCACTCACTAGGCCATGTGGGCGCACGCATGGACAAAAATATGTATTGTCATCCCAGCCTATTGTACATTAATCTTCCTAATTAGCCATACTGTAAGTTCAGTGGGTTGGTTTTAGTTAATGACGAGAGTCTTTGTTCAGCTTCTCTACATTTGCGCAGCCCCACGGCCACAGGAAACACTGAAGTCTTTAGTGACATCCTCAAATGTGTGTTGCTCTTTCCTTTGTGCAGACGCATCTCTTTAGCTACACCAAAGCAGCTCTTTAAGGCCTCAAACATGACTCAGCGCTGGCAGCGCCGTGAGATATCCAACTTTGAGTACCTGATGTTTCTAAACACCATCTCTGGTAAAAACCCCACACACCATTTATCTATCTGTGTGCCATTAAGTCACATGTACACCTGGATTTTAACAGTTATATCCAGTTTATGATGGTAAATCTTGCTTTCATGCATGGTTTTTCCTCATTTCTGTGTTTCCTGGGCAGGTCGCACCTACAATGACCTGAACCAGTACCCAGTTTTCCCCTGGGTCATCACTAACTATGATTCGGAGGAACTTGACCTCACTTTGCCCAGCAACTTCAGAGATCTGTCCAAGGTGAGAACATTGTACATCTTCTGACTGTTTGTTACCTTGATGGTTGCAGAGAGAGGACTGGGTTTGTTTAAGGATCCCTATTAGCTACTGGACATGTCAGGAGCTATTCTTCCTGGGGTCCCACTTTCTTAAAGCTACAAATACATAAACAAGCAGATATACATGTACATGCACTCTTCACAACAATTTAAACAGAATGGATACAGCAATGATACAATAACAAATTAAAAAAACTAGCAAAATAATAAGAATACTCCGCAATCACCCTGGTTCAGTCAAGGTCAAGCCTGTAACAAAACTTTAAACCAAAAGCCCGCAATACCAGTCCAATACTGCTTCCCCATTCTTTTTGGGGGAAAAAAACAGTCTTGCTCTTTCAGAAAAAGAAATTGTATACATTTGTGTAATTAAATATTGTGGTAATGGATTCCATGCCATCATTGCTCTATAACAGACCATTCCCCGACCGTGACCAGTCTGACATGCAGGTTGAAGAAATGGACTCTCCCTTGATTGTCGTCTAGTGTGTTGATGTACATCACAGAAGAAACACTTATTAAAATTATAATATTGTCAATACATTTGATTAAGAGGTGCTTAATTCTGCTTCTCACACATAGCCAAGCCAACTGATGCATCTCACTGATATTTGTTGTAAAAGGAGTAGAAATGATCATCTATTGTTAACTTTTAAAACTTACCGGCATTACTCTATTCCACAGTTTTAATTTGCAACTGTTCAAGTTCTCAGTTGGTTATGAATGAATTGTTTCTCTCTCTTAACTGGTGATCTATGAAATGTTCCCCACATTACCTATTTTCTGGGTTATTTACAATTTATACCCATAAATCAAAAGCTGAGTGGAATTATTTTAAGTTTGACCTTTCACAGCACAACAGGAAGTGTGACGGAGATGGTCGTCTGCCCCTAGGCATCAGACGATGGGGTTTAAAACAAAGAAAGCTGCCCTGAGAAGAGCCTGGCATGTTAGTGCATACAGTCATGCTGATGGGATTGCTTAAAAGATTCGCTCCCAAATGACATAAAGAAAGAAGCTGAAAATATTATCCCTAGTTTTCCTCCCTGAATGGAAGAGTCCAGTTGGGGGGACGAATTAGTTCTGTAGCAAGAAGATTGAGCATGTGTCTGTGGGTCAGAGATGTATTGGAGCAAATGCTGTTGTTTTTTTTATCCTTCGCATATTTTTTCAGCTGTGCTGTTTTCTGTGGTGAAGTAGCATTAAAGAACCACTCCGTCGAAAATCATGCTTTTAACATGTTCTTGTTTTTTTTCATGATGGAGGACGTAGATAAAGAAAATTTTGCTTAAAATAGCATTTCTGACTATTTCTTTATTGAAATTGTTGTAAATCGGGAGCAGACAATAAAAGATAATTGAAAAAGAATGTATTTGTGACCTAGAAAACATGCTAGACACGCCGCAAACTCCCTGCTCTGCCCCTTTCAGATTCATCCACTTGCAGACAAACAGATCCATGTAAGTCTTCGTTTTCCTCGTCTGAGCTGGTATCTGGCTCAGAACTGCACAGCTGGATAGCTCCAGTTTTGCTCCCCATTCTTCTTTCACCGGTAATGTTAGCCTCGGGCTGTGAGGGGCTGTAAGCTAGCAGAAGAGGGTGTTAACAGATGGGTGACAGGAAGTGGGGGTGGGGTTGCTCTGCACCGACATTCCCACCCATGACTAGGAGTGGGACTTTAAATACTCCATCTTTACCACATTTGTGGCATACATGTAAATACAGTGTTTTGTCTGGAAGACAAGAAGATCTAGACTTTCAGTTTGCTGTTGTGCACCTCTGTTGCTCTGTCATCCTGTACTTTTGCTCAGTATTTGTACTTCCATTCTTTTTCCATGTCTACACGTTTACATGACTTCGTGGGCTGAACTGTTGCGTTTGCACTTGTGTCTCTGTAACATAGAAACTCGCCGAAAATGACTGTCCTGCAGCTTTAAATCAGTTTTCAACATCCCTCCTCTTAAGTTTGCAGTTTTGTGAAGTGACAGCTCAGCCTCTGTGCTTCTTCAGACCCCCCCCCCCCCCCCCCCCAAAAAAAAAAAAAAAAAAAAACTCAGTCACTGAATGTTATCGGGTTGAAAAGAGCTAGAGACATCCATAACAGAACAATGTTACTTGTCTGTACTGTCATTGTTACTTCACAAGCAGAAGGGCTGCAGAGAAAAAAGATGGGATGGGGGGGGGGGGGTAGCCAATCTTTATTACATCAGTTTTCTTCATGTTGTTGAGACGTGTGAAATCAGGCTATGACTGCTGGACCGTGTTAAACTGCAGTGTCTGGAAAAGGGCAAACAGCGCTGTTCAGCCTCCCAAATCACCCCCCCCACACATACACACACATACTCCACCATTTTGCACCACAATCATTTGTGTGTCAAATTTTTATTATTTTTATGAACATATTGCTTTGTGACCTTCAGTGGTAATTTTTTTAAGGTGTGTCAAGCCGTTGCTTCCTTTTCTTGTAGCTTTAGCTTCTTCCTCCTCTCTTTCACCCCCCCTTTCCTTCAGTGTGTCACATCGGTGGTTGTCTTTTGTAGAAACAGGTCATGTGCGAAGCCTACAGTGACATTGAGGAGCCCAAAGTGATGTGAATGCGTGTCTGTGTCGCACACTGTCATCATGGCCGGCACGGCAAAGGCCACACAGGATTTATGTCTCGTACTACCAGAGCCAGTGTGACCTCAGGGACTTTCTTATCATAAACTCTAACCTCAGCCTGACATCAAACGCCGACCCCCGAGATAACGTTGTAGTCACGATAAGCTAATGTGCGTTTTCTTTTTCCACTCTTTTTATTTCCATATATTCATATATTTTGATTCTGGTGTCATTTTTTTCTATATATAAAAAAGCTGTAAAAACTAATGGGGCTAATAATAAAAAAAAAAGAAAAAAAGAAGTAGGAATGTTCATAACCCATAACCTTACGCTACAAGTCTGTCCATTTCCTGTTGTTGTTCTGCTTTTAATGAAGCTTAACTCACCATTAAACCAATTGTTTATCTGCTTTGTCGTCCATATTTACACAGCAGCAGCACCGGTCAGGACTTATTGAGCGCCCTCTGTACCTCTTGTGCGATAACTACTCACAGCCAGATCAGCTAATAGTGTATTGATCTCACCATACGCACACCATATGTTTATCCCCCAGGCCCTCTGCAGCATTTTCAGTGTTTAAAGAGGACATTATACATAAACACTGCTCAAAACGATTTATGGCGTACAGTCACTTCAAAACGTTTTGACACCAGTTTATAGGAGAAGTGATACTTAAAAACAATAAAGAGGTGCTTTTAAATAAAGGCTCAAGCATGATACATGCAGTATAGTAATGCTGCAAATTTTGTGACAGCCTCATTAGAGCAGTATCCTCATCTCCCTCCTGATGAAGAACTGATTAACCCTCTCCCAGCATTCCCTTTCAGATGTTTACCTCTCTGCAACAGCGGTGCAATTTTGTTCTACGGCTTACTCTTTAGTCTAATTAAAACTACGGGATTGGTTCATTTGTCTCAGCCCTCATCAGAGCGCTTTTGTGCGCCCGCCACATATTAAGCCAATCTGCGGTGGAGCGGCAGCAGGCGGTCCATCAGCACACCTCTCTGATGTACAGCGCTGTCACCGCTGCTCTGTTGTAGCTACTGTAAGCCAAGAGCGTCAGCCTCATGGTAATTTACAGCAGTAAACAATGTCGGGATGGAGCAAACCAAACGGCCCCCACATGCACTCGCACACAATTCTCCCCCTCGCTCTGTCACTGTGGCACTTTCAGTCTTTTTTTTATTTTATACGCCTCCTCTCCCTTTTCTTTTTTTAATGAGCCGACTGTTATTAGGGCTATAAATCAGAGCAATGGGGGTGATGTATAATTCACTGTGTGTACTCACCCACCCCTGTGGCCCTGAGGAAGTCCACAGTGTATCATTGTCAACATCGAGCTGCTCAGTGTAGCCTCGCTTCACAAATGTGCACATACTCAGCAGACGGTTTGGAAAACAAGCAAAAATATTAATAAACACCCCCAAAAAGCGCAAAAAAATTCTTAGAGTTCTTCCTGCCTAGAAGCATGGCCCATTTCACACACAGGAACCATAGCAGGAACCCAGATCAATATCAAAGCCTTGCAGTGGATCTGTCTTGTTGTGATGGGTACCGCATGACATGAAAGAGATCCAACTGATCCACACCCTGCAAGGCTCTCATACTCAAAAGCACATCATTCCATTACTATTGATTTTTGTGTGTGAGTGTGAGTGTGTGATGGTGTTTGTTAGAAAGAGAAGGTTACTCGGAGTGGGGGAATAAGGCACATTTGACAAAGGACTAATAAAAATTGAACCAGCCTCAAGTACATTCTATAAATGAACATTTAAATAATAGCTGAGCATAAGGTTATTGGGGTTTTTTTTCTTCAGAGAAAGATGGGAAATTAATGCAGCTAAACAGTTTTTTGACACTACAAATAGGTTGGCGTCCAGTGTATTAGTTACAGGTTCATAAAAGCAAAAATTAAAGGCACCCCAATCTTTGGTATTGATAGTCCTCGTAGGCGCTCTTTCATTGGAGGACATTAGTTTCCTCTGACAGACTGCAGCTTCAGGGGCTCGCTATCACAGCCTGTAAAAAGCACTCTGAGGGAAAGGATTGATCTCTGACTGAAGAGAAACATCATCTAATATTCATTTGAAATTGCACAGCGGTTACCAGCTTCATTTCCAGTGCAACTGTTGTACGGCAAGGAGTGGTTCCTTAATGTATTCCGTACAGCGGGCTTGTTTTACCTTTGCTCTCACATCATGTTTTCATGCTTTCTAATGAAACTGTGCTCAAGGGAAATCAGTGGCTCTTTTTTTATTTTATTATTATTTCTTTGCATATTTTAATAATTGCCTTCTTTCATATTATCTTATAGCCAATTGGAGCGCTGAACCCCAAGAGGGCAGCATTCTTCTCAGACCGCTACGAGTCATGGGAGGATGATCAGGTGCCCAAATTCCACTATGGGACTCACTACTCCACCTCCAGCTTCACCTTGATGTGGCTGCTCCGCATCGTAAGTGCAAGAAATGCAATTATGGTTTTATTTATTGATGCTACTTAGATATCTTTTTTACTGCATTACTAATCAATTTTGATCTGATGTTTAGTTTTTTAAGTTATTTCAGGTTTATGCTATCATAGTAGAAATGTTGCATCTAAATGTCTTTCAAGTTCTTTATCATCATTCAACAAATATACAAAAAGCTAAAAAAAAATCAATTAATTGATGCATAAATCAATAAGCACATTGTATAAAATGCTTTGATTTCTTTTTGAAGGACTCCTTCATTGTATGTTTTGCACTTAGCTTCTCTCTTTTGGTACCTTTGTTAAATGGATGCCATCAATCTTTTTCTACTGCTCTCAGGGGAGAAGGAGGTTGCTAAGTTTCTCCAACATGCACTTTTCTGTTGTATTTGCCTCAGAAGCTCAGCGTCTGACTCCCAGCAGAGCCTCCTCATTGATCCTGCACATCATTAGTCGGCTTATTCTAAACCTACTTTAGCAGTAGCTCTCACTAGTGACACCCATTTAAAGATCAGACCCTGGAATGGAGGGTAGATGCTAAACTACTGGTGCTCCATAAATGGCTTTGACTGAATCTGTAAATGTTTTTATTTAACTGTGTTTTGACAATTTATGTGCCTAACTTTAAATGAATGAGACTATGGTTTCATGCAGAGTAAGTTGCATGTGCTCCTCAGATTTTATTGATTGATTTCTAAGAAGATTATTTGTGATTGAACAAGTATTAGGACAGTGTATAGTGCATTGACTGACAAAGCTGTAAAATAATAATTATTTTACTTTTATATTGTTGGATTGGCTAATTTACAGTTTAAAACTAGTGTATAAGTCAGAGGTCTGCAACCTGAGGCCCTGGAGCCACAAGTGGCTCTTTTACCCTTCTATTTGGGCTCTTTAGCCAAAGAAAAATACAATGTGTCTAATTTCAAAAAGGAATGTATTTTTCGGACATTATGCCGATTAAGCAAAGCAAAACAGTCGGATTAGTTAAACTTTCACATTTGTGCTTTCTCCTTTACAAGCAGTTGAAGCACAGCACTCATCACGCCACCAGTTATGGCTCACTACAGTAGCCATCGAGCGGTGCAGCCTCTTGGTTGATCAAAGTTGTACAAAAACAATTTTTGAGCTCCATGTACCACAAAAAACATGTTTCAGCACAATTCACACATGAGAGGTGTACAGGATAACAAGATGAACTGTCTGTTTTTGAAAATAATCAAATGACTTTTAGTTCACCTTTCAAAAAATACAGCAGTGAACTCTGATTTCATTTTGGTCAATCAGGTTTACAAATGTATGGCTAAGAGGCCATCAAATGTAATAAACATTTTCAGATTTAAAAAAAAGTACTGTTTTTCTGCTTTTCTGCTTTTCTACCTTCCTCGAAGGCCCAAAGCACTTTGCACTTGGTCCCATTCACACACACATTCACACACTGATGGTGGCTCTGCTGCCGAACACTGGCGCCAACCTTCCACCAGGGGACAGGTGGGGTTCAGTGTCTTGCACAAGGACACTTCGAATCGAACCTGCAATATTCCGATCAGAGGCTGACAGCCCTACCACTGCACCTCGGCCGCCCCGTAGTAACAATAACATAAATACAAAACAGTGCCGTATTTTTCTGAAGGATGAAGTTGGACTCCCACTGGGCTGGTCAGTGGGAATTACACCTACATCTTTTTAAGTGTTGAAAGTTGCAGACCCTTTGGTATAAGGAGTAAGTAACCAGTTGTACAGCAATCACAGTTGTACCCTGATTTCTCACCTTGGGTTTCTTTTTTCTATACAGGAGCCGTTCACCACGTTTTTCCTCAACTTCCAAGGAGGAAAGTTTGACCATGCTGATCGCACCTTCTCATCAGTGTCCAGGGCATGGAGGAACTGCCAAAGAGACACGTCTGATGTGAAGGTACCGTCCCTCCCGTGCAAGCTTATGCTTTTGAAAAAAAGAAAGAAAGAAAAAACACTTGTAAAAGAGAAAACCCCTTGAACAACGCAGAAGGGTAAATCTCCATTCAGCATTCGTAAAGAAGAAGAAAAGGTTTGCAAAGAGAAATCTTCCGTCACTACCAATCACTGTCTCCGTGCAGTGAAAGCTTCCTGCTCTTCTGATCAAAGAGTTGCTCTAATCCTCATCTGTCTCAACAGTCTGTCTCAGATTCATCCAGCTATAACATGCACTTGAATCCGGGCCCATTGGGCCCCCAAACTGCGCTGAGCATTTTGGGTTTGCCCCCTCAACATCACAGGTCATTCCCATGCCGAGGGCCTTCAGCCTTCTTTAACTGTTCTTCTTAAACATTTACAACTACAGTCAGACATTCACCGTCAGAGCTGGCTTTCGCTTGCTCTCCTGGCACCGGGTCACTGGATGGGTGAGCAGCAGTGGCGTTTGGGGCTTTGACGCTTGATTGCATTTGCCCCACCCCCTCCCTCCCCCCTTCATGTCTCTCAGATAAAACATATGGATTGTGTTATTGTGTAGCTGGCCAATGCTTGATTGCGAAAGGCCAACAACAGCCCTCGTTTGCTCCTTCAGTCTAGACCTGTCAATGTGGATCAAACTGTGAGAGCTCAACGGCAGATCAAAACAAAGGGGGGAAATCTGGACCACATCAGTTTGTGTCGTTGTTCAGGTGGAATTTTTCACATTTTTGAATAAAAGTCTGTGGACTTTATCCACTTGGATGAACACATTTATCTTTAGGGCAAAAGGAGAATTAGGGGTGAGATGTATCAATTTGGTATGCTAAGTACACCATTTAGTTTTAGTATTGGGACCATTGTCAGAAAACCTCTGTCCCTGCCAGAAGGCAAAAAGCCGCTGTGTTTTCATACGCCACTGGTAAAGCAAGGGTGATAATAGGTTACAACACCCAGTTTCAATGTGTCTCTAGCCTGGGTGACGCTAGTGTGACCTCTCTTTGCCAATCCTCTGACCTCTCCCCTTGGCCTGAAGGCATCAGAATGGGAGAAGAGGAGAAGAGGGGTTAGATGTAGCAACAGTGGAAGTGTAGCAGGAGAGCCCAGGGGCCGAAGCCCCCCTCCAGTGACCCATGACAGGACAGGATTGGGGATCAGAGGGTCTGGCCTCTGACCAAGCTGGAGCAAAGGGGCCACTGCACATAATAGTCCATGCTAGGCGGGCTTGAGTGCTGGGGAGGGAGGCCCTGCAAAGTGTTGCATGCGTGCGTGTGAGTGTGTGTGTGTGTGCGCGTGTGCATGCACGAGTCAGGCTAACTCCAGCTCAGATTTACAGCAGGCTGAAGCCAGTGAACCCAAGTGAGCAGGAGGCCTCGTTAAGAAGTTGACCTCTAGATTAGGTCAAGTTTTGTTGAGTGAAGAGCTTTCAGAAGTAAGGAAGAGCAGTGTTGTTTTTCGACCGTGTGTTACTATGGTTATTTAGTCGGACACGATTATTCTGCTAACGGAGGCGGAATTGTTATCCGGCTAATTTCTTTGTCAGGACATTTTAGTTTAGTTTTTTCCTTCATGGAGAGTTGCAAACGGAAGATTTTCATGTCGTCTATGAAAACATTATGGGTTTGCTTTTGGTCACTAAACGTCTGTTTGAATAAAACCCAGAAGATACCTAAACATCTTTGGGATTTAAAGACCCACTCCAATGAAACATGTGCTTTTGGTGTTTTTAATATGTTCTCTTGTGCCATTTTTCTCATGATAGAGGGCACATATAAATAACATTAAGCTTAAAGTTGTGTTTGGAAGTATTTCTTTATTCAAATCATTGTGAATCAAGAGCAAAATCCAAGTGCTAAAATTAACGCGACACAAGCTCCCTGCTCCGCTCCATTCTGATGCATCCACTTGCAGACTAATAGATCCAATAACGTCTTTGTTTTCCTCCTTAGCTGGCATCTGCGACAGAACTGCACTGTTGGACAGTTCTGATATAGCCATTTTTGTAGCACCAGTAATGTTAGGTTGAGGTTGTGATGATATGATAGGAATAGGGCAGGCTTACTTCACGCCAACAGTCCCGCCCACAACTCAGAGATAAAATATCTGATGAACTCCTGCTGCTCTGCAGAAACTATGTTCTTGAAAATAACACTTTTTTGTTGACTAAAAACAGCATTATCATTATTAACAGAGCACTTGGAACGCTTTTACAATAGATCTAAAGATGATCAGAGTGGGACTTTTACTCCACCTTGTGACAGGTCCCCGTTCTTTTTAATGTTGGATGTTTTGATGTTTATTGCCCCACTGCTGCATAAGAAAATCTGCCAGTTTTAGTGGTGTAACACTCAAGCAGAAGGTAAGTGTTTAAATGAACATCAACAAAATATAATTCCCTTATAACATCCATGCAGCCAAGAAATGAACCATCACATCTTCTGATTGTTCTTGTACTTTGAGACCACAGCTGAAGTCTAAAAGGCAGCACTGATTTTTATATGCATGTTTTGAAGCTCAAACCCAATCTTCATGTTTATACTCACTGTGGCAAGTTCTGCTTTGTTAAGAATGACGAACGGCCAAACATATAAAGTTACATGTCTTGTCAGGGGAGTTTTTTTTTTTTTAACCTTTCCTGTGCTGGAGTTTGAAATAAGCTGTGTTGTTTGTGACAGCCCAATAAAAGTGTCATAAGTTAAACATTCTTGGCTAACTTTTTCTTTTTGGGAATGTTGTGGAAATAAAGGGGGGAAATCCAAGATGCACTTTTCTGCATTTATTCTGTGTCTAATTCAAAGAATTTAAACATATCAGAATTTTGAAAGGGCTCCACTGACATGCCAACATGGGATTTTCATGTCTTAAAGAGTGGTAAGAATCAGATAAACATTGAAGAATGTATTTTTTTTTTGTTCTAAATAAGTGGTTTAGTTGGCAAGGTATTGTTTTTATACCAACTAATCTAGTATGTCAGAGCTCTATCTCCAAACACTCATTACTGTCAATTTTGCTGACGTGTATCTACATTTATGTGTCTGTTTATTCTATCTGATTTAGGAGCTGATTCCAGAGTTCTACTATCTCCCTGAGATGTTTGTCAACAGCAACAATTACAATCTGGGAGTGATGGAGGATGGCACTGTTGTCTCTGACATAGTTCTTCCGCCTTGGGCCAAAAGTCCGGAGGAGTTTGTGCGCATTAATAGACTGGTAAGACAAAAATCCACAATCTCTATTCTAAAACTAAAATCCCCCTCCTCTCCACAATCCTTTATATATTGGTGAACATATGAGGTGGTTTAGATGCAAATATGTTAAATTGTGTGTCTAGTAGTTATTTATATTACAAATCTCAATTCAATTCAATTCAATTCAATTTTATTTGTATAGCCCAAAATCACAACAACAGTCGTCTCGATGGGCTTTGAAGTAAAACAAAGAAAAGAAAAAAAAAGAAAAAAGAAAATTATACAAATTATACAATACAAAAAATATTACAAATCTCACTTTTTTACATAGAATTTTTACTAAAAGTTTATGAATGATAATGCTACAGAAACTGCCAAGGAGAAAATATTTATAGATGATTACATTTTTAGTAGAAAATGTACATTTTGTTTGCTTTTTTTTTTTACAGTTTTATTTATATATTCGCGACAGAAAAATGTCCGTCACTGATCTGTAATCTTCAAAAACCCTTCTGAAACGTTTCTGATGCTTTGTAAAAAAATTTATTAAAGAACACTGGAATATTGCTCAACATAGTTATTGATTCAGAGCAATAGCAGTAGCATACTTTATAACACATTTTAGGAGAAACCAGGAGTCCGTGCTTCCTCCTTCATTGGTTACGTGTGAGAGGGCATCTTCTTCTTCTGCTCTGGATGATAATTATTCTCCGTGGTCATTTTCCTCAGCGTTTCAGGATATTTTGCGTCCGTTTTTGAGTCAGCTGATGCCATTTCTCCATGCCGAGGCACAAAATTCAGTTGGTAGCAATTCAGGAACCTGTGAAAATAGCTGCGAAATGTTCTTTAGCAGCCGGCAAAGAAGTCGATGGTCCGGCGTGCTCTTCATCTCCGCTCCCCTCCTCCCCCGCAATACCTCCTTTGGATGCAAAATTGTTATACAAGCATCTTGAGCTGATTTTTGTGATATACCGGAGGAGTCACGTGACTGAAAAACAATCAGCGACTACGTGAAACCGTGCACATTAGCAGGAAAACACTGTACTTCCTTTTGTTTTCATTTATTTAGGTGTGCACAAAGGCAGATCACTAAAGTAGAGAATGGATTTTATTACATTTTTTTGGGATCACAATTTTATTTTATTTAGATGCATTTTGACTGCAAATCGACAACATCAGGACCAAGCAGCTCATGATGCTTGAAAGGGCTTGTATGATGCATGTATGTGTATCCCATGTCTCCGTCGCATGTCTCAGGGTACCTGATGTCTGTTCTTTCCGAGCTTAGCTGACTAAGCTAATTCAAACCGACAGTGTTATTTCCTGACCGTCTCAGTTCTTCCTGTTACCCGAGTCTCCCTCTCCTCCAGCCTCCCCTAACGTCCCTATCTAACAAACGATCTATGTGCGCTGCAGTGCTCGCACACATCTGTTGCATGCTGATGGGACTGCAGCTGGGTGTCTATGCACAGATATGATGCAATATCCACTTTAGGATTTCTCCTCCCTGCCTGCATGTGCTCAAAGTGAAATATATAGAGCATCTTAGGCTGTTTTTTTTTTTTTTTACAGTGACTCTTTAATTGAATTATCTGATTATTCTCTTGAAGGTCAGAAAGCCAGTGATGGCTATCATTTCTGTCATATCCTGGTTAAATTGCTTGTGCTTTGTACTGTAGGGTCTTTTATCTGCAGGAGTTGATTATTTCATTAATTCTAGAGGACATATTGGGCTTCACAGTGCACATTTTTAAAGAAACCATAGGTGTAGGAACATGCAAATAAAAGTGCCCTCAAATTTTCAAGGGGCGGCTTTCTTATTAACTTTTGAGTAATGGCACATGCGGTTAAATATGTGCTGTGTGCCCACAGTAGTAATGAGCACTGATGAGACTGGATGTGCTCTGTGACCTGCTTATTCTTATAGTGGGGTCTGCTAAACAGACTGCTGATATGAGCAGGCCTTCGTCATTAATCAAACACTCTCCTTTCTCCTTAGCTGTCATTTTGAGCTGGAAATGTTTGGGTGATGCATTCAAAGCAAGCTTTTATCAAGACTGAAGAACTGTTTATTTAAAGGAAATTAAAATGGGTTGGGGCATGTTTTTATGCGACTGTAACTGATTTTATGCGACAATGCTTTGAAAAAGGCTAACCCCTGCAGATTATTTTGTAACCTACAAACATTATTTCTTTCATATTTATTTAAAACAAATGAATATTTGAAGCAAACATTACTTATTATTATTATTCTGTAGTTTTTTGATATTTTCAGTTTCTGAAATATAATATGTATATATATATATATATATAAACAATTTCACAGACTTAAAAAAAAACCCTCAAAATACTACAGATGAAAAGGGTCTTTCCATCTTGATTTCAAAATAAATCATGAGTTTTGTATTTGGGTGGTTTCAAGTGGTTTCAAAGAACTTGGAATGGCAGTGGATGTTTCTGAAGACTTCAGTTCCTTATACAAACTAGAAATGTACAAGAAAATGTTTTTTCCTCTTAAAAAAAATACGCATCAACTGATTTTTATTATATACCCTAAAAATAATAAAAAAACATTTCAAATGAAGTTGGTTTGTTCCACCAGCTCCAGGGATGCATGCTTTGTGCAGGCCTGCCTGTTTTGTTCCTCTCTGTTCCCTTCCTTTGTAGCTAATATACAGCAGAACAGAATCAGGAGCTTTGCACACATGTCCACCACTTGCAGCTCATTCTGATAACATTTCAGTCTGCACCCCTCCTTCTCTGCATTGTACAAATTGGGATATTGATCCAGAGAGTAGCCAGTCTCATCAGGCAGCTGTTATTTGTATATTTTCTCTCACAGAGACTAACAACACTTTAATGGCCTTTTGCAATTTATTTCTCTCTCCACATTTATTAGTCAAACTGAAATTATTTCAGTATGGCAATTAGTGGTGACAAATTACGTCCTTGAAAACCTTTGTAGTAGCATTTCTGATTAGTTAACATCATGTGTATGATTTACAGTTTATCATAGTTATTTTAACACATAAAGGGACTGGCTAGAACAGTGGTGAGGATCAAACACGCGCTGCAAATAGGTTTGGGGAAGGATGTGTGGGTGGACAGGGCTCCGGTCATGACAGATAGTTGACATTACAGGGTGTCAGCTGGCAACTGTGGTGCTGTTGTGAGAGAGATGAGCATGGTGGAGAGACGAGAGCAGGAGTGGAGGAGTTAATGGACTGTTTGGCTCTCTTTAGCAATTCTGCTGCTAATGGCCTCCCAACACACTGCTTTGCTGCAGGAGAGGATGCAGACACACTGTGATGCACACGCACCGAGAAGCACACACATGCCGGCTGTCTCCACTCTGGTTCTAAGCCTAAAATGATTAACAGCTAATTAGGGATCAATCTGGAGAGGCCATTAAAAAGCTCTTTCTGTAAAGGATTGCATTGTCATGCCTAATGTCAGCTTATTTTTGTTGTTGCTGGGTTAGGTCTGCACGGTTGGTTATTTAATAAAGAAAAAAAAAAACATCACAAAGAAGGCAAACACTACATCAAGCTGTAGCCTTGTACGTCTGCTCTGTTGGTTGAAAGACCGGACTTTATTGCTTAACTTTAGCAAGAAGTGGGTTGCCAAGCAACCCACTTTTCACCAAAAATTAAGCTGCTGTATTTCACAACTACAAGCTTCACTGCAAACCTTCACGTTTTGACACAAGCGCACATCTCCACCATGCTCAAATATCTTCAACACATTAAGGTGGTCTGAAAAAGGCCCACTCCCTTCATCCCAGGTCCATCACACAGCCACACACATCTGTGGAGTGGCACTTGGCGCACTGCAGAGATCAGCGGCTGCCTGTTGTCTTTACCACGAGGTCGAAGGAGAGGTTAAGAACTTGATTCCTCCTACAGCAGATCAGAACGGTTCTCAGTGAGCTGTCAGCCCCGCTGACATTCCTTTCTAGATGATCACATGCCACTTCTGAGGCCCTTTTGTCGTTAATGTGAGAACTAATGATAGTGCGTGAATGTGTGGTGTGAATGCACATCAGTGTTTACCTGTGCTGTTATTTTTATTTTATCTTATTTAACCTTCTAAACTTTTAAAATCCAACATTTAACATTACATTTCTGCAGATAAAAAAAAAAGAAATCTGGTCATGTTTTTACATCAAACTTAAATTTATCTGGTCAAACACTATCAGTAAACCTTAACCCTACAGTGGTCCCTTGCTGCACTTTAGTTCACGTTTGGTTCCTCTCAGTCATCTGTGCTCCTGGAGAGCTGCTGACAGATCTACCAGCCACACACATTGGAGAGGCTTGCAGCACATTGGTTTTGACCTTCTTCTCGCTTCAAAGCCAACCACAGTTGACTCAGAACTCTTTATGGAGACATAAGCTAAACTCCCTTCACGAAAAGACCTGAGACCCTTTTCGCGTTTGAGGGGCAAAGGCAGTTGAGTGATGGTCAGAAGCTGATTCTGAGTGGGCGGATCACATGTCCAAAACAGATGGTTCCAATGGCTTTTCTAAATTCTATTGGTACTGTCATTGAGAAAAATATCTGTGACAAAAAAATTGAGGTACAAACGTGGTTAGACTGTCTGGTTAACATTTGTTTTTTATACTTACACCACATCATGATGCTACATCTGCAGGCCTCTATCCTCTAAAAGTCTCACTCAGAGTATAAGATTGACCTGCTGACATAAAAAGCACATCAGATGTCCACATCAATGGGTTTTTGTGAAAAACAAAATCAATAGTCTCTGTTTTCAGGAGTTGACAGTGGATCAAAGTGACTATAGGGACGTCTGCAATCACACTCATTGTATTTCACAATGAACACCAGGAATCGCATCTTCCCAAATATATATTAATATTTTCAAAGACAATTGTTGTACAACTACAGATAAAGGTGACGGAATTTGACAAAAAATACATTTATTTTGAGGAAGAAAAAAAAATGAATTCCATGAGTTTAAGGACAACACAATACATCCTCCTCCAATTTAATAAATTAGATGTTTTTGTCCTTAAGACATATTTGGGGGGTGAATTTTGGACAACCTCGTCTCATTGTTTGATTTCATGTTTGCCATTGAAGTTGTGCATCAGCAATGGTGCGACCTGTTAACAGATAACTCATGAATCTTATACCTTAAAGGAGTCTGATTGGATGTATTCAAACTATTAGGCCCGTTTGTCTCTTATCTCTATTAAGTTTATGTTGTCTTCTTCACACTCAGAAAAAAACAACAACAAAAGTATGTTTTTTAAACGAGGAGAGGTTGGAACGCATTTGGATGTACGGCCTCTGATAGATTAGGATCAGTCATTCAGCTTGCAAGATGTTGGCCCGCGTCATGCAGGCTTATGTTTGACCTTACAGCTGTTACTGGGATGACCTCACGGTATTGCAGCATGCAGAGGTGTATCTACAGTGCTGCTAACAGACAAATGTCATATTAGTAGGAGATAAATCACCTTTACCCTTGAGCTAAATATATGAACGCCAACATGAAAGTCTCCCTCTGAAGTTTGTCAGATTTATATGCTGACAGTCTTTGACTGCTTACATAAGGAGCCTGTCTTTCCTGCAATGACATCAAGTTTTTGAGCTTATTTCAGTTTTTTTGCTGCTATACAAGCACTAAAATAAGCAAACATTATAGCCAGTGCTTATGTAATGTAGGAAACTTTTTTAAAGGTCAAGGTTTGTAAGATATTTGACACTAAAGGCAGTAAGATACAAAACTACGGTATGTCCCACACACTCCCATTTCTGTTCCTGACCATCACACAAAGGTCACGGCAGTTTACTCCTCATTTCAATGCTCAGAAAGCCTTTGAGGCCTTCCCGTGTCCGTTGGAGCCAGCTTCCTCACCCTGATCTCCCAGCAGCCCCATAAGAACTCACGTGTGAGCTGAGGGAAACCACTACGAGCACTTATGTCCTTGAAAATGACTGAGTGAGTGAAAATCCTGCCGTCGTCTAGCCAGCTTGGGTTCATGTAACAAAACATAGGTTACCATGTTAGGCTAGCGCTAATCTATTCCCCTGGTGTCTCTCTGCTGAGAGCTTTGTTGTAGGATGGGAACTAGCATGCGGGATGGGGAGTGGGGCGGAGGGTGAATGAGGTTATCTGGCTAATGTCAGCCGGCGCTCACTGTAGGGGCATTGTCATGCATAGGGGCAGACATGTTTACTGTGTGCTCAATGTTTTACGAGCTATCCCCCTCCGCCTGCTCTTCTGCCTCTTCTCTCCCCCTTCTCTTCTTCAGTGACATAATGGAGAAGGCTAATGAGAGCCTGAGAAATGGAATGATCTACTGCTGCTGAAATACTCACTAATGTTGTATCTTCCCCTTTCCCTTGCACTCCTCCAAGATTTTTTTTTTTTTCACTTCTGCCAAAGTTTGCCGGGAAGCTCTTGTCCAGCTTCACCTTGGGAATTTTTTTCCCTTTGCTCTTCAGACTGTCGAGCGTTTGTATATATTTTTGATATCAGGCCAAGCTCATTAAAGTGTAGATGCATAGATGGCAGAACAGTTCTTTTCTAATCCTCTTTGTCCTGTATTAATGGATCTTTTCAGGTTGAAGCATCCATCACTGCCTGTTTATGTAACACTGACTGATCTTTTGCTTGCATAATTGTATTATGACAGCAGGACTGGGTTTGCTACCTAGTTTTGCCTTTAAAAATGTAAAAGTTACCACCTCTCTGCATTTGTCTAGTTAGCAGCAATTATGGTTATACCTGTTGTAATTATAAATCAAAGACATTTACTTCATTTCAGAAAAAGCGAGTTGAAGAGTAACATTTCCATTCTAATATTGTCTTAAAGACTATATGTTTGAGGTATGCCTCTTTCTGTTCATCAAAAAATTCCTGTACATTCAATATTCTTTACTTTTAAAGTTTAAGTTTGTTGGGGTGATTCAAAACAGTCAACTGAGGAATAAAGACTTAACCACTTGAAAAAAGTTTTCAAAGAGAAATTTGAATTTTTAATATTTATTCCTACAGTGGATGATATGGGAAAACTGTATAGAGATCTCCTAAATATTTTATCGCATAAATTTTACATATGGCTTCAATTTGTATGTAAGTAATGAGTATTTTTCCTAAAGGGGTTTTTAAAATGTTAAGTAGAGGCAATCAAATTGGTAGTCTACCAAATAAAGGTATTAGGTTTTCGTTAGTTAAAGGCACTAGAGCTTATAACAAGGTAAAAACCAATGTGTCTTCATATTTGAAGGTTTGGAGCCAATAAACTGTTGAAGTGTTGGTTTGATTCTCATTGTTAATGAGGAAGCTTAAAAAAATCCCCTCTCATCTAAACATGTTGTTGTTTTGGCGATGTTAACTGACTGGCAAAGGAGTTTGACTGTCATGTCTTTTTGTTCACACTCTACATTAATTTCCTTTGCACACCAACGCTCCTTTGACAGTTGAGGTCATTGGTACATTTCAATCAATTTCAGATGTTTTTCCAGTTGTCCCTCAAACTTCTCAGTGAGGTGAGTGTAGACTGGTCTCCTCCTAGTTTTTTTTTTTTTTTTTTTGGATGAAGGTGGACAGCTGAATGTTATATACACTTTACATCAACATCACCATTACAACAGTTTTCTTTTCATAAAGTTCTTAATATTTATAGCTGCATGTAAATGGAAAAACATCAAAAATAAATGGCCTTTGATTATTTTTTTTGACTTCCAGTTTTATTTTTATTTTTTTAATAGGTAGTGTTTTTTTCTGAAGATTTTACTGTTTTAATGCACAATAATTAAAATGTGCAAGTCAAATGTACTTTACTTTGTTTAGAATTGGAGGCAGGACATTTTGTCATGTGATTTCTTTTGCAGTTGTTGTACAGCCTGTGGTGTCGGTTATGAGAGAAATGTCTCCAGATTGTGCTCACTCGCTGTCTTTTTAAAAGCTCTGGAAGATCATCATGCTCAGTAGGATGATGGGAAATAGTCAAAATTGAGATGAGATTAAATGGCATTTTCTGATGGCTTTAAGATCATATATTGAAACAAAATCATATGAAAGTTGTCATCTAATTAGTTGCGTAGGAAGGAGTAAATTTAAGAGTGCGTGAAGTGTTTTTTAGCCCCATAGTTGCTCTAGGGATCCATTGCACTTTACTTTCCTCGTCAGCTACATTCACATCACCCACAGCAATGCACATTCAATGAAAATTCCATGTAAACGCATGTAAACCCATGCTCAAAACCTTCACTCATAGCTACACATATTTTTAAGATCCTTTTCAGGCTCGAAGTACAAAAAAAACCCTCTGCCATAGGACGTGCATTGCAAGTTAAACCAGGTCGAACTTTGACCAATCAGGAACTTGGATTTGGTAGTAGGTAGGTAGCCCCTACCTACTTGTCCAAGGTGAACAATGTAGGCTTAATGCGCTTTCAAGAACTCCTGTGTAGCTAGTTTTTTAATCGTATGTCACATGCCCATTGTGTCTGTAGCTTTCTACATTGAGGCACAGTAGAGTACAGTTGAACTTTACATGTTTACTTGTTCTGATCACATATAATGAAACAACAGCTCTATAGAATGTAAGCATTTAGCTTCTATCACTGATGTACAAGAAATGACTGTGCACATACACTTGCATTTTTCCTGTCCTGCAAATAAGAGGATTGATTTGTTGAGTGATGTTTTAACGTCCTTACAGACAGCTCTCCTTAAGTCCTTAAAAGGGTTTTTTAGGGCCAGTGAGGGAAGGAGGAAAGTGTTCACTGTCACCTCGTTAAGAGTGAAGTGAAATTCAGCTCAGGTCCTGATCATAAAGCTAACCACTAACCAATACAAGGTAGAGAAATCCCCCTGATGGACGCAGTGCAGAACCTGTAAGCCTGGGAACAGATTGTACATTTTTAGCAAATCGCCACAGATTTAGCTAAATCTCTAACACGCATGCAAAACTTGGCCTTTTTCAGATTAGACGCTCTCCATTTGCTCCATAGAACTTCCACATCTCTGTTTAATGTCCGCCAGCTGGTTAATTGCAATCACTTGTGTGACATCTAAAATTGGGATAGCATGTCTTTAGACGCTAACTCGCTCTAAAGCAAAACACATTGACAGACAAGAAGTCAAACTGCCTTTCTTTCTGAGCATTTTGGGGTTTTCTTTATAGGCTTAAAGTCCACTCTGGAGTTACACACGTCCCACAAAGGAAAGAATGAAAGTAACCTGATACCCACAAACAGATGAGGCTCCTTCGTTATGATACATTTTCAGCGGAATTCACATTACAGACCGGTAAATCGGGATGCAGGCAAAATAAACATTGCATTCTGTGTGAGTGTGTATACAGTTTTGTATATTTGAATGCATGTTGACTTTGAGGTGGAAAAGTGACTAGGATGAATGAATCACTTCTTGGCATCCCCCTCCTCATTGAAATTTAATCACAAGCATTCAACAACAGCCCACCACCACCACCACCATGCTTCAAAGGTGCATTTTGTTAAACCTGTAACAATAGAAATGTGAGTTTCCAGTGATTTCTTCCCCCTTAAAACATTTGCATAAAGGCTTGCTAAATTATTCATTAATTATCAGAGTCCCTAGTGGGTGGAGAAGACACACACACTGGCTGCTAATTGGCACATCAATAATCCACCATCGTCTCCTGATATGCCACCAAATCCCACCTCTGGAATCTTCTATGTGTCCCACCCTTCTGCTCTGACATTTCCAAAGTTTGGTGCCACGTGAGGAAATGTTTCCACACCTGCTCACCTAACTGAGACACAATTTGATTTGATCCATAAATAATACCTGTATCCTACATTATTTTCTTTCTAGATGTAGAAAAACAACTTTGAAACCATCATGTGTTTTTTTTTTTCCCAATTAAAATGTACAGGTTTGTGTTTCCTCACACATCACCTACAGAAATATTAGGAATCATTCAAACTTTTGTCACAATGAAAAATGAAATAGCCAGGATTGCTCCACACGTAAGCCTCAAGCCGTCAAAGGTCTTAACGTACCGTCAATCCACAACTTTGTTTTTTTTAGGCCTTTTTACACTACTAACCTTTGAATAATTTAATTGAAATGTTAGCCTTTATTTACATGTTGTCAGTTTTTACAACAGCAAAAAATGGCTATACAGTATACTCGTGTCCATTACGCAATAATTCATTATTTAATTGTTACATTACTATTTCAGTTTAAATCTTTACATGTTTATTTAGACGAAAAAACAAAAAGTGATTGTTTTTTTATTTATTTTTTCAAAGGACTTTTCGGTCAACATAATGCTAAAAATAATCCAAAATTGATATTAAATAATAATGAAAGCAAACAGTTTTTATATAGTTAATATCCTTAAAAGATAAAAAGTTTTTAAATATGACAGTACTGCCTAAATAGGCTTTAATGCTAACAGTTTTTGTTAATCTTGTCTGAAGCAATATTTTTGGGATTTTTGTTAAATAATTAAGTTTGACCCCTTCTATTGTCTCTTTTTTGCAGAAATGTCAAGGTCCAAATTTAGTGAAAAGCCAAAAGCCTTTAAAATTCACCTCTGTGGTGTTGGCATACTTCTATGCCATGTTTTTTTTATTTTATGTTGAGTGCCAAGAAGTAGAAGTCTGAGGAGCATAGTTTGTGTTTTATAATTTCCTTTTAATTGTTTGACGTCTATAAAGCACTTTGTGTTACTAAAGTGAAGTGCATTATAAATAAAGTTAAATTTGATTCACTTGAAACACCTGCCCACACTGATATAAGGGAGAGGGTATCAGGGTGCCACTCACTTAAAGATGACGCCGCATAAAATCTCCATTCTGAATCTTTCTTTTTCTCACTGGTGGACCTAGG
The DNA here is from genome assembly GCA_023969325.1 of Oryzias curvinotus. NCBI lineage: Eukaryota > Metazoa > Chordata > Actinopteri > Beloniformes > Adrianichthyidae > Oryzias > Oryzias curvinotus. Next base: position 35,337,426 of record CM043706.1, read on the forward strand.
ATGGAGAAGTGCAATACCATGGCTGCCCTTTGTTTCTTCAAGCTGATTGACAGTTGATTGCAGTGAATAATAAATGCCCATCTCCCCCAGCTTTAGCTCATAGAAGCAATAGAACAAGATGCATCATGAAACGATAGACTTACACACACATGCATTTTATTTACTCTGTTCTTTAGGTAGATATAATTAAAAAGGATTTTTCTCATTTTGAATTCATCAAGATCATGTGGATCGCTTCCTGATGGCTAGAAAAATGTTTTGTTTGCTTGAGGGACAAAAGGTCTCACACTTTCCTTTTTTACTTTTAAAGCCAACATGTTTTCTTTTCTTGTCATCAAGTAAACACTTTAATTGTTGGGACTTTCATAAGTTTTAATCATGAGCTTTATGATAGCACAGAAGCTGCTGGGAAACCCGCGTCACACCTGAGCTGCACATTTTCCTGTCACCCCCGACCCTCCTACTTGACTGAAAGTTGTAATTAAGCGAATGGGGAGGAATTAGATGCAAACTGACCTGTCAGAAAGTCGCATTTAAGTGAATTATGAACTGGTATCTGCAGTAAAAAATTTAAATGATATAAATTGCCATTTAAGTGCAGCACAGGCTAATGTTTTGTCACAAATTAATGTGACACAAGGCAGCAATGACAATCAAGGGCTGCCTCATTCTAATTTGGTCGTGTTTAGTGGGCTTTTGTGAGCCGACAGCTTTACACAAATTAACACAATTGCCTGTTTTTATGAGGAAGCCATAAATGTTTTTTTCCCTCTCTTTTTTTCTAGCTAATGAGGAGAGAAAACGGCTTGTGTCTCACTGTTATGGCGGCACAGAGCTGTCTGCAAAAGATCAGCACTGCGCTCTTATTGGCTCACACCCAACAAAGAAATAAAGACACAAGCTGTGATGACTCTCTAATGATCAACTCCCGTTTTGATGCTCCCCTATGATCAGATGTGGAAAGACTGAACTTTGATTGTTCTTCTGTCACATGGGCAGTTAGGAGCTCCCTCTGAGGACTTTCTCTTGGAAGGGGGGAATTAGTGCTAACTGCTGCACAATAATGGGATGGGGGAATGTTTGGGGAGCAGCATTTGGTTGGAGTATGGTGCTACATCTGTTGGCATCTTTAATGCTCATGAAGCTCTCCTCCTTTCACAGGCCCTGGAGAGCGAATTTGTGTCCTGCCAGCTTCACCAGTGGATCGATTTGATTTTCGGCTACAAGCAGCAGGGACCGGAGGCCACCAGAGCCCTCAATGTTTATTATTACGTGACGTATGAAGGGGCCGTCAACCTCAGCTCCATCAATGACCCCATGCTGAGAGAGGTGAGGCTGCCACACAACAACGCATCCACAAAATCTACCTTTAATTTGACTTATGCTTAGTCAGGGTGATACCGTGTTACGGTAAATACACTTGAGTTCCCTAAAACGGATGGTTAGTCCGACTATAATATAAAAACTTCTCTACCCATATCAGGGTTTTATTTTGGTGCCATTATCTGTGCTCAGTTACTTGTAGAACGGCACAAGGGAGTTAAGCTAACCGTCTGCTGGCAGGTATTGCTGAGCAAAGTCTTTCCCTGGTGTGATGCCTTTCAAAAGCATTCTGTTCCACTTTAGCGCCTTAAACACTCCTCCATGACTTTCATTCATTATTCATCTCTAGCACTTTGAAATGTGCCGCACACAAGCTACTCTGGCCTGCCCGAAAGCAACAACAACGAAAAACAAAGCAGTGAAAAGAAAAAACACTGCTCTCTTTCGCTCTCAGCCAAACAGCGGCCTGACAACTTCACCAATCTGCTGTACGAGGCAGCATGGCCAGCAGCAAGGCCAATTGACCCAGCTCCTGCCTGCCTGTCTGACGTCTATGTTTTAGTACCAGCAGGGGCTGTGCTCTGATTTTATTATTCTTTGCATTTTAAAGCAGAGTTTCCCAATTTAATCCATAGGGCATTTAAAAATATATATATATTCTTCTATTCTTTTGATATGCTAATATTTGCAAAAAAGTAAATATGGTCATATGTTCACTAAATTATAAAAGAATGTTTAAATATACAAAAATGATCAAGAAAATTGTAAAAAAAAAAAAAAAAAAAAAAAGCAGTAGTTTATGTTTCATTGAGATCAGTTGAAGTGGGAATAATGTAGGACAGGGTGAGATGGGTGTGCAGAGTGCGTGGAGTGTCTGCACGCCCTCTTTGTCTCTGCTGGATTGCTGCCCTTCATGCTCAGTGACTGGAGCGCCATGGGCACCGGGGGTAGATCCTTGATTTATCACCTCATTCGCCCTAATTCCCATCCAGATGTGCTTTGGCCTTTATCCACACGCACTCTCATACACACCCGCACACATGCAGATTGATTATACGGGCTCACCGGTCATTTCCACGCTCAGCCCATTACCCATTCCTCTGGTGAATGCACAAACACACACACGCACACACACCCACACACCCACACACACACACACACATACACGAGAGGATTGGATCTGTGGTGCTCCACTATTTCTGCCAAACTCCCTCAGTGTCAGTGGGTCTGATTAATTGACCAGCATGAAGGAAGCCTTGGACGGCAGGTGCACTAGATTTTAGGGTTGGGAGAATGGCATCATTTACCTTCATGTGTGTGACTGTTGGAATGGATACTTTTGATACACACAATGTATGCTTTTTAACTTATTTTTATATGTTGATGTATTAAGCTACATTTACACCGCAGTCACAAGCACAAGCACTTCCAATGAATAGTCTGTGTAAACACACATAGATGCACGTTTCAGTCTTCTGAACTCAAAACTCTCTCATTCACGTGTGACTATGCAAGTTTCTACAACCATTTTTGGGCTCTTTTGGACAGCAATTGCACGAGTGTTGAAAACTTTAACCAAGTCGAAAGTTGACCAACCAGGGACTTGGATTTGGTAGTGACGGATGGATGACAACCCCTGTACGTCACATAGGTCCCAACCCTTTAAAAATTGATCATGAAGTAGAAATTAATAATCGCAGTTTGTGCCCAGTCAGAATGATATGCCTGCAAGTCTTTCATGTATGGAAACGGAGCTGTAAAAGAAAATGCCCTGGAGCAAAATTCACGAGATTTGCACCTGCTTTGTCATTTCGCGCAGTAAACGCTAGAAAAGGAAAAAGAAACCCTCCCTCCCTGCTTGTTCAGTGTGAACACCATGGGCTTAACGTGTGCTATATGCACGTTTACATGCACCGTGAGAACGTAGCATTAATCAAATAAGCCTTTTTTTTTCAGCAACCTTTTTCCGTTCTCAAATACTGTTCATTTTTCCAAACATGAGTGCCTTCCTCTGTTTGTTTTCCAGCTAATCACTGCAGTTCTAGCATGAAACGCATTGTAATGCAGTTTCTTTGAAAACAGAAGCTGAGACAGAGTATGCGTGAAGTATCAAAGCTTTAGAGCTTGTAACACACTGTGAAGATGAAAAGAGGCTTGTTGATTTCTCTTTCCGTTTCGAGTACTCTGACTCTGGTATGCTGCTTGTCAGCCCCTTGAAATACTCTCACTTTGAGCTCCTAAATTAGTTAAATAAACAAAAGCAGTGTTGCCCCCGTGAGCTAATCTAAGGCTCTCAACTGTGTTTGTACGGAAGGAATAGTGCCCCGTCTGTGCAGAAGGAGGAAGCAGGGTTTCAGGCCTGGGTATCATCAAATTTGGGCACTGGGGGGAGGTTGGGAGGGGAGGTCTTTGGAGCTTTGAGACTGAGGGTTTTGGTTTAGAGTGTCCCAAGAGTCTGTCATTATTGAGTGACAACTGTTTCAGCCTCAGCTGTAGCCTGGACCAGGTTAGGTCACATTAAGACGAGCCCCAGGGCAGCTTGTGTCAGGCGGATGGTTCGCAGATGTGTATTTGTGTGCGTGTTTTTTTGGCCAAAGACTGGGTTAGACGGTTTTTGTGTTTTTGTTTTACTCCATGTGTGTTGAAGCCCTGCTTTCTGGCAGAAGCATATTCCGCCAACCTTGACCGTCTCATACACAGAATTGAGTGGTTTGTATGCCTGATGTATAAACATGTGCATGCATGCAGGCATGTGTGTGCGCTCATCAGCAGAAATGCCCTCACTTGTGTTTTTGTGTGTATATTCTGGTTCGGAGGGAAAGTGTGGAATATCTCAACACAGATTAGTGACTGCTGTGGATCCCACTGCCTTGTTTTCAAACCAATGATTGCTTCCTGTCCTGCTAGCCCCCCCAACCCCCACCCTACCCAACACCTCACCACACTCTCACTGCCTCTCCGATCACAGTGTATGGTGCAGATTAATTTGTGCGTTTGCGTGCGAGGCTCGCGTGCACAGCTGCCTAACGTCTTTGCATACGAAACGAAATGCAATCTGACTCGGCTTCTCATCTTCTTCGTCTCCCCCCCCCACACACACACACAAACAATTATGGAAAATCTTGCAGCCTCCGACAAAACCCAGAACCCCGTTGAATTGTGCGACGTTTGCGTAATTCGGCAGAAGAGGGAGAAGTGTGCCCATCTGAAGGAACCCGCTCAGACCCTTTGCCAACAAAAGCTCTGTTGGCTTGTTTTCTTTGGCAGGAACAACCCGACCCCTGCTGCATCCCCAATCAGGGAAAGTCTGTGGAAAATCTGTACAGTTAGATACCATTATTTAATTTGAATCCACACTGAAAGAATCAGATATTTTTCTTTGCTAATAAAGGTATTTTCGTATGTAATCTGCATGGTCTGTATCACCATTCATGAATTCAATTTAGTCAAATTAAAATGAGACAAAAACAGTGTTAAAATCACTTCTTTTATAGTCTTTGTTCTCTTTTATTTAAATATTGAGCATCAAAAGTCCCATTAGAGTTTCACCTCTTCCATATTTCTTGTTTTAATTCTATTCATTGAGTCTTTGTTGTTTGGCTGATCTGCATAAAAGGCGAATGTTTTACACGGAGATCCATCTTGTCAAGTGTCTGAGTAAATCAAAGGGCATGCCGGGGTGTTTGAGCAGAGGGCATCTCTGCCATTTAAATGTATAGAATTCAGAAAACCCTCATCAGACACGGGCCGATGCTTCGCAAACAGATTGGCCTTGCGGATGGCCCCTCATATAATCATCTGAACATTGCATTGGCATATAGGGATAGGACATGCTGACCTAGACTCAGCCACTTTCTGGTGTTCCGCAGCCTCGTAAATGTCAGATTTGAACTTAATGAAGATGGGTTGAGTGCCTTTGAGGAGTCTCCTCTACACGTTAGCCTAAGCAAAATACTCTGCCCCTGTATTCAGAGACGCATGGCACTTTGACCTTGTGTGATGCTCTCAAAGTAACTGGGGATGAGGTGGAAAATGTGAAGACTTCTTGCCATATTTAAGGGTGGAGTCCTGCGTTGGGTTTGAATCTATTTAGTAGATAAAGTTTTAAATAGTCTTTCAGTCCAGAGTATCAATTTAAATGCTTTGTGTGTCTTAAAACGCTGAAATGCTGAAATCTCCAAACATCTCCAAACATGCACGGCTTCTCAGGAAGCGTAAGCAGATTGAGAACACTTGGGTTAAAGGCTGCAGGATTTACGTCAAACCACTCGGTCCACTGGACCGGTCCAAGGTTCTGGTTGTGAACACCATGAAGGACTTTGAGAAGTGCTTGTTTATGGTTGTCTGAAACAACATGGAGTAATAAACCAAACAACCAAATAATTTCAAGAAATATGACACCTGGACTCATCACTTTCTCCATCTGTCTGACGTCACCTGAATCAACAGCAGAGATTTCTGACCTGCAGACAACTTGACCTCCACTTTCATATCAGCTGAAGAAGGATATGGACCTGAATCTAATGTCTGCAGACATAACATGGAAGAGACTAGAAACTGTTTTGAACCCAGAAAGACAGCTGTTTTTTCAGCAGAAGAAGAAATGCCAACCTTGGACAATCGACAGATTATGGATCCTTTTATTTTTTTCCCCTTACTTTATTAAATATAAAGAAAAGAAGAAAAAAAAAGGAAAACATAATTAAATTAAAAAATAAAAAGTAAAACAAATGATTAATCACTTATTGAAAATGGTTAAATTGATCGATATTTAATGATATTACTTCACTTGCTCCAAAAATTGATAAATTGATTCAAAAGTCTTTCCTAATGTAACATAATTTTGCACATGTTTTTAACTTTTGATACTTGATGAAAGTTTACTATGAAAATCTCTGAAACAGTGTTGTGTCTATTTTACTGATATAGTATTATGTTTTAATCATATGAATGACTTTTATGAGTAACATATATTTTAGATAACTGATCTACATTTGCCATGTTGATTTCTAAAAGAGTTATTTTTTAATTTTTATTTTTAACATAATAATTAAGTAATTCATCTTTGTCATGAGCCTTATCGATACCTTATGATTTTTAATTCTGTCTGATAAAAACTGGGAACCGGATATTGATAAATTATGTAATAAAATGGTTATAGTATAACGGGGTGGGATTATATAAGTTCGCTTCCTTCCACTCCCTGTCAAGCAATATTTATTAATATGTCTAATTATCCTAAGTTTGATTAGTTACTGTATGAATGTATAACTGAAGATTATATTGCTTTTGTGTATTAGTTCTACTTGATTGCTTGAAATAAACCATTTCAAATCAAAAATAAAAAAAATCAAAAAACTAAAAACATAGCAGTTATGCCCTAACCAACACATATTCTATTCAGTCATTAGTGTTTTTTTGGGGTAAATGCAACATTATTTAATAGAATGTGTTTTCTTATTTGTTACTACTCAAGTTTAGAGATTAGGCACTATTGAAAATGTCAAGTGTCTTTTGTTTATTTTTCTGCAATTATTGAGAAACGAGGCCCAAGTTGAGATGTTTAGTTGTAACACACCACCTTAAAAAAACCAAAAACAAATGTAGAATTAGATTTTAAAAACAGGACTGAGGTATGGCTGTGGTCCAAACCTGATCATTAAAAAAATTGCACTCATTTTAAGGTAAATTCACTCTTTAACCCAATGAAGGAGTTCAAGCTTTAAAAAGCGTAATTATAAAGACCTTACCAGAGTGTACACTTTGTTTATAATTGACAAACACCACATTTGAGCTTTTTTTTTTTACTACACCATAAAAACCAGAGGCCGTTATTCCCTGAAACAAAGAAAAATATGTTAAAATCAAGTTTGGTTTTCTGATTTAACCACCTGATGAAGTCCTCTAATAAAAAGCTGAAATCGTCACTTCTCCATGTCTCTCTGGTTAGTTTCAGACAATGCTTTTGAACTGACTTATTTCCCAACTTTTTTTTCTCATGGAAATAGCATATGCAGGCCTCAAACATGACCTCATTCTTCGGCTGCGCCAAGTCGGCCTCTGAAAGCTCTCGCCAGAATCGCACAAGCGGTCAGCGGCGTAAAGCACGCCGATGAGCACACCAGCGCCCTGATTACTCTGCCGCAATGCTCTTCTGATCACTTTGTGTCCCCCAGACCCCTTTTAAAAATTAAAAAAAGATCTCCTCGCTATTGCCAACTTCCTGTCACATGTATCTGTTCATTCCACACTTTTCTGCTGTTTAAGTGCTTTTATATGAAATACAGACATTTACCAAATAAATGAAAGAAAAAAAAAAGATTTAAAAATGACACATTTGAATTTTATTCATGACCTGTTTTAGAATTTGTGAGGAAAGCAAAATAAATGTAAACATCAACACCGAAATTTCTGCTAAGAGCTAAAGTTTTCCCTCTTCCTTCGAAATGTTTGCAGTCACATTGATTTCATATTGACAGTCGGGTGATGCAAGGCCTGGTTTACCCACACTGTGGTCGCGTCCCTCCCCACGCTGCTTTTTCTGACAGTGAGCTCTGTGATGATGTCCAGAGGCCGTGCAGCTGGCGTCTGCTCTGACATTTATGGTCCTATAGCTCTTCATTAACACCACCTAAGCAAGCAAAGCAGCGTGGCCGGCCTTTCTCCCAATCTGTGGGGATAAATTGTTGGTTGTGTGTAAATGCGTATGAACAGGGGGCAGTGAAAAACTATCTGGCATGTCCCTTTTTTCCTTTTGCTTTGGGTCTTTGTTTTTTATTTTGTCACCTTTACAGAATATTTTGAGATATCTCGTGTTTTTTTCGTTTTTGAAAATGTTATATATATATATATATATATTTTTTATTATTATTATGAAGTTGTTGCTAAAAATCAACACAAGTGGTTGAACTGATTTGGGAAAAATGAATTTGGTGCTGCAGCTTACTTTAATGCAAACTTGTCTCTGATGTGTCGTTTTGTCCTTTTCAGGCTGTGGAGTCTCAGATCAGGAGCTTTGGACAAACTCCTTGCCAATTACTGATTGAGCCCCACCCACCCCGAAGCTCTGCCATGCAAGTGGTGAGTGGTGCACAGATTTAACACTGAAATAACCCAAAGATACGTCTCTTGACATAATCTTTGTTCCACTGTGGGAAAATACAGTCTTTGATTCGAAAGCATCCCCTCTTGCGTCATTAGCAAGGTGTGGATGAAAAGGCGAACTAACACCGGGGTATTGGAGTTGCATGTGTGCTCAGTAAAAGGTTTTTCCTGGGGAGATCTGGGTTTGAGACGGATTTTCCACCTGAGCTAGAAACAGAGGAGATCGGCAAAAAGAGCAATGAGCGGTGCTTCTGAAGTGATGGGCCTTTAAGGGCCAGAGAGTGCAGTCAGAGTGCCTGCTTGTGATGGACCGGGGTCCCGAGAGTCCTTATTAGTGTGGTGTCCCTGCGGCGCTGACAGCTGGCTGTGCTACACCATCCAGCATGCACACACAAACTCTAGGCCATTGCTTTGAATCTGCTGCCTAACAGAACCACAGAGTTCCTGTGAATATTTTCCTTTTTTTTTTTTTTTTTTACTCCACCGCATATTCTCTAGCTTTGAAAAACCGCCTTTTTTTTTTCTCTTCGCTTCTGCTTTTAAGGGATCTTTGTTTCCACTTTCTCTCTTTCTTCCCTCATGCGAGAGCGTTGTCAGTGTGTCGGCATCTCCCCATGCTGGTGGTAATGATACTGTCAGTGTTTCTGGTTAGCTGTCGGACACACCGGATTTACTCAGATCTATTCCTGATGTTAAACACTGATGTTCCTCTTCTTTACACGCAAGCAGGGAAAGGGCTTGCTGTTCAGGCTGCTTAGTACAAACACTTGGTAAATGATTTCAAAACCTGTCTAAGCAGAGGAAACTATGAAAGGTCATTGTTAATGCTTTTTATGTCTGTATTTCAGGAGATTTTCCTCTTCCCTCCAGTAAAATACATACATAATGGTGTAATTTCCATATGAAGCTCAAATCTTGAAACTGTTGTCACCTGATAAAGAGCCTAATAAGCGAGCTGACCAACATCATATTGATTACATTTTTGTATTTCACATCATTGTTTTTTAATTAACACAAGTAGTTCTAGTATTGGGGCTGTGACTAAATCCTGGGCTCTCCGAGTGTAGAAAGCTGAATGGATACAAAGCCACACTGCTGAAAATCTTAATGAAAACACTTTATGGAAAAGACTCAGGTTTACAAGGACCAGCCATGTTTCTGTCCCCCCACCCCCGAAAAAAAAAAAGAAAGCATTGAATAAAATCCAAAATTTAATTTAAATACCTTTTAAGAATTGATTCTATCATTTTAATAGAAAAAAATATTAAAGCACAAAGTGCGTAAATCATTGTAAGTCTAATCATTGACCTCTTGAGTGTCAAAGCTTCTCTGGTTGGTTGCGAACCACAGAGTTTGCAAATATGTAAATAGTTTAGCCTGCTTTTCAGCACTTCTGACCCACAATGTCACACAAAACAAAATGCAGCGAGAAAATAAAATGCAACAGAAACATGCATGCTGAGGGAAAGGGAACAAAACAGAAAGGGGCTTTTAAAACTTGGATTCTCTAACAAGTGTGAATTCTTTTTTCTTTAAAAAAAAATCACAGATCTTCAAACAAGAGTTCAATTATCTGCTTAGCTCTTCCCTATTTGTATAACTCATAATACCAAAAAATAAAAATAAAAATTGTCATTTAACTTCCAGATGTCTGGATTGTAATTAAAAAAAAATGTTCTTCCCACATTTGAGGTTGATCTTCCACACTGACTTCCCCTGCTCTGCTTGGCTTGTCTCCTGGTGTTTACTCAGTTATTTGCTGCCATCTCTAATCCACTGAAAGACGAACTTAAAACCATTTCTAGCTGGTTTTCATGCATTTATTTAACTTCTGCTTCCATTTTTGCAAGTTGCATCATTTATCTTCCAGCAGTTACTGACCCCTATGACCAATCACGGCCTTGTAACCTGAGCCCTACTTTTACAGCATGTTTATCACATGTTCTAATTGGTAAAGGAGCTAGCGGCTTTTGAGCTTCTGTCACTTCCCTTAGCCTTCAGTTTTTGTAATTTTCCTTTAAAGAAGTGTAGTGTTTCAAAAAAGAAGTCATGATGGAAACCTCAGATAATATCAGATTTGTCAAAAGTCTGGTATTTTTTCCCATGATTCCTTTGGATACACCAACAGATGTTTAGATGACTGCAGTAGTATCTAATAAAACGTTTCGCTTCATCTTCCAAGAGTATAGTTGTTTAATTTAGCTCAAAATAATTTGGATCATTTATTTATTTTATAAGAAAATTTAACATTTCCTTAGTTTGCTTTTAGCCAGCTTTTGTCTCATCCTTTTTTAAGACGTGAATTCTCCTCTGTGTTATAAAAAAGTATATATATATATATATATATATATAATGTGTTGTCTTGGAGCAGAGAAAGATTTACTGTTGGTATTACATTGTCCAGTCAAACGTGCAGTAGAGTAACAGTGCAATCTTTCAAAGATTTACACCAGATCTTAGTCAAATGCTGTAAATTTATACCATCTGTTTGCACCAAGTGGAAGATTTTCATTTCATCACAGATGGAGGAAGGCAGGGACATAATCCTTTTTAATTAGTCACTCTTTTACATCAAAAATCTTTTCAATAACATTTTTTTTCACCTTTTTTGTTTTGTTCTTGTTAACATATTTTAACCATTTCTGTCAAAATGAAAACTTTTTTCCTCCTTTGGCAGCTAACTTCCGTCTATGCTTCTAACTTTCTGTGCTTCTGTGTATTCTCTTTCCCCCTTTTTTCTCTTTCTTTTATCTGTTTGTTGTCACTACCTGGGACTTTGACCTTCAATTTTTTTGCTCTTTGGTTGCCATTCTTTTTTCACCCCCCATTTGTCTTGTTGTCCATCCCCTGAAATAGTATCTTCTCCTGCAGACTCCACTGATGTTCACGGAGCAGATGCAGCAAGATGTTATCATGGTGCTGAAGTTCCCATCCAATTCCCCTGTCACATACGTAGCAGCCAACACGCAGCCGGGTCTCACTTCGGCTGCCATCATCACCGTCACTGCCAACCGCCTCTTTGCCGTCAACAAATGGCACGGCTTGACAGGTGAGGCTTGTGTCCTCTCACACTTTGGATTTTGTGTCTTTATTGAATCATTTGAATGAAAACATTCAACTAAACAATGCCACTTTGTGGTTGTTTTTTTTTTTTTTAAATAATTTCTCTACTCAATTTTTCCTCAAATAAAAATTAATATAAAGCATTTTATATTAGCATTGCCCTGTGTCTTCACTAATGAATAGAAAGTAATTTGTGAGACAGCTGACTCCATCTACCAGGCAGCAATATTAAATGTGACATATGTAGCATCCAGCATTAGGTCTCATGTCTACCTCCATCCTCCAACCGATCACTTCACAAGCCTTATTTACCCCGTGTCCATCCTACCCCAGGAGAAGCCTTCATTTAGATTTTCTTCTGGAGTATGATGATGAAGACTGATTGGCCTTCAGTAAAAACATAAACCTATGAGTTCAATAGACCAGACATCTTGAACCAATGAGGCTCGTGAGCTGATGTGACGGACAATAAACATGCAGTTAATTGCTGTGGGTTAATTTGGTAAATCCGTGTGCAAATTCACTTCTTGTAATGCAGACTGTAAGATGTCCGGGTATCTTTTTTATTTTTTGATCCACTGTTAAAACAAATTAATTGAAGCCAGTCTAATTAATCCAGTATTTGCTAATTGACATAAATGACACATATAGTTGGTCTCCATTCACACCAATTTCCAAATATCCAACTCTACAGCATAAACAAAAACCCGTAAAGCCCGTAAAGCAAAAACTTACTTTACCTCGCTTGCTAGATTTGATGCCTTGTGATTTTGTTTTACATTAGATTTTGGAATTACACCTAAATGGAGATCAGATTTTCCAATTGACAAGTCCCTTTTCTTTAGAGCAACCTCATGTTTTATTGATTAACTGTTAATATACTTTGTCTATTTTTTACATTTTCAGAACAGTCAAACTTCTTTTCTGGCAAAGATGGTATCAATCAGAGTTGGTGGAAAACAAAGAAAACTAGCTCTTAAGTTTATTTACTTTAAAAAATATATATATTTTAGCTTTTTATCTAAGTGAGAAATTGTTTATAATGTATTATTTAAGTGTAGCAATAGAGAATACAGTGTTTCCTAATTTATCACAGGTAATAAATAGCCCACGATGGGTTAAATCTACTAAGAAGGATTGCAGATGTTTCAAGGCTATAAAACTCCTCACTACACACTTTTATCAGAGACACACAAACATTTTCACACTTTTCTCTTGTTTAATCTCTCAAAGATCAAACCTTTGTGGGCAAATAAAGTTTAAACTTTTATAGAAACAAAGAAACCTTTGTGATAACAAAAATCTGATGCAATCAAAGATTAATATAAAGTGGCAAACTGATTGTATTCTGTACAGGAAACACGGCACGGAGGATCTTAATAGACAGGATCTACAGCCAGTCAGGACAGAAGACACAGTGCACTATTACAGAGAAAAAAAAAGAAAAAAAATCGCAATATAGTGAGGGAACGCTGTAATCCATAATAGACTGGATTAACTGCAATTCAGCAGTCACAGTTTACTGAATGACTCACATGCAGGTGTTTTTTTTTTTTTTTTTTTTTTTTTTTCTTGCTCAGTTTTACATTTTTGCACCATAAAGGAAGTTTCATGAAAAAGTGATCAAAGATATCAGCAAAATAATTATTTGTGAAAAGGATATCCTATTGCAGTTTTCCTTAAAAGACAAGAAAAGAATGAAAAAACACTGCAGTTTTGGAATGGTTTTTCTGTCAAGTTGCGATAAGAACATCTGGAGTTGTTAACCGAATTCTGTGGTATAAGAGACACATTTAGTCTGAAAAAACGGATCGAGTAGAGCATATGGAAGGAGTCTCTGTCCGGTGGGTCATAGCAGTGACCTTCTGCTTCCAGTTTTTACTATGTTATAATGACCTCAAACACAGAGCCTACTTTACAGGGCCTTTCAATTCCAATATTAATCCAATCTGTCTTCCTCCATGTCAGGTCATCAGAGCTCTGCAGAGCAGCAGTACCAACTTCCTGTGGAAATTGACCCTCTGATAGGTATGCCACCGTTTATGACTGTTAAAGAACACTTGAGTGCGAGCTTATGTATGCATGAAATGAGATTTTGTGCAGATTTGTGTACGAGTCACGCCGGCTTCTTAGTGACTCATGGCGGGCGGCAGCTCGGTGTCCCTGGACAGTAGATTAGAGTTGTTCCTCAGCCTCTGCCCCAGTTCACTCGTCATGATATAGGCCCTGCTCTCACACTAAACCATTTACATGCAAATTGGAATGCAATGAGCTGTGGCCTAGGCCAGCATTTCATCATCAGCTTCCCCCCCCTCTCTCTCCCTCCATCGCCCTTTCCCTCCATCCCTCCCTCCTTTCCCCTGCATCTTCTTTGCTTTAATTTGACCAACGTGTGTCAGTGAAAATGAATATGAATGTGGTAATAATGTGTGATTGAGAATGCGCGGCGGACGGCTGTCAGGACAATATGGGCGCCTCTCATCTTTCACGACTTGTTGATGAGCGGGAGGTGAACGCCGCGCCGCCATGATGTATGCGATGCGCTGGTGAAGTGACGGCTCTTCCCTCCTGCAACCTCTCCCAGTCTCTAGGACCCACACTGAATTCAGCTCATCGCTCCCCCCCCGGGAATTGAACCCCAGTTTCTCATGTGCCAGTCCTACATGCAGCCAACTGAGCCATCAAGGCGCTTTCATTCTGACATGGCAACTGAAAAATAAGTGTTGATCATTATTCCTTTCAGAAAATGTTGATATCTATGTCCAGTTTGTAATGTCTCCTTCAAGCAAACTGCAGGGAAAAAAAATGTTGGTTTGTTTTTGTCATATTATGCAAGCAGCGCCGTTTGGGTGACAGTATAAGGCTGCTTATTGGCTGATTCATTGAGAAGCAAAAGAGTTGTACTTGCATCTTGGGTTTTGCCATTGTAGGTCAATGCACATGCTCGAATGTGCATGTGACGTTTCACACATGGTCAAACCTTTTTTAGGGACAGAAAACTTTTTCCGCACCTATGAAACCATTCTACAGACGCACATTTTTTTATTGCAAGTATGAAACAGTTTTACAGACGGACAATATTTTTCCGACAAATCTAACTTCATAGATTTTTGTGATTTTTATGCTTTTTTCTTGCTTCTTTGTTTTTGCTTAAGGCTAATCGTTCGACATTTCTGCCATTAACATTCATAATTGGCTCACGTCTTACATTAAATCCTCGTCACGTTTTCTCTAAAATATTGGCTTGTTTGCGCAGTGAGGGAGTGCGTGCACACTTTGAAGGAGGTAACTGGGAGTTTTCTGCTTGTCAGTAATATATTTCCACTGTTTGCATTCCATGAAGAGTCTGAGCTAAACACAGTAAATTGAGGATGAGTGCCGAACCATTTGTGGCTCTGGAGAATGTTAAAAAATTGTGCAAAGTGCTAGTTGTAGCAGATACACTTGACTAACCACGTTTCACCTGCTCCCCTGTTTATTTGACCCCCACTGAATAAGAAATGCAATGACCATGTCTCCTTAAGAGGAAAAATAGAGAAAATATCCCTCTGGTAGAGAATGGTACATCAGTAAATTATCTTACTGACCAACTGTACTTAATCAAATAAGCATGATGAATCTCCTGGATCTCCTCAGACTGGAGTGTTGTACATATTTTCTGCACGCTCTGACATAACTCAGGCTCTCCCACACTCAAGGAAAATGTGAAACCTCTATAAACTTAATCTCCTGGATGTTTTATGTATTCTCTCACAAATCTTCTTCACGCTGATGCTGTAATGGAGGTGTGAGCTTTGGGGGAAAAAAGAAAAAAAAAGAGAGACTTGACAGTGCTTAAGGAGCTTGCCATTTACAGCTTTCATAATTTAGTTTGCATTTTAAATAACGTTTTTGCTTCCTCTGTTGCAGCCAGTAACGTGGGCGCACACCGACGCCAGATCTCAGACCTGCTGGATCAGAGCATTCAGATCAGCTCCCAGTGTTTCGTCATCACTGCAGACAACCGCTTCATCCTCCTGTGCGGCTTCTGGGACAAGAGCTTCCGGGTCTACTCCACCGACTCAGGTACCGCATTGAATCCGTATTGATTTCTGCTGTGCTCCTTTTTCTCATAAACCTCCTCCTTTGTGCATAAATACATGAATACCTACCTTTTTTTTTATAAGAAGACCTGTGAATGAAATGACAAATCCCATTAATTGGTGTTTGGACAACTGACAAGAAAAAGACAAAAATAGAAAAGTTAGGCTCTCCATTGGCAAATTTCATTTTTTTAAATTAATAAAATTGGGTTGATTTATAGAAAAATTGGTTGAGCTATTTTTATTTATATGGTCGACCCCCACCCTGCAACAAACTGGTAACTTGTTCAAGATGTACCGCCTTTGCCCAACAGTAACTGGGATAGGCTCCAGCAGCGCCAGGACCCTTTTTACTGACTGCAATCCTTAATGTGTCCTTTTTGGATTATAGTCACATATTTTTTAACTGGAACAATATTTTATTTTCACACAAAAGTTAGGTTTTCTTAAGTTATTGACTTTGATGTAAGTCTTTCTCTTAATAGTGGACGTCTTCCCATCCTTGTAATTAACCTTTAATGAAACAAGTACATCTCTAGATTAAATGATGTATCCACCCTTTCTAAAAACCTTTTATTTTTTGGAGATGTATCTTCTCAGTTAAGCGACTTTAACAACTTTTTAAAGAAAAACTCCAATAAAAAATGGTGTTTTCTGTGTTTTTAACATGTTCTTGTGGCAGTTTTCTGATGACGGAGGACATGTATTTAGATAATTAGACTTAAAATTGCATTTCTGGGTGTTTTTTATTCAAATCATTGTGATTCCAGAGCAGACGAAAAAACTGCTGTTCGAAAAGGACTGTACTTGTTATGCAGAAAATACGGCCACAATCTCCCTGCTCTGCTCCGTAACAGAGAGGGGAAGGGGCGGTGGGGTTGCTTTGTGCAAATGATGAAAATTTCTAATCAACTACTGCAACTCTGCAGAAACTGTCATAGAAATCGATACAGGTTTGATTGAAAGACTATTTGGACCACTTTAAAATAGCTCAGGATATGACCGGATGGGACTTTTGACTTTTCTTTCTTTTTTTTTTTTTTTCTAATATACGTTCTTATACTGCAATTGGAATCCTAATTTACTACAGCAGGAGTTAAATGTTGAATATTACACCCTCTTACTATTTTATACCATTTTAGTTACATTTAGAATGGCTTTAACTAAAGACAAAGTGTGACTTTGTGCTCTATGTGATTAATGCATCAATGCAGTGTTATAGCTAAGACCTGTATTCCAATGTGGAAGCAGAAGGCAGGTCTTTGTAGTTGCTACTCAAAAATGATTTTTAACAGCTCGACACTCCCGTGACACTTCAAATTTCAACTGTTACATGCAGGATTCATGTGTTTCATCCTGACAAAATCAATTCTGATGGTTTTCTTGGTCCTTCTGAGTTCTCAAATCCCTGTAGGAATTCTCTCCCAACTATATAAAAAAAGAAAAACATCTACATTTTTTCTTTTTAAGGTAAAGCACCTCTGGTTTTCTGTTGCACACACATCCATTCAAGTGTACACATAAACACACACGAACAAAAATGCCATCAGGTCAGGGGTCCTAAATGAAACTGTCTGAAGCTTCATTTTCTGTACCCCACTCGCCACAGCCCCCCCAGCCTCCCAATTCCCATTTGAAATACTACATGCATCTATTCAACAGACTCCAATTCAATTTCTGCAGGCCAGGCCCTCTCTGTTTTCTCTGGAGGAGGGAGGAAGGGAAGAACAGGAGCACAGAGATGGCTCTATTGTGCTGCTGCCACCAGAGTGTGCAACTGGAACACGAACATGGTTTAATCACGCACGCTCAACAGCTGCCTCCCGGATCCCCTAATTCCCCCCAGGTTAAAGAACGGAGTGATTTTTTTTTTTTTAATCAATTACACAACTTGATTGGTACACGTCTGCAAAATCCAGACGCGTCTTATGGCTCATACACACAAGTGCAGGTGTGATCTGTGTCGGTGCACGTGTGTGAGCATTTAATATGAGCTGCATGGTAGCCATTATCTAAGCAGCCACCATTACTTATTTTCACTGTTTATAAAAACGTCAAACATTTCACATCTTTGATGTCTTTGTTCTCGGAGGAGTGGAGTCCAGCGTCTTCATCGTTTTAACTTCATTATCCAGCGGACGGGGATTCTGACAGCCAGGGAGAAAATGTCGTGTGCTGCAAACTATCCGGCGTTTGACTGCCGAGGTCACACTTTGAGGAGAGTAATGAGGATTGGACAGCTACACAGAGGAGCTGCGCTTCTAAAATCTGACAGCAATTAGCCTCTTTACATATACATAAGGAGCACACTGTGCACGAACACACACACGCCTCAAGCGTCAGAGCAAATATTTATTCCTTTCTGAGAACTCGCAGGAGGACTTGTGGGGATCAATTTGCCAAACGGAGATGATCGACAAAAAGGATAAAAATAAAGTAGCTTCTTCCCTTTCAGATCAGGCACCATTTGTAGAGCTGCTGTGTAAAATCTCTTCTTTTGTATTTGTCGTTGCAGGAAAACTAACTCAGATTGTGTTTGGCCATCGGGACGTGGTGACCTGCCTTGCCCGCTCCGAGTCATACATCGGTGGAGACTGCTACATCCTGTCAGGCTCCAGAGATGCCACCCTGCTGCTGTGGTACTGGAACGGAAAGCTCTGCAGCATCGGAGAAACGCCAGGCAGTGAGTGCACACGCATGTGCACGCCCGGAGGAGGATTCTCCGAGCACGCGCGCGCTTCTCTTGTCCTGACAGTCGTGACTGTGTGATTTACGGCCTCTCTCTGTAAAGTAACCTAGTTTCGTTTGACCAGACCGGGCCTCCTGCACACAGATTGGATTTCTCAGTGCCGTTACACCATGAGCAGCTCCCAGTACTTTATATGTGTGTGTGCTAGTGCCAGATATCACGCGGTTCTGCATCAGGCTGCGCGTGAGAATCGGTATTTGATGCGAGTGAAAGTGAGGGCCACTTAGAGACGCTAAATGTGATGCTGGGGGTCGTCGGCCGCCACATGAAAGCTCACCACCATCCAAGGGGCCACAAGGTCACGTTGGTCGATAAAAGTGAAAAATGTCGTGGGCCTCTCCCTTGCCTTACCATAATATATGGCATTAGCCACGATCAAAGCTTTGAACACACATTAGTCAGAGCTCGGCCTCCTTGGTGCTAATTTGGATGTCTCAGATTGGCGTACGTGTCATTAAGTGATCCATTACAACAGGAATCAAATTTATGACACACTGCAATTTGGTTAATAAGCCAACTTGGTTTACAACCTAAAAGAATAGATGAATAAACTGAACTAAAACGCACAGCATTTGTTTGAATAGACTTGTTGCTGATCATTTGGATTTATTTAAAATAATAATAATTTACTGAAGTGACAGCAAGTAAAACTAATTGCTTTTTACAGAAATATTCTGATCTAAATCCTATCATCCAGTTCTGTTTTTTAAACGTGTGTTGGTAAGACATTACAGCTGTTCTGATGAAGGTGATGCAACGTCACCCCAAAGCACTTCAGCAAACCTGAAACCATAAACCCAGTTTTAAACTCCAACACCAAACACACACACAGTTCAATCAGAGCACTCACGTGATCTTCTGCCACTTTCTCATCTTCCTTCATTTCCACACTCTTCATAGGCTTCACACAAAGTGGGAACTGATATTTGCATGAATGTCACACTGATGGGTTTTACAGGCACTGCTGCCATCTGCTGGCAAAGCACGCATGCATTTTTATGTGGCTTGAATTCTGCCACTATGGCGGAATTTGTAACAAACAAAATAGTAAAAGTTAAAGTGTCAGTAGATTTTCTATCAACATCTGGAAGCATTTGGGGTTAAAACTCCTCCTCTGACATCCTGTTCTTAAGCCGACTGTGGACTTAATTTCGTGATGGTTCGGCCTCTGAGTCGATCCTCCTGAACTAGACGGTTTGTGAACACACACACACACATAAATGCAAATGTAACTGTTGTGCAGACCAGCACCTATGGAGACACTCCTCTTTTACACACACGTTAAGGGACTCTTTTGAATCAAAATATGTTTTTATCTACTGTATTCGGGAGGGGAAATTTGCTTCTCAGCACAATAAATTCAAAGTCCTGATTATGAGGCTGTTTCAAAGCCTCAAGTTATTAGCTGTGCTCAGATTCAGAGGTAAAACTGAGTTAATTCAGTTTGTGAACTTGAGCTGCCTTAACTGTCTCTAGTCTAACATTGCTGTGTGTAGTAAGAAATTAAACCAGCTAAGGAGCTAAAGCAGCCAGCCCCTATTTGAACGCCTTGATTTATAGATTAAAAACCAGAATTATCATCAATAAATGGCGTCATTTAGTGGCAAATGTTCTCTTTTTTTAGAACTGGAAAGTTAGTGATGTAAAAAGTACATTTTTTTCTTGCAAATGTGGATTTCATTCCATTGACGAGTAGCCGTCTTTACGATCTTCATTTTTAAGAAGAGTTCGGGGAACAATCTGGGTTGCTAAATCTAATTAGAGTTTACTGTAGTCTTTATTAGTCAACCTGGATCCGATTTCATGTTGCATAATTTAATTAGAGACAGTAATGATCAAAACGTTTTTTAAGCTAGTACAGTAAATCACAAAAAATATAGTTTCACTGCCAGGAATTTGACAACAAACCCACTTTAAATTGGCTGCTGCAGTCATGATAACTACCCCTCTGCAGTCGTCCAAGGCAAACTAACACGTCTGCTGTTAAAGGTTTCGCAGTAATGATGCTGCAAACAAGCCGCATGTTTGTGCATGAGCATGTTTATGTGTGTGTTGGCTCTCGCACAGGCCGAGTAGACAAGAAGGAGAAATAACAGCAGTTTTTATGTTTGCGGCTCACCCTGACAGCTCCAACCCAAATAGAATCACACTCATTTCAGGACTTGGACAGTAACTTTAATACCGTTCCCTCCAGCTTTCTGCTCGTCTGGCTCTCCAACACACAAACATCTGGATCCAGTGAGGCCGTCATCGTTGACAGGGAAAGGAGCTTGTGGCCACAACTTCTGAAAAAGTTCAAGTTTAGACGCGAGTTTATTAAGAACTAAGTTTCAATCACAGCAACTTTTTGTAAAAAACATTTCCATTGCAGTCCTTTCAGCAGAATTGTATTCATTCAATCATCTGTGGAGCAGCTCTGTAGCTTTGGCTCCCTCTAGTGGCTAAAGAAGTTTGAGCTGAGCTTGTGTGTGTTTTCCCGCAGCATTTACCACGCCAAGGGCCATCCTGACGGGCCACGACTGTGAGGTGACCTGTGCCAGCGTCTGTGCAGAGTTGGGTCTGGTCATCAGTGGCTGCAAAGGTAAGACGCCTTTCCAATGCAGTCAAACCTAACACAAACACCCGAAAGAGGCTTTTACTAAAAAATCAAATTATTTCTTGAATGTATTTTTGTTCTAAATAAAATCTTTTTTGCATTTTACTAAACCTCTAGTTTAAGGCGTGGCAGCATGTGACTAAAGCTACTCTCACGAGCATTGATATATTGCATGAAACAAATGTTTAATTCTGTTGTGCAATAATTTAAAAACTAAGGGTAACAACATTTTTGCTGCAATTTTCCTTTGGACCACAAAATGGATATTGCTTGACTAAAAGTAAACTTTAAATCTAAATTTTACAAAATGTGTATGTGCTTTAGAGTGTCTATACATGTTTGCACATTTTTTCTGCTTCCTGCTCTCAGGTTTTCAAAATGTCAGTGGTTTATTAACTTCTTTTTAATAAGGAGGATATTGTTAAAAAGATCAATACCTTTACATCCAAATTAATCTTTAGAGTATTGTCATTTTTGACATTTTTTGCCGTTCCTATTACCATTTTAACCCCTTTAGGCCTGAATGTATTTCCAGCTAGATACAAATAAAATTTCCCAATATTTTTGCTTTCATGTCGAAGCTAAATGAAGGTATTTTTGGAGCAGAAGTGGTTTGATGCCTGTTTGGACCAAAAGGCATTACTGAGGTCAATAAATCAAACATGGCAATATTTGTTCATTCTAAAATCCCCCTGTTAATAAATCAGAACGACACAACACTGCTCCCAAACCAACAGATAAAAGTGAACAAAATGAACACGTCTGTGTTTCAGAGGGTCCTTGTCTGATCCATTCCATGAATGGGGACCTGCTGCGGACCCTGGAAGGCCCGGACAGCTGCCTGCAGCCCCGACTCATCCAGTCCTCCAGCGAGGGTCACTGCGTGGTTTACTACGAGAAGGGGCAGTTCTGTTTGTTTAGCGTCAACGGCAAACTGCTGGCCCACATGGAGGTGGAGGACAGCATCAAGGTGAGGAAACGTCCCATCCAGCACTAATATGTATACAGGAGAGCGCACATGTATGTCTGCACCACATCTGTGCAGAGAGCCCTCGCGCTGATTAAAGGCTTGTTTGTGAGCGAGGTGAAGGTCAGCGCGCCTCGGGAAAAACTGAGGCCTCTACGTCTCTTTTATTTTTTTTTTGTTTCCCCCCCATTCACCCGCATCCACCAGAGGAAATGTGTCTTTTGATCCGGGGCGCTGTTGTCAGGTCGGATTGCGGCGACGGCGGAGAACATTCCACAGGAGTGGTCAGCCCTGGACGGCGGCATCATTAACTACCCTCCAGCGCAGGACGGCCCATTCCCTCGCTGCCCAGATTTCCTCCCTGGTGGCCAAAGCGACATAAGATAGCCGCTACCGCCTTTGCTTTCAGGCCCTTTGTTTCCGCCTGAGCTTGGGAAAAGTAAGCCGGCTCTGACAGACCGCCGCTTGCCTGTTTACTATTAAAAACCTCTTTCTCTGGGCTCCTAACCCGCCCAGTCTGACTCAACAAATACACAGAAACACTCAGAGGGGTATCAGCTCTGGAAAAGCAGTGGGTGTTCAGTTTGGAGTTATGCTTTTAAAATACACCATCTGTGATTTTAAGATTCGCTCTGCAGCTTCCTATGAGTTTCCTTCGATTATGGAGCTTGGAAAGCTGGAATGATCGGCTCAGCGTCAGACTCTCAACTGGCTCCGCCCTCGTGGTCTCCTTCCTGAATCCATCTTGTTAGATTGTTGGCACAGTACGACTCCAGGATCAATAAGTGTTTATCCTGGCCTGCAGAAACGGAGTAAAAATATATGCAGTGTGACTTAATAGGGGTCCAGAGTCAGAGGTTAGATGACGGGCTGGCAGCGGGCATGGCGGACTAACGGAGGCCATGTTGAATGGATTACAGTCTTTCAAGTCTCACAGTGCAGCTGTTTTTTTCCACCGCCTGTGGCAGTGTAACAGGGGTATTAACAGCACCATAAATTAAACCTTTTACCTTCTCCAGCCCCCAAATCCACCCTCCGTTCCCTGAAAGAAGTAGAAAATATGGGCCTTAGGAGCGCATGTGTTTCTGCTGGACTCATTTTTGCAGTCATCTGAGCCCAGGCGGCCATCTTAGCCCCTACAGAGCGGCCCGGCCTTCTCGTCCGACCGCCCAGCGGCTGAACATTGATTTATAATGTCTGTCTGCAGCCTCCTACCTGGCCGGGCTGACAGGTCTGCCAGCGCTCCGGCCTCCTGCTGCGATGCAGTCAGGTCACGGACTCGGTTGGAGCGCTCGCCGCACATTAAACACTGCTACAATACTCTGCTCATCTTTCAACTTTTGAAAGCTGGTTGAGAACTCTGGTTCAGTTAGAAATGAAGATTTCTTTTGATGCTGTAATAAACTGTTTTTCTTTTTCGATTTCAAATGCCCCTTTTCTCCTTTGCACTTACGGTGAAAGGTTCTGTCCCAGAAAGGAAAAGCGCCAAACATCCCAATCCACAATGAGTACATATTGTTACCGTTACCAGAAACCTTCTCGAGCCGACACACAGGGATTTCAAAAACCATTGATGAATCAACTTAAAACTTCCTATTCCAGACTGTCTAAACCTTGTTATGTTGAAAAGTTGTTTGTGAAAGATGTGGAGAAGATCCTCCCTGATGAGAGGATCCTGATCCTCCACGTCTCCTGTAGCGCCTGCAGGCCTCTTCTGTGAGCTTTAAAATCGGTTTTCTGTCATAAATTGTGTCCCTGCAAAGGACTTGTCCCTGCTTGAACTTTAACACCAGCCTGATTCAACCCACATGCCTCTGAATTCGGAATCCTCTCCTCCTCTTCTGCATCTCTGCAAAAGGGAAGACTGAGCCGTCATAAAAGCCCAAACGACAAAGGCTTTTAACGTAATTTGCTGCTTTTAAAGCGTGCATTTTGCCTCGTCATTTCATCAGCTCGGCCCGCTCGTTGATTGATGCTCCCGACTGTTTTGGTCTCAGCTTGCAGTTTGCGCTGTGCCCTTAATAGACTCCAAGTCGTGACTTGATTTGTGGATATCTGATTCCTGAGGGGGCCGTTCAGCTCCTGCAGTTTGAAGGAAAAGCAGATGAGACGAGTAAATCTCAGAGCTTCACGGTGGGGAGCCGTCTTTGTTGAGGAGCCGGGCCTGTACAGATTGAGGGATATTTTGTCTGATCGCGCAACTTTGAAGTGAGGCCTTCGCTTTAATGAAAGACATAAATAAGCCCCATCATCAGGACTGGAAGTGCAAGGGAGTGAAAAACTCTGGATTTTTTTTTTCTAGAAGTTTTTCTCAAATTTGAATTCATAAATGGACGTCTAACTATGCTCTCGTCTCCTGCAGGCCATGCTTCTCAGTCGGGATGGCCAGTATTTGCTAACAGGAGGGGATGGAGGCGTCGTTTGCGTCTGGCAGGTCTACAACCTGAAGCAGCTCTTCAGCTACCCCGGCTGTGACGCAGGCGTCCGCTCCATGGCCATGTCACACGACCAAAGGTAAAACTCACATCCAGAAACGCCGTAAAGGTCTGCAGGATCGCCTGTTAAAAAGAACAAAATACAGATAGTGGGTCTTGGGATTTTTATTTTATTTATTTATTTTTTTTTTTGCCTGGTTAATCTGGTCCCCCAGTATTTTGGGTTTATATGTTACACTTTTGTCAATGCTGGTGAACAGAAAGTGGCCTTAAACTTGATTGAAGTCAGCTGATTTCACAAACGGATGGATGGATGCATGGATGGATGGATTCTTTATTGACCCCAAGGGAAATTGCGTGGCGGTCTGTAGCTCGACATTATTCACACGGATTAAGACAGACATTTGAAAATGGGTAAAAAGTGTTAAAATCTAACAATTGACCCAATAAAAATAACAAAAAGAGAATAATATAGCGGGTAGACATCCAGGGTGCAATGCCCCCCCTTGTGCCCCCCCTTTCCCAGCAGTGTCCTTGAGAGAAGTCCACTGAGCAGAGAACACCGGGTGTCTCTGGGGTTTTCTTCAGCTCCCCCAGCAGGCTCCGCTCCACCACAGACTCCAGACTCAAACCCACCACATTACCTGCTTCCTGATCAGGAGGTTCAGTCCTTTGTTCGCTCCTTTGATTTTGAAACGTAGATTATTCTGCCGACTCCACTCCACAAAGTCCTCCCCCAGCTCACCCCCCTTGATACATCCCACAATTGCAGCGTCATCTTTTAGATATCTACAAACAAAAAGTCTTATTTTTATGTCTTTATCTAATCTTCTTATCACTTAATTGTGCTTTTCTCTTACTTTTTGTAACTAATTTTTTTAATAACTGTTCAATTTAATTGACTTTAAATAGAAAAAAAACAGGATTAAGTAAAAAAGTCACCGATTTGTTTCCTTAAATAAAATATCTACATAAAGTAAAATATGTTGGGTCACAAACTCAATTCCTCAAGTTCGAAGAAAAGTTTGAAAAACTAAAAGCTTTTATGTATAAAATTTTCAAGTAAGTTCAATCGCACAAAATATAAAATTGTATCCGGAAAGAATATAAAGCAAAGTCTGAGCTGTGTTAAACTTGTGAAGAATTGCAAGAAATGTTTTCAAAGAAGGAACAACATCCTGTTTATAAAGAGAACATATACAGTTATTCACTTTTAAACTTTGAAAGTCTTCACTGTATTTGTTTTTTTTTTTCTTTCAAATATAATTATAAGGAGAAAGCTTTTTTTCCTTAAGGCACTTTTTTGGGAACAGTTTTTAAAGTATGCAGATAAAGGATCATTTGATCAGAGATGCCCACTCCTCCTCCTCCTCCTCCTCCTCATGCAGGTGCATCATAACAGGCATGGCGTCCGGAAGCATCGTCCTCTTCTACAACGACTTCAACAGGTGGCATCACGAGTACCAGACCCGGTACTGAGGCCCAACCATGGCACCGAGTGATGGAGGACGAAGATGATGAAGTGGTTTTTGAGAGTGACCTCTTATCGACGGCGTTCCTCTGTCGAGAGCCTGAATGTATCTCCACATGAGAAGAAACAAAGATCTGTCCAGTTGTAGTACAAGAGTTAAACTATTTTTAAACAACACTGCGATATTTTGTAGATCAGATAGACAATTTCATATAAATCTTTAGGTGGGGGTTTGAAACAATCTATTTTTAGCTGCAAGTCTATTTTCATCTCCTCCAGATAAGACATGAGGGATGCGTGTGGAATTAGTGAATTTTAATCATCCAAACATTTGAACTTTGTTTTGTCTTCTTTGGGCGAGTGATATTTTTTTCTGTAGGTGTTTGTTGGGGAAAAATATTCAACTATCATTCACTTCAACATCCTTTTTCCTTGTTTTGGCACAGTAGGTAGACCTGAAATGTTTGTGAAGAAAAATAAAAACTTGATAAACACGTGAAGAGGGGAAATACATTTATATATCTATAAATATATGAAGTGTAACTGTGGTTCTCCATATTTAATGTCGAATCCGTTTCCTGGAGTGGCTCAGTCTGTTAACTATTCAAACTCGGAGGATCAAGTCTGTTAAAATGTAAGGAGTCTTTTTTTTTTTTTTCCACAAGATCTTAGGAAACCCAAAGTGATATAGGAGGCCTTTGTGGGTTTTTTGTTCTTCCTTACAGCTGTCAGATTTGAGTTTTACTGAAATGTGTTCCAGTACCAAATACTAAATATTTTGATGGTCGGAAAACATTCCTGTCTTGAAAGTTTGTGCTTCACTGTGGATTGAATCACCACTTGTATGGGAAACGCTTTTATCAACTATAACTTTTTTTTGGAATTATTTTGGAGTGCTTTAATTGCTGAAAATTAAAAAATATACATTTTATAACTTGAAATGTTAGAAATTCGTCTTTCCTGTGGCCGTCCTGCACCTACACAGCACCCTCTAGTGGTCAAACACAAAACAACGCATCCTCCCAGATTGCTGATACTTTTATTGCATTTTTGTCCAAACTGATCCAAAATAATAGGCAATAAAGGCAAAACCCGCTGAAGTTTTGACATTTAAAACATTCCTTGAAATTATTTTTCGTAATTTAAAATTGAACAAAGCTCCAAAACTGAAGAGGTTAAAGTGATACATTTTAGCTGCTTACACCTGGATAAATTTATAGTAAAATATTTTCCTCTAAATGATTTTTTTTAACCTAAGCTATAAGTAAATGCCATGTTAAGTGATCAATATGGGGAGTTTTCTCCTGTTGACCTCAAAAGCTTCATGCTGTCATTCCTGTGCTTTAGTTGAAAGGTCCTCAAAGGAGCAAAGCTGCAGCTTGGATCAGAATCTGAATCTACAGTGTACAGAAAGGCAGAGAGGACAGCTTAACCCCACAAAAAACAGACTCACATCTTTAAAATAAGGTCAGCTCAAATACAGTGTGTAGCAAGGTGGAAGTGCATTCAAAAATATCTATTTTTAAATGAACGAAATGGACAAAACCAGTAAACCTGTCCAGCAGAAAAGTCCTCCAGGACAATGTTCACAGATCAAGTCAGAGCAACACTTGAGCAGCAAACTCGCCTTAACCCTTGTGCTATCCTAGGCACGTTAATGTTGGGAGTGGGGTCATTTAGACCCCATTAGACAGTGCGCTGAACATTTTTTCTTCAATGATTTGTGATCATCACTGGTGTCCATGGATTACATGAAATCCTCGCCACCTTTATCCATCTTTGTCATGGTAGGGAGAACACATCATTGTAAGGGTGGGGTCATAGGATAGCACAAGGGTTAAAAAAAAAAAAAAAAGTTTCAGCATCAGAGCCAACAAGGATGTGAAAAATGAGAAATTTTAAATTAGGTGAAAATTTTCTTTATAAGTTTTGCAACAAAAAAAAAACTCAGTTAAATAAGCTCCGCCTCTCATGAAAGATTTTTTTTGAGGAAAAGTTGACCCAAAAAGTAAACCTGTAGCTGCTACTGTGCAGATATTTTTGCAATAAAATACTTGTTGCTCATCACGTTTGATACGCCTCCAGTTCTGACTAGAACAAGCGATATAAGCACCATGAGGGTTTCTTTAAGCTGAATAATTTAACAAAAAAAAAGGCAAACAGCTGGGACTCGGAGGAAAGCACATCAGTGTAACATTAACTTATCACTTCAAAAGACTAATCACTCAGAAAAAGCTCATTTTGTCATCCTTTGTTCACTCACAAATAAATAAAAACTCACTGGCTTAGTTTACCCTCAGTGGTAGTTTTCCAGTCTCAAGGGACCTCTGGAAAAATCGTCAGAGTCCTTCCAGATATTTGTCATCCAGCAGGGGATCAGGGGAGGGAGGGTCAGCGGGTGGAGTTGAAGGAGGAGAGGGGAACAGAGTCGGGTGGATGGAGGGGGGCTCCTCAGGGGTTGGGGAAGAGAGTGGGAAGAAAAGTGCCGGTTGGAGGGGCGAGACGGGGGAGGGGGGTGAGACACAAAGAGGCTTAATTGGAGAGGAGGGCGCAGGCTCTGAAGGTGAAGCTGGAGCTGCTGGGACAGACGAGTGCGACTCCTCTTCAGGCAGAGACGAAACGGGAATGGAGATAGGCTGATTGGGCTGGAGGTTAGGGGGAGAGTTGCAGGTGAAGGAGGTGGGGTCATCAGGAGAAGCCGTCTCGGTTGGAGATTTTAAAACTTCAGCACACAACACCGGCGGATCCAACGCAGGAGCATCAGGCGGGTTTCCTTCAGGAGAACTCGGAGCTTCGGAACCGCGGGCGTTGACCTGAAGAGTCTCCTTATCTAGAGCGGTGTTCTGGAGGAAACAGACATCCAGACTGGATTATGTTACTATCCCTTCTTCTAGTTTTACAGAAGCTGATGAAAACCCAGAAGATCAAGTAGAGGACAAACGAGAGACATTCACTTGTTCCTGCTTCAAAGACTTAACTAAAACCATATGTTTAGCCCAGCTGTTCATTAGAAAGAACTGAGCTGGAACTTTAGGAAAAAGAAAGCTCCAAGCCAATTTAATGGTCACAAAATTATTATAAAGGCAAAGCTGAGCCAGGTTTGCGATTAAAAAAAAGAGATTCTATGAAACTGGTTGTAATGTGATCTTGGTAGGTTTTTGTTTAATAAAAACCAGAGGAAGGTTTTTACTTGAATTAAAAGGAAAACCGTTTTTTTCTTTTGGTATAAAAAAAGTCTAAAATAAGAAGAAAGGAAATATGATATATGCAGACACACAAAAAAGAAGGAAGGAAGCTGGAACAACTTCCTTCCACATCAAAAGCGTGAGTTCACTGACGGGACCGAGAAGGAATTAAGAGAATGCAACACAACAACCAATACAACTGAGTTGGTTTATTAAGCTTAACTTGCTGTTTTTTTACTTTGATAAAAGGGGGAAAAAGTAACTTTTCTATTTCAATAACAACTAGGAAACCACCACAGCTTCATAAGTCATAATTCCGGAAGACCTGCAGATATGTTTGGAATGTGATGGGATTAGGAATGTCAGTTTTTGTTGTTTGCCTCTTTTTTAGCTGATAGATTTCCCTGATAAACCTGGAAAATCTGCTCTGCTGCTTTTGATTTGAAAGCTGCACGTCACCCAAACCCTGAGATTCTTTGGAGTTTTTATATTCATAAATAAGTCATTTTTCTGTTTTCTACCAACCCAGCAATATTAAAATGCTTCCAGAAATGTTTAATTATTTCTAAAACATGTAACCAGCTGAAAATTAAAACAGAATATTTAGTTATTTTAAGAAAATCTGTGTCATTTCCATCCCTTCCTCAAGGTGGTGCCAAAACATCAAAGTAAACAGTTTGTCTCCTTAAAATACAAACTCTGGCAAATTCATTTATTAGAAACTAACGATGCAGATAGGGAGGAAACTTGGCTTGTCTGACACTAGTGTTGCAATTAAACATTAACAGAAAAGCTGAAAGTCTAAAAAAAGCACAACTCTGTCATGATCCTCCACTGTTAGGAAGAGAAACGACAGCGCAGAGGAAGAACGGGGACCCGAGAATGTCAAAGGAAGGAAGAGGAGGCTGGGGAGGAAGGGCGACGGCTGCAGAGGAAGACCAGAGCCGGGAAGAGGAAGTGGACGGGGAGGCTGATGGGTGGAGGAAAAGGGGAGGAGGGGGTGTTTGTACCAGGCTTCACGCTCCAGGCGTCCCCTGTAGTCCTGGGTCAGGTAAGTGAAGGGGGGGGGGGGATGAGGGAGGAAGAGGAGGCCTCGGCCCACATTTACACCTCAAACTGTCAAATGGGATCTATATTATTGTGAAGAGGAGCTACAAACCACAAAATGAGGGGGGACAAAGGGTCGTTCCCCTCCCTTTCACTCCAGACAGACCCAGAAGAGATGCAGGGCAGGAATGAGGAGATTTTTACCCTGCATGACGTGTCTGCAGCACCATACGTCCTATAAACCTGTACGGTGATGCCATAGAGGGCAGAGATGCTGCTGAGAGTTAATCCACAAGAATACAGAACTGACATGAAATATGGGAGATGAGCTCAAGCGATGGGTTTCTGGGTCAAACATTCGCTCTCCTGGCAGCTCTCCTGATTAAAGCCATGTTAGGACCAAATATACTCATCTGAGCTGCTGTGCTCACCATGATGACAGACACTCCAGCCGTGGCACAGCTGTGCTTTGGTGCGCTGTTAAAGTGAGTCTTCAGTTTCCCCGTCACCTCCATCTTCATGTTGTTCTCTGTGACTGCGTCCTCCTGCATGGAGGGGTTTGGACAGGACATGTTTACGCTGCAGGAGTCTCACTGAGCAAGCGTGCAAAGGCGGCTGCGGAGTACCGTGACCCATGGGTGTGAAAGGACGCTCTGAGCCGTGTGCCGGCCGTCCACGTTGGTCTGCAGCATGCCCTCAATCAGGTTCTGCAGGAGCACACAAACACGATCAAAACATTTTTAAAAACAAAGTTCGAAACATTGGCAGAAATGAATATTCATCACGAGTTTACAAAGTTAGAAGTGGCGTCTGCTTTTTGGTACGGATATTTTCCTAAATAAGCTTCTGCATATGTTTGATCGTATTTGTGTTAAGTTAAATCAATCACTGAGAAAAAAGTAACCACCGTTTATTTTTCTGTAAGAAAAGCAGCCTTTTCAGGGAAAGGATGACGCTTATTCTTCGAGCGCCGGGAGCTGAAACCTTTCACATTAATTACCGACCAAAATCCAACAAGAGCTAAATATTCCACCTCACTATTTAGAAAAATACACTTATTTATGGTTATGTGACCATTAAGCTATTCATTTATTAAATTTAACCATTAAATATTCACATAAATAAATACTCATATTTTACTACATATATAAGTTTTAACTTCTCGTAATTTTTAAAGCACGTTCCTTTCAAAATAAAATACACAGTGTGTCAAATAGGATCCCCATGCCGCAGCAGATTTTCCTTTTTTAGTCAAGAATGTAAAAGTCATACATTACATTTTCTATCATGACTTTGGTGCATCATCATCCTTCTTGTTCTTTTTTTAAAGAATATAAACATGACAAACCCCAAATGTGTGTAAATATAATTCTACACTTGAAGAATTTTACCTGCGAACAGCAACTAAACACTGTTGTGCAGCAAAAGATAAGAATATTTACTCTAATAATAAACTACTGACAGAAATGTACACCTTCTACCATCATTTACCTGATCTTTAAAAAATCTAAACATAAATGACAAAACTTCAAACCTAAAGCAAATTAACCAATAAACTACAAAACCATGATGTTTTCAAATCATGAATATTTCCCTTTATAGCCAAAAGAACAAATGAGCTGCATGTGGCTCTGGAGTTATCTCATGAGATTTATCCTCAAATATAAAAATGTACTCAGAGCAGCAGGTTCTGTAGAAGTGACTTTAGATGCAGCAGCTTTGGACACTGCATGTTCATTTTATTTATTTCACTTTCGTTTACCTTTCTTAGCCAGTGGCCCTGAAGTGTAAAACCCATCACAAAATCCTATATTAACGTATTAAAGATCACTATGACAATAAAACAAAGCTAAACAAAAAAAAAAAAACAAATTGCAGAAACCAAAAAGAAACTAAAAGAAATGTCCAGAAATCAAAATGAAATGCAAAAAAAAATGAAACAAATTAAGAATCTGTTAAAGTTAGCTATTATTGGACACCACCGATCAGATGATGATGTTTGAGTTTTGAAGAAGTCTGAAAGAAGAAGAAAGTTTTGCCTGTGATAAAGAGTTGATCTATTAATTAAACTTTAAATGTGCATTTTTTACATTTGTTCACCCTAACTTGATTTGTATATGAGCATTTATTAAAAAAAAAAAAAAAAAAAAAGGGACACACGGGGCTTAGTACTATTATTGTTGTTTAGTCTTAAATGTGTGTTTGATATTAACAATTGTTTCTTTATTGTGCAAAGAAATTTGAATTTCTGTAAATTGAAAAATGTGCAATAAAGTTTATTGGAATTTTTTATTAACTTTTGCAGTGGGTGTGGCCAAAAGCTTAAAGAAATATTGTTGATTGGAGGAAATTGCCATAATAATAACGTTCCTGTTGAAAAGGTGAACAAATGTCATCATCCAATCTGAGATGACCCATTATAGCTTCCTTTTTTCAGTTTCTTATATTGTTTCATTTTTTTGAAATGTTATTTTGATTTTTGAAAATTACTTTTGGTTTCTAAAATGTTTTCCTTTTTATTTCGTTTGCTTATTTCTCTTGTTTATTTATTTTGCTTTTTAAATTGTCTTTTCAATTTTTAACATACTTTTGTGTTGAGTGATTGGCACTCCAGGGCCACCGTTCATCTGCCCAGTTGTTCAGTTGTTGAAATGTAAAAGATCAGGATTTTGCGACTTCGTGGCTTAAGTTTGCAGCATCACTTGTAACCACCACATGAGAAAGCTGAGCTTCACTTCACGCTACGCTGCAAACACAAGATCTTCGCAGCTTCATATCAGCTGTGTGAGCTAACCGATCCACAGCCGTAGGTTATCAGCCAGCAGTTTGAACAACTGCACAGACACTGATGAGTATTTGGGTGTTCAAATAACAGCAGCTGGACAGCAGTTCTACACTTTCTGCAGCCACTTCCTTCCGCCAGCATGGCGAATGGGTGAGGATCACACAGATTTGGATCAAAAGGCAGTTGTGTCTTCAAAGGTGACCCTCAGCTCCAACCTTTGCAGAGTGGGAGACGTTGTCCCAGTAAGGACTCGGAAATTCAAGTTGGCCGAGAAGGATCTGATCAAACAGCTCCTCTTGTCGGTTGTTCTCACTAGAACGAGGAAGAATTCAAATAAAACAGTTATTCAGGGCACACAAAAGATTTCACAGCTGCTATGGAAACAACCATTCATATCAAGGGTTTACCAGGTTCAATTATTTGCTGTGCTGAATCAAAGCAGCTAATTATATAAGGCACAGTCATCTGTTCGGTAAAAGTTTATTGGGTTTGTCACAGCTTGGTTGTAATGTTACTGATGCTGTGAGTTCCTAACAAGATAACAGGAGACATCTGAGACGTGAAGAGTTTGATCAATCACTGGAAGTCAGTTTTTGGCTTCAAATAAGTCAACATCAATTTCAAAATTCCCTTCAAACTCATAAAAACTCTCTCTTCCTATCAATGTTTGCATACCTATAGATAGATAGATAGATAGATAGATAGATAGATAGATAGATGATAGATAGATAGATAGATAGATAGATAGATAGATAGATAGATATAGATAGATAGATAGATAGATAGATAGTAGATAGATAGATAGATAGATAGATAGATAGATAGATAGATAGATAGATAGATAGATAGATAGATAGATAGATAGATAGAGATAGATAGATAGATAGATAGATAGATAGATAGATAGTAGATAGATAGATAGATAGATAGATAGATAGATAGATAGATAGATAGATAGATAGATAGATAGATAGATAGATAGATAGATAGATAGATAGATAGATAGATAGATAGATAGATAGATAGATAGATAGATAGATAGATAGATAGATAGATAGATAGATAGATAGATAGATAGATAGATAGATAGATAGATAGATAGATAGATAGATAGATAGATAGATAGATAGATAGATAGGTACATGGCACACCTTATAAGTGTCAAAACATTTTATTTTTACTTTTAATAATTATTATATGCAATACCAACAATATCTAATAAAAACGCTATAATTCATTTTATATATTAAAAAAGAGTTGATTTTTTATTGTCTTAATAATCCATGTTGCAGAGTTGCAGCTGGAATTCTGTCGACAAGCTCAAACAAAGCAAAGGAAAAGGAAGGAAGTACCTCCTAAACGGGGGGAAGCCACACAGAAGGATGTAAGTGATCACCCCCGCTGCCCAGATATCTACTTTCAGACCGTACCTGTGGAAAAAAACAACACACACACACTCAGTAAAGCACACACTGGTTTTACTCTGCATCTACACTGAGAACCATGAGGTGTGCCTGTTTACCCGGTTTCTGCAATGATTTCTGGAGCCACATACGTGGGGGTGCCACACACAGTATACAGCGGCCCCTCCACCACTGTGGCCAGCCCGAAGTCTCCCAGCTTCAATGACTTGGTGCCATCGTGATGCTCATACACCTGAAGTGAAACACTCAGTTAAAACATGGAGAAGCTGGATTTGTGAAATACATCAATACTAATAAGTTTGTTGGAGTTTACCAGCAGGTTCTCTGGTTTAATGTCTCTGTGGACGATGTTCATACTGTGCAGATACTTCAGAGCTCCAGCCAGGTTGCAGACCATCATGCTAGCATCTCTCTCTGTGTATTTGGCTGAAGACGTGATGGCATCAAATAGATCCCCATCCTGTCCAAATATACATAGAGTCTTAACGTCATCGTACAAAAGAAGGCAGAAAAAAAAACAAAACAAGGAAAACTCACCTTTACCAGCTCCATAACCAGGCAGAGCTCAGAGGGCGTGACCATCTCCTCCACCAGCATGACGATGTTGGGGTGCTTCACCTTCCGCAGAACAGCAACTTCATTCTCTATGAGATGCTCCTGAGGAAGCACACACCACACTCGCTCATTCACAACAGAGTCTGCACTGCTGTCACTTGTGCATTAGAATAAGTGTCATGAGTTTGGGATTCAGTGTCAGCGTGTGAAGATAATTGAAGACGTGAGAGGAGGCAAAAAGATATAAATAAATGGAACGCCACATTGGTCAGAAAAAGACAGAACACTGAGCTGCCTGTTAATAATGCACGGCACGGAGAGTGACGGGTATTCCTTACATGAGCCTCTGAGTAAAAATGTGTGAGAGCAGCTTGAAGGAATGCAGTGAACTGGGAGGATAAAAGAGCCAAACCTTTCCCCTGCATCGAGCTTTGTCGATGATCTTCAGAGCAAACTCTTTCCCTGTGGACCTGAACAGAAACAGTGAAATTAGGGAGAGCAATATTAAAAAAGAAAAGCTATGTGGTCTGTAATTTAAAATCAAGCGCTCACAAGAGAGCTTTGATTAAAGAGCCCAGAGACGCACAGGAGAAGATATGAGAAGGGGAAGCGATTGAGGAGGAATTACAGTCAAATGCTATGTACACAGTGGGCATGTGATGCACGTTCAAGAACACTAGACTTGGTGTCATATAAATCCATCTGGGCACACACCACAATTATTAATTCCTCCTCCATGATCAATTTTTTAACAGTTGGCACTTCCATGAATTAAAAAGGTCGCCATCAATACGCAACTGCCAAATCCAATTCCCCGATTGGTTGTACTGGTTTAACTTTTAAAACGTGTTCAGTTGCTGGGTTTTTTGCACGAAAGAGACCGAAAATGGTCTTAAAAACTTGTGTGGCGACACATGAACGTGGGATTTGTCAGCGCAGTAGCCCGTAACGTGCATTTACATGGACTTTTCATAGGAAGTGTTCACTTAATGCTTGTTGCCAAGGCCAGTCTGAACGTGGCAAAAGACTCTTTGTCTCATCAAATGCACCCAACTTAAGGCAAAGAAAAACCAACAAAGGTTTGTTGACACAACTTTTCTATTTCCTAATTCCATGCTTAGATGACCCTCATAACCATAAACTCTGAAATACAACTCACAGAGCTAACAAACCCGAGCACTGACTTCCACCAGAAGCATCTCTACAGGACAACAGGACTAAAAGGACACAAAACGACAAGCAGAAGAAAATCTGCATGGCGTCTGTGGCTAAATGACACTCATCTGCTGATAAGGTCTGAATGCACCGAACCTGACAGCTTAGCAACTTTCTGCTGCACATTTACAGCAGATTCTTTCTCTTCACAATACATGAGCCTAATTTCCCAAATACTTACAGTTCTGCATGTTTTTATTTGCTCAGATGTGGTGTTGGAATGCAGTTTGTATGGCTACAAAATAAGCTCTATTGCTGTCTGTCCATGTGTGTAGAAGCTTTGGCTCTTTTCTAGGGTGTCGAGGTGTGAAAGAGGTTTAGCTGATGTTACAGAAACCACCGGCGTAAACCAGAGTTTCCCTCAACAATGTGTCAAACAGTGCAGACGACGGATGCTAGAACATTTTAACAATTTAGTTGAGAGTTTGGAGCCATTGGATGTAAAACATTAACATTTTCATCTAAAAGATTTTAAGCTGGGTTTGTGAGTTGCTTTATAATCTCAAACTTGAGGAGCTAAGGTAGTCACTTCAAGGTTCACCTAAGGCGCGTCATGTGACCTGGGACCCTTTTTTTAACTATATATGGATTCCTTGACATTTCCTTATAATCTAGAAGTTGACTGAGCGCTGGTGTGGCAAATGGATAAGGCTGTTACCACAGTTTTCTCATTTATTTTATTAGTACTTTTTTTGTATTTAATATTTTACTGTTTCTAAATGAGTTTGTGGTTTACTCATCTCATTTTTATTCTCAATAAAAAACACAAAAAAGGAAAAGAATGCGCATTTAGCACGTTCTTGAACGCACATCACATGCCTGGTGTTTATCTAGCTCTTACTTAACATTTTTGAACAGGCCTCTTTTTCATTCATGATGTAAAAAGGGAAACAGTCCTGCTATGTTACCTCTCCACACACTCTCTGACCACTGCAAAGTTGCCATCTCCAATTACTTTTCCAACCTCATACTTTTGGTACAGAACTGAGGATAGCGCATGTTGGTTTCCATTGACTACAAAAAACACACAGAGGTTATCGCAGCAAAAACAATTACATTAGATCAAATCCCTCCAAAAATGACCCCATGCTGTGTGCAGTAACACTGAATCAAGTGTACCCTCTGGACTGAGCTGACTGGTTTTCTCCTGGTGATTGCCGAGCGAGCAGTTTTCATTGGTTAAGGACGCAAGATGTAGCGGAGGAATCTACAGGATGAAACAAAGACGAAGAAATTTAAATGGACACGGATAAGATTAGATAGAAAGTCAGAAAACATGACAGCCTGAATGATTTTGTAAACTTTCACAACATGTGTTGATGTTCATTCAACATGTTGACTAAAAGAAAATTGTCTGAACATTTATTTGGTGGAGGGCTACCATCAAATCCAGAATTTTTAATGGTGATTGAAAAAATACAGCGTTGTTGGTTTAAAGTAAAAGCAGCAGCAAGGGACCATCACAAAACTCAAGTCAATTAATCAATTCTTTAAACCCAGTCTCATAAAGTTCATTCATCTTGTATTTTTTTGTCCAAATATGAGTCCTTCCAGGTTGTTTTTTGGTCTAGATCCACAGACCGAATTTATCCTCTAACCACTTTCTGATCTGTTTGCTTAAGCTGCATTCTTGTGTTTTATCATTCCTTTGTTTTCTTAGTCATTTAGTAACCTCTTTTTGTCATGCACAGGCAAAAGGCAAAGCTGTCCATCATGAGAGACAAAACAACAAATACAAATACACAATTTAATTTAGAGTTTAAACCGCTAACTGAAGAAGATATCTAAGAAATGCTTGTTTGTATTTGTTAGACAGGACAGAAAATATTAATCAGATTTATGTCTCTCACCACCAAATATTCATGGCTGCATAGGGAGTAGGTCATATCCGGTGATAGTGGCCTGATAAAGTCCCTTGAGATAGATTTTGCTTTTTTTTTATAGCAAGTGGGTCATGCACTGTTGCCTCACGCCCTCCTTTATAATGAGACTGCTAACGGGATTTCTTGACTGTCTTCAAAATAATACATCTGTCTTATGGGGCGATGAAAGTCCCAGGACAGTTTCACAAAAGATAAAAAATACCTCTTTCTGCAGAATGACTTTTCTTTTTTTTTTTTAAGTGTGATAAAACTATCCTAAATTAAAGTTCTTTCATTGATACATAACTATATCAGAACCATAGCCATGCCAGAACATGTTTGGTAAATTTGATTTATCATCTTACTTTAAGGCTCAGGTTACTTCGAGGGCTGGTGGGAGATGGAGTGGATGATTTAGTAGATCTTGGAGCTGAGATCCCATTTACTGCATAATTAACAGGAAAGGATTTATTAATAAGGAAAGAAAGAATGTAGCATATACTTAAGCCTCTTTTAAAATGATCAAGAAGAAAGTTAATACTTACTACTAAGACAAACTTTGCAGTCATTTTAAACGTATAAATATTTATACACACACACACACACACACACACATATATAAATATATAGTATATATATACTATATATATATATATGTGTGTGTGTGTGTGTGTGTGTGTGTGCATGAAAAACACACACAGAGTGCAGACCAAAAGTTGATCAGACCAAAAGTTTGGACACACCTTCTCATTCAAAGACTTTTCTTTTTTTTCATGACTATGAAAATTGTAGATTCACACTGAAAATATGTCATATTGTATGCCAAGAGTGTGCAAAGTAGTAAATGAAAAGCAGTAAGTAGTAAATGAAAAGGTGGTTACTATGAAGAACCTACAGTATTATATATTTTCAGTTTTACACTTTTTTGTTATGTATATAATTCCACATGTTAATTCACAGTTTTGATGCCTTCAGTGTGTATCTACAATTTTCACAGTCATGAAAATAAAGCAAACTCTTTGAATGAGAAGGTGTGTCTAAACTTTTGGTCTGTATTGTACATACACAAAAAAATACATATACATAGATATACATGTACACAAATTTACATACACACATACACACACAGCTTCTGAAATGTAAGAACTCTAAATAGCCAAAAATAGCTAAAAATAGCTTAAAAATAAATAAATAAAGACAGCTGAGTCTGTATTTGGAGCAAACTTTGATGCCAGAAAAGAATTCAGGAATTTCAACAGTAATTAATGACTAAGGTCAGAAAGGGACAGTTTTTTTGGTCTTACCTGACTTTAATGAAGACCGATTAGCTGAGGAGTAGAGAGGTTGTCTTGCTATAGTTATTGGATTGAAAAAAGAATAACAAACAACAAAAATAGAATCTAAAACATACATTAAAATTTGCATACTTAAAACTTGTCATGCTTTTTCATGAGTCTTATCTTTCAAAATGTCACCCAATCAGATTTACCACTTAGGGAGTTTCATATAAATTGTATTGTGATGTCATTACAGGCAGCTTTTTTTTTCCAGAATAATAACTTACTAGAAGCTGGAGATTTGCTGCGTCTGGAGAGTCTGGGACTCTTAGTTCGGTTTGGCGTAGTAGAGCGACTGTAAGATGACTTTAGCACCCTGCATTCTGCAGAAAAAAAACCATCATCAGCATCACTGTTAACTTCCTAAGCTAAAATGGCAACCTAATTCACCATAGCAACAGCTTTTTGGAATATACCAGTACATGCTTTGACATCATGTGATCAAACAAGTTTTTATCATGCAGGAGGTCCTGGTTTCTGGCCCAAGCTAGCTATTAAGTTTTTAATGTGACGTGACATGATGTCGGTGAAAGTGGGAGGCAGGGACTCACTGGGTTGAACAGCCTGTCTGTTAATCGGCCAGGGAATCAAATCCCAGGCTAGACAGCTATTGTGTCCTTTGGCAAGACACCAAACCTCACTGTCCCCAATTGTAAAAAGAAAAAAATGAAGTTTATACGCTATGTTCACTGTGGAATAGTTTGCAAGTAAGACAATTTTTAGAGGAAAATAGTTAGCAAATAATTGTAAATAATTTGTTCTGAATGAATGGAATTACAATTATTAAGTCAAACCAGTTTTAATAGTTTATCATGTTAAAATAAACTAAAAATAATTTTAGACCTGGTTATTGTACTTTTGGATTTTGCGATTTATTGATTCAGTATCAAAGTTAGTTTTGTCTCAGGTGCCATGGTATTATTTTAGAGAAGAAGGTGCTACTTTTGCTCTTAAAGTAGAAAGAGTGGTTTTTTTTTTAGTTCCGTCAAAGACCTAGTTCTCTTAAATGGAGCACATGGGTTGTAAGTGGGACAAAAGCTGCAAACCAGCTCTGAACACGAGTGATTTGCCACCTGCCATCATGTGTGTAAATTAACAGTGAGTCCTCATAAATTCTTCTTCTATACTTGTAAACGAAGGCGCTCAAACACAAATGTTGAGCAGGGTGTCAACACTTAAACTTGTGACAGCAATAAACCGCCCTTTTCTCCCTCATGACAGTTATTTTTGAAAAAGGACATTAAGTGAATCTGCTTTCAAAAGAGGTCACAACCTGCTTTTGCTCTGCCAAACATGTAACATGCAAATGCAGAACAACAAAAAAACTCCCTCTATCAAGATGTTGACATTCAAAATTAAGATTTGAGTACGGATATTTTTTTTTTTTTTTCGCATAACTGAAAAATCAAGTACGACAGAGTTTTAGGGCCACGGTGAGAAAAAAATTCAGGATACATTTTTTTTGGTTGTTCCTCACACAGGAAAAAAAGTCGAAATGTCGAGATTAAAGTCAAAATAGATTTAACTCGCTACAGCAGAGTTGCCTGTTTATCAGAGCTTTGCTTTAAGATGAAAGATGTGTAGCATTTTGTGAAGCTTTATGTCCGGATAGGTTTTAAAAAACAACGGAATTCTGAACCTTTTGACGACTCAAAATCAGATTATTGTCAGTGTAGTCTGCTTTTCGGGGATCAATGTTGGTATAGCGGAGTTTCATATGTAAAATAAGGAGCTCAGAGACACATTTGGGTAAAGAGGACTGCAACTTTATTTTCCTTTTCATTCACATACCTAGATGTCCATTTGTCTTATTACGTCATGAACCTGTCATACACAGATCACCAATCCAGAAGGACAGTGTTATACACGCCCCCTCCTCTGCATGAAACGTCCCATTTTAACATAAAACAACAAAGATGAATGAAAATAGTCTGTTATATTAACATTAGAACGTTGAAAATGCCCAAAAGTGCTCCTTCTCAGACGGAAGCATCACACAGACTTAGAGATCTTGTCTTTCATGGAGGAAGAAAGGATTGAAGTGGACATCTGCAGGGACACCAATGTCTTCATCAAGGGGCTGCAGAGATCCTGCAAACCACCTATCAATACTTAAAACATGAATAAATCGTAAATCACACAAATGAGCGTCCAAAAGTTTGGAACGTTATCGATAAACATTCAGCTCACCTGTTCAACGAAGTTTAGCCGTCTGCTCTGCTGCTGCGTGCCGTTCATTTGTTGCTCTGTATGCTCACTTCCACTTTAATCTCGTAAATTTACGAGTTTTTGTCTCGTATATTTACGACTTTAAATCTCGTAATTTTACTTTTTGTTTTTGTTTTTTTGGTGGCCCTAAAACTCAGTTGTACTCTAGAAAAGCTGAAAAGTTTGAGGACCAGTCTAAACATGTGGCCATCTTACCACCGTGATCCAGCACAAAGTCATCCTGTGCATAGCGATACTTCTCTGGACCACACGCTATGAACACATCATCTTCGCCAAAGAAGTCCTGCAAGCTGGTAATCTAGATGAAAAGAAAAGATGGTTTTAACGTGGGTATGTATAGAGAAGGGCTGGAGGATTGGTGGAGAAACACATTTACATCTACTTAAGTAATCGGATTACTCAAGTAACTTGGCT
Organism: Oryzias curvinotus; assembly: GCA_023969325.1. Taxonomy (NCBI): domain Eukaryota; kingdom Metazoa; phylum Chordata; class Actinopteri; order Beloniformes; family Adrianichthyidae; genus Oryzias; species Oryzias curvinotus. The sequence continues at coordinate 35,379,269 of CM043706.1, forward strand.
CCTTAAACAACATGTAAAACTGGAAGACAGATTATAGGGCAGATTAGGAAAACCTGATTCCCCACTGGCATTGTGCACAAAAGAAACTGGAGTGCAGAAGCAGTCCTTCACCTGGTTTTCTCAAGGAGATCTTTTGAGTGACCGAGCTGAGGACAGTTTTTGGCACAGATGAGCAGCTGTATGAAAAATTACCAGATTTCACTGTGAGGTGGTGAAGGAGACATTGGAAATCAGATTACTGCTCTACATGTAAACACAAATTTCTTCTGTCAGCAGATGTCCAACAAGAGCTAGTAAGACTCTTTTTGTTATAATCAATACATGTTTTAACACACTATGATATGATCGATGCAGAGATTTCACCAGCTTGTTTGTACGCAATTTAGTCTCCAAGTCCTGCTTTGAAAAACCTGGTTTCTGCTTCTGTTACAGATACTTGTCTCCAGCTCTTCACAATGATTAAACCCACCCACCCCCTGACTGTGCTGTCACCCCAAAACACACACCCTCTGTGCTATAGTTGGACATGCACGAGGGCAGCTGTTTCTTATCTTGTGCACATCGCAGAAGAGCTTGTCTTTCAAATAGGTACATTCAAAATTCAATCGGTGGCTGGCCATGATCAGCAGGGAACAGAGGATGAAAATTGTTCCTTTATTAAACAAATACAAATACAATAGCATTTTATTGATATAGCCCAATATTACCACAATAGTTTTCTCTAACAGTCTTCACACCACAAATGATTTACACACATTTCTAGAGGAAGCAGGAGTGAAGTGTGACAAGTGTGAACTCAAAGGACAGACAGACAATGTGTGCTCGCCATTTGCTTGATAAACAGCAAATGAGTTGCTGGTCTGAGGAAAATGACAATCGCTAACTATAACAAAAAAAAAAACCCCACATATCTCCAAACAATAACGTAATGAGGGTTGTAAAAGCTAAAATAAATGTACATATTAAAAAACAGAAACACAAGAAAAAAAAGCTCCCCAATTATCTAATTAGCCACATTCTGAGGGCATCATTTTAAAACTACAACAGTCCAAAATCAGATCGACACTGACATCAAATAACTGATAAAAAATACTCAATGTGTTTTTTAAGTCCATTTCATGTCTTTTTAAGAAAATATTTGAGGCCTTGATCTTTTATGTTGCCAGTGAAGTCAGGCACCAGAGGACAGTTATCTGAGGGTGGACATTACTTGAAGGACTGCTATTTATAATCAAACTTTCCTTTGACTGATGAACCTCAACTTTTTCCATTAAAAGTTTGAACTAAAAGTAATGTCAAAAATATTTTGGCGAGATAAGTCTGTTTTCCCACTTCACTTTTTGTGCTCACATAGTGCATTCTGTGGCGTTCAATACTACCAACAAGGATATCGTCCTTAAATGTTGCCTCCTCTCAGCAGGCTGGGGGAGGTCAAGCTTTCTGGCTATTTGATTAATGACAGTGAGACAGCAGTACAGGAGACTGCTGAGGTGAGCATTGTCCTCTTGTGACAACACCAGCCACGATGATGCTGCAGTCAGAGTACACTGGCATTGGGTGGATCCCTAGCCTTTCTGTTACAGCCTCTTGGTGGAATATTGGGTCACAGAAAAAGACTAGGAACATTTTGACTTGAAGTAACCGGACACTTCAACTTGAAAGCTGAAGTGAGATTTGAGACTTGGCATCTTTGGTTTGGCTCATGTTTGACCACATCACATTGATATCATAAAGTACTATTTGTGACAGAGAGCATATCGTCAGCCTAATAGCATATCTGCCTAACTCATTTTTTCTGTTTTTTTTTTAAAGAAGTAAAAATACATTTTTTTCACCACTCACAGTAGAGTTAGGCCAATATCTCAACATGGTAAAAAAATGAGTTATGCAGAAATGCTATTAGGCTGATGATATCTAAAAACAATGGTTTCAGTGACCTGAATTTGTACACATTTCTACACTCCAATAGTTATAATCATTTGACTTCAAATGGAAGCTTCTGTTTCTTTTCCTGTGTACTGTACTGCTTAGTGTTTGAGTGCCTTGAGAAGGTTTGGTGTGGTTACTTTGTATGTTTAGCAGCTAGTTGATTGGTGTGGAGCTCAACTCTTAGACTTAAAGGTCATTATGTCATTGGACAAGGCTTTCATTTCCACACTGAATCAAATTCTAAAGAAAATAGCTTTTAATAAAAAATCATTAAACACTGTAAAATAAGACATTGTTATTGTATCTAAGAGTCCATTTTATCTGATGCAGAGTTTAAATGTCAAGCTTTTGGTGAAACACTATAGCTGTATAAACATCTCCAGTCTAAGGTCTTTGTACATTAGTGATCCAAGATGCCTTTACCTTAACTCTAGTGTGAAGATCTCTTATTAATGAAAGTAAATGTCATTAATACACTCCCCACATGCCTGTAACTGATGAAGAGTGAGGCCACATCAGTGCTAATCCATGTTTCACTCAGACTTTAATCCTTTCTCTAAAACCTGAGTTGATGGAGCATCAAAATCTTTACTTGGACTCTTCCCAGCTTCTGCTACCATGGGCAGTACAACTAAATGTGTCACACGACTAAGTCTGCACAATTAATCGCAAATTTATCGTTATCGCGATTTCAAGCTGTGCAATATCCATATAGCAAAAGTCCGCAAAAATCGCAATAAATGGTAAACCTTAAATGTGCTGAAACAACCTTAAGGCAGCTTTAACTATTTAATGAATTGAATAAATCGCTTTATGCATTTGACCAATCAGATGGAGCCCTTCACGTTGACCAATCGGAGCTTTATGTTAGATGTTGCCTTGCTAATTAGACGAGGGTCATTTGGAGAATAATTTAAGTTATTTTGACTTTTATTTAAATTAAACTTTTGCAGTGAAATGGAAATCTTTTTGTTGTTTTTTATTTATTCATTCATTTATCGCAAGTTATATAGTCATCGCAATATTGATCACTAATATCACATATCGCGAGTTTTCCTCATATCGTGCAGCCCTACACACGACTATTTGCTGCAGTTATTCTTCTTCTCACTAGTGGAAAGCAGATCACAATTATTACAGAAGTGGGTAGATACTATGAAGGTAAAAATGGGTCTAAATGGACAAGCTTTTAGATTTGATGTGAGAACTTGTAAAGTAGAATGTGAAAACTAGCTCACCAAAAATCAGCATCTGTGTGTAAAAATTAGGCCTGCACAATAAACGCAAATTTATTGTTATCGCGATTTCAAGCTGTGCAATATCCATATTGCAAAAGTCGGTGAAAATCGTGATAAATTAAAAAGCTTAAATGTGCTAAAAACAATCATATGGCAGCTTGAAATATTTAATTGAATAAATGCTTTTATGCATTTCATTTAATTACAAACTCAAATGGGTGATTACAACTGCGTAAATCTGCTGCTGCGAATCACGAGCGCACTATAACTGCGCTCAAACTTTTGACACAATCCTTGCGAGACATTTGTGTCAAAACTGATCTGTGTCTGATAATGGAGCACTCTGATTGGTTGGCCCCCCCTCCTCTGACCCCCTTCCCCTCTTTGTTCCATTATCAGTTTTGACACAAATGTCAAACTAGCTTCCAATACCGCATCACAAATAAATATTTAATTCATCCAGGATGGTTCCATTCCATTCCACTAAAAAGTTTTAAAAAGTTAATCAAATTTAGTTTCTTTTAGTATTTTTTTAAATACCTTTTCCTGATCAACTCCAACCCCAATGTCACTGTTTGTTTTGTTAAAGACATTTTCAAATCCATATGATGCATAAAGACAAGAAAAATAAAATTACTATGAAGTGATGTAGGTTTACTGAGTGATTTACTTAAATTAACTGCAGGCATAAAATGGCTGAAACAAGTTTGATAAAAAAAACTATATCAACATTTGTTATGTCATCAAGTTCTACTTTATTCTGCATCAGTCCTTCATTCAAACTCCAAAGTCAGCAGCAGCACCCAAATGTGGATGTTTGAACCCTGTTGAGTCTTCATAAAACTCTTAAACTGGCAGGCTTCATGTGTGACACAAATGAAAAGTCAAAACATGGCATTTTTATAAGCCTGTGCTACTAGAACAAACTCCTGAAGTCATCTACTGATCACAGCAGGCCTCAACTTGATCCATCAGGGAAGTGTTTTGCAGGCTTCTCCATTGCTTTGGCATTTTTTTTACAGCACAAAATCCCAACGATGAGATGCTCTCTGTCCTATTGAATGTCTGACCTTCTCTTGTTCTCATCTGTGTCCTCTCTGCAGCTGCATATACTTTCTGCCAAGCTGAACTTGCTAACACAAATGCAAACTCAGACAGTTTATTTAACAAAAAGAAACCATTTTGAAAAAAACTTCAATCTAATCTAATATTTTGAGAGCTCCTATCTTTGTTTCCAAAAAAAGTTTTTGTGAAGCTATAACTACAAGTACTGCACTTTATAAATGAGAGTTTATAGCAGTGAAGAAATAACCTCCAAAACCCTCATTTTGACTTTCGGAGTCGAACAAATTCGCACAAGAACTACAAGCTTAAGGTCTCAAATAGATCATGGCTTACTAAGAATACATAGAGAGCAAGATGCCTATTATGTATGCTAGGGCAGAGCTGGAGCTAAAGCCAACCTGGCAATTAACACTGAACTCTCACTCAGACAGAAGAAGGTCCCTGAGACGGTTGAAATCCTCTGGATTAGAGCGGTAAAATGCAGGCACATGCAACAACACTGGCAAAGCAACCAAAGTAATGAGCTCCACAAGGTGCTCACTAGGGTTGCATGGTATGAGGTCAACTTTCAATGTGCAACATAAGTGATGAATATTGCACTGACGATAGGACTTGTGATACATGAACAAATAAAATAATTTCACTGCGACTGTTTAAATTGAATTATTTTAATATTTAAATGCTATATTATATTTATAATAAAGCGCTTTTGCTACCTTCTTAGAAGGCCCAAAACACTTTACCCATTCACACAGTGATGGCGGATCCGCTGTTAATCACTGGCGCCAACCTATAACCACCAAGTGCAATATGCGGGTCAGTGTCTTGCCCAAGGACACTTGGGTACACATGAACCGGTCCTGCACTCTTCCAATCAAAGGTATACCACTCTACCACCATGAGCGGCCCGTAAAAGTCAACATCCTTGTCTACATAGGAGGTGGGCATCTAAGTTGAAAGGACTTCAGTCAAATTGTCAACGACGTGAAAAGATCCATCCAGTTGGTCGAAGGCGTAAAGGGATTTATTTGATTTATTAAATACTTCAAGCTGCCAAGAGATTGTTTTAGCATGTGCATAAACATTTAAGGTAGCCATTAAGCGCTGTTTACATCGTCTTTTACGATATCCATATTACACAGGCTGATATTGCGATGTAGATACATTTTTGATTTATCGTGCTGGTTTAGTGCTCACTACTCGAGTGTTTTTTTAATGCATTTATAAAATCTCACCAAGAATGTAATGTTTTTGAACTCTGAAAACAGACGGTTGAGAACACCCAACACAATAGATGCACTTCCACCACCCCCCTTTAGACTTGAGGGGGGACAGGAGGCAGGGGGCCTGCAGTCTGTCTGGGGATCTCTGGGAGACTGCCAGGTTTTTGTTTTTCCATTTCACATCATTGAATTACATCAATATCTATAATAAATAGAGATCACTTATAGGACAAGTAAGTACCAACTTCAAAATATCATTTCTCTATCCAAACTTTACAAACACACTTTTATAAGGAAATATTTCCTTTGTTTTATCTATTCTGCCTTCACATGTTCTGTAATTCTTGGTGAGGTAATTTTATTTTTATTTTTACATTAATGTTAGCAATAGCTTTTTTAATGCAGTTTTGTGAGGCAAGTAGAGCTGCAAAACCCAAAATATTGATCTGTCGTTTGTAAAATTTTAGGCACAAAGCAGAATTGAGTCAAACAAAGAAATATACAAACAAGCAACTATTCTTTAAATGTTTTGGATTTCATGTATTTTTTCAATAAGAATTTTGACCATAAAATAAAAGTCCAAATGACTTGGGGATTAAATGGGGAAGCAACTCTTGGATGGTGTCACTGCACTGGTGTCAGATGGTGCCGTATACTAATGACAGGACAGAACAATAGGTGGCCATGCAAATTTCATGGCTGTTGACCTAAATGTTGGCATTTCAGCCAGACTTCACACTGGAAACAGCTCGAGCCCGACAAGCAGATGAGGCCCGCGTCTGGCCGTGCTTCAATGTTCTTTTTTGTATGCGTCATTAGTTTGCCAAAATTAAACATGCAAATGAGAGGGCATTATCAACTTTAAACTGACAACAAGGTGAGAGGGCTTTGTGAAACTTGGTTTGGAGTATTGGGGCCAGGAGGCAGTCATCATTAAGAGTCTGTGACACTGGCGCCAAAGTGTATCAGTGTCACTCTTGTCAACATCCTCAACCCACTTATGTGTGATCATCATCCGAAGCAGCAGCCCTGATTTATAAAAAAACAATGGTCACGTACATGGAACTAAAAGAGGAAATACCATCTCTACCACCACACAAATTTTGTTATACACATGAAGCCAATGCAGGAACAATAAATGCATCTGTTTTTTTAAATCTTATCTTCTTTTTGTCTTTTGCCTGTTCCCTATGGCAGCTGCCACATTGAGTTGATTTGACTCAATTTAATGCTATCCTCTGCATTCTCTTTGCTCACACCAACCACCCTCATGTTCTCTTTCACTACATCCATGAACTTCCTCTTTGGTCTTCTTATAGGTCTTTTTCCTGGTAGCTCAAACTTCCTCCTTTTAACGGCATAATCCTCGTCCCTCCCCTAAACATGTCCAAACCATCTCAATCTTCTTACCTTCATTCCCCTCTAAAATGCTCTTCCCTCATAATTGTGTCAAATCTACAAAGACACAAAGCATCTCCTTCTGACCTTCTCCAGAAGTATTCTCAAAGAAAACATTTTCCTGTGGCACTGAAACTATATTGTTGCTCACAGATGCTTAGTTCTGACCTCAGCTTACCTTCTACTACTACTTTTTACCATAACTTAGAGTGACTCAATAGCTTAATTCCGCTGCAGTTACCACAACTCTGCATGTCTTCAACAGCTTCCTCTGCTAATCTGTTGCTGTCCAATATTTCCTTTGTTCATCAACTGTTCAAACTTCTCCTTTCATCATAACTTGTAGAACCTGCCAACACTTGATCACCCAACCTGATCCACATCCTTTCATCTCCATTCCTCTGCTTTGCCAACCTGTACAAATCTACCTCTACCTCCTTTTTGTTCTACCTGTCATACAAGACCACATGTACCCTTTGTGTGGCCTTTGCCACCTCATTGCCACCTTCATCTTGTATTGTATCCCTCTACTCGTGTACAGAGATACAATATTTCAACACCAAGTCTACTTATCTCCTTTCCTTATTCCAGATGACACACAAAGTACCTTCCTCACAACAACCACTCTGATCACTTCAGCTATTGCTGTCCAGTAATCTGGAAAAACCGGTTTCTATATATCCCCATTGGTTAGGGGTGTGTGTGTGGGTCTAGCAGAGGGGGGTGGGGCTCTATGTTTACATTATACTACTTGTTTTTATATAAGTTGTTTTGGTGTACAGTACTTAGTGTTATGTTAAGTATGATAATAGCAATACAAATAAAAATTGATTCGATGTGACAAATGCTCTTCCAAAGCCTATTTCAACTCCTCCCTAAAAGCCACACATCCCTCTTCCTTGTTCACCATTCACCACTAGGTCGTCTGCTTTGCCATTCTCCTCTTCATCTTCCTCAATACCAGAGTCATCCTACACACTACCATTGTATGTTGTCTGACAACACTCATCAAAACTCCTCCTTCAGGATTGCTCCTATTCTGTTCATCTTTTCATCAACACCATGATAAAATAGCTTGGACCAGCTCCTAATTAATAAACCTTGCTCTTTTTTCTTCTGGTCTGTTGAAAACTAAGGCTATCCAGCTTTCTTCCTTTAGTCACGTTGGTCAACTCTCTACATTCAAAGCACCAGGTCTCTCTCACCTTTCCTTTTTTCTCTTTCATCAGCACCATGAGGGTCAACAGCACTGGTGGTAGTTGTTGTTATCCCGAGCCACAACTGATCTGGTAGTAAAATATGCGATTGATTTGGGTTTGGTACAACATTGGATGAACACGCATTTCCCCGCACACGAAAACACTGGATCGTGGCCTTTCATGGTTGCATTCTTTAACATTTTCCTGTAGGACTCACATAAATCTCCATCAGTGAACTCTCTTTAAACAGCATATCTGCTTTAACAAGCAGTATAAAAATAAAAGCATCTAAAGTTCATTATAAATGATTAAAGTACACATCAATGTCATGTGCAGGAATGACTAAAGTAAACAATACATTAACCCACAGTTAATAAAGTGTCTCATGTCATCTCTGTTGTTCTGTTGCCGTGTCCTCAAAAGGCCTTTCAGGGTTCCAGACAGACAAGCTTTTCAGTCCTGCAGTTCGAGTGACCCGAGTCTGTTTCCAGCCTTTGGTTAATGGGCAGACTGTCATTCTGATAACATCAACCAAGTGAAAAGGATTGTGAAAGGCAGACCAATTCCAGCACGTTGAAAATTTCCATCCGCAAATTCCAGTATGGCCCTTAGATTTACCCAAGTATGAAACGGACACATTTTTGTAAAGTCCAGAATGTAAATATGAATTGCATAGGACAGTTCTGTCCTCTCAGATATAAGACACATGCACAGGCAGGACCAGCAGCTTTCCATCAACAGAGATATAATGAAATATAAAATTCCTTCTCTGTTTGAGTCCTTTCTTTGAACAATTAAACTAATATGATAATACTTATACTCATTTTTAAGATGCCAGATGACATGTTTTTGTGCTATGATAATGCCTGATGGATTTCTGTAGGTTATTAATTATTAATTAAACCTATTCCTAATACATTAAAAGAAAACTGCTTGTTATTCAACTAAGTGAGACTTTTCTTATGTGATTTTTGGCACTAAAAGGGGAATTAGAACTGATGTAATTTACACTATAATATAAACTGTTGAAATTTAGACACGCTCACGACTTTTATTAACCCACATAAAAATTGGCTTTAAATTTGGCTTCGAACTTTATAGTACCAATTGTGGAATCATTTTCTCTATGTGTTCATTTCAACAGCTCGTTCAAAAAATAGTCACTTTATAAAAATGCATCAATTGATTGGTTGAACCAATGGAGCTTTTCCTTGTGTGAGGTTTACATTGGCCTGAAGGTAAAGTTGGTGAAAGACTTGATCGTCTGTTTTTGTCAAAGCATGAGCGCGTACCTATAAAGAGACTATTCCAAACAGGTTTTTTTTTCATACAAAATTCACATCGACGTTTATTTTGACTCTAAAAACATACAAGTTTCCATATTTACTGAAATTTTGAAGGCTGTTTATCCATTTCAGTTGGTTTTCCAACTCAAATGACCAATGAAGCCATTCATCTGACAAAAGCTAGAAATAGGGTAGTAAATGAGAGGAATAGAACATACGAATGGTAAAAGTTCTCTGCTTCATTCTGTAATACCAGCGCGGTACATGTCATCTTCTTTTTAAAATTTTGTTTCATCCTTGAAATATGTGTCAAAGATTTTTCTAGCCAATGAGCAAAAAGAACTTATACAAAAAAAAAAACAAAAGAAGTGAAATGGCAGCATTTTTTTTTCTAAATGACTGATTTTACGAGTTATACAAGTTTATTTTTCTTTTCCTGGCCAGCTTTGAGATGTAAAGTAGGGTTTCCTCAGAAAAGCAGCAGCTGAATGTGCTGGCCCTGATAAACAAGATATACAAATGACGGTCAGTCTGAAAAGCAGCCCTGATTCAAAGAGAGGAAGGGGGGACCGGACAGAGGCATTTTGTGCAAGCACGTTTATACACACAAACACACTTCTATAGAAACACATCCACCCACCGCCACCCAATTGATCTTCAATGTCATAGGAAGGAAAACAGACACCCAAAAAAGTAGGAAAATACTATAGAGCCCATTTAGTTAATTACAAGATTAACTCCATGAAGTAAAAAGACAAAACAAGTATAATACATGTAAAAATGAGAAGCTATAATTATACATTTAACGCCTTAATTGCAATAGCATTTTGTTTGTTTTGGCTGGTTTTTATTGAATTAAAAATATTATCTGGATTTTCAAACACATTCAGGTCAGTCATTCCAGTCTTCCACAGCTGACAGCTGCACTGTAAAGCCTTCTCCCAGCTCAATGCTCAGATGATGTGATGGTGCCCAGCGTCTTACTGGTTTTAACCTTGCATGTGTGTCTGTGTGCGACTGTGTGAGCGCAGAGGGAGGGGCGGAAGCGTCTGAAGGCCAGGTGGCTGGGGGCTCTGATTTAATTTTAAGGAGCAGATGGTTTACTGCTGCTGAGGGAAGGATTTTTTTCTTCTTTACTGTGAATGTCTGCATATGTTTGTGGCTGTGCGACACAGGGAACTCTGCCTCAGAGGGGTGTTTTGTCGAAACTGCGTACTTGGTTAATGCGCCCAAACATGGAAAATCACAAACATATCTTGATGCTGGCTTTAGTCTTCAACTTTTGTTTAGGCAAACAATGCTTTTTTTTTTTTAATTTCCAGGTTGGTCTTACTGGTCAAACTCCAGATCATGTAACAAGTTTAGTTGATAAAAGCATTGAACTCTTAAGCAGATTTTTGCTTATTACGGTAAATTATATCAAAAAGGTTTTTAGGCCGAAACAACAAATGTTTGGATGTGACTTCTATCGTCATCAAGTTATAGTAATCCATGCAACGTCCGGAGTGCAACCGACAAGTCCAAGGCAAAAAAAAAAAAAACCCTTTGGAGGTTTGTGTGGATGAAATATGCGTGTGGTTGAATTTTTTGCAGCAGGTGACCAGCAGAGACTTAAAAACAAGCTCTAAAGCACAGACCCCTCTGACCATCCTGAACCACAATGCACATGACATTTTATAAGACATGGCCCCTCCCCTGAGCCAGATGGTTCCATTTTAGTTTAATGATTGAACTTTGGTCAGGCCATACAAAAGCCTACCGAACCCAAACCAAACCAAACCCAGAGTTTAGATCCTTTGACCCAGGAAGTGAAACCAATGATGTGTGTGTACGTGTGTTACCTATAAGGAAACTTTTAACCTTTTCTGATTATCTTTCTGAAGGACAGGGTACGAAACAGATTAGTGGAAAACACAATCAGAACCACATTAGACCACAATGATGTGGTCTAATCTTTTCAAGAACAACATTTTTAGTGAGTCTAACAACACCTTGGAAAATGTATGACGCCACAGTCGGGGAAGAAAAGAAATATGCAGAGCATCAAGATTTATATTTTCAAGGTTTGAAAGCTAATCAGGCCATCCATAGATCTGTGTAATGCTTCATGTGTTTGAAAAGTTAAAAGCCTAGTTTCCAGTTGACTCACCTGCTTGCCTTCTAGCGTGTACAGCCTTCTCACAGCTCCAGAGTCCAGCTTGATGGCATCGGTGATGTCGGCAAGAACCTGATCGAGGGAGTGAGCCGTTTTCTTGTTGAGTAGAATCCGGACTGCCTTGCGGGGTTTCACACCACTGCGGATGACCGTGACCAGCTTGGGTTTGATGAAATCCTTCGATTCCCGCAGTGGCTCAGTCCTCAGCGGGATGAGTGAGGACAGAGAACGCGATGTGGTGGACTTGCTGCCCACGGACCAGTTGGGGTTTACATTCCTGGAGTAATCTACATGACGAAAGGGTTCGTTGGAGGCGCAGACATAGCTCTCACCTGCAGAAATACATAAGATTTGAATCCCTGCATCAGCCTGGCAACCTGTCCAAGGTTTGCTCAAAAGTAACTGGAATAGGCTCCAGCAACCCCATGACCCTATAAGTTATATAACTGGATCGTAAAATGGTTGGACAAAAAAAACTGCTAATGCTCTACAAAACCGTGACATCTAAATAAAGAGAAGCAAGCAGCATCGTAGGGAGACTAAGTCCAGGATATGAATGTCATCTTCCTGCTTCTTTCCAACAACTCCTGGCCTTGTAGCCTTTTATTACACCTTCTCCGGGTTACGAGCATTGGTGTGGTGAGGGACATTTAAAAACAAGGTGGCCCCTTGGGTCTCAGTTTGATGATTCTCCTGGTTTTCCTGAGTTTCTTTTGAACTATCGTCAAATTGTTCCCAGTGGTCTTTGAAATATGACTATGCTGTTCTTAAGCCAAAATCAAAAAACCTGCGTCGTTTACAAGGACATAGTTCTTTGCAGAGGAGCAGTAGTTTATTAGAAATTTGCCTCAGAGTTGTGGGCTGGATCGTTGGTGTGGTGGATTCCTGCCCCCATTCCGGAAGCCTCCACGTCGCTGAACGCTCTCGGCTTACATGCTCTCCCACTAGCTTACAGCCCCTGCTACAGCAGGACAGTTTTGAGCTAGATGCCAGCTCAGACAAGGAAAACAAAAACATACATGGATCTGATGGTTCCAAATACAATTGGATCCATCAGAGTGGAGCGGAGCAGGGAGCTTTTGGCCTGCCCAGCACATCTTCTATGTCACAAAAAAGCTCTTTCCCCAACTGAATATTTGCCGTGGTGCAGCGGTAGGGCGGTCGACCCATCATGGTAAGATTGCAGGTTTGATTCCCGCTTTGCACGCCCAGGAGTCGAAGTGTCCTTGGGCAAGACACTAAACCCCAACTTGCTTCTGGTGGTTGGCAGGCGCCTGTGTTTGGCAGCTGAGCCGCCACCAGTGTGTGAATGTGTGTGTGACTGGGTGAATGGGTCTGTGACTGTAAAGCGCTTTGGGCCTTGTAGGTAGAAAAGCGCTATATAAGTATACGCCATTTAGGCCATTTTTTGCCTGCTCCACATTCACAGCAATTTGAATAAAATAAAATACAAAGAAATGTAATTTCAAGCTTAATTTATGTCCTCCATCCTGAGAAAAATGCAACAAGAACATGTTAAAAAGACCTTAAAAAAACACCATTTTCATTGGTGTGGTATATAAAATTAATTACAAATAACAAGTTGAAGCAAAAATGTGTTTGTTAGGTCATCCCTTTTAATTCACTTCATCCTAAAAGTAATCATGCTTAGAAAATGACAAATTCATCCAATTTCCTCCCTTTTCTAAAATTTACAAATGTGGGAAAGAACTCAAATTTAGCTTAAACGGATCACCAGCAGGGTGCCCGTCTAAACTCATTACTTGGAAAACCAAGTCAGCCCCGCGCGCACGGCATTACAAACATGTCAGAGGAATCAGCTGAACAACACAGAGTTAACATTCTTTTGGTTGGAAACAAACAGGCTCATTGAAAGGCAGCGGAGTTCTGTCCTCTCTCCCTCTCAGCTGCTGAGCCGCTGCGCTGGCCTTTCTCCAAGAGAAAGCATTTTGTTTCATCTGCCAGCATTCCACTTGAACACATTACCACACAAATATTTCCCCTCCAGAGCAAAGCTACATCTGAGATACATGAGGTTGGGTCAAAAAGAAGAAAAAAGGAAACACTAACAACTATCTGCAGCAATTGTTCAAAAGCCTCGATTCTCAGATCTGAGATTCAGCTCTCCAATTCGCCAATGAATGGGAACATGACAGATTATTCCTATTTGCTCTGCATTTTTCTCCCTCAGGAAATTTGTTTTCTTGCTAGATTTCTAACTAGAAACAAAAAACATGACACTTAATCTTGAGGGTTTTTTTCATATCCAGCATGTAAACTGTCTAAAAAAGTTAACGTCCTGCTGAACTTCCTGACTGTCTGAGTCATCATGTTCAAAGACAGCTGATGACTCAGTCATGGAGAGCACATGTCAAGTTTTCACACACAAAAAACTCAAAAGAGTTGTGACAGAGGGCTGTGCTGAATAATGCTCCCTTTCTGTGGCAATAGAACAAGACGCTGGTGTTCTGCAACCCTGCAGCTTTAAAGAGTTTGCTGAAACCTTTATGATAAATCCACTGCAGTGCAGTGTCCATAACCCCACCAAAGAAACTACTAAAGCAAATAGTATATGTAATGCATCAATTAAATGATGCATGTAGCTAATTTGCTATAAGTGATTAAAGAAAACTGTAATACAAACCTATTAATAAAAATTGAATTAACTGAATTTAGGAAGAAAATTGATGCAGTGATACTCAAAGTTAAAAGATAAAGTAAGACGTGTTTTATGTTAATTGTTAATGTAGCCAGATCTCTCCAGAATTGGTAAATAGATGGGATGAACAGGGGTCCAAAAACACTGGAGGCAGATTGTAAAAGGGGTAGGGCTAATTCTCTAACAACTTTTGTGTTCAAAAGTTTTACCTAAAATAACCCTATGACAACACTGGTTTCTCAATCATTTTGATTTTACTGCTTTAAATTTCATTTTTGGTAACTTAGGGGAGTTGACTTTTTTATGAATCAGCCAATTTGATTTGAGTAGAACTTAAATTTCCTCATTTTTAAAAGAGTCTTTTGTTGATTGGCAGGTGGGTTGACCAATGGGTAACCCAACAGAGCTCATCAGCTCCTCTTAGGGCACATGTGTCAAACTCAAGGCCCAGGGGCCAAATGTGGCCCACCATGTCATTTTATGTGGCCCACGAGAGCATAAAAGTTTTTTATTTCTTAAAATAACATTTTTCTTTAGTTGATTACATATTATTTATGTTCTAGCTGCAGTTGTAATTATTCACTGTTTGCAGGTTTTATGTGTGTATGCAGACAAATTGTTGTCATCAATTGGATGCAAGGCTGTGTGTAGCCTTTTTTGTAAAATGTTACACATGTAATACATGTTCTTTTTAGCTCAGTTTTATGTTATTTTTCTTTATTCACTTGGACAGCGTGAACCTTCATTGATGGAGTTATGTGGGTTTTAATAAGTGGACACAATTTAAAAGGATTTATGCTAGAGTGACAAGCAAACATATGTTTTCTATGCAACTGTAATTGTCACTTTAAAAAGTTAGAATAAATAAATAATGAGTTATTTAACATTAAGGAGTAGTTACATTTATTTTTCATTACAATTAGTTACATGTATCAGTTATATCTGGCCCTTTGAGGACAACTACAATGCTGATGTGGCCCTCAGTGAAAATGAGTTTGACACCCCTGCCTTAGGGTAATTAAATGCAGGTTATCATAGGTTTGCCCTTAGTTTTTAGTTGTAAAAAGCTTTTACAACATTCTGTGGCACCAATCACTGCAGCTTACTGAGAAAAATAAAAAGCCACATTGAAAAACTTGTAAGGGGGAACATGGAACAAAAATGTAATCTGAGACAATGGATTTACTCTAAATAAGGTCACTACCAAATCCAACTCCCTGATTGATCAAAGGTGAATTGTTAGGCGTTCAAGCAGTCAAAAGTTCAACTTGTTGAACTTCCAGTGGAGATTCAATGAACATCCAGTTTGCAAACAAAGGCCGAGAACAGACTTGAAATTTGCATGGCAACATGTGGACGCGAGGGTTTTTTTTTAACGTGAAAGCCTGAAACACGGGTTTACGGGCATTTACATTGAATTTTTATTGAAAGCGGTCGCTCCAAAGCCAGTTACCAAGGCCAGTGTGTACCACTTAGCCTTACCCCGGGCTTGGCAGACTAGTTCCAAAGTGACACAGACAACAAAGAATTCAGTGGATTTAGTCATTTGAAGTAATATAAAGAGTTTAGTTGACCTGTTAGGGTATTCTTTATGTTATGGTTATCATTCAGATAATTGTTCGTATGATAATTGTTCCTCTTATGTTTCATGAGGCTAACAAAGATTCAATGCGTTACAGTAGTAAAAGTGTGCATATATTCAGTCTTTTATTGTTATCTATTCGGTCATTATAATTTACCTTTCAAGATAAAATGTCCATTCGTTTTCCCATTTTTTGCTAGAAAAAATTTCTCGCCCAAAACTGCAACTTATGTGATGTTTTCGTCTTCATTTTGCTAATTTTTATTGGCATGTTATTTTTTTTATTGTTTTGCAGCTGCAGCTGATACTCCCGAGCAACGTAAAGTCTGAAAAATAGAGGCCGTTGAGCTTTTGTAAATAGTTCGGTGCATTTAAACTAATTTCCGATGTTGCACACACTAACTCACCCTAGTTTTATGGGTTTTAAAGAATCTATGATTTTTATTATTCTTTTTTTTTTCACAAAAACAAAACAGATGAGAATATCTGCTGCTTTGAAATTGATGAATGACTACCCTCTTCTCTGACAGGGTCTATGCTTTTGTCATGTCCTCTCCTGCCCCCCTTCCCGTCTTAAAAGCCTAGAAACGCCTCTGCTATATAGGTAAAACAGCTGATAAATACCAGAATCTCTGAAGAAACCAATTAACTCTGCGTCTTTGTCGTAGTTAGGTGGAGAAGAGGGTGTTTAAATAACTATAGATCAACAGAATTGTCGTTTTTCCCATCAAACAGCCACAATAGAATGTTGCAGAGGAAGCTCACCCTCCACTAACTCGTCCAGGCCGGTCACCTTCCTGCTCCCGTCCAGCGTGTACAAAGTCCGGACTCCCTGCGGCAGGTTGACGTTGTCCGACAGGGACCGTGTCAGCTCCATGAGCAGCGCATCCAGAGACCGGAACCGGTCGCTCGACACGGCGTACACCAACCCTTTGAAGTATTTGTCCCCGTTGCGGTAAAAGCGCACTTTCCGAGCCTTCTTCTCGGACGTTAAGGACTGGAGCGTGCGCGTGCGGTAGAAGCAGCAGTGAGCGCTGTGCGCCGGGCTGGGGACCAGAGCGGAGCCCCGGCACGCAGACGGAGACGCGGAGCCGGTGCTGGTCTTCGGTGTCCGGCTCGGCTTCTCCCGCTCCTCAAAGTGCTCGAATTCGATGTTTCTGCTGAGAGACATGTCGTCCCCTCTCTACCATTCCAATTTTAGTGCGAAATCCCAACAGAAAAGCAACTGTAACCCGGGAGAAGATCCGGTGTTTCTGGGTCCTGAACCGGCAAATGATGATATTAATTAGTGTTCATAGGAACACACAAGACACCAATGAAAGCCATTTCGTTTGGGAAACGCGCGTGTATGAAATACATCCCAGTAGAAGTGAAAGAATCCATAGGCAGGGAGGGGAAAAGGAAGCTTCCTAACACTTGCAGCAGTTTTCAAGTAACTGATCTATAAGAGTCTGAACAGGCTCAATGGAAATGAGAGAGGAGGGGAAGCTTTCCCCTCCTCTTGGTCCTAATGCTCTATGTTCTGAGGATCCAATTACTTTGAAGTGTACTGAAACTTTGAAAACACAACAGACTATTAAAAAAGAAAAAAAGAAAACATAATTTGATGCTTTTACTTTGAAAATTAAAGCAGTGAGAACAGTGAAGTCATGTTGTATTTTTCTGAAATGATATTGGTCAGCACAAAAATCAACTTGAAAATAGTAAAGACAAAAAATTCCATTGATGATATTTTTTAATTGCTGCAGTAAAAAGTAGATGAATAAGAAATACAGATTTAAAAATTACAAATGTAATAATAATAATTCACAAATATTCGAGATTAAGTCAGATTTGAGATGTTTTTCACAGTTGAACATCAGTAGACTACACTAAAGGACACATGGTTATTATGAGAAGGGAGTTGAACCTCTGACTCACTGTGACTGATGGTGGTTTACATTACGATAATGATGTAGAGTAGGTAATAAAAAATAAAAAAGAACTTGTAGTAAAAGTACTGTGGACTGAGTCATACATTTGTTGTAATGAAAAAATGCCTTTACGCAATTGCAGTTAAATAAAGGTATGTTAAAAGTGAAACTTTATGAAAGTTGGTGATAAGGAAATAAATTTAAATACATAAATAAAAAATATTCAGCCACAAGGGTGCACTATCCAATATTTTCATGCGCTGGTTTCAAGGTAAATGCAGAGGGTTGTACCAGGAAGACCTGCAGTACGGTGGCACTGCGGTCTTAAAACCGAAGGCGAATAAATCAATGATGCAAATCATCAATCAACAGAACTTATATATTGAATCAAGGTGGCCTCTGGTTAACAACAATCGCTACTAGGGCTGTTGATTTACAAGGTGCCCATGCAAATTTATTTATGTTGAAAGGATAGGAGAAGGTGTTATTTGTAGGCAAAGAGAAAAAGGGAAAGGTAGTAGGACTTAAGTTACGGGCACACAGGCATGTGATGCATGTTCTAGAACATGCAAAACACGCTTTCTGGAATGCATGTTTAGCCCATGGTGTTCACACTGGACAAGCAAGAAGGAGGTTCTTCTTTCTTCTTCTTTATCTTTTCTACTATTTACTTGCACACCTGCCCCCTACAGTTGGAAGAGGCTTGGTGCAAATTGTCAAAGCGATGTAAATCTTGTGAAACTTGCTTCAGGTTTTTCTTTTTACATCTCAGTTCTGATGTGAAAGACTTGGTGTCATATGGTTCTGGCTGGGAACAAACCGCAATTAGGCCTAGTAAGTTCTCTTCCATGATCTTGAAACAGTTGGGACTTCTATTAATTAAATGGGATGCACTTCACTAACAAATCTGAGTCCTTCGATTGGTCATAGTTCAACCTGGTTTAACTTGCAATGCATGTTCAATGGCTGCAAGTTTTGTACGTAAAGCCAGAAGACAGTTGTGGAAACTTGCATAGCTACATGTGAACGCTAGAGTTTTGAACACGAAATTCCAAAATGAGCATTTAGGTGTGTTAACATCAACTTGTCATTGGGACCTGCCACTTGAACGTGCGCTGCCAAGTGTGGTGTGAACATACAGTAGCTTTAGAGCAATTTTTTTTTTAGCCAAGTTACACTTTTTCCTTGACAAAAATAATAAGGCACACTACCAATCAAAAATGTGAAAATGAAAAAAAAGCTGTTGTTTTTCCTAAAAGTTGCGTTAAAGTTGTGATAGTTTTCATTAATCATTTTCAACTAAATTAGTTGAAAATTTGCCCACATAGTTGTTCTTCCTCCTGTTTACATTTGATGTAACCTAAAAAATAAATAAAAGCAATAATATATTCTTTTTGAAAAGTTTAATGCTTGTTAACAACAGATGGTTGCATTTGTTGTGCTTTATTACAGTTAACAGCAGGGCAGTAAGAGACGCTGTCATATTAACCTAATGAATCATGGGAGATGTAGTGAAAAACAGCGGTGCTTATGCTGGACAGACTTGGGTTTCCGAACGTCATTATTTTATTCACTTATTACACAGTCTGATCCCAGATCCCGCTGGCAGCTACACGGATAATTCGTGATCCACACGGATCATCAGCCCCAGTTTGGCACATGTGTGCTGCGGATTGCCCCCAACCCCCTTCGGCACTTTATTTAAATCAACAGTGTTAGACAGTGGCGAGATGTGCTGTAGGTTTGACAGAGTTCAAGGTGGGGGTGTGACTGCACCAAGGTGTAGAAGACAATCATGAGAGCAGTCATGTTGGTTTAATGACAATGGAATCAGAGAGAGACAAGAGGCAGAGCTAGAGGTAGAAAAACTGTGGATGTTTAGGTTCTCTTTGGGAGTGACGAAGATGGTAAGAAGAGATCTCGTCAAAGGACAGCATGCAATAGTCCTTACCTCTTAGGTACACAAATGACAGGAGTCATCTTCCTGATGAACACCTTCATTCAGGTATCTGGTAGCATCCACTAGAGAAGTAAACTGAGCTGGCTTTTGCTGAACAAGACATTTGGAATTTTCTTACAACTAATTCGATTTTAGTTGGCCTTAGCCTGTAGAAAATTCACCCCCATCTTCAGAACCTGTTTAATCCCTTTTAGGGTAACTGGGACACTGGAGCCAACCCAGCTACTATTGAGCAAAGCCAGAGTACAGCCTGAAGAGATAGTCTGTTGCATGGCCACATTCACTCGCATGTACAACTAGGGAGAAGTCAGCGACAATTAAACAATGCAGCATGCTTTTTGAAATGAAGTTCCTGGAGAAATCAATCCCATGCGTGTAATATTGCAAATTCGACAAAAAAAGGTTCCAGCTGGGATTTGAACCATGCCCTTCAAGCTACAGTACAGACCAAAAATTTGGACACACCTTCTCATTCAAGGAGTTTTCTTTATTTTCATGACTATGAAAATTGTAGATTCACACTGAAGGCATCAAAACTGTAGTTAACACATGTGGAATTATATACATAACAAAAAAGTATAAAACTGAAAATAAGTAATATTCTAGGTTCTTCATACCTTTTGCTTTGATTACTGCTTTGCAGACTCTTGGTGTTCTCTTGATGAGTTTTAAGAGGTAGTTACCTGAAATGTTTTTAATTCACAGGTGTGCTCTGGTACCTAGTGGTGGCTGGTGACTGCGTACAGAGGGAGGTTGGGGACATTGAGTCAGAGTGGACCATGTTTTCCATCTCCATTGTCTCTGCTGCTGCTCGGAGCTGTGGTCGCAAGGTCTCTGGTGTCTGTTGCGGCGGTAACCCCAGAACCCGGTGGTGGACACCGGAAGTAAGGGATGCAGTCAAGCTGAAGAAAGAGTCCTACCAGGCCTGGCTGGCTTGTGGGACTCCAGAGGCAGCTGACAGGTATCGGCAGTCTAAGCGAGCTGCGGCCCGAGCTGTTGTGGAGGCAGAAACTCTGGCCCGGGAGGAGTTCCGTAAAGTCATGGAGAAGGACTATCGGTTGGCCTCGAAGAAATTCTGGCAAACCATCCGACGCCTCAGGAGGGGAAAGCAGTTCTCCACAGGCACCATCTTCAGTGCAGGTGGGGGGCTGTTGACTTCAACTGGGGACAATGTCGGGCGGTGGAAGGAATACTTCGAGGATCTCCTCAATCCCGCTGACACGCCTTCTTTTGAAGAAGCAGAGAGTGAGGACTTTGGGGTGGGGCTGTCTATTACCCGGGCTGAAGTCACTGAGGTAGTCGATGAGCTCCTCGGTGGCAAGGCCCCGGGAGTAGATGAAGTTTGCCCTGAGTACCTCAAGTCTCTGGATGCTGTTGGAATGTCTTGGCTTACACGTCTCTACAGCATCGCGTGGCAGTCGAGAACTGTACCACTGGAATGGCAGACAGGGGTGGTGGTTCCCTTCTTTAAGAAGGGGGACCAGAGGGTGTGTTCCAACTATAGGGGAATTACACTCCTCAGCCTCCCTGGAAAAGTATATGCCAGGGTACTGGAGAGGAGAGTCCGTCCGATAGTTGAACCTCGGATTCAGGAACAACAGTGCGGTTTCCGTCCTGGTCATGGAACAGTGGACCAGCTCTATACCCTATCTAGGGTGCTGGAGGGATTGGGGGAGTTCGCTTACCCAGTCCATATGTGTTTTGTGGATTTGGAAAAGGCATCCCCCGTGGTATCCTGTGGGGGGTGCTCTGGGAGTATGGGGTCCGGGGAGCCTTACTGAGGGCTGTCCGGTCTCTGTATGACTGGATTAGGAGCTTGGTTCGCATAGCCGGCAGTAAGTCAGACCTGTTCCCGGTCCACATTGGACTCCGGCAAGGCTGCCCTTTATCACCGGTTCTGTTCATAGTTTCTATGGACAGAATTTCTAGGCGCAGCCAGGGGCCGGAGGGGATCTGGTTTGGGGACCACAGGATTTCCTCTCTGCTTTTTGCAGATGATGTTGTCCTGTTGGCTTCATCGAGCCAGGACCTCCAGCGTGCATTGGGGCGGTTTGCAGCCGAGTGTGAAGCAGCCCGGATGAGGGTCAGCGCCGCCAAATCTGAGGCCATGGTTCTTGACTGGAGAAAGGTAGTCTGCCATCTTTCGGGGGGTGGAGTCTCCCTGCCCCAGGTGGAGGAGTTTAAATATCTGGGGGTCTTGTTCACGTGTGAGGGAAGACCGGAGCGTGAGATCGACAGGCGGATCGGAGCGGTGTCCGTAGTTATGCGGTCGCTGTATCAGTCCGTTGTGGTGAAGAGAGAGCTGAGCCGAAAAGCAAAGCTCTCAATTTACCGGTCGATCTTCATTCCAATACTCACCTATGGTCATGAGCTATGGGTCATGACCGAAAGAACGAGGTCCCGAATACAAGCGGCTGAAATGAGCTTCCTCCGTAGGGTGGCTGGGCGCTCCCTTACAGATAGGGTGAGAAGCTCGGCAATCCATGGAGAGCTCGGAGTAGAACCGCTTCTCCTCCACATCGAAGGGAGCCAGTTGAGGTGGCTCGGGCATCTAGTCTGGATGCCTCCAGGACGCCTCCCTGGAGAGGTGTTTCGGGCATGTCCCACTGGGCAGAGGCCCCGGGGAAGACTCAGGACACGCTGGAGAGACCACGTCTCTCGGCTGGCCTGGGAACGCCTTGGGGTCCCCCCAGAGGAGCTGGAGGAAGTGGCTGGGGCGAGAGAAGTCTGGGCATCTCTGCTCAGTCTGCTGCCCCCGCGACCCGGTTACGGATAAGCGGAGGTAGATGGATGGATGGATGGATGGAGGTGTGCTCTGTCAGGTTTAATAAGTGAGATTTCTTGCCTTATAAATGGGTTTGGGACCATGAGTTGTGTTGTGCAGAAGTCAGGTGTATACACAGCTGATAGTCCTACTGAATAGACTGTTAGAATTTGTATTATGGCAAGAAAAAAGCAGCTAAGTACAGAAAAAACAGGTGGTCATCATTACTTTAAGAAATGAAGGTCAGTCAGTTGGAAAAATTGGGAAAACTTTAAAAGTGTCCCCAAGTGCAATCAATAAAACCATCAAGTGCTACAAAGAAACTGGCTCACATGCGGGCCGCCCCAGGAAAGGATGACCAAGAGTCACCTCTGCTGTGGAGGATAAGTTCATCCGAGTCACCAGCCTCAGAAATGGCAGGATAACAGCAGCTCAGATTAGCTAGCAGGTCAATGGCAAACAGAGTTCTAGCAGCAGACACATCTCTACAACAACTGTTCAAAGGAGACTGTGTGAATCAGGCCTTCATGGTAGAATATCTGCTAGGAAACCACTGCTAAAGAAAGGCAGCAAGCAGAAGAGACTTGTTTGGGCTCAAGAACACAAGGACATTAGACCAGTGGAAATCTGTGCTTTGGTCTGATGAGTCCAAATAGAGATTTTTGGTTGCAACCACCGTGTCTTTGTGGGACGCAGAACAGGTGAATGGATGGACTCTACATGCCTGGTTCCCACCGTGAAGCATGGAGGTGTGATGGTGCTTTACTAGTGATACTGTTGGGGATTTATTCCAAATTGAAGGCATACTGAACCAGCATGGCTACCACATCATCTTGCAGCGGCATGCTATTCCATCCAGTTTGCGTTTAGTTGAACATTTATTTTTCAACAGGACAATGACCCCAAACACACCTCCAGGCTGTGTGGGGGCTATTAGACCAAGGAGAGTGATGGGGTACTGCGCCAGATGACCTGGCCTCCACAGTCACTGGACCTGAACCTAAATGAGATGGTTTGGGGTGAGCTGGACCACAGAGTTAGGGCAAAAGGGCCAACAAGTGCTAAGCATCTCTGGGCATTCCTTCTAGACTGTTGGAAGACCATTTCAGAGGACTACCTCTAGAAGCCTAGAGAATGCCAAGAGTGTGCAAAGCAGTAATCAAAGCAAAAGGTGGCTCCTTTGCGGAACCTAGACAGTTTCAGTTGTTACACACTGGTATATAATTCCACATGTTAATTCATAGTTTTGATTTCTTCAGTGAGAATCTACAATTTTCAGTCATGAAAAGAACTCCTTGAATGAGAAGGAATCCAAACTTTTGGCCTGTACTGCAAGGAAAGAGTTAACCATAGAAAAACAAATCCAGTGTAGGTATAAAAAGCCTTTTCATTGCATTTGATTCTCATTAGCCGTCCTAAACTTAGTTCCAGTCGCTATACTGTGGCAAATTGAGCCGCAACACTTTTCCATCCCCTATAAAGTTGGTCAGGTTCCATGGCAGAAGTTTGAAAAACACCCCTGATCATTTACAGTCAAATTTAATTCTTGCATTTGTTATTTTTAAGTTTAACATTTTATGAACCCTTGACATCCTAAGTTTTAACTCACTAAATCGCAAGTCACCCTTTTCCGTTAGGGTCAACATTTTAATGAAATGTATTATTTTTGGTTTCCCTTTAGGGAAACCCAAAATCATCATATTTATAATATATTGGAAAAAGCTCAATTCCAATTCCAGATGTTTCTCAACAATGCACCTTTGTAACCAAAACACAAGTCATTTCAGAGACTTTATTTTGGAGGGTTTATTAGCTTCACTGCTTTGGCGCCTGTAAGAAAGAGTTGAACATTTGAGGTTAAATCTTTGGTTTGCAGAAAAATTTAGGACAAAACAATACAGACCTTTTTAGTTTGGTGAGGCTTCCTTGCTTTAAAATGATGCAGGTACTGAGGTTTGGTGGGTGGCTGGATTTGATGGCCAAGACGCTTTGCTTGGTAGCTTGGCTTCTTCAAATCAGACTCCTGTGGCATCTGTTGCTGCTTCACTGGACCCTGGATTTGGTACAGTTGCTGCTGCTGGGGCTGCTTCCAAGGCACTTGAGGCTGGTACACTTGCTGCTGCTGGGGCTGCTTCACAGGGACCTGAGGCTGGTACACTTGCTGCTGCTGGGGCTGCATCACAGGCACCTGAGGCTGGTACACTTGCTGCTGCTGGGGCTGCATCACAGGCACCTGAGGCTGGTACACTTGCTGCTGCTGGGGCGGCTTCACAGGCACCTGAGGCTGGTACACTTGCTGCTGCTGGGGCGGCTTCACAGGCACCTGAGGCTGGTACACTTGCTGCTGCTTCACAGGCACCTGAGGCTGGTACACTTGCTGCTGCTGGGGCTGCTTCACAGGGACCGGAGGCTGGTACACTTGCTGCTGCTGGGGCTGCTTCACAGGGACCGGAGGCTGGTACACTTGCTGCTGCTGGGGCTGCTTCACAGGGACCGGAGGCTGGTACACTTGCTGCTGCTGGGGCTGCATCACAGGCACCTGAGGCTGGTACACTTGCTGCTGCTGGGGCTGCATCACAGGCACCTGAGGCTGGTACACTTGCTGCTGCTGGGGCTGCTTCACAGGCACCTGAGGCTGGTACACTTGCTGCTGGGGCTGCTTCACAGGCACCTGAGGCTGGTACACTTGCTGCTGGGGCTGCTTCACAGGCACCTGAGGCTGGTACACTTGCTGCTGGGGCTGCTTCACAGGCACCTGAGGCTGGTACACTTGCTGCTGGGGCTGCTTCACAGGCACCTGAGGCTGGTACACTTGCTGCTGCTGGGGCTGCTTCACAGGGACCTGAGGCTGGTACACTTGCTGCTGCTTCACAGGGACCTGAGGCTGGTACACTTGCTGCTGCTTCACAGGGACCTGAGGCTGGTACACTTGCTGCTGGGGCTGCTTCACAGGGACCTGAGGCTGGTACACTTGCTGCTGGGGCTGCTTCACAGGGACCTGAGGCTGGTACACTTGCTGCTGCTGGGCCTGCTTCACGGGGACCTGAGGCTGGTACACTTGCTGCTGCTGGGGCTGCTTCACAGGGACCTGAGGCTGGTACACTTGCTGCTGGGGCTGCTTCACAGGCACCTGAGGCTGGTACACTTGCTGCTGCTGGGGCTGCTTCACAGGGACCTGAGGCTGGTACACTTGCTGCTGCTGGGGCTGCTTCACAGGGACCTGAGGCTGGTACACTTGCTGCTGCTGCTGCTGCTTCACAGGGACCTGAGGCTGGTACACTTGCTGCTGGGGCTGCTTCACAGGCACCTGAGGCTGGTACACTTGCTGCTGGGGCTGCTTCACAGGCACCTGAGGCTGGTACACTTGCTGCTGCTGGGGCTGCTTCACAGGCACCTGAGGCTGGTACACTTGCTGCTGCTGGGGCTGCTTCACAGGCACCTGAGGCTGGTACACTTGCTGCTGGGGCTGCTTCACAGGCACCTGAGGCTGGTACACTTGCTGCTGGGGCTGCTTCACAGGCACCTGAGGCTGGTACACTTGCTGCTGGGGCTGCTTCACAGGCACCTGAGGCTGGTACACTTGCTGCTGGGGCTGCTTCACAGGGACCTGAGGCTGGTACACTTGCTGCTGCTGGGGCTGCTTCACAGGGACCTGAGGCTGGTGCACTTGCTGCTGCTGGGGCTGCTTCACAGGGACCTGAGGCTGGTGCACTTGCTGCTGCTGGGGCTGCTTCACAGGGACCTGAGGCTGGTACACTTGCTGCTGCTGAGGCTGCTTCACAAGGACCGGAGGCTGGTACACTTGCTGCTGCTGAGGCTGCTGCACAGGGATCTGGTATAGCTGCTGCTTCACAGGGACCTGATGCACTTGGGGCTCATACACCTGCTGCTGAGGCTGCTTCACGGGAAGCTGATACACCTGTTGCATGGGGACCTGAGGCACTTGGGGGTGGTACACCTGCTGCTGTTGGTTGGGGGCCTGAGGCAATTGCACATTAGACTCCTGTTGAGGAGCATTTACTTGCTCACTAAGCAGCCAGGCTGGGTAGACCGCTGGTTGATGAGAAATCCGGCATTCCATCTGGTTTCTGACTTTGATCAGGGCCATCATAAGCTAGAAAAGCAGTTCAAAACTTTAATACAGCAAGTATTAAGAACACAACAGCTAGTTTTAAATACATACCATCCACATCTTGCAGCCTTATGGTAAGCAAGGAGAACAGCAAAAACCTAGGAATTAAATAAGATAATTTATGCTATCCTGAAGGGTTATAAAAAGAAACATAACAATGGAAAAATATTTATACCTAATCAGAGGCCCCATAACTGCAGAAACCATGAGGCAAACTCAACAACAGCTGTTTCCAAAGAAAACAGCTTAGTTGCTCAGAAAACCATAAGTTATTTAGTCTTGTCTTGAGCTTTTGTACTTTCCTCCTTACTTCATCAGATCAGGGACACCTGTGTGATTAGCAGAATGAAGGTGGAAGTAATCATCCAAAGTTACAACGGGTACTACTTAGCAGGACAACACCTTTATTGAGGCTTTTTGTATTTTAAATGTTTATTTAGCTGCTCTGCAAAAATAATTTTAATACATGTTTTGAAAAATCATCATTTGATACAAACAAAACTGCATAAAGTTAACCTAAAAATGTAAACTTTTAGTAGTAGTTGATGTTAAAGTTGGAGGAGTACTACATGCCAGAGGTTGATATACACCTCTGCTCATGATAGAAAAGAACTACTCTACTCTTTGCATTGAGTAGAGCAAACAAAAGAGAAGTCACTGAACACCTTAATGGTCTTTGGTCTCATGCGGAGAGATGGCATCTATCCTACTTTAGATGGAGCTGCTCTTCTTACTAGGAAAATTTCTGCTAGCCTTTGTCGTGCAACATGAAAAATCCAGAGACAAGACCCGGGCACAGAGTAGCTTTGTAAAAGTCTCCTCTAAGACTCGTTTAGCACAGTGCAAAACCCATGCAGGGAAAGTCGAGCAGTAACTAGCTTAGCTTATATGTTGAAAGACAAGTAAAGGAGTGTGTCTCAGAAATCTTAAATTAACAGACACCAGTACTGTCAATAACAACAAGCAGAATTATGATGTAATAAAATGTGGTTTACTAAACATTAGATCCATTCCCTCTAAGTCCCTCATAGTCAATGAGTTAATTACTGAAAACAAACGTAGTCTACTAGCCTTAACAGAAACTTGCCCCCAACAGGATGACTATGTTTGACTGAATGACGCAAACCCCCCCGTTATAAAGACTATCAGAAATCCAGGAATTCAAGGAAAGTAGGTGGTTTAGCAGTCATATCACAGTCTAGCGTCATTCTCACCACTAAAGTAAAACATGCTTCTAACTAAAAACCTGTTTTAGTCATAGTTATTTATCGCCCTCCCCCTGGCCCATTATCTGAATTTGTAACTGAGTTTTTCGGACTTTCTATCGACTACTGTTTTAGATTCTGATCAAAGTAATTATAATAATGGGTGATTTTAATATTCATGTTGATGATCCCAGTGACTGTCCAGGAAATGCTTTTGCAGCTCTGTTAGATAATGTTGGTTTTACACATGAACCCACTCACTGTCAGAAGCACCCCCTGGACCTTGTCTAAACTTATGGTATAGAGATTAGCCAGTGGAGTGTCCTTCCTCATACCCATAATTTCAGATCATTTTCGAATTACCTTCCAGTTTATATTAGAACATTCTACTGCCACAGTGAATAAAAAACAGCTTAGAAGAACATTACCCGACCATTCTGTGTCTGACTTAAACTCACAGTTTAACTAACACTTAGTAAAATGCTGAGACCAGCTCCCATAGCTTCAGCTCTAGTATAAATGACCAATTTGTTGATGACGCCTTACAAGCCCTCAGGAGTACACTCTGTGTTTTTACCCCTTTGAAACCTAAGCTTGTTCAACAAAACTGAGTAGTACCATGGTTTAACGCTGGCACCACTCTGGTTCAGAGCAGTCTTTGAATACCTGGAAACATAGCCTCTTAAATTATCAAAAAAGCTCTGCGTAGAGGTTGAACCGAGTACTATTCAACAACAATAGCAGAGAATGGAAATAATCCAAGATTTCTTTTTAGTACAATAGCCAAAGTAACCTGTAGTCAGAGCCCAGTAGAACCACATGTTCCTGTTACTCTCAGCTCTGATGATTTTCTTACAGTTTTTGATATTACAATCTCAAATATTAGACATGAATTGAATCAAGTTATTCCTACTATCAGCCCAGAGCTGGCTGAAGTGGTAGAAGTGAAGGCATTCATAGAAATCTCTGTAACATTAGACTGCTTCACTGCTGTCTATCAAGCAGAAATAGCATCAGGTATTACGTCCTCCAAAACCTCAACTTGTCTCTTAGACCCAGTTCCCACTAAGCTTTTTTAAAAAAACCTTCCCCCTAATTAATGAATCCATATTAATTATAATAAACACCTCTCTAGAAACAGGTAATGTGCCACAGTCTTTAAAATTAGCAGTGGACCTCTTCTGAAAAAGCCCAGTTTATTGGATCTTAGTAACTTGGCCAACTATAGACCAATATCAAACCTCTCCTTTATTTCAAAAATCCCCAAAAGAGTTGTAGTTAAGCAGCTTTACTGCCATCTACAGAACAGTAGCCACTTTGAAGATTTCAGTCAGGGTTTAGACCACACCACAGCACTAAAACTGCACTAGTTAGAGTCTCTAATGACTTATTATTGGCCTCAGAAAAGAGACTACTCTTTATTCTGGTCCTGTTTGACCCCAGCGCAGCCTTTGACATTATCGACCACAACAGATAGTCTCCCTGGATGGTGTAAGTGTAGCCCCCAATTCCACAGTTAGAGACCTAGGGGGTTTATTTGACCAGGCTTTATCATTTAAGGCTCACATATCACAGGCTTGTCAAACTGCATTTTTCACCTGTGCAGTATAGCTAAGATCAGAAATATACTATCTAAAAATGATGCTGAAAAACTCATCCATGCGTTTGTTACGTCTAGGCTGGATTATTGTAACTCTTCGTTGGCATGTCCTAAAAGTTCCTTAAGAGGTCTCCAGTTTGTTCAGAACGCAGCAGCTAGATTGTTAGCAGGAACTGGCAGAAGAGATCACATTACTCCTGTTAGCTTCACTTCACTGGCTCCCAGTTGATTCTAGAATCAAGTTCAAAATCCTCCTGCTAACCTATAAGGCCTTACATGGTATGGCCCCGTCCTATAATCAAAGAGCTCATAGTCCCTTACCACACAAATAGAACACTTTGCTCAAAAAATGCAGGACTACTTGTGGTTCCTAGAATTTGTATAAGCACAGTTGAAGGTAGAGCCTTTAGCCACCAAGCCCACCATAAGCCACCGAGCTTATGAAATAAGCTCTCAGTTCATGTAAGAGGCCGACAGTTTCTACATTCAAAGTTAAGCTTAAAACATTCCTCTTTGGACAGGCTTATTGCCAGACTAGAGAGTAATCAGAATATTTAACCGTTAGCATGTTTAAATTGGCTGTGACCCTGTACCTGACCATGAACCTAGTCTCTGGCTCGACTCTACTACTGCTCCCACACTTTGCTATGGATCCTGCCTCTGGCTCGTCCCCCCCCCCCCTCCATCTGCTGGACTATTTAAACATGTAGTTGTAGAGTTAAACAGATCTTCTCCAGTTAAAGTCTGTCCTGGGGGAGGATCCCTCCTTCATGTGGGCACCACTGAAGCTTCTTTTCCTGAATCCGTTTTCTTGTAAAGTAGAGGCAAAGGGAAGGGATGCCCAGTTTAATTTAGAATTTTCCTATTGAATTCCATATATTCATGACCCTTTTATTTTGTTTACGTTACAATTACCAGTACAAAACCCAATGAGATGACTTTGGGCTATATAAAAGTTGAAAACAAATGTTTTAACGAAAATTAAGTAAACTTAAGGATTGGTTAAATGCAACTTCAGAAGTTTGATAGTTTGTAAGATGCACTGACAAACCACCCCAAAAAATAAAAAGCTTAGTAACCAAACACAAGTCATTTCAGAAACATTTATTTTGGATGATTTAGATAGTCACTGCTTTGGCGCCTGTAAGAGAGAGTTGAAGGTTTGAGGTTAAAGTTGATTTTCAGACAATAAGACAGAGCAATACAAACCTTAGTTTGGTGAGGCTTCCTCGCTTTAAAGCGCTGCAGGTACTGAGGTTTGCTGGGTAGCTGGATTTGATGGCCGAGGCGCTTTGCTTGGTAGCTTGGCTTCTTCAAATCAGACTGCTGTGGCATCTGTTGCTGCGTTACTGGACCCTGGATTTGGTACACTTGCTGCTGGGGCTGCTTCACAGGGACCTGAGGCTGGTACACTTGCTGCTGGGGCTGCTTCACAGGGACCTGAGGCTGGTACACTTGCTGCTGCTGCTTCTGCTGCTGGGGCTGGTTCACAGGGACCTGAGGCTGGTACACTTGCTGCTGGGGCTGCTTCACAGGGACCTGAGGCTGGTACACTTGCTGCTGCTGCTGGGGCTGCTTCACAGGGACCTGAGGCTGGTACACTTGCTGCTGCTGCTGCTGGGGCTGCTTCACAGGGACCTGAGGCTGGTACACTTGCTGCTGCTGCTGGGGCTGCTTCACAGGGACCTGAGGCTGGTACACTTGCTGCTGCTGCTGGGGCTGCTTCACAGGGACCTGAGGCTGGTACACCTGCTGCTGCTGCTGGGGCTGCTTCACAGGGACCTGAGGCTGGTACACTTGCTGCTGCTGCTGCTGGGGCTGCTTCACAGGGACCTGAGGCTGGTACACTTGCTGCTGCTGGGGCTGCTTCACAGGGACCTGAGGCTGGTACACTTGCTGCTGCTGGGGCTGCTTCACAGGGACCTGAGGCTGGTACACTTGCTGCTGCGGCTGCTTCACAGGGACCTGAGGCTGGTACACTTGCTGCTGCTGCTGGGGCTGCTTCACAGGGACCTGAGGCTGGTACACTTGCTGCTGCGGCTGCTTCACAGGGACCTGAGGCTGGTACACTTGCTGCTGCTGCTGCTGCTGCTGCTGCTGCGGCTGCGTCACAGGGACCTGAGGCTGGTACACTTGCTGCTGACGCTGCTGCACAGGGACCTGGGGCTGGTACACTTGCTGCTGCTGCTTCACAGGGACCTGAGGCTGGTAAAGTTGCTGCTGCTGGGGCTGCTTCACAGGGACCTGAGGCTGGTACATTTGCTGCTGCTGCTGGGGCTGCTTCACAGGGACCTGAGGCTGGTACACTTGCTGCTGCTGCTGGGGCTGCTTCACAAGGACCTGAGGCTGGTACACTTGCTGCTGCTGAGGCTGCTTCACAGGCACCTGAGGCTGGTACACTTGCTGCTGCTGCTGGGGCTGCTTCACAGGGACCTGGGGCTGGTACACCTGCTGCTGCTGCTGCTGCTTCACAGGGACCTGGGGCTGGTACACTTGCTGCTGAGGCTGCTTCACAGGGACCTGAGGCTGGTACACTTGCTGCTGCTGGGGCTGCTTCACAGGGACGTGGGGCTGGTACACCTGCTGCTGCTGGGGCTGCTTCACAGGGACGTGGGGCTGGTACACTTGCTGCTGCTGGGGCTGCTTCACAGGGACGTGGGGCTGGTACACTTGCTGCTGCTGGGGCTGCTTCACAGGGACGTGGGGCTGGTACACTTGCTGCTGCTGGGGCTGCTTCACAGGGACGTGGGGCTGGTACACTTGCTGCTGCTGGGGCTGCTTCATAGGGACCTGGGGCTGGTACACTTGCTGCTGGGGCTGAAGCTGCTGCTTTACAGGGACCTGATGCACTTGGGGCTCATACACCTGCTGCTGAGGCTGCTGCACAGGGATCTGGTATAGCTGCTGGTTCACAGGGACCTGATGCACTTGGGGCTCATACACCTGCTGCTGAGGCTGCTTCATGGGAAGCTGATACAGCTGTTGCATGGGGACCTGAGGCACTTGGGGGTGGTACACCTGCTGCTGTTGGTTGGGGGCCAGAGGCAATTGCGCATTAGACTCCTGTTGAGGAGCATTTACTTGCTCACTAAGCAGCCAGGCTGGGTAGACCGCTGGTTGATGAGAAACCGGCATTCCATCTGGTTTCTGACTTTGATCAGGGCCATCATAAGCTAGAAAAGCAGTTCAAAACTTTAATACAGCAAGTATTAAGAACACAACAGCGAGTTTTAAATACATACCATCCACATCCTTGCAGCCTTATGGTAAGTAAGGAGAACAGCAAAAACCTAGGAATTAAATAAGTTAATTTATGCTATCCTGAAGGGTTATAAAAAGAAACATAACAATGGAAAAATATTTATACCTAATCAGAGGCCCCATAACTGCAGAAACCATAAGCAAACTCAACAACTATGTGTTTCAGCTGCTTCCAAAGAAAACAGCTTAGTTGCTCAGAAAACCATAAGTTACTTAGTCTTGTCTTGAGCTTTTGTACTTTCCTCCTTACTTCATCAGATCAGGGACACCTGTGTGATTAGCAGAATGAAGGTGGAAGTAATCATTCAAAGTTACAACGGGTACTACTTAGCAGGACAACACCTTTATTGAGGCTTTTTGTATTTTAAATGTTTATTTAGCTGCTCTGCAAAAATAATTTTAATACATGTTTTAAAAAATCATCATTTGATACAAACAAAACTGCATAAAGTTAACCTAAAAATGTAAACTTTTAGTAGTAGTTGATGTTAAAGTTGGAGGAGTACTACATGCCAGAGGTTGATATACACCTCTGCTCATGATAGAAAAGAACTACTCTACTCTTTGCATTGAGTAGAGCAAACAAAAGAGAAGTCACTGAACACCTTAATGAAAAATCATTTCTACTTTTGTTGTCTTGTTTTATCCTTAAAAAAAGGAAGAGACATTTGGTCAATTATCAAGAAAACTGAAGCATGGGTTAAATGCAAACTTTGAGAAGTTAAGTTTGTAAAATGCACTTTGTCACATCATTTTATTATTGGATTCAACTGTCAAACCACATAAACTTTAATGAAAAGTATGATGAGAGAACAGGAACATTTTGTTAAAAAAATGAGAAGCATTAAGTTTCTTAATTCCAAGGTACATCTTCAGAGAATTATACACAGATACAGGTGCTGCTTTTTGTAGAAGTTAGGCTGACAACAGACATAATCACTTCTTCTTTGAAGCTACGTTCCGACCGCCCTCAGCAACACTCGTTTAAGAGGCCACTTCCAATGAAAAGACTATGTACATGTGCGTAAAAGCACATAGCTACCAGCACATGGAAAATACATAACATTGTTTTATAACTTTAAAAAGTCTTGCAAAGCAATAAAAACTCAATAATTACATTTAAATGTAAACGTCTGTGCTTCAGTGCACAACCACGTGAAGAAATGCAGTTCTCCACTGTGCCATAGTGCAATACAGTTCACCCTACCAGAGGAGGGATTGTCATTACAGTTCCTCCTTAACAAAACACTTTTGCACTCCACTACAGCTTCAAATGCCCCAACAATTGGATCGAATGGGAAGAACCAGAGATGTAAGGAAGCAATTTGGATTCAGACACACTTAGTCTCTTGTCTGATAATAGGAACACACCATAGCAAAATCTAATGACTAAAATTTATCCGAGTGATGACTTGAAAGAAAATAATTCACCTTTGTTTGTAGAACTATATATATATATAAATATATGTTTTTTTTTACAAGCTATGGCAGTTGACCATCTGTTCCATAATCTGTCTTCCCTGAAAATCCTACCCCTTTTGGCATCTGAAAACATGATAGGTGTATCACACTGTGATGTTTGAAGGAAATGAAGGAACCATCTGTTGAAGGGTAATCTTTATTTGTGTCAGCTTCCACTTTTGCCAGGTGGTATCTTTAATAAAGAAAATTTATGTCTAAGTACATCATACGTCTGCTTAGTGCACAAATGTAACATTTTAAAACATGAAACTTTGTCTTTTGTCATTGAGTGTACAAAAACAACACAATAGAAGCCTTTGTTAAATGACCATTTTTGGATTTTAGGCATCTTACACTACAACGTTGTCATCATTCATCTGCATAAATGTATTTGGTTTACATCTGGTATTAGTACTTTTTAAGTTGTGGGGGCGACAGCTCAGAGCATCTGAGTACTACTGACATGAATGTGGCTCCTGCCCTCCAAATCTTTTATACGTGATGGTAACATCTCAACTGTTTTATCACATTTGCTGTTTGAATGTGGTTTCATCAGTGATATATAAACTCAGATTTGGAAGAATCACACTGGAGTAATCAAACTGATGAGTTGTTGGATTTAGTTTTAATGTTTTATAAGACCTTAAACTGTTATTCACAATAAGAAGTTTTCTCTGATAGGTTTCACAAAGACACACACAGGACATCACACCAAGAAGAAATGAACTTATTGCTAAAAAAGATGCCAGGAGTCCAGCTCTAACAAAATGGAAAAAAAGAGCAAAGAAAACAGAATGATTTGATTTCTTATTTCCAGACTGTTTTGTTCTACTGCATGTTCATATTTGTATAATTTTGACAATGTGTTTTTATGGAGAGCAACACATTTTACATTAAGGTTTAACTTGATTTATTCTGGATTAATATTCCTGTATGTCTTTAATCATATTTATGTTCAAAAACAAGTTTTAAAGGTTTAAAGGTAAGTTTATGTTTTAGTGTGTTCAATAAATGTTAATCTTGTTTGGCCTGCAACCTAAAGCGTGTTTTGGATTTGGGCCACAAGGCCAAGATTGGCCCAATTCGCAGACATTTTACATTTTTCTCAACACACTGAGCAACACATTTTAGTTTGTCCACTATGTGTTAACAATTTAAAGTTTTTATTTTCCTCCACAATAGTCAAGATTATGTCCACACCTCCAATAGGCACCATTCAAGTAAGACCTAGAATATTTTCTACCAGCTGACACATATTGGAGACAACTTCAAAAGCCAACCATGGTAATAGACACAATCCTGGAAAAGAAAAGGTCTTGGCATAAAATAAAAAAATAGGTCAGGTAAAAACAGGTTAAATGATTACTGCATCAGTAGTAGAACAAAATGATAGAGTACAATTTAAACTGTTTTATTTTCAAAACATCTCATATGATCCATTCACTCATTGTAGCAAAGCCTGAAACAAAAGAATGTTGCTCATAAAGTAAAACAAGGACTTTAATCTTGTGCTTTCCATAGTGCCTAGACACTGACCTTTTTGTTCCGCTGCAGGAGCTTGGTCTTAAAGGATGGTCTCTTTCGCCTGAATTTAGGCTTCAAAGGTAACTGAACTTTGTAACTTGGCGTCTTGGTGTTGTAGCGCATCCTAAGATGGTGGGGGACATTAGACATGTGCTGGTGCTGTTTTGGCACCCCGAGTATGTGGGGAACCTCCTGCTGTTGAGAGGACACCCTTGGCAAGAGCAACTGTTTGGGAGGCACTTTAGTCATGTGAGCTGGCTTCTGCTGCTGTTTTTGGGGCACTTCTGCCATGTTCATCTCCTCTTTCTCCAGGTGAGGCATTTTAGGGATGTACACCTGCTGATTTTGTTGGTGTGCCTTTTGCTTCTGCTTCTCCTCTTCAGACATATAACCCACTTGCTGCTGGGCCGCTTTGGGAATGTGCATTTCCGGCTGGTGTTGTGGAGCCTTGGAGATGCCTTGGGATACCTTGGGCAAATACAACACTTGTTGTTGCTGCAGCAAGGGCACCTTGGGGACATACACAGCCTCCTGCTGTGGAGACACCTCAGGCATGTGCACCAGTTGCTGCTGCTGTTGTGGTGGTGGAGGCACCTCTGTCAGGTGAGTCACCTCCTGCTGCTGTTGTTGTGAGGGCACCTCTGGCATGTGCATCAGCTGCTGCTGCTGTTGTTGTTGTGAGGGCACCTCTGGCATGTGCATCAGCTGCTGCTGCGGTTGTTGTGGGGGCACCTCTGGCATGTGCATCAGCTGCTGCTGCTGCTGCTGTTGTGAGGGCACCTCTGGCAGGTGCATCAGCTGCTGCTGCGGTTGTTGTGAGGGCACCTCTGGCATGTGCACCAGCTGCTGCTGCTGTTGTGAGGGCACTTCTGGCAGGTGCATCAGCTGCTGCTGCGGTTGTTGTGAGGGCACCCCTGGCAGGTACGTTACCTCCTGCTGCTGCTGCTGTTGTTGTTGTTGTTGGGGGGGCACCTCTAGCAGGTACATCACCTGCTCCTGCTGTTGGGGGTGCACCTCTGGCATGTGCATCACCTGCTGCTGTTGTGGGGGCACCTCTAGCAGGTGCATCCCCTGCTGCTGTTGAGGGGGCACCTCTGGCATGAGTATCAGCTGCTGCTGCTGTTGTTGTTGTGGGGGTACTTCTGGCATGTGTATCAGCTGATGCTGTTGTGGGGGCGCCTCTGGCATGTGCATCCGCTGCTCCTGCTGTTGTTGTGGGGGCACCTCTGGCATGTGCATCAGCTGCTGTTGCTGCATGTGTACCAACTGTGGCAGTTGCTGCTGCTGCATCTCAGGTATGTGCACCACCTGCTGCTTTGGTGATCCATTCTTTATTTGCACAGCCCGCTGCTGCAGCTTTGGACGCACCTTGCACTTGTGACTCTGCTTTGGTTTTGGTACCTGGGGCTTCTGTGGAGGCACCTGGGGCATATACATCTGCCAATTATGGTTTGGGGGCATTTGAGTCATGAATACATGTAGTAGCTCTTTAGGTTGCTCCAAACCTTTAGAACCAAAAAGCATCTGCTGCTGTTGGGGTACAGTGGGCATGTACACTTGTTGCTGCTGTAACTGAGGCTGATGTTTGGGCACCTTTTGCCAAGATTGACTAGACATGGTCACCTGCTGCTCACCTGTTCCTTTTTGCAAATCAGGTGTGTACGCTTGTTGGTGGGGCATATTGTACTGACGAGAGAGAACCTTAAGAGAGGAACTATGCTCTTGGACAATGACTGGCATGTTCTGCTGCAGCACCTTGGTGGCTGTATACACCTGCTGCTGTTGCCGTTGGGTCAGCTGGGGCTGCTGTTGGGGTAAATTTGTGTAAGCCTGCGATTTTTGGGGAACCTGTTGGCGTTGGGGCACACTTGATGGGAGGACCTGCTGCTGTTGGGGTACACCAGGAGGGCGCACTGGCTGCTGCTGTGGCGACACAATGCTTGTATACACTTGCTTTTGGGGCATTTGTTCTTGTTTTACCTCAGGGAAATATACTTGTTGCTCTTGGGGCACACTGGATGTGTGCTGCTGCTGTTGTAGCTGGGGTGCACCTGTTAGGGGCACCTGCTGCTGCAGCTGTTGGGACGCACCAGGTGGGGGCCCCTGCTGCTGCAGCTGTTGGGACGCACCAGGTGGGGGCACTTCTGATGTGTGGTCCTGCTGCTGTTCCTGTTGTTGCGGGAGTTGGAGCTGATAATGTTGGGGCATTTGGGGCATGTTCACATATTGCATCACTTGGGGCCGCTGTGGCATCTCAGGTGTGTACATGTTTAGCTCCTGGGGCACTTCAAGAGGATGGCTTTTAATAGTTTCATCTCCTTGACTTTCAGTTGCTCCAAAACTGTAAACTGTAGAGCAATTTTAATCTTAACAGCCACAAAATAAGTCACAAATCTTTGAAATTTAACCACACTTACCATTTGCTTTACATCCTCGTGTGGTCAGCAAAGTCATAACTAGTAATCTAGACAACATTCAAGGAAGACAGCACACATGTTAGTTGATCCTGTAAGAGTTGTTTAATCTGCCAAGTTAAAAAGCAAATCATTTTTTCAACTTACAGGATTACATTACCCATAATGTTACCTCTGCCAGCTATCTAATCAAATTCCACCACTCAAATCATAATAGAGAAAACAGTTGCAAAGGCGTCAAATACCATTTTATAGTCTTCCAGCTCGCAGCTTGTTAAGTTAAATGATTACATGTGTGATTAATTAAAATCAGGTGGGACTAATAGACTTTCATCAGAGCCCCCTTACTAGTGGTGGTAATACATTGTTCTGTCCCAAACTGCCAAACAAGCTCTATAAAGAGAACTTTTGAAGGATTGAACTGCAGAAAAAGGATACACTGCAAATGTAGATTCTCTTTTCTGATTCATTATTCATTTGATAAGTATGACCACAAGGTGGAGATATTATTCCTTCTTTTTGAGTTTAGTGCTCATTGCAACATAAGAAGTAGATTCGTTTCCCTTCAGTTAAGGATAAATTAACAAGAGTTTTTACAAATGTTACTAAGAATGAGATAGTATCACGAAATACATGGGTCATATTACATTTCACAAAATGTGTCTATTTAGTATTTAAACTTGCAGTGAAAAAACCCAACTGCACCTCATAAAAAGCAATACTTTTGAGGAAACATATGTGATGAGGTCAGATGGAGAGTTAATAGTTATTACAGCTGAAATTCAGAAGCTGTCCTTTAAATAAATAGAAAAAATCTGGTTAAAAGCCAGGCCATTTTAGTGCTTTCCTGATCACTACTATATTCAGTAGAGAACCTGTAGGGGGCAGCAAATCACAATTTTATGAGATTGTTAATGTGCAAAAGGCAAAAGTGGTTGTTGGCATCTGCAGACTTGACATTGAGCACTGAAATCTAATTGATGCTGACACATGCCATAGTGAGGCATTGCTTCAGTCTGAGTTCTTCCAAGACATCATGCTTATTCCCAGAGAAAGAAAGGGCCTGTGGCCTCATGTAACAATTCATCAGAGGCTTAAGTATGGTGCACTATGGCATTGATCTGCCAGAATGTATACTTATGCTGTGCCCAATGGCTGTCAAATAGAGTTGTTGTGGGAGACCCAGACACAAACCTTGAGGGTGGAAGGTAGACACATGAGAAACAATGTAAAACTTTATTTAAAAGAGTTCTATAAAGTATAGCCTAGCAGGCGAACAAAAACACAAAACTCTGATGAGAAATGTCAACAAGAAAGCGCTTGTACATCAAAACCGAAAATCAAAGAGTGGTCAACAAATAGATAAGTGATAATTATAGACAGAGCACAGATGTGAAACTAGAAGCAGATCCCCTAAAAAAGCTTAAGGGAAAGTTTCGCAAAAATCATCTTAAACAGGTTTTAAAATAGAGCAAATTAGCAGACAGTTTTACAGAAATCAAAAATAACTTTAAAAGGGAAATCGTGTGAGTACAAATAGGGAAAAAAAAGAAAATTGTATCAAATTCAAAGAAAAGTCAAAAAGAATAACATAGTTAAAGACCAGGGATCAAACAATTTTAGCAGGGTTGAGAATGACCCACACAAGGCATTGTCAAGTACCATACAGGGTGCAGGAAGAAACTAAAGGAAGAACTGAGTAAAAGTGGGTGAGTGCTTTTAGTTTGAAGAACAAGTTAAGTTTAAAAGGGAAAAAAAAGAAGATTTTAATGGAATTCTTGGTGCAAAGTTGCATAATTAAAGAAGGTTTAAATTAATCCTCTATCTTCTTATGGAGTGATATTTATGTCACCACGTTGCACACAAAACATTCTAAGTTGCAAATGAAAATAAAAAAAATTTGAAAACAAACATTTATTATTTTCAGTTGCAACCAAGAAAGTTTTGTTTGCAACGTGGTGGCATTAATATCACTCCATATCTTCTTTTTCCTTTTCTTTAATTGTTTATGTGTATTTGAATTTCACACCTTTCCACACATGACTTTCCAGTGCACCGTAACTGCTTGATGCCTAATACCAAAAGAAGGGTAAAATGGTCAAATAATTGAATAAATGAAGAAGTGAAGTGAAGAAAACAAAAGATAAATAAGCAAATAAAACTATTGCCTGTGAGGACAAAACAAACCATATGATATATGTTAAAACATGGCTTGTTTGTAATAATTGATGCTAAATTGTTCTGTAATTCGTTATGTTCATTTATACTTTCTACATTATTTTTAAAATACTTGAACTTGGAAAATTTGAAAAGAGAAATTACAAGTCATATAATTGTAAAAATCAGAGTTACTGCTTAAATTTAGTGGCTCCACAGTAATGTAATGGATAGTGCTCTTGGCTTACGAAGAAGGCCTGGGCTCAGATCTTTGCTGGTGTGGGGACCCTTCCAGTGGCCCTGTGACCCCAAAAGGGACTCAATGGGTTCTGAAGATGGACAGACGGACACATGATTAAAATTAAGAGCTGGACAAAATAACATACCTTCAAAACAATATTTGGATATTTTTCTAATTTGGTGTTGTGATTGCCAACTTGGCTAGAATCTTGTGTTAAAATGCTAACATTTTACACAGGTGTGCAAAAAAAAAGGCATGTTGCAGGCTGACCCTAGTTCTCAAGATCTACCACTCTGCTTGTGTTACCGTTCCCTTCGCACTGCTTTCTGTATATTTGCTGACGCTTTCTGTCATGGATGCACGTAAGGGAAACATTGTTGACTACAGCGCATGCAAACTGCATCTTTAAACAGTGATTACTTCCTCGTACCTTTAACCAGTGCTATCCACACTTTTCATCCAAAAAATTCAATACACTACTATGTACATTTACACGAGTCACTGTGCCACAACAGATCTTGCATGAAATTCACAGAGATGTCTCAGATATTAGCATAGCGAGCAGTTGGACAGTGACGATCATCTTTCACTGTGAATTTCAACCACGGAGCTGGTGAACAAGTATTTTCTCAGCTAAGGTTATAAACTCCTACAGACCTCACTATGATGTCAGAGAAGCAGTTTGTGCCAACAAATGATCACATCTTAGTTCCATGGAGGAGTTATTTAGTGAAAGGGACAGCAATACATTGATAAGTTATTCATTCAAGAAGTGATTTACTTGATGCCCCTCAGGTGTTATGTCTTATAGGCATAGTTTTGCTATAGAGGGGGGGGGGGGGGGGGGGGTTTACAGTCACTTGATAGTTTCCATTTAAATACCTCTTGTGTTTAAATGCAAAAGTTAATTTAAAACAACTAAAAGTGTTGTTTGGTTTTTAGCTGCGTTTTAATTATTTTCATCTACTTTTATCTAATCAAAGCAAATTAAAAACCTTACTTTGGGTCAAACATTACTTTTGGATTAAAGTTTAGATTAAAAAAATACAGTTTTGCAAAAATTCAATATTGTCTCATCTAAATTCATGGTTGTATACAATTGGCTTAAAAAAGAAATATATAAAAGAGTAAAATAAACAACAAAAAATGAGAAAACCTAGAATAGATTAATAGTTTAAATGTTTCCCCCAAAATTTTGGATGCACGTTAAAGTTTTCAGGTGGACAGCACATTTGTTTGTGTGCAGTGTGATCCATAGGTGGCAGTGTTTTCCAGCCCCTGTACTGTTAGTACAGTATTTCCCACTCACTCATCTCCTTTGGCAGCTTCAAGTTGTTCTGTCCAGGAAATTCTGGACTGAAAACTACAGACTCTTGGCAAAGATGTGTTCAAGCAGCTGTTATCAACCAAGACATGCAAAACCTGTTGACACTTTTCAGTGCCATCAAAGAGCCACACGATTATGCACTCTCATATCACGGTTTAAAACCAGTTTTAGTCAAATGTTCAGTGATGGTGGATTGTAGAAACCATGGAAAGAAATGGAAGCAAACACCTGAAAATAGCGCAGACAAATACTAATTTGAAAGTAAAACTTTAACTCTGTGAGCTGACCTCCACCACAGTATTCCAGTTAAACGTACCAAAACATTTCTTGTTGCAATGCATTGTGTGAGATTTCATAATAAAAAAAAAAATTTAAAAGAAAAATATATATTTAAATTTGACCACAGGACATTTGATTTTCAGACACTCAGACACAAATCAATGTTAACCCTTTAACTTTAAACCTCTTGAATTTAGACTTCATTTTGTTCCCTTGTCAGCAGAGATGTACAGTTAGGTACTTAAAGCCCCATTGTAGCCTTAGATAAATTTTAACTGGGAAAAAGAAGCACTGTCACCTTTCATAATGAGCTGTGCATTTAAAGCTCTAAATCACTGACATAAGAGTTTTGCTGGACAGAAAGCGGAACATTCAGTTTCCTTTTAATAATTGCATTTAAAAAAATAGGCATATAATTAAACAACCTGATGGGAGATGAAGCATTTAATTCAATTTATTTCTATTCCCATTTATGTTGCAGAGACAG
Organism: Oryzias curvinotus; assembly: GCA_023969325.1. Lineage (NCBI taxonomy): Eukaryota > Metazoa > Chordata > Actinopteri > Beloniformes > Adrianichthyidae > Oryzias > Oryzias curvinotus. Next base: position 35,421,728 of record CM043706.1, read on the forward strand.
GCTGTTGATTTTGATAAGTTGGTCTTGTATAAAGGTACCAATACATATTTGTAATACATTGTAAATTAGGACTAGGTGTATTCACAGAATCAAGTGCTTTGTGAATTTCTGATGGATTATTTTCAAATTTAGGAGAAAAGATGAAAGTTTATTTGATGCTGTGTAGTGTAATTTAGTCATTTAAGATGTTAATCGTAATAGTAAAAAAAGGAAATCTTTGAAGAATAGAGGGAAGTGGAAAACCACCTGTTTTCAGAAAATTTCCTCTAAAATCTCAACAAAGCTGCTTAGCCTTTTTTTTTTACTGCATGTGCACAAACATAATAGGGATTTGGTGTCCCTTTGTTGCTCTTGAAAAACAAGCATAACAGGGAGCTACTGTCCTTATGGAAGTTGCACCTGAAGCATGACACAATAACAGCAGTTACTAAGGAATGTACCTCCCCATATTGTCTGCTGCATGTTTCCAGTGACCCATGTTCCTGCAGGATGGTGAATGAACTTTTTATCATAAAAAAGTCCTGCATGCACATGATTTTTATTTAGTTATGTATTTGCGGGTGAAGTTAAACAGGTTAATTAATTCACTGTAAAATGTAAATTGTCAATAATTGTACTAGTGCCTGTTTTTAAGAACTATGGATATGTGCAGAGCTTTGGACTTCAGAGGAATAAACCTGATGAGTCAATTTAATGAGGGGAAAGACCGGATGGAAGCTGGGCTGAGGTCAAATGTGAGCATTTGACCACAAAGAAGAGAACCAGAGATATTTGCTCTGAGGATGCTGCTGGAGAAGAGCAGAGAAGGTCAGACAGAGCTGCATTGTGTTTTTATAGACTTCAAGAAAACCCATAGGGTACAAAGAAAAGAGCTGTGGCTCGTATGATAAAACCTGCAGTGCCTGAATGCATCAGAGGAGTTTTGAGATGAATGTCAGAAGGACAGATTGAGATGGTTTGAACACATTGGGAGGAGGGACAGTGATTATGTTGTTAAAGGATGCAGAGGTTGGAGCTACCTGGAAAGAGCCTTTAGAAGAAGACACAAGAAGAGGTCCATAGATGCAGTCAAAAAGACATAGGTGATTGATGTGAGTGAGGAAGATGTAGAGGATAGAATTAAATGGAGCTGCCAAGAGGCAGAGAATATTAATAAAGCGTCCCATTTTACACAAACTGCTTTTTGTTTGGAAAAGGTATTTCCTCAAGACAGATTTCTATGGTTAGATTGAAAAAAAAAAAAAAACCAGTGTATACATACAAATTAAATTAATGGCTTCACATATATGACCCTAATTTTTTTTACACAAATTGTATCAGCAATTGTATCGTGTAGCAACACTTTTTGGTCAAAACATCACTCCCCATTGTTCAGGTGTCAAGAGTGCGTCAATAGTAGCCTGTTTGTTTGAGGTGGTGTGGACCTTTTGACTCCACCTCTGTCCTCCATGGAGATTTCTTGTTTTGAGGTCAACATACAGGGTCGCATCACCATGGAAACACATTTTGGACAGCAAAAAAGACCTTTCAGTAACCCTTTAAGCGTAAATAAATACAAACAGAAATCTCTGCAAAGTTTACGCTCTACTAACATCATACTGATAAAAAATGTGCGACTGTAGATCAGAATGATGTAGATTGCTTTCATTCAGTAGCAAATGGAGGGCCACATTTTCAAACTTTTTAATAATTGCTGTTTAACTCTTGGCTTTAGGGGTCACCACAGCAAATCAGCTTTCACTGATTCGCAAAGGTAGTTTGGCTGAGATTTTTTACGCCGGATGCCCTTCCTGGCACAACTCTGTATTTCATCCGGGCTTGGGATTGACACAGGAGGACGCAGACCTAGTAGAAATACAAAAAAATGAAAAAAGATTTTCTGAATTTGACACCTACATAAAGGGTTCTTGGATATTTCTTAGCTTATTAAAGTCACATGAGATTGTAAAAATTCAAATAGCTTAAGCAGCAGACAAGTGAAATTGATTTGATTTGATTGATTTCAAGCAGCAATTGTGGTCAATACAATAGAAAAAAATCACAGATTTTTTGAACTAATGCATAGATAAAAATAAACAAAAATAAAGAAACACTTGAGTCACATTTGCTTAATTAAATATAGTGATCCTCAACTAAAGTCTGGTAAAGCTTGATTTATTGCTTGAAAAGGAGTGGGAAAAAGTAAGCCTATATAGTCCCACCCCTACTGAGTTATTTTATTTTATTTTATAGTTTTGCATAGTTGTCGTAATCCGGTTCTGATCAGATCAAGTGCAGATTTTTTTTCAAGTAACAAAATCAAGTGCTTATTGATTATTGATCATCTTCAGAAAACATTCTTTCACAATTTCAGTAAACAGTAACATAAATCACACACCATGTAACAGATATATAATACTCATTAATTATAATCAGAATACAATTTCATTAAATCCAGATGTCATAGCTACACATTGCAGATCAAGCTATCAAGTAACAAAATCGAGTGTTTATTTATTATTGTCTCAAAGAATTCTTACATCTTTTCAGAAGACATGAATGATTCACATTAGGTAACCAAAATGTAATAATCATTGATTATCATTAGAACAAATTATCACATTATACCAGTGATTATTGCTGCACAGTGATAGCTTATTGTTTGTATTTAAAACATTTCAGTAATCATTAGTTGCACATTACACAATGTAATACTCATTGATTGTAATTAAAAGAGCTTAAAGTTAACTTTAGATCAGTAAACTTCAGCCTAGGGTACTTCAACCTAGATGACTGAGAAACTCCATTAGTGAAAGAATTTTAAGTTAACACCTTGGTGTTGCAAAAATGCCGAGCAAATTCATGTTTTAAGTTATTGTTACTGCTAAAATCATGTTTTTTAAGCTAATAATTATAGGAATTGTGTTTTTGTCTTTTTTGAACATATCTATTTTAATAATATACATCACAAAGCTGACAGGAACTCTGATCTGTGTGTTGGAAAGTTTGTAATTGAAAGCAAATAAACATAGTTTTGGTTAAGGCATCAATGAAAACTTAAAATTGTGTTTGAAACGTCAGTATTTAATGTTTGTTGGAGATGAATGTCTTAAAAGCGAATGTTAAAGTCTGGGAGGTCTGCTGTAAATCTTAGAGCTTTTGAGCAGATAGAAGCTCCTGTTCATTAGAATTGGAGTCTTTTGAGTCAAATGAATGGGTTATTATGATGGAGACGGCAGCACTGAAATCTGACCAAATGCCTCGTCGGCACTGCTCAGTAGTGTTGTTTTCCTCTCTTCATCAGTTCCAGCCATCTGTTGCTCATTTCATATCTGTGCATTCCCTCCATTTGGCCCTGAAACCTAGCGAGCATGTTTTGAAGCCTTGGGTACGTGTTCAGAATATTCCTTCAGAAGTGCTTTGCCAAAAATCACAGAATCTTAAAGTGATGCTTTCATTTAAGAATGAATTGCGGAAGTGTTATCGCTGCAGACATGTGTCGCACTCCTTTTTGGAATAATTTGTTCATCTAGGAACTGAGCACTTCTTTTTACATAAATGTTCTGGTCTTATTAGTAGGCCTACAAATACCCATCATACCCAGTACAGCAGATCACCAAAGGTGCTTCCCACATACCAGGAACATGCTCAAGAGGTACGAGGGATCAGTCTCTCCTACTTTCTTTCTTAAAATGACCTTTTTTTAGATTTACAAACCCTATAATAAGATATTATAGGCTGTGGTTGTTTTTGTCTGGAGACAATGTGTCATCCAAACATCATTCCATGAATTTATTAGACTTTATGGGCGCTGCCACAATTCATCGCACTCTCTTCAGTAATCTAATTTCTGTTTTTTTTTCTGTGAGTGTCCATCTGGATGAAAACATTTCCAAATGTTTTTTTTTGTGTGTGTGTGAGTTCTTTTCAGGATAACAAATATAACACACATAAATGAAATGACATCTGTGGACCTTGAGGTAGCTCGAGTGGAGAAGATCATATAGCAGTTTTCAGTGTCTTGTGAAAATCTTGTTTCTTATGTCAGATCAACTGTGATGCATCTAAAATTATAATCATGGGACGCTGAGAGTTCTCTGTCAAAGGTCATGTGACTTTGTTGGGACTATTGACTGTAACTGGGTGAATTGCATGTGACGTCATCCATGAAAACATGCCTTGCTTCTGGTTCCAACCAAATGAAGTCAATTCAGTCGCCACTTTTGTCCCATGTTGGAACCAGATGTCCTCAGTAAGCCGTGATTGGTCTGTCTACCTTTCCATAGCAACCACTCTCTCCAATCAGGAGTGAGCCTGTTAGAAAGCAACACCCCTTCCACTGAAAGGGCGCTTGGGAGAATCTGTCATTCAAACGCTTCAAAAGTTCGACGCGAGGCCACCTACTTAGTTTGAGGCATCTAACTGGTCAGTTAAGAACTTAAATAACTTGCACTACGGCAAAAATATCATGAAAAAAAGTTGGATTAGCAAGAACATGTTAATAAAAGGTAAAAGAGAAAGAGGAGTTATTCTGACAAACATGATGACTGAGTAATAGCTATTTATTTCCCAATAGAAATCTATTGAATTCTGGATTTTTGGGACCAGTGGGTACTTCCTATTTGGAACACGAGGGGGGAGGGGTTGTTCCGTCCAGTTTTCATTTAATGTCAATAGTTGGGACCTCTTCAGTTTCTAGAATAAATGATGAAAACTCACACGTGCAAACTCACCTCTACCCTAGATGCAAGGTGTTGCATTTCCCCATCGCCCGATTTGCACTTCCAAGTAAAAACAGCCCGCATGTTTTACTTGTTCTGACTTATTGTACAACCAGAAAAGGACTAAACTGTCTTATGGTTAAAATTGTTCAGATGCTTTACACTAAAACAAATCAAGTAAACTCTCTTGGTCTTTTATCATTACGATTGACTCAACTAACCAGAACCAGCCTTTCTGGAACTAGAAGCTCAGTTTCCAGAATGAGTTTACTGAGACCTGATGGTTAAATGTTTTTTTTTTTTCAAACCTGCTCCTTGAAACCAGCTCCTGAAAAAAAAAAAAAAGAAGGAATATTGTATTGAATATGAACATTGTTTTTGTTGTTTTTAAAAACATTACTTCTGGACACATACATGTTTTCAGTACTGAGGAATTAAAATGAGGACTAAAATCCATACAAAATTTGACATGAAGGTTTAAAATCGTTTTTTAGCTTTGACATTTTTAGTTAAAAATAAACATAGCAAGAGTTATGTAGTAATTTTTTTTGTTGTTTTGTCCCTGTCTTTGTTTTGTTTGTGGATTTATACATTTTTATTTTGTTTCTAGATGTTTGATCTTTTGTTATAAAATATAAAGATGGTTGGAACTTGGAATTGAGATATTTGGACAGTTTGAGGTTCATTGTGGAATTATTGTGTAAAATGATCAGAATAGATCAATAGAAACGTAAGCAGACTAAGGGTGAACATCTTGCTTTTGTGTCTACTTATTGTGACTTTAGCTACAAGGAGTGGTGATGTTTTTTTTTGTTATATTCATTTTTGTGGGCATTAAGTTGCCTTTAGATTGCCAAGTACTCTACATCTGCGAGCTGAGTTGTGTTGTCTTTTGTGAAATGAACAGCAGCTTTTCTTTTTTTTATTGTTACTTCAGAAGAACAACATTTCCACCTGACTAGCCTGCTGGGTTAGGGGAAGGGGATGATTTTGAACCTGCCCATGTCACTTTACACCTCTGCTGTAAGAGCAAAGCCACTGTGCAGGTTTATCTCAGTTCAGCCTGAGCAGGTGGCTGTTTCTGTTCAGCAGCAAGCCACGGCATTGAACATTTTGGAAGGAAAATGTGATTTATTGGTCTTTAAAAACTCAGACCCCTCTGCCTTTCAAAAAAAAAAAAACATTTCAAACGTCTCCCAAATGCACAAAAATGTTGCACACCACCATGAATGTCAGGAACAAATGAAGAGTTCATTGTTCACTCATGATTTTAGTATTTAAACTAAAACTTTACAGAAGATAAACCAACAATCCTTAGGTTTAAACACACTGGCAACACGCCCCCAGTTTATCCAGCCTTTGCATCCTGTAGCAAATGTTTGGCAGAGCAGATATTAATAGAAAGACAAGATTGCTGGCTTGAATATTTCAAATCAGAGAAGCTGTGTGGTGTTGCAGAACAAGCTGGTGCACTGCAGTCCATTAGTGCCGTGTTCTCTGCAACAAGGATTCTGCAAGCAGCTGCACTTAGTCCTATAGAGTTATCTCACTGACATTACCTTTCCAGTGATCTGATCACTGCAGGGCAAATCCAGATCAGTTTTCAAGGAACCAATGGTTTTTATTTCTCTGTGAGTGTTTGTCAAATCTCCCTCTAATATTTTACAGGTAGGCTGTTTGAAAGAAATTTTGTGAATGTTGAAACATTAGAAAATATCAAATAGCAGGCATTAATTTGACTTTATTGACTTGGTTTATTGACTACCTGGTCTCAGGAGTCAGCAATGCTTGGGCAAAAATAAATGCAAAACAAGGACAACTTGAGCTCACTAATACCAGGGCTGGACAACTATGGGTGGCCCTGGTGAACCCAGGTTGTAACAAGAGAACAAAGCAGCCCCACTTCCCTGTATCATCCTGTTTTAAAATAGGAAACCATCATGGTCAATAAGTCATCCAATTAGATACTTCTGCACCCATAAAAATATGGCTTGCTGGTTTCATAGGTGCAGACCTATGAAACCAGCAAGCCATAAGTCACTCAGGGATGATCTTTTTTGACCATGTTGCTCTCATCTTTTAATTCTTCATCCATGAATGAAAAAAAAGTATGATATGGATGACATGCATCTCCACCTTTCTATGTGCTACTAATAAGACAGCAACAAGGAAAGACAGAACAAGCACAAGTGTCACAGACCAATGTGATCACATTCAATTTCACAGTGCTGCTGCTGGGGTTTAACCCTTGTGCTATCCTAGGCACTTTAAGATTGGGAGTTGGGTCATCTAGACCCACTAGACAGTGCGCTGAACCTTTTTTCTTCAATGGTTTGTGATCTTCACTGGTGTCCATGGATTACATGAAATCCTCTCCACCTTTATCCACCTTTGTCATGGGATAACACGTCAATGTAAGGGTGGGGTCATAGGATAGCACAAGGATTAACAGATTCTTGTTCTCCAAATCCTTTAATGACAACCAGTTAAATCTAAAATTAATTTTAATTCATTTAAACCTGTCAGATCTATTGGTGGATCACAAACCTAGCTGAGTTCTGAGATCTGCAAGAAGCAATCAGATGGTTAAAGTTTAGAGTTAGAACCACTCAAGCTGAAGATTTAAACCAATGAACTCAAGTGTTGCTCAACTTTATCTATATTTAGGTCCAAACTTCAAATATTGTTTGTTGTGCTAGAACAATCTCGTTTGTCAGTGTAAAAGCTGTGCAAACGATAATAAAAGCTATTCATTTATTCATTCATTCATTCATCCATTCATTCATTCATTCATCCATTCATTCATTCATTCATTCATTCATTCCTTGGTTAAAAATGCTGCAATCTTGCAGTTTAATTCAATTAGTTCAATTTATTTTATTTGTATTTAATGTGCTCCATGCTGCAAATCTTTTGCACTTATGTAAAGCACATTTAATAACATTGGTGTCAATAAGGTGCAATACAAATGAAATTACCTTGCTTAACAGCTTAAGCATGAAAGCAGATGGAAAGGAGGTGGGCTGCAGGGCGTGTGCATTATCTGGCAAAGGAATAAGCAGACGTTAGCCGGTAAAGCTTCATCTATCAGTAGTTTAGTCCTTGGAAGGTCATCAGCTTGTAACTTATTATGGACTCTAAAGCCTGTTTTTGATTTGAAAAAAAAACATTCTTTTTTCTTTTTTATGGCCACTTTCTATATTGTCAGGTCTTCTAAGCTCCTATATGGCATTTATTATGATCGTAGGAAAAAAAAAAAAAAAACAGGTAGTAAATTTCAACAGTAGAATACCATCTTTTGTGCAGCACTAATTCTTTAAACTCCATTACCTGTTTTTTTTTTGCTTTTCTATGAATTTTTTCTTTTTAACTTTTTCAAACAAAAAATACATTTAATGGGAAAAAAATAAACAAAAAAGTGTATACAATTTTGGAATGCAAAACAAACATACCAATGCAAAAACAAACAAAACCAAACCTCAGAATAAAACTGAATGACAACTGGTGCCACGCTTATAATAGAACAGCTTTTCCTCTTTGAGCCAACTCTGTCAAACAGAGAAGATGAGGCTGTGACCATATTCCTTTAAAGATGAGAGTTTGTAAAGACTCCTCCTGTGTCTAAGGTATGACTTGAGTTCAAGGGAAGCTCATTAACACTGCAAATCCTCTTGATCTTTCCCAATTACCTATTCTGGCCATAATGATGCGAGACATCCAATTAACAAAGGCCAGTGGCTGACTCACCCCTCATTCCCCCTGTTTCATCATGGGAGAGCTTTGGATCCAAGTCAGATTCAACAGCTGACATGTGCTTTAACAAACTGAGTGCTGTGAGTTTGTTGCAAAGCAGGTCTCTCTGTACAGGGATGATGGAGCATGGTCTCCTGTTACGAGGAGAGTCAGTTCAAGGCTTCATTCAAATGGCAAGCAGTATACCAGCAACCAAAGTCAACTATCAAACCAATGGAATGATTAGAGATGTGTGGGGTACAAACGTTTTGAGTTTGCCTGCTGTGATTTGTTAGTATTTGATTGGATTACCAAGTTTTATCAATAGTTTGTTGTTTGCCTTATGAAACCTGGATTGTGGGACTGAGCTAGATTATTGATTTATCTCAATGAATCTGGCACAAAATCTGCTTCCTCACTGGGAAAAGGGTTGGGACAGGAAGGACATCCACCACCAAACTGAACGCCAAATGACATGTTCCATCTCTGAAAGGAGAAGCTGAAAGGACAAACAAATTAGGTACAGTATATTTTGGACTATAAGTCACTTTCTGAATTTAAGTTGCAGCTACCAAAAAGTGCATTTAAAAAAAGAAAAGTCTTATGTAAGTCGCACTTTTTGGAGAAATTTATTTAGCAAAATACAGGAACAAAATGAACATTTCACCTTGAAAGGCAAATCATATTAACGGAAAAGATAATAATAATGGACTAAATATATGCACACTTCACTACCCTAACACTGATACTTATTTAGCTTTAGCGTAAATTAGCACAGCACTTATTGAGATAACTGTACCATAAAGAACATGCAAACAACTCTTGATATCACTTCAAATCAGTATTTCAGTGAAATTCTTCACAGTCTGTGTCGCTCTGGAACAATTTCACCAAGCCCGGCGTAAGACTGAGTGGCATTTCTTTTTCTGTATCGCTGTCAGTAGCTAAGACTGATACACACACCTACCGTGCCCTAGAGGTTTTTTTATTTTATTTTTTTAAATCACATATAAGTCGCAACCCCAGCCAAACTATTCAAGAAACTGTGACACATACTCTGTAAAATATGATAAATGGAAAGAAGAGGGAAAGTTACATACTGCAAAAATTGACGGACGGTATGTGACATCACCGGTGTGTTTTGGGTCGACTTGAAGCGACAAACATGACAGTTATGTAAGGGTTAATGGCAGACAAAGTGTGCATTATCACGTTTTAGTGCACGCCGTGGAAGCGAACTGTCGGATGTTAAAAACTGATAATGCATACCTGTACTTCGAAAGGCCATTAACCCGCTTATACCATGGTCACTTACAAAAGACATAAATATTAACCAATTTTTAGTCCTTAGTTCTTGTTTTTTTTCCCGATCACTTTTCTCACAAGTGGATATTTGTTACGTGTCACGACGTCTCGCTATGGTAACGTGACAAGGCGCTGCACCACTGCTGCAGTCAAGATTCGGCGATATAAAGTGACATATTTATGCTGATCGTCCCAGTGGATTGAATAAAGCATCAGTTCAGAGAGAAAGTTCACCTCTTACCGCTTGTTTTTGTCCAGATGATGAAGCTAAAGGTTGCTTTAAAGAAGCCGGCGCAGTGATACAGAAGATTTAAGATAGGTGACCGGAACTTTGGGGCGTGCGGTTATCACTGTGCGTTATCACTTTTAATCCACACCCAGCAGCCAATCAGAATCGAGTATTTTCCCAGACCATGGTATAATGCAAGATAACTATGGCTATTTTGCAGTTGAGGTGCTGACAGTCACATGTCAGTCAAAAGGCCTCATCTCTGTTAAATAATACACTTTCCTCAGCTGGTGTGATGGTGTTTTATGCTAAATTTAATAAGTTAGACCAAAACAGATTGTGTGAGTATGTTTGTGAGTTTGGGTTGTCAAGCAAGTGCCCCTTGGAGGAATTTACTCCTGAAAATAACAAGTGGCATGAACAGTCAACAGGGGAGAAAGCAAGGACGACAAATTCCAAACTTTGCTGTAGGTCTGGCAATTTTAAGTAACAACACAACTACCCCCTCTTTTTTTCAACAAATTAGACAAAAATACTGTATACAACTGCTTTTGGTAAAAGAAATGTATTGAAATGCATGTATTCAAACAATGAAAATATAAGACAGAGAAAGGTTTTAGATTTGTATTATTCTCTTAAACAGTTCCCAGACTGCAAAGAGGTCGTTCCGTCAGAAGTGGGTCATGATGCACATGACGCCACGCTTTTCTGAACATATCATTAGCAAAACAATTAAGTCATGCTTAGGAGTAAACATCTATTGGATACTTGATAGGGTTTCCAGTATCGCTCCGAAGATGAAATGTTCATGTCTTGTAAAGTGATGGTGGGCACATGGCCTCTCTAGCTTTTGAAACGAGAAGTTTTCCACCCACCACTGTAGATGTGTACAGCATGCAGCGGCAATCACTGCATGCACACAGTTGTATGAAAGCAGTTTTTTTTTTTTTGCCTGGTAGTGAGTTGCTCTGCATATGTTTTTTTTAGCAGAAAGGCAGATGGATTTGAAAGTGAAAAAAATTAAGTCACAATATGACTAAACACAAAATGCCTAGTTAGAAACACAATGTTATTTGACAGTCGTATAAATGTATCTTGGTGTGGACACAGATATATATGCTTCTATTACCCTGGGGGCTCTTTATAAACACCATCATCTGCATGTAATATATTAATGTGTATGTGTGTGTGTCTCTTCATCCTTCTGCTTTGGTGATTTTTTTTTTTCTGGTACGGTATTTTTCTCTCTGCATGTGTGGGCTGCTGGACCTCTGTTTTAGTAATGGAATTTGTGCCCCAAGCTCCTTGTTACTATCTGGGTTGCTGTTCTCAGATTTTTAGATACCACACCTACATCATTTCTTCATTTAAAAAAAATATTTTTTAACCATAAAACTAATTATATATACATTCTGGCTGCTAAATATTGTCACAGCAAAAAAAACCTGTTAGAATTTTAAAGCTGGATGTTTAAGTTATATCTGTGATATGTTTTGCACGTCATGCATGATCATTTCACACAAATTCCAGCAGTGGTTCTTAGAAATTTATAGCAGACATATAGTATTTGTACAAATGTAATTTATTATTGCTTCTTTTGCTGATAGTAAAGCAGCTTACACAGCAACGTAAAAAATAAAGTATTCATCAGACTTGAGGCCATAAGACTGCCAGGCTCATGACAAATTCACAACTTTTCCGGACAGGCATAGTGAAAGTTGGTTAGAAATAGTCACCACTCAGGCAACTCGATGTGTTGTGAATGTAGAGAATCACAGTATCGATTAGGTTTTTTAGCTCGAATACAGTGGAGCAAAAAAGTATTTGTTGGGCACTGATTGTGCACCTTGAAAACATGGCAGAGAACGGTCTTGTACATCATAGATACACATGAACTGTGAGAGACAATAAAAAGAAAATAATCCAAGAAATCACATTGTATGAGTCATTGAAGAATGAATATATGCATTGGTGCAGAAAACAATTACATACCTGAACAAGACTGGAATGAATCAATGTACAATAAGCAAGACGCTTGGTGAGAAGAGATCAACTGTTGGAAAATTATTAGAAAATGGAAAAAAAATACAAGATTAACGACAATCTCCCACTACCTGAAGCTCCATGAAAGATCTCACCTGTACGGATAGCAATGATCTTGTGAAAGATAAAGAAACAGAACAGAACTACACAGAGAGACTGGCCAATGACCTAAAGAGAACTGGAAACTACAGTAATAAAGGTTTCTATCAGTAAAAAATGATGTTGTCATGGCTTCAAAACCTACGATGCTCCAAGATTGTCACCCTTTAGTAATCCAGCACATGTCCAGGCCCATCTAAAGTTTACCAGAGACCATCTGGATGATTGGGAGAAGGTCATGAGGTCATATAAGACCAAAAATGGAACTCTTTGGTGTAATCGCCACTCACTGTATTTGGAGGGAAGAGTGCTGAGTTGCATCCCAAGAAAGCCCACTAGAAAGCATGAGGGTGGAAAGATCATGCTATGTGGCTGCTTTCCTGCAAAGGGGACAAGAGGACTGATTTTGAGAAGAGGATGAATGGGACCATGTATGGTGAGATTGTGGGCAGAAATCACATCCCATCAATCAGAGACTGATGATAAAAAGTGTTTGGATCTTCCAGCATGACAATGATCCAAACACATCACCTGAGCAACAAAGGAGTGGCTACTTAAAAAGCATTTCAAGGTTCTGGAGTGTACTGGCCTGTTTCTGGACCTCAATCCACAAATACAGTAGACAATCTGTGTAGGGAGCTTAAAGTCTGTGTTGCCCAGCAGCAGCCACAAAACATCACAGCTTTTAAGAAGATCTGCATGGATGAATGGACCAAAATAGCGGCTACAGTGTGTTCAAACCTGGTGACGACCTACAGAAAATGTTTGACCTCTGTCATTGCCATCTGCATTTAAATGCACCAAATTAAAACCACCAAATACTGGTACTTTTTATTTGTCCCACTATATATGTACAAGTAAAGATAACAATTATGCAGACGTTTCCTTGCAGGTCATGAACAGCTAGAAGCAAAAGTGTAAGTATTTTCTGCTAACTAAAAATAAGTCCAAACATGCAGCTATGAGCAGTGCCTCTGGAATGAGCACACCACCGTACAGAAGTGAAGTGGATCTGTGTCCTCTTTCAGTTTAGGTGACACGATAGCGCAATGCTGTCTGTAAACAGTTGTCTTATGTTCATTTACAGTAACTCTTGGCTTAAATAGCTTGCAGTAAATATTCAGAAATGTTGTTTACCCTCAAATGAATTAATTTATGACTGGGAAACAGCTGGCAAAGAGAGGTGGTTGTAGATGCATCCTGGAAATGATAGGATAAATGAAGCATGAGTGGACTGAGTCTTTCACAATCAGTGAGTGCAAAAATTGATAGATCTGACTTGACTGTAGCAGAACTCATACCAGTAACCCCTTCTAAAGATTATCTCCTGATGGTTCATTTAATTCAATGTAATTCAATTCAATTTTATTTGTATAGCCCAAAATCACAACAACAGTCATCTCAATGGGCTTTGCTTTTCATTAGGCTGCTTGGGGCGATTGCAGGTAAATGCAGAGATGAAATCAGGATCCAAAATAAAGTGACACTGGGGACCTCTCATAAGGGCTGTAGCCTGATAATGTTTGTGTTCTATCTCTGCCAGCAACATATAAAAGCTACGTTCACACCGGACATGTGACGCACGTTCAAAAATGCTTTTTTAGGATAAGGTGCTCCCATTGGACAACCATTTAGGGGCTTCTTCTTCTTTCTTTACTTTCACTAGCGAGATGTTGAAGCGGTGTAATTCTCACAGATCTTGCGTCAGGCCTTTTGCTTTCTGTTCCTATATGAAAGACTTGGTGTAATATAATTCCGGCTGGGCACAAACCAAATTTCTCCATGTGATCAATTTTCAAACACTTTGCACTTACCTGAATTAAAAGGGACGCCAATTACACATCATTACCAAATCTGACATCCTTACAGGTCAAAGTTTGACCTGGTTTAACTTTCAAAAGTGCGGGTGGTTGTTGCAGATGAATAATCACAGAGTTGACAACCTTAAAGACAGGAAGCATTAGATTAACTGTGGCACCGGTTGCTAATACTTTGTAGAGAATATGACAGGTGAACAAACTCTATCAGGTCCTGAGGAGTCTTTTACTAGAGTCAGGGGATTCAGTCAACAGAGGTAGGAGTGGAGGAAACTGACAATACATTAAATAAACTGTGTTATTATTTACAAATACACATTTGTTGTACTGTACGTGTCATATGGAAGATAATGAAGCCTGAGCATGAACTTAATATTTAGGTCTGTTTTTCTTTGACTTCCTTTGTTATGTGCTTAAAAGGGTGGTGTCAATCTCTGGTGGAATGTCATCTTAAAAAAATGTGCATCCTTCTTCAATAGAGCTAATTTATATTTCATAGCTTGAGGGGATAAATCTTACATTTTAGCCAAATTTACAGTATAATAACTTACCAAGGGCATTTAAATATATCATAATGATTGAACAATTTAAAATCAAAAACACATTTTACTGTGATACAACTGTGATAACGTATTGTTTCTACTAAACTGCTGAATCTTGTCTATGGAGTCAGTAACAAAACAGGACATAGTTTTTGTAACGCTAATTTAAAGCAAAACAACATTAGCGGGAAACTGCAAGTGAGTTTCTAAGTTTTTCAATGTTTGTGAGGGATTTCAGATTCCTTCTTGAAGTGAAATCCCTTTTATTCTTGTGTCACAGGGTTAAAAAAGTCAAAAACAGAATAATTTCCCAAAAACTTCTAACTGGCATTCGTAAAGAATGTCTTCTGAGTCGTTTTCTGGCCATGCACCTTGTTTGCAATTTTGGATCACTTCAAAAAGCTTTGCTTTTCAGGTTCTCTCTTCTCCTGTTCATGAACTCAAACTGCTTTAACTCAAACTGCAGAAACAAATTATCTACTCAAACTCCTGCTTTTCACTTTCACCTTAGCAGTTCAAATCACTCTTTAGCTTTAATAATCTACTCTCAAGTTGTCCCTTATTTAAGTGAAATTTCCATTTAGGGATTTGAAGCTAAAATTAAAAATTTAGAATTGACACACTGGAGCTACAGTGGCAACTTGGGCAGATAGCCTCAGACTTATTACTGGTGACAGCTGTGAAAAGCTGCAGCTATGAGCACTAATGCAATCACTCCTTTCACTCCATTCCATGTTCATTTTTAATTAAGTGTGTCAGTTGTACGAGTGGTGGTAATGTACTTCTTCCATGTATGAGTTTTGCTGAGCAAGACACTGTCCACCTTGGACGCATGGCTAAAAAAAAAGTCAGGCTTGTTCTTCAAGCATGAAGGAAAAAGAAGGGACTAAACATATACAAGTCTGTGTATGTGTTCACTTAAATGAATCACACAATGATTTTTGCTTAATTAAAATAATAAAAAAAAGGTTGTTCCCTATATGTTTTATGTCAGGACAACAAACAACAAACTTAAGAGGATCCACTTGCATAAATTACAGTTTTGTTTCTTAGAAACTCCTATTAACCTGGAAGCTGTTCATTAACGCCGTCCTCTGCATTTGGATTTTTACATCAGAACGCATGCATTTCCCAAATTACAACAATATTATGCTTATTAAGGATTAAGGGATCTTATATATAGCAGCAATTACAGAGAAAAGCAATTATTTTCATGACTGAAGAAATTCCTATGTAGATCACTCATCCTGGCTTCAATTGTGATGACTGGAGAATTACAGTCTGTTTGAATGTAAGGGAAACCAGATCTTTATACATAAAGGTAATGTTTCACAATAGTTTGGTCATACTGTGGTGTGCTCGATGCCAGAATGTCTTAATCACTTTTTTAAAACTGATATCTTTGGAAACAAAAACGGTTTCTTGATCCTTGTAGACTACAACAAATCAATATTGCACACAATCACTAACTTGCAAAATTACAGCTGTCAGTATCAGACAGGCTTTAAATACTGGGTCACCTCCTCCTATTATGTTTAAAATGTACTCAGTTGTTGCCATAACAACACGGAAAAGCATGAGCCATGAGTTCCCTCCTCCTGAAATACCCTTTAAAAATTGTTTTAACAGATAACTGGGAATCTGGCTGCTCGCCAGGAGCTTGCCCCAATGCCTCATGGGATATTAATGGCAGTTCAGATAGAAATTGGTCGGCACTGACAGAATAAATCACAGAAAAACTGGCGTGGCACATGCATCTCCTTTAATCAGAGCCTTAAAATCAGCTGTGCCTTTACTAATTGGCCTCATTTCAGTCTCAGGATATCTCCATTAGCCTCTGAATTAGAGCAGGGGCTGCTCTGAGGGAGGAATACGTGTTTCTGCACTAGGATCCCACTTAAGATTTGATCCTTTCACCACAGTCCATTTTGTCTGACTCTAAAAATTTGCACACTGCATTTTAGGGATGATTAATAAAGACTTTTAACAAAAACAAGCTCTCCTCTTTGCCTCTTCTTACCACACACTCCTTTGCTCATCTCTTCCTGTGCTGCTCTGAATGGACCTGCTGATAGATAAAATGCATTCTCCT
Organism: Oryzias curvinotus; assembly: GCA_023969325.1. Lineage (NCBI taxonomy): Eukaryota > Metazoa > Chordata > Actinopteri > Beloniformes > Adrianichthyidae > Oryzias > Oryzias curvinotus. Next base: position 35,438,287 of record CM043706.1, read on the forward strand.
TGCACAGAGGTCTCCATGTATGTTCCCCATTTAATTCTATGGCCCCTTGATGAAAGCCATCTTTCAACTGCTGCAGAATAACCTGTCTCCATTGACCACCATGCACCTGCACTCTGCCCACTAAACTGTGAAGGGGATGTCTCCATGAGCACACTCACACAAAACCAAATCATGATTTAATGCTTTTAATTTGCACTGTCTCCTGGGCTTATCAAAAGGTTAGGAACTTAAAAACTGTTTAATGCAGTCTAGGTTGCCTCATTCAACAACAGATCTGCTTCTCTTGAATTTTCGAGCACTGACGATTGTTTTTTTTGTGTGGGAAAAACACATTTTTGACTGTAATATGGTCCTATTTAATGAAAGTTAGTAGTATGTAGCATCATAGGCCAGTATTGTACATTAAAGCTTGTGTGTCGTTTGATCTTCCATAAAAAGAAAGTGTGTTTAAGGGAACATGTGATGAGAGAGTAAATAAGAAGTGAATGTAAAGAAAATAGGAAATTTCAGTTTACAAAAACCGTATAGGGATGCTTCATCTTCCAAATACATGACACTGGCAATCAGCATGACACACAAAACACCAAGTCTGATTTACAAATGTAGGGATATGATTCCACTGGTTGTAATATTTAAATAAATTGGTCATTGCGCAGTGACCTGATTGTCATCAAATGCTTTATTAAGCTGGCAAATCAGAAGCATTACTGTATAGTCACAACTGCCTTGCTGCCACGGGTGGATCTGGAAAAACCTGTACGGTGGCCCCCATAAAATTTTAAAATCATAGACCACTCAGTCAGTATGGAGCGGAAATGTTTATGCACATTTCTTTTCATGATGAAAATTGTGTTTTTGGTGTTTTTAACATGTTCTTGTCACATTTTTCTCATAATGTAGGACACATAAAGAGCATTAAGATAAAAATTGCATTTCTGAGTATTTCTTTAATCAAATTGTTCATGGAGGAGACAAAAAAAGCTTGTAGTTGTTACGTTCCAACTACAAACCGTTTCATTCTGATGCTTTCACTTGCAAACAAATAGATCAATGTACATCTTTGTATTCCTCATCTGACCTGGAATCTGGCTCAAAACTGTACGGCTGGATAGCTCCAAAGTTGATCGCCATTTTCTTTGCATCATTAATGTTAGGTTGGCGTATTGAGGGGGCTGTGAGCTAGTGGAAGAGAGTGTAAACAAAGGGCTGATGGGAAATGAGCGCTGGCTTACTCTCCATCACGGTCTCACCCACAACTCTGAGAATTTCTGATGAACTCCTGCTGCTCTGCAGAAACTATGTCCTAGAAAACTCAAATTTCATGAAAACAGCATAATCATACTTAAAGGACCACTAACGCTTTTACAATAGATCAAAAGATGATCGGAGTGGGACTTCAAGGTGGCCATACAAAACTTAAGGAAACTGCAAGACTCTCTTTTAGATGCAGCCGCTCCCCAATTCTAGCTTCCATGGGTCCAGGCAACCCAAAAACATGCAGCACCTGTGAAAGTCAACCCCCGTATAAGTGCATGTGACAAAGCCGTAACAATAATAATATACACTGTATTTATCCCACGAAGGGAAATTCTTTCTCCACATTTGACCCATCCCCTTGGGGAGTGGTGAGCTGCAGCCGAAACCGTGCTCAGGAGGCGTTAGCGTTAAGGGTCTTGCCTAAGAACCCTCACTGGGTGATGTTAATTGCTCGCCATTGATATGGTGATTGCCCCCAGTACCATTGCTCATTCCCCTCCGGGAATCGAACGCTGGTTTTCCTGCATGGTAGCTTCCCACCTTACCAACCAAGCTACCCAGCCACTTAGATGAGGTCGCCTCAGTTGGTATTAGCCCTGATGAACAGTGGGTATCATGTGCATCCCTAATGTCGATTGAATTGCTTTAACCAAAGCCCCTGGATGGAGAAATGGCATCAGCTGACTTGGAAGCAGACGAAAAATATCCTGATACGCTGAAGAAGATAAACACTGAGAATATGAATGAATGATGAATGCAACCGGTCTCTTCTGGAAGAAGACGCCCTCTCGCACTTAACTGATGAAGGAGGAAGCAGAGGCTTCTGGTTTTAACCCTAACCCTAAGGCGCAGAGAGACAGTCTTAATGTGCGTTATAAAGTACGCTACAGTACAGTCAATTATTCTGAAAAAAAAAAAACAAACGACAAAAAAACTGTGTTAAGCAATATTCCAATGTTCTTTGATACATTTTTAACAAATCATCAGAAATGTTTCAGAAGGTTTTTTGATGAGTAAGGATCGGTGACGCACATTCTTCGGCTGCTGGAATTCTGTGTATTCCCGGGTGTCTCTGGTCCCTAACCCCAACGAATATGGGGGGAATAGTGCATTCTGAAATAAGCATTATTTTCTTTGCCAACAAAGTGACAGAGAAAAGTGTACACATTTGATCTGTGAAAAGTTCTTCCAGAATTAGAGGCCTTACCATGCTGGGGGGTTTTATACCTTAACAATAGCAGTACTTTATATGCTTGTTTTGCAAGCATGTAGTGATTGTAACTAGCTTTTCTTTTCTACCTCTTTCTAACAGCCTGTTTGGGCTGATCCACCCGGATCCCAGGTTTCTTTTGATCAGGCAACTCGACCAACATAACTAAAGCCTAGCTTCTCACTTTGTGCTGGCTGTCTTTTACCCTGCACACAGTACTGGAATAGGACTATTCTAGCTTTGTGAATCCTGCAGGCGTATTTACATAAAAATTGCCAGCCCAGCGCAGAAGATTGGAAAGAAAAACATACAAGCAGTTTTTTTTAGGTGCAACAAGAATAGCCATGATTGTGGCCTAAATCTGAAACTGTGTTGGTTCCTGATAGAAAATGTTTTTTACCTGAAAAACATTGCTATGTGGAAATGCAAAGGAGCAACAGTTATGTACATGGTGGCCACAATTCATACTTGAAACACGAAAATTTTAAAGCATGCACAAAATCAAACTGCGAGTGATGGGTATTATGGTGTGGGCAATCCATATTCCTCATTTAACTCTGATAAATATGAAATATTCCCAATTATGGCAATTTTTTAACAATCTCAGAGATCTTAGTTCCAGCGTGGATGGTCCGGGTACCAAGTGCACAAACCTAAATTGCAGGGGATTATGAAGGCAGTGGTAGGATTAAAAAGATAAATTTGAGAAACAAAGTGTATTAAGCAGTCACAAATGTTTTAGTCCCAGCTTCTAAAATGTTTTAGGGCAGCTTTATAGTTTTGCAAATTGATTTAAAAAAAGACAATGAAACAAAAATAACACTTTTTTTTTTTTTTGCTGTGCAGCATTTATTTAACCTTTTTGTTCCTTTAGTGTCTCCGTTTTCTCCTCAGAAATAAAAATCATTCCCCTGACCTGATTCCTCCTGTATATATTGCTCTTGGTGTCTCTACTTCAGCACCAGTTTATTGTGGTTCCAGCATTATTCCAGCCAAGTTTTGTGTCTTACACTTCAGTAAGTACATGTCTCTAACCCTATATCCTCTGAAGAAAATCTCTTCAGTCAATGTCTGGATTTTCTCTGAGTCAGGTGTTCTGCTCCACCTGAGGTGCACTTCCTAAAACTTTCTCCAAAATAATCCCATCATTTTATTTGTAACTAATACTGTGATTACTTACCAGTATACTTGCCTTCCATGAATATTCCATCATCCTCTTCCACCTACCAACATCCTGTCAAGAAGTCAATTACCTCCTATTACACTCCCTCACGTCTCTCATGTCTTGTAGATTCCATGAACTTCCTAAAGAGAGGGAGAGAAAGACCACTCTGGGTCTGATTCTGTCCAGATCTGTATCCTCAACTTTGCAATCAAGTATGACGTGCCTGAATGTAAGTCGTGTTTGGGTTGTCTATCCATCATCATTGCTCTATCACTTCAAAAAGAGACACAAGCAAAGTGGCCAACTTGTACCTAAAACTCTCATCTATTTAAAAAATGCTGTTAAGCACAATTTTATTTTCTATTTTGAGGAATATTATCCATGCAGATAACCCAATTCAATCCTGTTTTATACTTCTGCTTTCAGAACATACATATGCTGCTATTTAAACTGCTGCTTTGCTGTTTTCCTCTTTGGTTCGTCTTTAAAAAACCAAAACATGCGCCATAAGGCCTTACTCTTAATAGTAGATATAGATTATAGTTTTAGTTTTAATTTTGAATCCCATAAATAAGTCAAATTCCTCTGAGATGCACAAAGCACATCTGCAGCTCAACCACACACACAGACATAATGAGGTTAGAAAAAGGTAAGAAAAGAAGAAACACAAAAAAGGAAGTTTGTTTGCAAGATTACACCTAGGAGTGGTTTGTGTATATTCAGCAGAGTAAGTTGCATGTGTAAGTGGGCGTGCATGCTGAGGGCCATATATTGGAACAGAAGGTGTTGTCTAGCGCTTTAGGTCACACAGCAAAACTGTTAGTTAGAATAAATCTTAGTCTTATACAGTGGATCATTTTGGAAAAGATTTTCTATGAGACTGACTTAGTGTCCAAGCATTTGAGGTAAATCCAATTTTTTAACAAAAATACTATATGGTGCAGTCTCAAGAGTGTCTAGTCTTGCTGAAAAGTTTAGGATGATTCCTCTTTTTCTAAACAATGTTTTGCTTTGGAAATGAGGTCACTAATACTCTTCCATGTTTGAACTTTAACTACAGATTTACAGACTACAGGCTTCAGGGAAACGCATTGGTTAATAAATAAATCTGATATTAGAAAATCATTGATTTAACTCACTATAATTTCAAAATGGGCAAACCTGTATTAGGACAAGCAGGTGACCCACAGGAAATATCAAAGTTGTGGATTGCTTGGAGAGCCCGAATAGCAAAAATGTTCATACCCATTTTTCCTGCGAGCAACAGGCTGTGGCAAACACTTAAACCAGTAAGGATAATTAAAGGTGAAGTAGGCAAGACGCAAGCACGTTCTACTAATTTTTCCTTTTTTCAGCCTCCCTAAACCCTGCACACTCCTCAACAGGCTTATTATTGCTGTTTGTGTGATGCGTGCAAGAGCCCTTGAGCCCCTATTGCACACTATTTGTGGTGCAGCCTGGCTGCTAGAAATGAGACAATCAGAGTGTAGCTTGTGTGGGCATGTCCGGGGGGCTTAAGGCCGTGTCACACAGCCACAATGTACATTTTGTGCATTGTGCATGGAAGAAAATTGGTTATTCGTTAATATACGTGGAAAAAGGGAGTGGTCTGTACGTGGAATTTCATAGATGAATCACGGATTAACCACGTTAAATCCATGAAAGAAGTAAGGATGAACCACAGAAAGAACACGTAAATCAACAAAGATCAGGAACCGCGTGTGATTATCACGCTGTTTATATGCAATTTATCAGGGATTCCTGTGTCCATTACATAAGTTTAACGTGAGATACGTGTCGAATATGCAAAATAAAAGTTGTACATTGGTGGTACATGAAAAGTCTGTTAGACATACTTGGACATATGTTGAACGGAAAGCCACTAATATGAGTATGCAAATCGAATTCACGTAAAGACCCATCGTCCATGGACATCTTCGCACATCGATGAATTATGAACGCAAGAATCACTTAAGAATTACGTATATCACGCATATATCACAAAAGACTGAAATTAAATATTTGGAAAATGTGCAAAATGGCTTTTACTTATCCCCGCACACCCGTACATACAGCATATGACGAATCAGACAAATCGGTGAGCAATGTTGGAGGTATCCAGCCGTACAGGTTTGAGCCAATATGATGCAGGCATATAACTCAACTCATACGTTTGTCTCTAAAGTGACACTTTCAGACTCACTCAGAACTTGGTGGACATATATTCACAACTAAAAAGTTCTCAAAACTTTACAACCACTCTTACCCTTCCACACACGGGCAAAAGTAAATCTGTGAAGAAAAGGATGATCCAAGCCAGGCACATTTACACATTATTAAAGTATCACAAGTCTCACAAATTTCTCACAAACCCACTTTTTTACTCGACAGCCACACCAGGACAACAGCCAAGTTTGCCACTTTCCAGATGGAGGCTGGGCTGTTAAATAATAACTAGCTGTAAAGGCTGCAGTAGAGTGGTTTGTGCTACGGCGTTTGAAAAACTGACGATTTTCATGCTTATGCTAAAAAGATGCAAAACACAATATTTACAATTATCTGTCATAAGTGGTTAAAAATAACATAAATATATAATAGCTATATAGCAGCTATGTAAACCTTTTCCTTCTATTCCTGTCAAGGCCACTTACACATTGAGTTGCACACACTCATAGAGATACAAAGCACAGTTTTCTGTGTAGCAGCTTCTTTGCCTAATAAAAAATGTGCACTAAAACATGACAGCACTGGCCGCGAGTCTCGGAGAGCAGCCCCACTCTCTTTGGCCTAGATTCTTTCAAATCCGCTCTGGAAGTGCCTGCGTCCTCAGCTGCACCGCCAGTCTGCCAGAGAGTGAGTGAGCAAGCCATCTGGCTGCACAGCACATCAAATCCCAATCTGTGTTAATTTGAGTGTTATGGCCCATTGTTTATCAAATTATATATTTTTTTAAAATCGCTTTTTAACTCTCTTTTTCTGTTTCTCTCTTTTTCCACATTGGTTTTGCAGATTCTGGAGCTTACAGCTAAAAATTGCATGACCTAACCAAGGAAAATTAAGATTTTAAATAGCAAAGAATGAATGAATTCAAGGAATTCATATAAACTACAGTAAATCTACAAATGCCTTTCTTTTAAGCATGAAAATATCACATATGTGAGGAATAATACTTTTAAAACTATATATATATATTTTTATTTAAAGCTCTGAAAAACAAGACAACCCTGCAGATACCAGGTTCGCCGCGCATAAATAGACATTCCACATTAGTTCAGCGACATAACAACTTCTTAATGAAGTAGCAGTCGCCACATCATTTTTGGCATTTTTTTTCTTATGTCCCTTTCTTATTCTCTCTTTTAGTCGCACTCACACTTTCACACACACTTGCAAACTGTCTCTTTTCCTCACACACATACAGGCAGACACCAGCCACCTACCCTGACACATGGCGTGTTATGCAATGGGTGATGCCTAATTACCACTGACATCGTGGAGACTGTTCACCGCGAAATTAATCATGACATAGGCGTCAGCTTTTGATTTTTTTTTTTTTTGCCAAGTGCTATGAACTCCTACCAGCCGATGTAATTAATAAACCAAATGCACACTAGTTCTGATTAGATGCCGGCACTGATGTCTTCATACCACCAGAAGCTTTAATAACTTATGCCAGGTGCCACATAAAAGAGATAAAAACATGAGAGTAAGCAAAGTTTGAGAAAAAAGGGGGAAAAAACCCAGAAACCAGACTAATAAATATGTGATTTAGAGTTTTGCCTCCAAGGAGAAGTGACTTTTCATAGATAGATAAAGATAAATGAGTTCATGCGTAAAGAGGATGAATAAATGTATGTCTGTGCACAAATTCTAAACAGCTGAGTACACAATTGCTCTCTGAGGAGCAAAGGAGCTATTTATAATCACAGCTTTGTACTGGAAAGCACTTACAGTAAATGCAGTCATGCATGAAAAAAAAAAAAAAACAGTTGCTTTCCAGTTTGCAGGAAAGTCGAGAGTCACTTTATTATTACAAGTAGTTAAACTGAAGATCCAAAAAAAACACTGATATCTGGCTTAGCTAATGTGACATACAGCTCACCAGTGCAGAAACTTGAACGGCGCCGGCTGCTCACTTCTAGAGGTTTTTGCTGCCTCTGTGACAGATGAGCACGAGCCAAGGAGTTGGGGAAAAGATGCAGACATACTGATTAGACAACTCCAGTTCTGTTGTCAAACTTCAATATTGCTTTTAAAAAATAATATTTACCGAAATTTACTAAGTTACTTTTAATGCTACACAATTTCCCATCTTTTGCAAAGAGTTTTTTTTACTCACTTCAACCTTTATCCATCTTTCACTTCTGTGTAAAACTGATTTGTTTCTCCTTGTCCTCGTGTACGGTAGGTTTCCAACTTTTCTAAGACACAAGAGTAAAACGGTTTACTTTTAATGCTTTGAAGGCTTTGATATGCTTTAGAACAGGCGTGTCCAAAGTCTGCACTGTGGGTCAAATGCAGCCCAGGTTCAAATTACACAGGCTCCTTTTATGAAATCAATGATTTTCTTATGTTCATTTTGTTTCATAATGTTACATTTTGACACCACAAGAGAAAAAAAAGACAAGACAAGCATATGATTGTTTGAGCTTTAGTTCCAGACTTATTGTTAAAACAGATCAATATTAGTCCACTGTGTGTCATCATAACATGTCAAGTAATGTGTCTGAGAAAAATACAAGAACACTTAATAGGAAGATAATATGACTATTTAACATGCCCTTTTTTGAATCTCAATGACTTTTCTAAATTTGATCACATGAGCACTTCTAATGCTATTGATTGCCCACATAAACAGAGATTTACTGTTGTCTTTTACATCTGAGTAAGCATTTCACATGCATGCAAAAGTGTGTATGTGACATATCAAGGAACAGAAGGTGACCTTCATAGATGACACACAAGCAGCAAGCCAGTAAGTTCATGTTTGGTTGTTTCATGGCTTCAGCTTCCAGTTCAGTGTTTAATAAGTGTTAGTAGTAGAAATAGTATTATTACTATTAATGTTATTGTCTGTTTATCTTATTATTTTTCCTCTGTTCATTATAAAACAAAAATGTGTTTGTTAACCCTTTTTGTTCCATTTTATAGAAATGTTTAAACATAATCCCTTCAACTGTCAACTATTGATAAAACTGAGTTGATTTACAAATGATAGATTCTTGAGTTGTTGTGTAAACCTTCCTCAAAAGCTAAATGATCGCATTAAGCAATAATGTCACATAACTTGAATATTCTTGTCAAGAAAAGCGCCTTTTAGTAAATAAACATACAAGTCCACACCTTTACAGAAAACCTCACAACTCCCAGGTCTTCTAACATGTTTATCCTCATTTCAAGTCAAGTTATCTTTGGATAAAGTTCATCTTAGTCATTAGGTCAGTCAGGAAATTCATGGTAGTGTGATAAATACATGCTGGATTAAGAAAAGCCATCCTGTCTTATTTGGCGTCATCAATGCCTAAACAGTATGAGATCAATAGAAACACGTAATCTGTATCAGACACAAAGGAAAAAAACACTAATAATTGCCATCCTTTCAGATTTTAACTCTCTTTTAATCAGTGAACTGGAGTGATCACATTGTGACACAGTGATAATGATTGAAACAAGCATCAGTATTTTATCATATCACCCAAATATCTGTAAGTAATCCATATCTGATATAGAGGTCCTAAATGTCACACGACAGGTTTGACCTATTTGTTGGGATCAGAACTCGCTGTTGAAAGATCAGAAGAACTCTGGTGACCCCTGTCTTGACATGATTTGACTCTGCCTGCATGCTCCTTTTTAACCAAACGTGGGTTGATTAACAAATTGAATTTTGGAGCTGTTGAAACCCACATGCTTTAGTAATGATGTCACTGTCATCATACACTTTATTTAAGACTAAATTATTCCTCATTTGCCCAGAGAATCAAACTGTCATATATCACCATAAAGGTCACATTAGAAATCTTGGCGTGATGATGGGTTATGACATGAAGTTTAACTGCCATATTCAATCTTTAAGATCATCAGCATTTTATCATTTATAAAGCATTACCAGATTAGTAGGAATATTGTTGGAAGCAGACCTACTGGACTCAGTAGGCAAACAAAGCCCAGCTGTTGTCCACAGCTGGGCTTTGTTTGTGTCCAAGGTCAGAGATGGACTGCACAATGCAAGACCTGTAGCCTTATTGCTAAGTTGTTAAAAAGTAGGTATCTGCGGCAGTAAATGTACTTTAAACCTGATATTTGCAAAATATGTTTTAGTATTTTGACTATATGGCAAATTCATGAATTGTAGATTTTCTACCAACTTCCATGAAAAACGGTCAAAGACCCACTTCAGTTCAAATCCTCTTTTGTTTTTTTTTAACACGTTCTAGTGGCATTTTTCTGATGATGGAGGACGGGAAGTTACATTTCTTTATTTGAAGCATTGTGAATCAGCAGCAGATTAAAAAAAAATCCAGTTGGAAAAAAGCTTGTAGTTGTGACACAGGGCCTACAATTGGCAGGCCACAAGCTTTCTGCTCCGCTCCATTCTGATGCTTCCATTTGTAGACAACGAGGTCCATGTACGCCTTTTTTTCTCGTCCGAGCTGATACCTGGCTCAAAATTGTTCAGCAGGATAGCTCCAATATTACTCACCATTTTTATGCACTGCTAATTTTAGATTGGGGTTGTGAAGGGCTGTGAGCTAGTGGGAGAGAGTGTGAACAGATGGATGATGGGAAATGAGCGCTGGCTTACCTCTCTTCACGGTCCTATCTGTTTAAACTGGAGAGAGTTGGATGCGGGAAAGTGGATGTCGGCTTTCTCCACGCCAACAGTCCTGCCCACAACTTAGAGGTAAATTTCTGGACTATGGCTGCCCTGCAGAAACTTCACAAAATAAAAAAAAAGGCATAATCACAGTTAAAAGACCTTGTTCTTTTTTTATCACACAAACTTGCCATGATTTTGGTTGCTGCCCCCTTAAAAGGTTTAACAAACATAGAAAATAGTAAACAGGCCAATTGATTGTACATATTTTCTACTAACATTTAGCAACATCTTCTCAAAACAATTACCTTGAAACTTTTTATTTTTTGTTTTTTTTTTATATACTCTCCAAGCCCAAGGCTCTTACCAATAACCAGTTTATCTATACTCACACAACATGCTAGTTCCCATAGCAACCCTCTTGAAAATACAACAGCATCTATTCCCACAGCTGACCTTCCCAGAAAAGAGCTGCATCATCTTGCTGTGAGCTTTCGCAGAGTCACACACATGTCTGTGTCAACTGGCTAACTTCAAATGTGCACCAGCTGAATAAATGAAACATTTCTCTTGGAAAATGTTAATATTCCCAAATCAAATAGCTATGAAAATATAAGCTTTGTGTGGCATAATAAATGTTTGCCTTTGCAATCATTTATTTAAAGTCCTATTATGCTGAGTTGTCGATTAATCCATCATCCTCTGAACAGCTGATTCACATTTCAGCACTTTTACACCATGAAACTTAAGTTTCATGAAAAAGTGATATGCATGTCTTTTATAGCTTTAAGAATCACTGAAGCTAAATAATGTTTTTGCTTGCATTACAGATGTACTGTTTCTCCTGTATTTGTAGTCTTATATGGAGCTTTAAATGGTCCATATAGTGTACATTTTAGGTATCTTTATTAGATTTCTATTCAAAACCTGTAACCTGGATGCAGTTTGTTCTTTAAGGGTGATGGTGCCACAGTTTAATTATGGCACAGTTTTTTTTAAGACCAGTACTATGATGCTTGGTGCATTAAACTGCATTCAAGAGCCACACATTGAACGTTTGCATCAGGTCAAACTGTATAAAATGTTTGCATTGATGCACAGGGCCTGAGATTCCATGAGTCCAAGACTAAGTTAATTATTAAATGAGCAAGCTGCGCAAAAATCTATAGCAAGGGTTTTTTTGTATCCAAAATATCAGTGCTATGAAGAAACCATTAAACAGATGTCACATAAAAAAAATTAGTTTTGTTTAGAAATAGTGTAAGACAAATTGAATGAAACTTTATTTATATAGCACTTGACAACTCCTTCAGGGTACCAAAGTGATTCTCAATAAAAAAATTTAAAAGTTTAAAAAGTTTAAAATTAGGCAAATGAAGTAAGACCAAAATTAAAAATTGCATAAAACTACAAAAAGCAGACAGCAATAAAATACGTAAATGATAAATAAGAATGCAATATAACAAGTAAAAGAAAATAAAATGCCACTGACCACTGAGCATTAAAACCCATTCTAAAAAGGTAAGTTTTTATTTTAGATTTAAAGCTGTTAAGGTCAGATATCATGCACAATTCTGCAGGAATGTTATTCCATAACTAAATGAGATTATACAGTTACAAAACTTACCTTATATAGATGACTTGGGTCAAAGTTCCTGTCCGTTCGTGTTGCTTTCCACTCTTACTTAACTTGTGTGCATTTGTGAGCTTTAAAGACCAACACTAGGATGTAGACCCATCAGAACATGAAGAATATATGAAACATTTTGTAAATGTAAAGTATCACTGTTTTGAAGTTAAATTAGAAATGAATCTGTACATTGTTGAATACAATTGTAAAATGCACTAAGTGAACTTATTATTATTGTTATTGTTTTTTCAGATTTAGTGTCGCACCTTAGATTTTTGTTTTTGGAAATGTTTTACATTGTCTGACATTACACAAAAACTATTTAGGAACATGTGAGATGCCAAAATGTTAAAGCCTGAGATACAGAGGAATCACATATATCTAAATTGATTACCAAATAAAATAGTTAAAAAATTTTTTTTAGATTCTATGAGAATAATTTTTCTACATGGAATCAGATTTCCATAAATCATTTGAGCTTTTTTGCTTCACAGATTCAGATTTCACTGATTCTGGGCATCATTGCTTAGACTGCTGGCCCAGCAACCTAGTCCGGGATGAGCAGAAGAAGATGGATGAATGGATAGATTCAAAACATTTTATTGTTTTTTTTTTTGGCAGTTCATTACTAATAATTGTATGTTTCTCTTATTTATTTGTTCATACAGTTTCTGTCCTTTTAGAGCTATAAACCTCTAAATAAATACAACACTAGCAAATGCACTGCAACAGATTATTAATTTTACAGCACATGGCCATTGTTTACGTAAATATTTGGAAAAGGAATATTTTGCCTAAAGTCATAATATATAATTGCAACTCAACTTTCAAAGTATGCTGTGTACTTCACACTGTTCCCAGTGTGTTCTTTGCTTATTTTCTCTATGTTGAGGAAATGCCAGCCATTTCTCTTCAGATACAACTCCGAGGCTGATGTAATAAATTCCAGGAGATTAAGTGTGCATTTTCATAAAACAAAATGTATTCGGATATTTACTGGCAGAGAGTTTTAGGCTTGTCAGATACTTAATAGTTTTTTTCTGAGTTACACAGGGGTAAGTAAAAAAAAAACATCCAACTAAATTTGGCATAAATGAAAGAGTTTGGGAAATACTGGTGATAACCCCGCTTTCAGTCTGTTTGGCCTAATGGCTTAAATTATTAGATATTTGTGTGTCAGATGTGTCTATCGTCAAAAGTCACGTTTTAAGGATGGCCATTTTATAGATATTTAACTGGACAGAAATATATTTTAGTTCTGTTTGAGCTATTTGCTTGACTTTCAATATATTGAGAAAGTGAATCTTTTTGTATTATGGTCCTAAACTTGCTTTGCTATGAGTCTGTTTAAAGGGTTATGCAACATATGCAAGATTACACAAGAGTGGTGGTTTTTAATTAAATCAAGGTCAGGGTATGGTCATGAGTTAATTATCTCCATAGAGGGAAAGCATGTATGTCAATTTTTTTTAACTTGTTGCAACCCACTGAAGAATTTGAAAGCAATGAGTAGTAATGACAGCTTTCCTGACTTTTTTGCGTATACACTTTCTATCTAGGGAAAATAAACTGATCCTTTAGACTTTTTAAAGCATGGTAGCATTTTTTTAAATAATGAAAAAGGCCTGAATCAACACAAATGTGAAAACTGAAGTAAAATTGTAAAAAGGCTTTAACGTCCAAAAAAGTAGGAGAATCTTCATCCATTCATGAATCTTTTTACTATAAACTTAGCAAAAAAAGAAGCACATTTCTTTTTAGTATTTAGTTGCAAGAGATTAGTATTTCTTTGTTGCAAACCAATTTTTTACCAAGAAATATATTTCTTTATCATAATAGCTTTTAAGCAAGTTCTTGGCAAGTTTATTTCTACAGAACAATTTATATTCAAGGTAGAAGTTCAGGTGAAGGATTTTCAGCTGTTGTAAACTGGCCAATGAGATGCCTCAATAAAAGTATGTGGTCTCCCGTCAAGAGTTTGAACATTTTATTGATGAATTCTTCCGAGCCTCAAATGATAGGGATGTGCCCTTCCAACAAGCTCACTCCTGATTGGTGTGAGTGGATGCCAATGAAACTGTGACTCAGACCGATTCGACCAATCACAGGTAAAGATTTTATAATAGACTAAAAGATGATCTGGAAAATAAAGTTCATACAATCTGTGACTTTAAACATAATATGTTCTGTTCTCAAATCTTAAACCATTAGACATAATGGAGATCCCTTTCCAAGCCTTTAGTCTTGGTTTTAACTAAATGGACACTGTGATTTTGCCTGTTTCTTTTCTCAAATGAATGTCATTTAATCTCAGTGCTGTGATGGAACACAAAACCTGACTCAAATTTTACCAAAACATTTTTTAGCAGGACAAGAGCTGTTTCCAAAAACTTAAACAACTTTTTCTATTGTTAAAAAACTGTGGTGGAAATGGGCCAGTAGTTATTCAATACTGTTTGCATCCAGACTCCTGTTCTTCAGGAGAGGCTTGATGACAGCAGTTTTTGGACACGTCCCAGACTGTGGTGAGAGGTTAACCACACGAGTGAGCTGTGGTAACAAACTGTTCAGCAAAGATTTTAGGAATCTGGTGGGAATCACATCGAGGAAAAGTGTGGAGAAACTCAAATTGGAGATGCTTTCTTGGACTGCTTCGTCAGTAACAGGTGGGAGGTGTGTCACCTCCAAGTGTTTCTTTTGCTGCACTGTTGTCATCTGTGTTGTGGAGTTTATCGCACGTTTAATATGCAGAAGTATTTCAATATAAAATGTTAAATAAAGCAAAGTAGATTCCATCTACTACCATATTTTAAATGCTATAGAAAACAGGATACTTAAAAAAGTAAAACATGCTCAAATTTAGAAACTTATTTTACAAAACACTGTTTCAAACTGTCATTGGCTTTGCTCAGCCTGACATTGTCCAAAGAATGCTAATGAGACAAAAATGTGGCTCCAACTAATAACAGGAAAGAGGGATGTATTCAATAAAATACCATTTAGGGGAGGGGTTGGTGTTAGACAGGTCTGTCTGGGGTTTGATGAAGATCCTGCAGGTGCCTGCAGTTTGGATGTCACTGGAGGAGAAAGAAGTTGTAAACTATCATTGCACTCCAAACTATTTGAAACTTGCAAAGACTCAACAACTTATTAAAAACTAAAGATATTTTACTTGCTTATATTTTCCATCCATCCATCCTTTCATTTTCTGAACACGTCTTATCCCTTACAGGGTCATGTAGCTGCTGGAGCCTCACCCAGCCATTGTTGGGGGAAGGCGGGGTACAGTAGGGCCACAGTTTATACTTTGTTTTAACTTATTTTTTGCTCTTCATCTTTCCAAGCTTTTCTAGAAAATCAGCACATTGAGAATTTTATATCTCAGTAAGAGCTAGGATTTAGGAATAAGAACAGTATTAATAGCACAAGTTGAAATCCTCATGCTCCATACTCTTGACAATATAGAAAAACTACTCAAAAAACTAGCAATATTAGCCAAAACAACAATTTATGATTGGCCTGTGTAACATTCATTTATAAATATTTTAGTTTAGTTTAATTTTCCCTTTTCTAAATGACGATTCTAATCGTATTTCGGGCGATAACTCGTAGCAGTGTTTACAGCTTACCCTAGGGCGGTTCAGTCAATTAACGCACCTGCTCAGCGTCCTATTTAAGCCAGGTGCGCAGGCGTTCATTCTCTTTCTTACCTTCAGCGCTCATTCTTCGCCCCACCCTCCTCCCCGGCTTCCACCTGTGGGCTCCGTAAAGGGGGGTTTTTGTTACCCGAAAGTTTTATAATGCTTGTATGGTATTGCATGTTTCCAGATTTTGATATCTTATTGTAAGATTTCTTGTTTAGTAAGAATGACTTGCTGCATGGACAGCTAATCAATTTTACTGCTTTTGAGTGATGTTCTTCCTAAGATTAGTGTTCTTTTTCTATTTTGAGGCTACCTATTTATGCAGTTGCAATCTTAATGACACATTTCATCAATTTAAAGAGCCGCCCTAATGAAAATTGTGTTTTTGATGTTTTCAGATGCATCCACTTGCAGACAATTAGATTCATGTTCGTCTTTGTTTTTCTCATCCTAGCTGGCATCTGGCTCAGAACTGGACGGCGGGATAGCCCCGATATTGCTCGCCGGGGTTGTGAAGGGTTGTAAGCTAGCGAGAGAGAGTGTACTAAGGGATGATGGGATATCAGCACTAACAGTCCCCGCCCACAACTGAGCAGCAAATTTCTGATAAACTACTGCCACTCTGCAGAAACTATGTCTCAAAGAAAGTCACTTTTTTTTAATTTAACCTAAAAACAGTATAGTATTAATTAAAAGACCACTGGGAACACGTTCCTAATAAGATCAAAAAATGATCTGGAAAGTACATTTATGCAAATCTTAAAAGGCTTTGAGATAACAGGGATTCTAAGATAATATGAACAAATGACATTTTTTGTGAGCAAAAAGAATGTCTGCAGGTACCAATAGAGAAAGAATGTGGCTGGAGTGGAAAGAAAGGATCAGCTGTCCCGTTTAGGCCTCAAGCATGGAGATACTTCAGCAATGTAAATGTCATTAATACAAGACACAAACCCCACTGAGCAGAAACTCTTGACTGGTCTGATAAAATCCATCCTTACCGTCAAAAACTCCCTCTGTAATTAGACACAGGATGAGAATGGGGTCTTCTGCTGGGCTGATGAGTGTTTGGCTTTGGCGTTAGCATGCTCCAATTCACCTGTCCCCATGAGGCACAGCATGCACCTCTCTTTTATGCAGTTGGCATTTTCAGCTTCTTGAGCTCTCAGCTGTGCGTCTTAAAAGGAGAGGACATTTGCTTTTAATCGGAGCAATCTGAATTGACCCCTATACCCACTAAACGACAGTTATTTTTAACCCGTACAATATTTTGAGGGTCATTTGATCATAGTACAAGAGTTAAATGGCAAGGCTTGAAAAGATAAGAAAACTTGAGTGGAGTCGTTCTAGCTGTTTACCAACGAGCGAACCAATTCCCAACAATTCTGTGTCAGCCACATCCCACTGCTGCCGTCTGAAAAGCAACATTTCACTGCACAGGATATGTACAACAGGAACACCATTATGTTCAGCAGACCTGGTGGAAACCATGTCAGTGTGCGAGGCAAAGATTTAGTGGAAGCTTGGTTCCTTTGCTTTTACCAAAGCAGCCCCTCATTCACGGGCACTTAACAGGCAGATCAGGGAGGTGGGCAGCGTTGCTCGGTTGGCTCCGACTAATTTAACTGCTGCTGCCTGGCTTGGGTAATGGCTACAGGCTGGCATGAAGAATCCAGGCAAGCAGTGAAGTGAAACCACTCTAAAGAGCACAATCGGAACCCTACGTGCAGGCTTTGATGCAGCCACATGAAACTACAGAATGTGACTGACAACTTCAGAGATTAAACTGATTATTTTGTACTGAAGTGAACTAAAGTCTACAAGTTAGTGCAGTGAGATATTGGGAGTGTCATGTAAATTAGAGTTCAGTTCAAATGAGTGTGTCCCAACTGTGATTTATTTACTCTAGCATTGCAGATAAATACTGCACGTACACTGTACTTCCCTTTAAATCAAACAATGGATGTTATCAGTGAGCTGTGCTGATCTCATCTAATCTGAGCTAAGAATGAAAGCCATAGGCCATATCTGGTGGATTTAAAAGAGAAAAGAAAACGGCTGGAATGTATGTACCTGTTATCTGTTACACAAAATAAGGGGTTTTATTTCATTTATTTATTTATTTACAATTTGTGGGTACATTTATGCACACATGTTAATAAAATATAACACATAAGTTGAATTAATACATGTGATGCAGTATTCGGGGGGGGGGGGTATATTATGATATGATATTATTTTATTTTGGACATATGATTTAAAGGAGAAATAGAACATTATAAATAAAATAGAAACAAGAAACCAGGAAATAATAAGTTGTAAAATCAGTTGCAAAAGTTTGCAGACTGACAATTGCTGGCTTTAGAAAAAAAGTTATTTCATTCTAGTACAAGATTTATTTAAAATCCAAACAACCTTTACATGAAATGAAATATAAGTCTACACAAGACTTTATATATATGACTTGAAAGGGGAATGGAAGAAGCTTATGTTTATAAGAATCCAATCCCCCTCTCAAAAACACTCATCAAAATGTATTCACATCTTTATTAAAAACAATAGTGCTGACTTTTGCTGTGAGTTGAGATTATATAGATACATTTTAAAGACATGCTACGCTATATAAAATGTTACTCCATTTTGAATGAACTGTTCATTGAGTATTGCTACGCATCAAGAAGAAAATTAGTCCTTTTTATTTAACTTTTCAGACTGTATTTACAAAGTGCCCCCCCCCCCCCAAAAAAAAAAAAAAAAAGAATTTTGAAAATTCTAAAATGTTTGATTTTAAATGTAGGTTTATGACAAACTCTAAATCTTAAAATCACTTTATAGACCAGTAAATCTTATTTGTTAAAATAATGTTTTCCCTGGATTTATTTAATATTTTTGGTAAATAAAATGTACATGAATAAGTTAGGAATGCAATTAGTTCGGTTTTAATAAAGTTGATAAGCTACTTTATTTGTCTTAATTAGACAGTAAAGTGAGAACTCTCTTTTCCTTAGAATGGAGAGGAAATTCCGCTCCACCTCGTGGAGGTAGTCGGTACTGTCACTCACCTCATCAGAAATGACCCCCTGAGCCTGCCTGCATGTAGGTCGTTTAAACTTCAGTTGTTAAGAATGCAATGTGCGCGTGCATGCATTTTTGGAGCTGGTAGAACGATACTGTAATATAAAGCATAGAGCAGAATATTTACCAATAGATAACCCTGAGCACTGAAACAAACGAAGAAACAACAACAACAACAACACTAAGGGTGAATAAGGCTTCTGCAGGTTATGTGATATTGCAGCCTGAAGAGTCACCTGGGTTTTTTTGTGTGACAGTGCGGTGCCCTATTTCAAGGCTGCTCCGTTTACCTGCGCGTAGGGGCCCCTCCTTCTCACCCCCCCCCCCCCCCACCATACCTCCCTCCCTCCCTCCCTCCCTCCTCCTCGGAGTTTGTGTTGCACTCGTTGCAGTAGGAGGGTCCATGTGCACAGAATGACGTCGCTCTGACTGCAACTCCGACCGACTCCTCCGACTGTTTTTTTTTTTTTAATTTCTCATTTTATTTATTTATTTTTTCCAACCGTATTTTATTTTGAAACGCAGGGACCCAGATTCGTTAATCTGCAAAAATGACGGGCATAAATAATGTGAGATGAAGTGCCGCGGTCGCCCGACCCGCCGCTCGCTGCCGTTCGTCCTGTCAGGAGCAGCGGCTCGCTGTGGAGGATTACTAGCGCTCATACGCAGCAGACTTCTCCACTGAATAGCTGTCAAACTGAAAACTATGTGTTGGAAACAGCAGGCAGAGCACGTTTGTTGATGTACATTGACTTTGCTCCGCGTGTTCTTTTATTTGCCCCCCTTTTCCTCTGGATTATCGCTGCCCAGCAACACAGCCACCTGACAGCTCTAAATGTCGTAATTAAGGTAAGCAGAGACGGAGCGTGCTGTTGGAGATTTTCTTGTCTTTTTGTGCTGGTATAATCTGTTTATAATTTAATATTAAAAGGCAAACTTAACACTTTTTAGTCCTACATGGAATATTGACGTCCCGGTGCAGTTTATTGTGGAGAAAACCCATCCAATAACTTTCATCCGGGACCGTTATCCCTGTTCTTCAGATGATAAAAACTTACTGAGAAGTTTACGTGACAACATTAAATGTTTATATTATGCGTTTGTGTTGCAGATTCTCTTTTTACGGTGAAAAATGTCATAAATGGCAACAGCTGTGGGCTGTTAAATACACGAGAGTGAAAAAAAGATCGTATTCCCATCAATTTGTCAAACTTCGTTCATCGTCCTAAAATGTCGTAAATGTACAGTAGAAATCAACTTACTTACATTATTTTTTAAAGTACTTATTTTTTACGCTTTATCCAGTGGAGCTTCGAAATTGAGAGATTTGCACAAATTGAGAATAACATGACTACTAGAGAGGAATTATTGAGACATTGAAACATTTATAAACAAACAACTTAATACATTGAATAAATAATTTTAAGACAATTGCAAACATGAATCAGATATTTGAGATTTGTCGACTATTTTGGCTCCAGCTGTGTGAGCCTGAAGGTGTGCGCCTCAGCACGCGGAGGACACTCTGTGACGTATCACCCTAAAGCGGCGCTTCGTGCGAGCAACAGGTTGGTGTGTTTCATATCCATCCGCGTTTTGCATCTTTTGGAATATGATGTTAAAGTCGCTCCAGTGTCTTAAACAAAATTTCAAGTTGTGTCGCAGCAATGTTGTGGTCGCAGCAGCAATAACTATTGAGTGACAGCTTTCGGGCCAATCAGTGAATGCCCTGACGAATCTGATGGATCTGTGACGGAGCTGTCCAATGGAGGCGCAGGAGGGGTAGGAATTTAAACAAAAAAAAAACAAAACAAAAAAACAAAAAAGCACGCACGACGTCATGCACACGGTTTAACCCTTCAAATGCAGTTGGCTTTAACAGTACACGTTCCCTTTATCATCATTAATTTTTTTAAAGGACAATTCAATTGTTTATTTTATCCTTTGTTTTACTTAAGTAGGAAAAGTGCAAAAGTTACTTGTAAAAATGCAAGTAACAGTCTGAACCTATCTTTTTAAAAATAAAATGGAATATAACTAATTAAAAATAATATTGAAGTATGATATTTTTACATGTTGGAATCAAATATGGAATTATCTCTGCTTTTATCCACAGACAGCTATTTTACTAATACGATGTAGCACAGCTACATTGTATGGTACAAGGGTTAAAAACGTTCAAATATAAGAAAATTGACTGATACATTCCACTATAGATAAATGTACTGCTTTTTCTTCATAAATTAAAATACGGTTCAGTAAAACTGACTCTACGAGTGCAGTCTCAAAGTAAGTTAGTGTATTTCACATACTAAAAGCTTTTTTTTTTCTTATTTCTTTTTTTTAAACTCCAGTACACTTTGTAATCCAAGGCACCTGAGGCACACTGGGTCTGTCAAAATGTCTTTTTTTTTTTAAATTTGCAGTTAATTGTGGGTGTTATTGTAAATATGCCAACAAGGCTAACCTGTTGTGTTGTCAGTCTGTTTTTTTTAAAAGTTTTACTAATAATGTTGGGAGTTGGCATTATATATTTACGTGTTGCAAAATAGGTTGGGAGTTGGGAGTTGCAGGTATAGTGTATATACTTACGTGTTCCAAAAAAGTTGCAAACTTACTCTGAACAAAGTTAATAAAGTCTGACTGACTGACAAACTTATCGCAGACTCTTTTGTCTTGCTTATTGTGCCTTATTGTTCGATGTGCCTTATATATGACCATTTATTGACGGAGCGTCTTATATTCCAGTGCGTCCTATAGTGTGAATAGGCTTATACCGTTAACACTAATAAAAATTAATCCAACAAAACTTCTTATACTTTTTATATTGTTAATACTTAGTTATCTATATCTATATCTATATCTATATCTATATCTATATCTATATCTATATCTATATATATATATATATTTGATTAGATGTGTCAGAAAAACATCAATAAGAGCTAAATTATTCAGATCAAGAAGATAAAGTTGCATGTGAACTGAAGTGTATAGTGGGCAGCAGTGTGAAAATAATTGTCTATACAAGCTAGAGTGCAAAATGAATCCCCAGATGATGCACATATTTAAAGTAACAAAAGATGACACATTTTCCCAAAACATAGCTCTTGTTTTATGAAATCACGTTACTTCTAACCAAATCAACTTTACGTGTATCAGTTTACTTGATTGCTACAAGCTTTTATTCTGTTTTCCAGGTGAATCAATGAGCCAGCGATGGAAGCAAAAAGATACCAAAGCTTCTTTGATGGAGACGACACAGAGAACAAATGGTCTCAGGTCCCCAGTGATATGGAGTACTGCTGCAATACAGATGATTCCAGTCTGACGAGCAGTGAAATCTTGATGGACATGGTCAATGTCAGCTGCTCTGCTGGAAGCCCCATTGCCGACAGCAAAGACAACAACTCTAACAAACAGGAGCAGCCAACGATTCAGCTCAGCAGGGACCAGCCATTTGTCCTCCCACATTTCAACAACTCCCTGCATGGTCATAAGCAGGAAATGGACTCCAAGGAGCTTTCCAAGACTGTGGCTGAGTCTATGGGCCTGTACATGAACGCTGCCAGGGAGGCTGACTTTGCTTTTAGCCAGCAAGGAGGCAACACAAGTCCTGGGAAGCTTTATCCAGTTGGTGGACAGCCTCCAGAGGAGAAGCGGTGTGGCTCAACAAAGAGCCCTAAGTTGAAGCCATTCAATTTTCAGCACCCTATCACCACTCCTAGAGAATGCCCCACTGCGGCTCCAGTTAGCTCTGCGTCCATTTTGGCCTCGTCTCTGTCCTGCAGTCCTAAGACCTCTAGCTCAATGTCCAGTCCTGGAGGAAGTAACAATATGGTGTCATCTACCACAAGTCCTTCCACATGTTTTGGACCACAGTGCTCGGCCATCAGTAGTCCCGTCAGCCAGACCTCATGTGGTGCAACTCTAGTCAACATCAAGCGTAGGAACTCCGTCACATGTAGCCCTGTAGAGTCCTGCACGGTTGGCTCACCCCCACTTACAAGCCCACTAAATATCATGAGGTCTCCCATGTCCAGCCCTCAGAGTATGAGCAGTGTGAGGTCCCCTCCATCTTGCAGCACTACATGTAACATTAGGTCATCTGTGTCGAGCCCCACTGGTGGCAGCTGTAGCGGTGGCCCCAACAACTGCTGCTCAGTAAGACCCTCAAACTCTAGTCCGACCACAGGGGGCACCTTGGCTGTCAGTAGCCCACCTAATCCTTCCTCTGGTGGGTTTTCTGAATCCAGTCCTGCTGGTGGGTTGGGTTTGGTGCAGAACGATAGCAGCAGCCCAGAGGTCCCGGGGCTGAACAGAGAGACGAACTTCAAGAACTTTGAGTTCCCTAAAGTTGAGATGGTAGGTGGGGAAGTGTTCAGTGTCGGCTTAGATCAGATGGGCATGGTTAAGTACATTAAAAACGAGCCAGAAAGCGACTTCAGGAGCATGTGTTTAGGCAGCTCCAAATGTAATACAAGTAGCACACCGTATATTACACAGATTAAGAGTGAACCAAACAAAGGGGAGGGATGTATGAATCAACAGTCCTACGATGAGCAATCACCATCCCTTGATCTCTTCCCTACGTCTGATACCACATATCTGTCCTTGAGGAATAACATTGATGAATACAATCTCTCTGGGATTTTAGGACCCCCTGTGTCCTCAATGAATGGAAGCTATGAGCCAGATATGTTTTCCAGCAACGTCCTGTCAAAAGGGGTTAAGCAAGAATCAACTGATGGCAGCTATTTCCAAGAGAACAACACCATGCCCACATCCGCCATTGTTGGAGTTAATTCTACCGGACACTCGTTCCATTACCAGATTGGAGCTCAAGGAACGATGTCATTCACTAGGCATGATGTGAGGGACCAGTCCAACCCTTTATTGAATCTAATTTCACCTGTAACGGCGTTGATGGAGTCGTGGAAATCCCGACCAGGCATACCACATGGGTCATTTTCCGCCAGAGGTGAAGGATATCCAGGTCAAAACTGCATTGGTGACAACATGTCCAGGTAAGAGAACATAAAAAAGCATGTCTCTGAAAAAACTTAAGACCTGTGTCTGAACAGTGAATGCCTTTCCAAAACATCCCTATCTGCATGCATTTAGAGTCTCCTATATTGAGGGCCAGTACGTCATGGTCAGATCCATACTGTGCAGACATGTCCATGTTTATCTTTGGGAGAGCAAAAAACAACAGGTGCAGAAGGACTTGGAAGGACAAAGGGATGCTGGCTGTTTGCAAATTCACCAGGAGTCATGTCGTATTTACAGTAGCATGTCATCACAGCATCATCTCTGTTGATGCCGCACTATCATCTGTTGTAATGTGCAAGGTTTTTACCTCTGTCTGCAAGATGAAACATGATGTTTTATCCATGTTTTTATAGAGGAGATCTGGCTTTGCACCTTTTAACATGTGAATATAACTAATATAAGCTTATGGCTGCTTGGAAGCTACTGATATATAAATAATTAATCACATGTTTGTTTGTTTTTTTAATTGATTTTGACAGTTGATTTTGTGAGGGTGGGGCAAACAGGACGACAGGAAAGGAGTTTGTGATTGATGCCAGTCTGGCAAAACAAGAACCACAATTTCCCCTTTATTTTTTTTATTGAACGTTTATATTCCAAAGAGGCGAAACTTTATAAAAGTTTTGAAAATGACCATATTTTGAAACAGTATTCAGTGTCGTAAAGGGGACAATAGTTATAATATTCAGAAATATAGATATTTAAGGACTGTGTGTAAAATTACCTTTTTCTAAATTAAGCCCATATTTTTTTTTAATGTTTATGTACAAAATTTGGTTTTCATAATGTAAATTCTATTAAAACAGTTCAATATCTTGAGCAAAGTAAATTATAAAAAAATCACTTGGTGATAAGGGATTTTTATAGACATGTGGGCTGGGATGTTGTACATTGCTTTAGCTGAGGCTCGACCGTGACTGGTCCAAAATGAGTTTGCAGCTGTGATTTTGCAAAGAAGCATAAAATAGAGCTTTGTCAAGGGAAAACTTTTTTTCTGCAGATCTCTCATGTTCAGTTGACCATTTTTAATTTTCTTCTGCTCTGTTGCTGTCATGTGGGATACAAGTTTTAAATTAAGGGGCTTGCAAAAGTCAAGTTTGCCCAGTGTTTGATCACTGCATGCACCGTTTGGGGATAAACATGGTGCTGCAGCTAGAAGATGCATCAATTAACTGCTTTTGCCTCTTTTTGGTTGTTTTCTGTATTTTTTATATTTCTACCCACTTGTTGTGTTTCTATACAATAAAGTGAGCACCGTTTTTCAACAAGGGTTCTTAGAATATTAATATAAAGTCTTAATTTTACTTTTTGCATCCTAAAACCACATGGGAAGGAGTTTTCATCCTTAGGTATGGCCTTTTCTATCACAAAAATATGTTATAGACTTGCAGTTCTGTGTTCCTGCTCCCTGGTATTTGCATCTGTTTATTTATACTGCAAGTCACCTTATTGTGGTTTTTCTATTCTTTCAGTTTGACGTTTTCATACAGCTTTATGTGTGCAGTACACTGCACACTTGTCTAGAGAGTAGCTACTCCATTTGTGTTTGTGCATGTGCTATAACAAGGCTTGCAGCTCTGTGGAGACTGATACAGCCCTGTTACCTTGGAGGCGACCCATATGGCAGGAGCCAAAGCGATGTTGACGGGATCGCTGCCACCTTGGTCCTAATGAGATCCTGCTTAGCCCTTATATCAGACAGGATGACAGAAAGAGGTGGGCCTCATGGCAGCCAGCCAACCAGACTCAAAATCAGACAGAACGAAAAATATAGGTGCAGTATAATCACACAAAGCCTATATGGTACACAGATAAAAATCAGCCCAGAAGCCCAAAAAATCTTGAATAAAAAACAAACGTACAAAGTCAAAGAATTTCAAGAATTAAACTTCCTAAGTACTTTCTGTTTGCCTTACAGCACAATCAAAAGCAGATTTAATTTTCAAACAGTTGTCACCTACACCTGTATGTATTCATAATTTTGTTAAAAAGGGTAAATAATGTGGTCTCCAAAGGTTATTAAGCATAAGAGATGGTCAGAGGGTTCTTCAGCAAGTTATTAAAATAAATACAAATTTTGATCTCAGAGCCACTATGGCAGTGACGTGCAGTCAGGAGAGGCAGGTGTGGCACAGCCTCACAGCGTCATAATCACAGCCTCACCTGTCATTATGGGAAGAAAAGAGAAAAAGTAAATTCATTTATTATATTTAATCAGTAATTTGTGCTTTGCAGTCATTTTCCATTTAAATGTACCATTTTTGGGTGTTTTTTCTTTTCAAAATCGCTGAATTTCCGCATTTGCCGTTCAGATACTAAGAAGTGACGTGCGATGAGGCACCAGCCCGCTGAGCCTCACCTTGGATTGCGCAATACCTATGCAGTCAGACGGTACTGCAGTCTCTCTGTATGTCGGTTCAATCACTTGTACTATATGAGCTGAGTTTACATAATTTAGCAGATGTATATGATGTACAGCGTTTGATTTTATAAATAACTGTATGTGAGGGACGTGTTTCTTGTGCTGAGCGCTAAACGCCGGCAAAAAAGCCGCTGGGTGAGGCCAGCAGTTCTCGTGCTTCATGTTAGGGGGCGCCGGTGAGCCAAGAGATTATGGCGCTAAAAAATAATAGAAGAAGTAAGAGCAAGCGGCTAGTCATTTTCTTCAGAAGGAGCGGCGTATGGACTTTATTTACAAGTAAAGGTAAGACGATAATAACGTTTGTGCTTTTTTCTATGCTGCAGTTTGTATATGGAAAAAAACATGTTGAAATTATATTTTAAACAAAACACGTTAACTGTTATCAATCAAATGGTGAAGAAATTACTCAGTTAGTATGGTTTGTAAATCTGACTGATGACGTCAGTGCCTCACCAGCCATTAACCTCACTGCACGTCACTGCACTACGGTGGGAGACCACACAGTGGTAACTTGTTTTGATGGCTATGAATTGATAGTCTGACCTTTTTGGGAGGAATTTGCTGCTGTGTGTGTAGTGTGAGAAATAAAAAGCAACTGTTACCATGTCCAACTTCCAGGGTCTGCTATGCTATAGAGCAGGGGTCGGGAACCTATGGCTCGCGAGCCATATATGGCTCTTTTGATGGTCACGTATGGCTCGCAGACAAATCTTTATTTATACCATTTTTTTTTTCATCAGACCAGTCCTTCTCGTGCGCGATGCAATGCCAGAGGCGCGCAGTAGTAGCGGTGCTTGGAGAGAAAAATCTGCGCCAGCACTCAGTTTACTATTATCTATTATTTCACAGAGTTTATTCCAGCAGGAAACCTATTAATTGCCGTGCCTAAACCTGCGCGCTCCCGTCTCTGAGAAAGAGCGCGCAGATGCGGGGACGGGATGTGAGGAAGAAAGCAGAGGGTGGGGGTGGGGGGACAGGCAGCAGGTGAATCGCACAGGGATTGTAAAAACGTAAAACACGCTGCCCGTCACTCACTGCTGTGTGTGTTTGTCTCCACGTCTGCATGTGAGTCTTTGTCACATCTACAGAACATTCAGACCTACGATCACGTTTAAAGTCTCAACGCCTGCATGAAGCAGAAACTCACCACGGATCAACCAGACTAGACCATCAGCAAAACCACCACGAGAAATACTCATCATTTATTAGCAACAGCATAACCATGTTATTAAAAAGAATCCACAGACTTATTGTACTTTAAAGGTGTTTAAATTACATCAAATGCTCACATTCGCTTGTATACTTAGTTTTAAACATATTGTCGCGGACTGAGTTGGGTCCGCTGTTGGGCCGCGTTAAAAGTTCTGAAGTTCATTGAACGCATCAAGCAGAGATCTGATTGGCTCTCAGTTCTGTCGCTCAGCCTGTTGTTAGGTAGTTTGGACCAATGGGGTTCAGCTATGGGCCGAATAAGGGAAATGGGAGGGCTGGAGCGGGAGGGGGGAATATAAAGTTGGGAGAAGCGCTCTCGTCTTGATCAAGAGTATTGACACATTTGCCTTCTAACTCTGCAATCTTATGTTCTGGTTTGTTGCAGGGACGAAAAGCAAAACTTGATGTGGATGTTAGATTTTTCAATGCTTTTATGGTGCAAATATCACAATTTGTTTTCATTAAAAGTGCTTTTGCTTTTTGAGTCTGTCAGTGGTCTGTATCCTGCTATATCCAGCATGTCCCCACACTCTTGTTGCTTGTTGCAACGCTTGTTGCATGTCTTTTTCTACTGTTTTCTGCAATTGGATAGATTTATTTTCTGCCTGTGTGACTTTATGTCTGGCATTTGGTGATGTTTAGAGACAAAAACTGTCAATTAAAGCCTTAAAAACACAAATAATGAATTAATTTAAAGAGGGGGACACTAAAGGTGTAAAGCAAGGTCAAAATGTAGAACAAAAAAGTCTAAATCTTTTCATTTCTCCTTCTAAAGTGGCATGTGGGAAGACTAAAACCAACCCTTACCAAATATAACATTGCATTTTGCAACTTGGAATGAAGTGAACAATCATTACCTAAATTAGGTGATCAGTCTAGCATTGCTATTTAGTTTTCCTTAGCATAAATTGGAGAATTTGCCAATTAATAATATCTGCCATTAGGTTTTTAGAAATATTCAACTTACTGTGGGCCATTAAACAAACTGAAAATATAATATCACCGAAAAAAACCTCAACTTCTCCAAAAAAATAATAGGCAATTTTAAACAAACTGTCTAATGAACATATTCTGATACAAAAACTACCACATTTTCTGGAGGGTTCCTTCACTTTTACCTGACAGCATTTCACAATTTTCTTTAAATACTTTTAATATTTTTCGAGGTACCTTAGACTGAAAATGCGAGGAATCTTACTTGCATTTTTGTGTGACAGAAGACAAATATGCAGCAAAAACTGCCAAATTTTGTGGCTGCTAACTTGCTCTTCACTGTTCCGAACAGTTTCTGTACAGTCTTACTTATATCCAATATTCACCATAATAGAGTCAGAGGATGCTTTCAAGGAGCATGCTCATGTCCGGCTTCTACGATCCAGCTTTTTGCCTTTGTAGAGTTGGCAGACTCTTGTTTTATTAGTTTTTTTTAACCATCGGAATTTGAACGCTTTAGAAGCTTGCCTCTGGAGTTGCATCATGTGGCGCCATTACTGTTGATGACGCAAGCAAAGTGATCAATCTCACAAGTGTCAGCAAACTGCCACCTATCTTCGACATAATCAATTACCTTAACTCACCGTGTAAATAAAATGGACACTCTTGCAGAAAAGTATATCAGGGAATAGAGTCTTCCATGTTTTCCCTCAGAGTCTCTACCAGCCTTTCAGACCAAAGTGGGATAATAGTTTGTAGAATATGGGGGCATACAGATTTTAAACACTTACATGAATGATCCCACTGCTTACAGGTTACAGATGGTGTAATCTTGTCAGTTTGACTGTTTAGAATAAGATCTACTCTCCAGACACTTGACTGTTAGCTTTTTTTTTGTCAAAACGACTGAATCGACTCAAAGTTTATATATATTTTAATTTGGAGTAGGGCTGCACGATATGAGGAAAACCTGCGATATGCGATATTAGTGATCAATATTGCGATGACGATATAACTTGAACAAATATATGAACAATATGGCAAAACAACCAAAAACACAATTTCCATTTCACTGCAGTTTAATTTAAATTAGAGTCAACATACCTTAAATTATTCTCTAAATGAAACTAGTCTACATGGGAGGTAAGCATCTAACATAAAAAAGGCTTCATCCGAGTGGTCAAATGCATAAATGGATTTATTTGATTTGCTAAATACTTCAAGCTGCCATAAGATTGCACATTTAAAGGTAAATATTTATTGTGATTTTTGTCGTCTTTTGTGATATGCATATTGCACAGTTTGATATAGCGAAAAATTTGCAATTTATTGTGCAGGCTTAATTTTGAGGCATTGAGCTTACCAGCTGCTGTTGGTCCTATAAATGTAACCAGTAAAATTTAAAGTAAGCCTAATATGAAAGTAAAAAACATTTCTTCTAGTTTTAGGAAATTTTAGCCTTTTTCTGGTTAATTTAAAATTTTAATTTTAACAAATGTTATACTTGTAAAATCAAGTTGTTGGATTTTACATAAACAAATAGAAACACTCCAAAGAACATCTCTGTTCATTCTCCTTACAGTGGAGATCATGACCTTGTTTTATCAGCCTTATGCTACGTGAACACCGAGCATGTTCAAGAATCTGTGTTGAGCTTTTACCATGTCTTACAGTTGAAAGAAGCTTGGTGCGAAATGCTGAAGTGGTGCTCCAGGTTTTTTCTTTCACAGCTGTATTCTGATCGGCAATTATTAATTTCTCCTCCATAGTCCTAAAATGGTTGGTACTTGTGTTAATGAAAAGGGATGCGATCCATACAACACTACCAAATCTGAGTCCCTGATTGCTTTATATTCAGCTGGTTTAACTTTCAACGTGCATTTAACTGCTTCGCATTTTGTGTGTAGAGCCTGAAAATGGAGTTATAAACTTGTGTAGCGGCGTGTGATTGTGAGCTTTGAACGCGAAAACCTGCTATACGTATTTATGCATGTTTACATTGACTTTTCATTGATTGTGGGAGGTTTGAACGCATGTTGCCAAGGCCAGTGTGAACTTAGCATTACAGACACACCCATTGTTTAGCAGCAACCGTAGTAAACGCTAAACTTCATATTTGGTAAATTTTAGATTCATCTTAATGTCATGAGGGCCATGAAACAAAATCAGTATTAATATATCTTAGAATTGACAAGTTTGAATTTTATGATCTACAGAAAGATGACAACAATACTTTAGCTATATGTTGATTTTTTGTGTATCCACCACCAACGAAACTAAGTAAGACAAAAAAGCTCAATCAAAAAGTTTGTGGCTTCTTATCTGGTCAGGCATATGAAGAACGTGATTCAAAGAAATTTTATTAACTCTGGTTAATACAGAGAGCCACTAAACCTGCTTTGACGTTTTTGTTTCCATTTGCTGGAAGAGCGTCTTTCATTCCATGTTCAAACAAAGGTCTTAATCATTAAAGGCCCCGCAGAAGCAGTCACTGTCTTACTTTAGGGCGCAAAGACCCACTGAAGTAGGCTTTGTCGTCCTACTGAAGTATGCTTAGTCTCCTTGAGTTGAAGCTTAAGATTCCATCAACTGCAAGTTTGTTCTTGTTGGGGAAAATGTAGGGAGCACTTTGAGATCTTCCTCTTTGATCTTCAAGCTGCTCTTTTTCCAGTGACAGAGCACAGTTTGGGACACCAATCCTGTATACATGCATGAAAAAGATCTGATCATTACCTGATTTCTGTAGTTCCCTAATTATTAAGTGACCATATGAACAGACGGCTCTGATGATTGATCAGGAAATAGATGTCTGATCAAAACATGAAGATTTCTTTGTGCCAAAAGACAAAATTTACCACCATGTATCCATGTTTATCTGATTTCCTTTGTAGTTTTAGATCTGTACACATGTAAGTGAAATAAGGGAACTGGAAGTTGCATGAGAGATGAGACTCTCCATAACATTACAGATTAATTTCTTCTTCGGGTGCCAAAATGAAGATCTACAACTCTTTATTTTGTCTTTGTTACCTTGTTAGCAAAGCTAATACTTTGACCACCATTACCAAGAAATTAACTGGACGTTTGAAACTTAGTTGCTATGTACCCACAAATAAATCAAATATTGTACTGAATATAATCACATTACTGAGGTCAATTTGCAAATATCGGAATCTCTCTTTTTCAAATTTGTTTGTGCATGTAAACAGTCATTAAAGGTGACCAACAACCCAACATCACCACTGGAGACTTTACTCACAGTGTTTTTTCAATGAACCTTATACTCTGTTTTCTTACAACGATAATCCAAATTCAAGTATTTCATCAAAGACTCAAATAAAGATACAAAGGTGGAGTGTATCATTGAAGATCAGCGACTGAGTACAAAATACCTGTGAACCATTTAGATGTTAGTTTTTAGAATTATCTCCTTAACTTGAACATGAAGACAAAACTAACATAAAAAATCTGGTATCAATCAAAGACTGTTCACTTGTCTGTTTTTAAAGGTGGATTTTCATTTAATCAGTACTGACGGTTGGAATAGTAGTTTCTAAATGTAGTCATCTGTAATGGCAGCAACATTAGAGGCAGTGTCCTGAAGAAGCAACAAGTTTTAGGTTTGTTGCATCAAGATGCAATTCAGAGGG
Organism: Oryzias curvinotus; assembly: GCA_023969325.1. Taxonomy (NCBI): domain Eukaryota; kingdom Metazoa; phylum Chordata; class Actinopteri; order Beloniformes; family Adrianichthyidae; genus Oryzias; species Oryzias curvinotus. The sequence goes on from CM043706.1 coordinate 35,470,354, forward strand.
TTATTCCAGTCAATGATACAGTTAGCTGTTGTATAAATTATACAATGACTCATTGCAATCTCTTCTTGTAATAACAGACTGACTTTATTAATGACCCATTTAATTTCTGTATCACAGTGCTTTGCTTCCTGCATGAAAAAAATAAAATGTATTTAAATTTAAACCTCATCACTGCAGCTCCAAGCCAACTTTTCTCATGGCTGAAATGATTGATCCAACTTGGAGTACAGTGTTCCCTCGTTTATTGTGGGGGTTACGTTCTTAAAATAACCAGCGATAGTTACAATTTTTGAAATAGGATTGCAGATGTAATCCACCAATTCCACAAAATAGCGAGGCTGTGAAAGGTGAACTGCAAAATAGCAAGGGACCACTAGAGTTATCATACTAAGTTAATTTAACTGAAAAGTTTCATGTTTTTTTACATGCAAAAAGGTTACTTGTTCTACTATTTACTTTCTTCTATTAATCATTACAGAACAAGAAAAATTCAATGAGGTTTGTAATTATTTTTGCATTAACAGACTGTAAAATAATGTCCAAGTTTCTTTAGATCATAAAACCAAAAACTTAAAAATGCATATAACAAATATACGTTTTAAAATTAGTCAATTATAAAACTGGAAGAGTCTTACAAAAAGAGGCAAAAATATTTCAAGTGTTACAAGAGTCAACAAAAGAAAAAGTTAATAACTGAAAACCAAAAATATTTCATGTTCTGAAAACGCGATTTGATTGTTAAATCCTCCATTTATTCACACTTTGGTTTAGAAATTGTTTTAAAAAGAATGGCATGTCCTCTGAGCAGCCAGCATGTTGATGACTATGTAGTTAGACGTTAAGCTTAAATTATCAGCATTTTATTAACAATGGTTTGCTGAAATGTCCTATATTGGTTTTGTGAAAACTATCGCTTTCTAGGTTATTTGGCATGCAAATACTGAAACAATTGCAAACTGACCTATATAAGAATCGGGGATCTGGATTATGTTTTCCCAGTGCCAAATCTGCAAATCTCTTTTTACCCAATCTGGGGCATTAATGTGTTGTGCTTATTATTATTATTATTATTATTATTATTATTTCCATTTGTCTTTTACCTGACACTATTTGTCAGTTATTTGGTCATATAATTTTGTAAGGAGTAAAAGCTGAGTTGAAGCCAAGCTGATTAAAAGTTTTGGCCTCAATTACAGTGATGGAAAAAGAAATACCTTACAGCCGACTGGCATTTTCCTTTAGACTTGCAGCCAGTTTCTGCAGCTTCACATCACGAAGAAGCAGCAGATTCAAGCAGTGAAAATGCCTTGCACTGGACTCTGGCCAAATCTCAATGTTCTGCAAAGGGATCAAAAGGCATACTCTTGAGAGAACACTGATAAGGCTTTAATTGTATGTTCCTAACACTAAATTAATGGATGGAAATGATTTGATTACTTCAGACATTGCTGGATACTAATATCCAATTAAATTTGAACGACAGGCATGCACATGGGCTCCCAGTGCATTATGGGTTCCTGGCTATAAAGCAGGCAGCTGTTTCTTTGGGTAGGGATGAACATGTAACCATTGAGGGTGTTGGGGAATGGCTATGGGTCTCATCTGGCTGCCTAGCAGACATAACATTGTGGCAAAGCCGTTGACTTGTGTTGCATGCAAGTGCCTTAATTATCTGCATTCTCATGAGTGCTGGTGATTATTTAATTATAAAACGGATGATTAAGTGGAGTATATTATTGTTTCATTGTGTCGAATTTTATCTTAAGTTTTACTCTTGTATTAGTTTATTGTTTTGTTAACAGTGCAGCAGCCTAAATGCATATCTAATAGTGTTGTTCTGATGAAAAAGGTCAGAAGGAAGAGGTGGCTTCTCCCTTGGTCTGACCTACAGTGGCACTCTTTATTAGAGCATTCGAGAATGTCCATACGTTTTCTAGACCTGTCTATTCCTGTTCAGAGTCGTTGAGGTTGCCGGAGGCTACCCAGCCACTTTCAAAGGCGGTACACACCCTGGACAGTTCAACCAGTCCACTGCAGAGCCTTACAGAGACAGACAAGCACACACTCACATTCACACTTAAGGGGCAATTTAAAGCCATCAATCGAAGTTCAAGAATGCTGTGATGAAAACTGTGTTTTGCCTGTTAAGAAGACATAGGAAAACATTCAAGACGGTCCTTAAACTACAGTGGGTTGGAAAAGTATTCAGCAGTCACTGATTCTGCAAGTGGTCCCACTTAAAAAGTGGAACTTGTTAAATTCAACACAATTTCATACTTTAGGTATGAAAGATGGTATGTGAAGAAATAATCCAGGTTATCACACTATATGATTTTTAAATAAATATTTAATAAAAAACAAAAGTTCACCTCAATACCTTTGCTTATAAAATACTTAACTCTGGTTGGAAATGGCAGAGATCAATTTTTTCTAGTAGGTCTTGACAAGGTTTGAACACTCTGTAGCTGCTATTTGGGTCTATTCATCCATGCAGATCTTCTCAAGCGCTATGATCTTTTGGGGCTGTCACTGGGAACAGAAACTGTCAATTTTCTCCACAATTTTTCTATTGAAGTCCAGGGACTGGCTGGAACACTCCAGGACCTTGAAATGCTTTTTATGTAGGCAATCTTGTTGCCTGTGTAAATGTTTGGGATGATTGTCATGCTGGAAATCCAGCCATGTTTCATCCTTGATGCTTTCACTGATGGAAGGAGTTTTTTTCCCTAAAGTTGAACAATACATGGCCTCATTTATCCTCACCTTAATACAGAAAAACACCCCAAAGCGTAATGTTTCCACCCCATACTTCACGGTGGGTAACGTGTTTTTTGGTGTAATTCTTCATTCTTCCATCTCAAGCACATCAAGTGATGTTTATACCAAAGAGTTCCATTTTCCAATCCATCCTCCGAATGCTCCTCTATAGCATCCAGATGATTTCTGCAAAACCTTAGATGGACTTGGGCATGTGATGGTTCTGCCCTCAAATTGTTAAAAAAAAAAAATAAAATAAAGAAAAATGGAATTTGTTGGATGGAATTAGTTTTGATTACTAAAAAATGTTGTGTTTTTTTTTTAGTTGAGTTGAAATATAGTGGGAATTGAACCAAATTTAAAAAAATGTTTTTTGTCAGGTTTTGGTGACTTAATTATTTCCTGATCAAGTGTCATAATGCTGCTGCAGTTTAATGCTAACAAGCTAAATTAGGTTAAAATGAACTCAAAGGTACATATTTTGAAATTCCTATGCTTGTGTTAACTTTTTCTCACTGTTAAATGTGTTCACTTTAAATTCAAACAACCTTCCTTGCTTTAAACAAACACATTTTAGAGGAAGTGATGTGTACACTTTCCCCTGTTAATAAAATGTGTGCTTTCTTATGACTCTAAAGCAGGAGTGCCAAACTCGATTGCTTAGTGGGGAAAAATTCAAATACATTCTTTAAAAATTATGGATGATAGAAATAAAGTAAACCTTAAAAGAAAAAAACATTAACATTTAATCAGTCTTATCAAAAAGTAAACATGGGGTATGTCGAAATTCCCACCCTAACCCCTATATGGTGCACTTTATAGTGTGTTTGCCATAATATAGTGCTGTCTGAATCTACAATTCCCAAAACTAGTGCCCTGGAAATTTCTCAGAAGTCTGCGAAAAACCAGTGTGCATTGATGCTCACCAGGTCGGCGAATATAGACCACAATGCATTGCGTCTGAACATTTTTGACCAAAAAATGTATTAAAACTTTTATTTTTGGATAAACTATTAATGTTTTTTCTTCAGAAGACAGTGGACTCATAAATAATCATCGCAAAACACTGATTTTAATTCGATTTTAACTTTGAGAAATCGATTACGTCATATCCGCCGTTAAAAAAAAAGGTGGTGAGCATGGTGTCCGAATTGTTTTAAAATTAACGGCACTACATCGTTTTTTAGTAGTTAGGGGTTAGGGTGGGAATTCGGACACAGCCATAGAATTAAATAAACTAAAAGATTTTGCTCTCCATAAAAATATATACTGTCAAAACTACACAAATTCAAAATATAATGCGGTGCACAAAAAAACAAAACAAACAAAACCTGGAAATATGAATAAAATTTGTGCTTTTCAGCAATAACAAATTAATTCTGTTTTCTTTGCTCTTGTGTCATTTTTATCAGAGCTGGACATCTGGCATAATTTTTAGTGGCATAATGAACAAGTTGGTTGGTGTTTGAAAATTAACCATTATTCTGCTGCATGGACAGAATAGATTCCCTCCTTTGTTAATATACCTATTTCAATTAAATTGACAAAAAAACTGCATCTAAGATCTAAAAACACCCCCCCCCCAATCAATAAATAAAGTAAGTCATAAACAAATGATATGTGTTTAATATTCAGAGACAGCTACAACCACTGTAAACATTTTTTTCATAGGTTAAAACCTCTTGTTATATTTGCTTACTACCAAATTGTACAGGAAATAAAGATTTAGATTGGAACTAGATATAAGAGGACTAACTCCCCTGACTGAAAATTATATAATCCATTCAGCTTTGGGTTCTCTTCTGTCTTCAGGGCAGCCCAGTGTGGGTTGGTGTAGGAGGCTTGGAGGTTGCTCAAAACAAGAGTTCAGAAGCAAGTGTGAAAACATAACTTTGTATAAAAAGTGCTTATTTTTTACAGCAGTTAAATTAAAAAGTGTTTGACAAAATGTAACATTAAACACTTGTAGTTCTATTTCTATTATTTTTCTAAAATGTATACTTAGTGGCTGGATAGCTCAGTTGGGTAAGTGCAGGTCTGGCACATTGGGAACTTTGATTCCCAGCAGGCACGATAAGCTTCATCTATAGTGTGGGCCCTTGGGCAAGACCCTTCACGCCACTGCCTATCTATGTAGCCACAAGGGGGCCCAGGCCTGGGTCCTCCTTTGCCAGTCCCCAGCCGGGATAAAATATAGGATTGTGTCTAGAAGGGCATCCGGCGTAAAAATCTCTGCCAAACCACCTGTGTGAATCAGTGAAATCTGATTCGCTGTGGTGACCGCTGAAGGGTATGCTGAAAGACATCAACAGTATACTTATTAACACTTAATGGCAATTTGTCAAGGTTGAAGTACTACCTATTTTTACTCAACTAAATATATAGAATTTATACTCTTTTTTATTTTTATTTTTAACTTTTTTTTTTATTGTAGCTGTGAGCTACAGTCAACATTTGAAACCAACTGGTTTCTTTATACAAGAATCAAACACATGTTGGGTATCATGCGAGGAGGCAGTCAGTCCAGTTTTTAGATACTATACTCTTGGTATAGAATGGACCCCAACCAACATGTTTAAATGTGCAGCAACACTGGGACATCTAGATGTGAACCAGAATTTCTCAAATTCATTATGTCAACATATACTATTGATATTTAATGTCTATTTTATTCTTAGTACATGGCTGTGTCTTAGTGTATGTCTTCCCTTAGACCTACAGATTGTGGGTCATTTGTTGAAATCTATTGTGGTACAACTTAAGTCATTACTTTGTCATCTTCCATTCTTGCTATCAAGCCAAGCGTTCTGTGCTCAGACACAGATTAGTAACGATCACAAAAACCAAACAACTTGTACTTTAAGTTCAAATGTACTCTGGTACAAAATGATTGTAGGCTGTGAGGAGACCCTAAGTGAATCTGAGGTGAATGAATGGGTTATTCAGATGCCTCTGTTGCTCAAGCAGGATGTGGGTAATCTTGAGCTTATTATTAATGTCGTAATGCTTCTTCAGTGGAAGTAGCTTAATGCTATTATGTGATTAATAATAACTGCATAATGGTCTTATGGACTTGTTTTGGGATGTAGTTCCCCTTTTTACTGAGCTTTGCTGATAAAGCAAACACAAATTGACTTTAGATATTGTGGATTTTACATTCCTCAAGAGTATAAAACTTTTAAATCAGCTCTTCAAAGCCAGTCAATCTTTTTAACAAAAAAAGCATGGTGTAATTTTTATCTTTTTGTGGCCCAAAGGGTTTAAAAATGTTTGAATCATTATAGAGAATATCAACACCATCATTGGCATCTATCTCTGATATTTCAATTTTTTGGTGTTTGGTGACACTGGATTCAAAACCACTTTTCTTTACCCCAGTTTCTTTGTCAGCTACTGTCACTTGTACAGTTTTCCAGACATCATTCTCGCATGAATCATGTTTACAGTGGCTGTGGGCAGCTGTGAAACACAAAGTGTTGCCACTGTCAGCAGCCAACAAGCCAAATATATACCTAAGGAGATGGAGAGAAATGTTTTTTTTTGGGGCTCTTTTTAACAAATATGCCCATGTTGGCTTTTGTTTGGTATTTGAATTTGAAATTTTCCAAACAAATTTACTATGAGATTTTATATACAATTACAGTACAACCAGACAACACCCTGCGGCAAATGTTCTAATCACCATTCATGTGGTTTTTGATTTACAATGTGATATATTTCCTTTTTCAATTGTAGTCAAGCTTATGTAATTTGTGAACTGATACAAACAGATTTTTATCAAGTTTTGTATGCTTTTCCCCCTAAAACAGCACAATTACATTAAATACATGTGATAAAGAATCCTCAGATAAAAATACCAGCTTGTCTGAACAAGTGAAGCCACTAAAGCCAGGTTTTTTTTTAATTTTTTATCAGCTGTGTGAATTGATGTTTCTTACTCCAGGATTGAAGGAGCAATGAATGCTGTCTTTTTTAAGAGCCAAGATGATTCTGGGTGGCAAGATGATCAGATGTTTTATTACATAACAAAGGCACCACTTTAAGGGACTCTTTTTAACTTCCCACATACAGGTTTATGAATGAACACGCATGCACGCTACCGCCAACTGCATTCTAGTTCGGCCTCAACACTCCAATAAAAGTCTACCTTCTGCTGGCCAAGACTCTTGCGATTTGAATACTTGTCTTGTCCCCATTTGAACTTCCTGAAAACACTGCCTGGTGACAGAGGGCCAAATATCTGCTAGGTCTGGGCCTGTAGCTGCTGCTCTGCTCTCTGTTACCTACTGCTGACTTTCCCCTTCTGTTGTTCAGGTTATTAAACTGCACGGAAGAGGCAGAAACTAAATACCGCAGCTACAACAAAGCCTCGAGCATGCTTCTTTGTGTTTATAAATGCATTTCGTGTTACAGGTTTCTGTGAAAATGGTTGTAGCTGAATGACAGTGTTTTTTTGTTGTTTAGGCACTATTTTCACTTATCGTTCTAAAAGTCGAAACTGTATGTATTCAAATAAAACCTTTGACAGAAACATACATCTGTTCAGATAAATCTAAATAGTTGGTTAGAAAAGTATCTGTAGCTATAAAAATATTATATTTTTTAATTTGAAAGGAGAATATTACAACCCTCCCTGCAACATTACTGCTGGTTTTTTTCGTTTGATAATAATAATAATAATGGATTGGATTTATCTGCGCTTGTCAAGACACCCAAAGCGCTTACAATGTGTCCATTATTCATTCAGTCCTCATTCATACTTGGTGATGGTAACTACTTTTGTAGCCACAGCTGCCCTGGGGCAGACTGACAGAGGCGTGGCTGCCAGTTCGCGCCTACGGCCCCTCTGACCATCACCGGGATCATCCATGCACATTCACACACCAGTGGAGCCACACTGGAGGCAAGGAGGGTGAGGTGTCTTGCCCAAGGACACAACGACATTTTGGCTGGTGGGAGCGGGGAATCGAACTGCTGATCCTTCGATCATTGGATGACCCGCTCAACCACCTGAGCCACTGTCGCCCCCGAATAATACACTTGACTGAGCAAACAAGGCAAGATTTTATCATTCATGTTTTGTGTAGTTTGATGAAATGCTCTGGCTAAAGTGCTTAAAGGCTAAGCCTAGTTCTGGCCTTCTCATTTTTGTGATAAAAGATATCATAGAAGATGACATTTTAAAAAAAAAAAAGCTAATTGTTTGGTTTGATCCTACTTTGAGATTCAGCAAAGTAAAATTGTGAAATGAAACAGGTTGACATATGCAGATACAGTTTGATACTAATATAAAATGGACATGCATAGCTGTGAACATAAAATTTTAAAGTGAAGTATAGCTTATGTCTGTAGCATGCATCCCTTTAAACTTTTTTTTTTTAGATTTATTTGTCAAGCATTTAAATGTTACACCAAAATACTGTTCTTCAGAGTTTATCTCCTGTGGGGACTAGTGTAACTTCCACCTGCTGTGTTGATTGTCAAAATTTTTTTTTTTTAAGAAAAGAAACAGCTAAAAAAAAGGAAGGCCAAGAACAACACATTTTATCTAGATGTTCTTTAGCACAAAGCTGATCAAGTCAGTTGTCTAAAATGAAGGATTTGTGGTTCACAGTTCGTTGGATGGTGTAAGATTGGCTTGGATTTTGAAGTCTGGCTTGATATATACTCTTTAGGCTTTGTAGCACTGTATTAGGTCAAACTGAATGGAACCAGCTTTTTTTTTGGTCTCCTTACATGGAGTGTCAGTTTTTATTTACCACCTTTTCGAGTGGCTGTTGCTACCAAGTATTAGGTTTGGGATTATCTAACAGTTTCATTTTTCAAAGAGAATTGACATATTCCTGAAAAGTAAACAGAAATGACTCTAAATGTTGATGAGTGCTACCCTAGGGCTCTTTCAAGTCTGAGGGACTCATTTAGAAACGGTTGCAAATGTCAAACAATTGAGACTAGCTACGTTTACATGGACAAAAGTAATCAGAAAGAATGCCTTATCAGAAGAAAAATGCGCCATGTAAACACAAATAGTCTGCCCCGATCAGACTCGTTCGGATCAAAATTTCTGTCGGATCGAGATAGGTGGGATATGCCGATTGTTGATCCGATCATTGTGCATGTAAACAGTTCATTCCATTCGTGTCACTACTGCTCTGGTTTTACGCCATGCATAGATGGTGTTTCGCTCCGGAGAAGGCTTTGGAGCTCAAACATGACCGACTGGCTGCTCTGCGGACACCTGGTGCAAAGCGCGGAGCGCCGCTCTGCCCTCGCCCCGCCCTTGCCCCACCCTCGCCCCGGTGGCTCCTCGCCTCTCCCTTCTCTTACACCCCTCGCGAGGGGGGTGCTGGGGAGGAGCGCTTAGTGCCCCCTGATGTCTGGACCATGCGCGGTCCTTGCTTGGGTGCCGGTGGACCGAGCAAACGGTGTCTCTGAGCAGAGCAGCCGGACTTATAACTTTGTGTTTGAGGGGAGGGGGAGATGCTTTGTTATGTGTGCGTTTTGTTGTTTTGTTATGTGTGGGAGGCTTCGGATTGCGATCTGTCACGCTGCTCTGGGTTAGCGAGCTGCTGGACTCAGGGGAACCATGTCTCCCGGTAGAAAGAAGATCACCTTGTATATTACCGAGCTGCCAGATATCTATGTATGTAGCAGCTCGGCTTATTTACAGCAGGACTCATTTCTTCTTCTGGTATTTTAAAGAGAAGTGCGGATGCCCAAATGATTTATTCCGACCGAAAGTGTGACCCATGTAGACGTTTGCTATAATCAGAAAAAGTTTTTCTGGGTCCATGAACACGGTTAAAATTCGAATCCGATCTCTGATCCGATCAAAACATTTTGCACATGTAGCCGCGGCTACTTTCAAATGGTTTGATTTGGTTTCTACAAAGGGAAAACCAAAATATATAAAGATGGCATGGAGTTACACCTGCTGTTCATCTGGAGGCAATATTGCTTAAAACCAGTTTTAACAAGAAAGAAAACACAAACAAGAAAGAAAAAAAAGACTGTTTGTGTCAACTGTATTTAAATGTCATGTATATTGATAAGTGTCCTCTCTTCTTGACCATAATACGTTTACCTGTAAAATAGGCCTACACAATACATTGCAAATTTATCGTTATCGCGTTATCAAGCTCTGGAATACGCATATCACAAAAGTCTGTGAAAATTGAGATAAATGGTAACCTTAAATGTGCAAAAACAATCTAATGGCAGCTTGAAGTATTTAACAAATCAAATAAATCCATTTATGCATTTGATCAATCAGATGGACTCCTTTACATCATTGACCAATCAGATGGACTCTTATATGTTAAATGTTTGCCTCCTATGTAGACTAGGGTCATTTGGAGTGTAATTTATGTTGACTCTAGTTTGAATTCAACTGTTGAAATGGTGTATTTAGTTGTTTTACTATTTGTTATAAGTTATATTATATTTGTATATAAGTTATATCGTCATCGCAATATTGATCACTAACATCGCAAATCGCAGGTTTTCCTCATATCGTGGAGGCCTACTGTAATATATCATATTCTGCTCAATACTGTAGGCTGTTTCTTCCCTACTTAGAATGCCATTCATCTGCTCACTCTTTGCTCCTGAACTCTCATTTACAAGCAGACCAGAGGTTCCTTGTTTGGTATACACCAGAGTTCAGATGAGCCTCTATGCTTCAGAAATTACGTAAACTATCTGACGGAGCAGACCTTACAACCCAGTGTGAGAGTCCCCATAACAAAAACCCTGCACTGCCACTCAGCATTTGGCAGCTTCTAGTCCTGCAATGAAACCCCAGGTAACTCTTGTCAGTTCTACAACAGTTTCAAACATTTTTACAAGTGAACACAATGGCTTTTTTAAGAATTGTTCCGATTTAGACCTCTAGCTCCAGTGTTTCCATTCGTTTGATTATCGTAACTCTCTTAAACCATTGACACGATTAAAGTAATTTCAGTTCTGATGTTAAATGGTTAAGGGTTTAAAGAATTCTTTCTAGCTTCTTGCCACTTGTAAAAGTTAACCAAAGAACCGATTACTTTTGACTGAAAAACGATTTTAAATATCACAGGCGCTAATATCGTAATATGTGCTGCTCCTCCTGTCAATTTTCCGTACTGTACCTTTAAAAATCTTCATTCCCCTGCTCAGTGTCTGCTTCTCTACCTTCCCTCTTCAGACTTAGCAGCTCCAGCCAAATCAGAGTAGCCTTTGTAGAAATCCAGGGGATTTTGGGGATTTTACCAGTTAAGCAGGAAGTTTTCTGCATTCTCAATCTTGTGCGACTACTGGACTTTGAGGAAAAATGAAAGACGCATACTCAGCATTATACTGTATGAGTAGCCCTTTTATCCCCTTGTTTTGTTATTTTTTACTCATCCAGTATCAGGAGATTTTTTTTACATACTTTTGTGTCATTAAAGTATAACACAGTGTACAGGTGTAAAGTAATGTCACGATTTTTCTTCATTTTTCTCTGAGAAAGCCTTTATTGGTGACACGCCTCTTTATTCACGAGGGAGATCCTGCCCCACATCATTTTACTGCTTCCATAAAAACAGAAGTTACTCTATCAGTGTAGCAATCAGCAGAGAGTTCCTTGTGTCTTCTTCATAGTTTGACCTTGCAATCAGACTGCAGACAAAATCTTAGGTTGAAGACTTCAGCATAATGGACCAGGTGAGACCAGAGATTGGCTGTGTGCAGGCTGATTTCATTTGTCTGGGCAGAGAGCCGTCAGCCAAATCCAAACCTTGTCTTTGAATCTATTCATACCTAAGAGCTGATAGCATAAGGAATGGGTCTTATTGGGTTGTTGTCTGATTGGGACTTTATCATGTCTTCAAAATTCCTCAGTGGGCTGAACTTGATCTTCGCAGCAATTTGGAAACAGCTGAGTTTTACTTTATAAAATATAAATGTGTCAGTGCCAATAAGAACACGTGGGTAGACATTACAAATGAAAACATCTTGTTAGTTTTGCAGCTGTCACTTTATTGATCCAGCAGTGACAGAGATCTGTGGCATTTTTCAATCCAATTGACTGACAGGTCTTGTATTGATTTGACGCAGACATACAACACACAAGATATATTAAGGGCTTTTGATTATTTACCTGTTGCATGAATAGATAAGAGAGAGATGCTGCTTTTCTGAAAGAAGACTGTCACTAAGTATAAGAGGTTTCTACTTGTGTCTCTGCTTTGGTTTTTCCAATATATTATGTCACTGGTTGTAATTTGAGATTAAACGAGCATTTGTTACCAATACTTTTCGTGTGTGGCACTCACATGTTTACCAAGATGCATACAGAACTTTTGCTTTTTGCTGTGGTGCACTCTGCCCTAAACTTAGTCTGAGATACCCCATTTGTCACACTTGGTGAATGAGATGATTTTCACAACTGGAAAAAATCAGATTTTCTACACTAGTACAGAGTATAAATCCAGCAGAAGATGAAAGATGAGGACTCAGTGGATTGGGATGACCTACTTCTTAATCTAACCTCCTGTGTGATGTTCACTCTTGGTCAGTAGTGTTGTAGGAAAATGTTCGTTATGTGTCCATAAAACTTGTTTACGGAGGCTCTGTCCATCCCGGGCATGAAAGCAGTATGGAAGCTTCAAAAGCATCTGTATGTGCGTTTGTGTGGAACATTTCAACCTGCTGCTAGAAAGCTTTAGTCTCTGCCTCAAACCCAACAAAGAACACCTTTAAAGTCTCAATTAGTATAAGAATATAATTCAGTTTAGCAAATGTCGTCAATTGAAGTAGATATAATTTTTTTAATGCGGTTTTCGAGGGAGTCCTGTCAGATGACAGGAAGAAAGACTCGCTTATTGTGCGTCAGCTGATTGGGATTAGAAACAGAAGTCTTCACTAGTAAATTCCTCTCAAAATGCATCAGAAACTTCCTACAGGGGAGTAGAAATGTGAAAGCTGAACTAATCTGATTTCTAATAGCAAATTGAATTTACTTTTCTGCTTGTTTGCTTATTTCCTTTGTGTTAAAACACATCCTCTCAACCTATGGTTGAAATAATGGTAAACTCTAAACCAATTCCAATAGACAAAGTGCTTTAATGTCATTCTTTAAAACAAACACATTAAGATGTTATAGTTATTATCATTATTACTTAATCACTAAGCTCAGGCACTCTCAAAATTCAATTGGGACAGACGCTGGTCGTAAACGTTTGCCAACATCATGGAGCAAATTCCCTTCTTTCTGGCTCAATTTAAAAAATAAAATGATGAAATTGTTTCCCAGAATCTTAGAAAATACTGTTCCTTAATTTTCAATTAAATCTGGTGGTCCTCCTGCTCTGACCAAGCCGGTACCGTGCAAACTTCTACAATAGGGGTTACCCATCAGACCAGGAAGTCCATGCACCATTTAGGGCTGCAGCACTGCCAAAGGGGCTTACAGAGGCGTGAAACAGAGTCCATACTTTTGATTGATCTGAAGGTGACATGTCATGTGGCTTTTTTTTTTCTGACACAATTTCCTGATGTATTGTTGCATTTCCGTGAAATCTAAGGAGATTATCCACACATTTTAGGAGACTCTTATGTGAAAATAATGATGAACTTCAGATTTTGCCCCACTGATGGTGTGAATTCCGTACATTAGGGTGAACTACTGCAGTGCCACTTCTACATCATAAATAATCAGTATTTTTTTTCTGTGTGTGTAGATAACAGGAACTATAAAGCTTCTAACATTGCTACTGTCCCAAAATGACAACCAATATAGATGCTGCCATTTTTTACACATATCTTGACTTTAGTAAGTAGCTTCTATCAAGAAGCAGTTTTGGAGGGGTTCTGTTCTGTTAAGCAACATTATATAATAGAGCAAAATCTACTTACCTGTATTTAGAATGTGTTCATAAGAAAAAAAAAATCGTGTTTTTCTGTGGATTCTTATTTTTTTTTAATCTGTAGACAAAAGTGGAAGGAGACAACAGATAGGAACTATTGCATCACTGACAGCAAGTCTTTTTAAAATATTTTCTTTGCAAAAGAGCGGTTAATAGAAGCTATATAGAAATGCAAATGCACTCCTGAAAAATAAGTTATGACTTCAATACTATGTGCTTGCTTTTGCACTCCCTCTCATTGTTGATAATGCAATATATCAGGGAAGCGAGGAATTGCAAGAATTTGTGCAGCTTCTGGCACAAGCTTCCACTTGGACGCACAGACAAACTCATGACAGTTTTGCTGGTTAAAGTTCGCCGTGACCTCAAGAAACACAGATTTTGGCCCAAAGTCAGGAATTCATGTGCTGATAAAGGCAACATTCCACACAAATGTTCAAAAGTATGAAGCAATACGGTGACATTTCATATCTGAAAGGTCAGAGGGCAGCTTTTACTTTGACATTTTGCACAACAGTGTTTCAAATAATTGCATGCTGGGAAAACTTCAATTGGTGCTAAACCAAGAGGAGATTTGGAATTTTTTTTCTTTCTATATTTTGATATATAAATAAAAAATCTTTTCATCCCTGTGTTTTCTACTTTTTTAATATAATTAAATTAAATTAAACGATCTTGAAGCAAAAGATATGAAAGAAAGAGAATGCTTTTTTCTTTTCACATAGTTATGTATTTATTGATGTATGGCAAGTGAGACTAAGCTTATGTTATCTATCATGTCTATAGACTAATCTGTGTTTCACTTTTTATTGATTGAAAACCAATAAGAATTCAGAACTGATTTATCTATACTTCAGGACTTTGACACTAAACCAGCCATCCTCAAAGTCTGGACTCTGGATCCGAAAGTAATTCAATCCAGGCCTGCTTTAGCTTTACATTTCAGAAGCTAAAAAGATCTACATAAAAAAAAAATCTTACAAATATTAAGATACACAAATAGCTATCTTGTAGAATAATAACAAAATACATTCTAAATACAATATGTACTTCAACTTAGTGGCAGAGGGGTCAACCAGGTCAAATTCACGTCCTCCACTTTTGTTTTCACCTGCGTCAAGGTCGCTGCTTCACATTTGTCCAAAAGTGTGTTTAGAAACCTGCCGCCTGTGGGCAAAGCTACCAGGAAAGGTTTTTTTTACCCTTCTTATGAAAGACAGAAGATGCTGAGAAATCTGGTGCATTTATTTTGAAGAGCTCCACAAATCAGTCGGCAAACTACTCTGTGTGAAACCTGAGTCGTCTTTGATGAACACAGAGCTGATATTCTGGTGATGGTAAATGTTTTTAGATCAGTGAAATTCAGTAATTTCCCGCGGCACACCGATCATCTCTCACGACATGCACTCTGGTTGAAAAACACTGGCCTAACACTCATTTCTGATCTTCTGTGGTTCAGCTCATTCCCAATCAATCCTATGAAAAGTCAGTTGAATGAGGAGATTTTCAGCTGGTTCAACTCTACCAGTCCTCAGATGGCTTCTGAGACGAAATGCTGAGTCAAGTGCTTAGCAAAGTGAATAATATCTCTCACCCAGAGATTGATGATGTTGAAAATAAGGGCACGTCACATATGTTGCTGCCCTGGGAGAGACAGTGGCCTCAGCGGAGACGGCCCGAAGGCTGAAACTCTCTGCCAGCTGCTGTATATATATATTCTCATTATTAAGCACCTTTCTGCAGTTAAAAGGTCTGAATAATTAAGCTTCTTGTGGATCTCGGCTATAAAAAGAGATAGGGGAAAATCTATCTTCTATTAGCTTGTAAATCCTTATCACTTATATAAGATTCATGGTTGTAAAAAGTGGCTGGAATTAACTTTTTTACATGCTGAGCTGACAATGAATTAGTTCAGTTATGTTCAAAAAGAGTCCTGGAAAGGACAGTTTTTTTTTTTCTCATCTAACCAACAATGTCACCGTTAGGACCCATTTCTACGGTGTTTGCTGTATTTGACAAACATCTGTGAGCCGAGTGATTTAGTTATTTCCCAAAAGTGGCTCCCTTTGGTTTTGGCTCCCTTGTGACTCCATTTGAGTTTCACACACACACACTAATAGGCCTGCATACATCGATGCACACTTGTAAACAACCACAGCTGCTCAGTGGACTTGTTAATATTTTCTTTTGGTTGAACTATAGTTTGCCATATTTTTGCTCTTTTTTTTTTTAATTTTCATCAGAAAATAGTGAATAATTAGGTAAATGATAACAAAACCCTCCTTAAAATTATGTAGCATATGTTGTTGCATCTATATCAGGAAAAAGTATAATGTATAAGCAAAAATGACTATTTAATGCTATTTTTAAAAATATATATTTCTATCTGTAAAACACAAATTTGATTCCTTTTATGGTCCAAAGAAGATGTCATTATTTTAGGTCCAAGTGAATCTTATTTAAAAAGGACACCCAAAGTAAATTCAGAAACAGCACAGTGTACTCTCTACTGGCTGCATATTGATAGATTGGGTAATTGATCCGGTCTGTCCTCAGAGTTGGGCTCACTCTGCCTCCAGCATCTGCTGTAATCAAATCAGATTAGGCTGCTTTTGGTACTGAGAGAAGTGTGCGAATGGTGGAGTTTGGAGCGTGCTCACGTGTGTCAACACAAGCCTGCTGAGTATTTATGTTGTATTTATGCTGCTCCTTAACATACAATATATACATATTGGTGTATATTTATATATATATATATATATATATATATATATATATATATATATATATATATATATATATATATATATGTGTGTGTGTGTGTGTATGTATGTATATATATGTGTGTATATATGTATATGTGTATATATATATGTGTGTGTGTGTATATATATATATATATAGATAGATAGATAGATAGATAGATATATGCCATGGTACTGGAAATGGGTCAATTACCATAACAATGGAAATGGGACAATTACCATAACAATGACGGGCAATTAACATCACCCAGTGAGGGTCCTTGGGCAAGACCCTTAATGCTAATGCCTACCTCACAATATGAGAGACAATGAACCACATGTCATGCCGGCTCAGACGTTGCCCAGCCAAACAAGGTCTGCGTCAGGTGCTAAGGGACCAGAGCACCCTGATGGAAAGTGGGCTACTGGAACAAGATGGAAATGGACTAGATGTGAGAACAAGGTTCTGTTAGAATGCTACTACTCAAGTAATCCCACACAGAGGGGTTACATGCAGAGAATGTGGAATGAATGGATGCTTCAAAACCCACAATCAAGGCTAACTGCCAAACAACTGGTAGCCCAATGCTTTAACATCCACAAACGGCAACTCCTATCACAAATTGAGATTGAAGCGATACAATACAATGCTATGGGAGAGCCAGAACAACAGGTCAGAGAGGAGGTTATACCACCCTCCCACCCTGAGATTGGGTACACAGCCCCAACAACCACAATTACACTGAGCGAGGCAGCAACTGACATGCAAGACACCAGCTACAACGGTAAAGTGATGTACCGCCTGAAAGTCTACTGGAAACTGTGAATGAAGCATTGAGGGCAATTCATACCACAACCATCACAGAAACCAATGAACTGGTTTACACTTCAGCAGCAGTGATCCTTGAGATGCTTGGCTATAAGAGCAACCATGGAAGAAAACAATACCCACCATGGAAGCAACGGTTAGAGGCCAAAATCAAGGCAACTCGGAAGGATGTGAGTAAGCTGACAGAGGCTCAAAGAGGTACAATGAGAAAGCAAGTACCTAAGAGATACAGCCAGATGCCCATACCTGAAGCCCTGGAAACTGCCAAACAAAGGCTCCTAGCCTTGAGCAGCCGCCTAAAGAGGTACACAAGAGTCAATGAAGCCAGACGAATAAACAGGCTCTTCGCAACTCAACCTGCAAAAGCGTACGCTCAGTGGCAGGGTCAAAACAGCCGAGCAGACCCACCAAGGCTAGAAACTGAACAGTACTGGAAAAGTATATGGGAGAAAGAGAGCACATAACAGCAATGCCCAGTGGCAGGTCTCTCTGAGAAAAGAACATAACAACCTCCCTGAACAGAATCCAGTAACCATCACAGTGGCAGACATCCAAGAAAGAGTCTCAGGTATGAAGAACTGGACAGCACCGGGCCCTGACATAATACATGCCTACTGGCTAAAGAAGCTTACCGCACTCCTTGAGCGCCTGGCAGCACAAATGAACCAGCTGCTAAGAGATGGGACTCACCCCGAATGGCTAACGGAAGGGCGACCAACCTGATCCAGAAGGATCCCTCAAAGGGTGCAGTCCCATCCAACTACCGGCCAATATCCTGTCTCTCCACAACATAGAAGCTCATGTCAGGCATCATCGGAATCAAGATAAATAGGCACATGGATCAATACATGAGCAACACACAGAAGGGCATTGGTAGAGACTCCAGAGGAGCCAAACACCAACTCCTGGTCGACAGAACAGTCGCTCAAGGCTGCAAGTCACGACACACCAACCTGTGCACAGCCTGGATTGATTACAAGAAGGCCTATGACTCAATGCCACACACATGGATCACTGAATGCTTGGAGCTGTACAACATCAACAGGACTCTAAGAGCCTTCATAGGAAACTAAATTAAGCTGTGTAAAATCACCCTTGAAGCCAATGGGAAGCCACTTGCACAAGTGTCCATCAGATGTGGAATATACCAAGGTGATGCTCTGTCCCCACTGCTGTTCTGCATAGGTCTGAACCCCCTCAGCCAAATAATCAACAAGACTGGCTATGGATACCGACTCAGAAATGGGGCCAACATCAGTCGCCTCCTCTACATGGATGACATTAAGCTATATGCTAAGAGCAAGCGTGACATTGACTCCCTGATCCACACCACCATGATCTACAGTACTGACATTGGGATGTCATTCGGGCTCGAGAAATGCAGCCGGATGGTGTCAAAGAGAGGCAAGGTAGTCCACACAGGAGGGGTCTTGATCCCAGAAGGAACAATAGCAGACATTGAGGACAGTTACAAGTACCTTGGAATTCCGCAGGCAACAAGGAACGCTGCAACAGCTAAATACCTCCAACGAGTAAGGCAAGCAGGTCAATGGCAAACTGAGTTCTAGCAGCAGACACATCTCTACAACAACTGTTCAAAGGAGATTGTGTGAATCAGGCCTTCATGGTAGAATATCTGCTAGGAAACCACTGCTAAAGAAAGGCAACAAGCAGAAGAGACTTTTTTGGGCTAAAGAACACAAGGAATGGACATTAGACCAGTGGAAATCTGTGCTTTGGTCTGATGAGTCCAAAAAGAGATTTTTGATTCCAACCACCGTGTCTTTGTGGGATGCAGAACAGGTGAACGGATGGACTCTACATGCCTGGTTCCCACCTTGAAGCATGGAGGAGGAGGTGTGATGGTGTGGGGGTGCTTTGCTGGTGACACTGTTGGGGATTTATTCCAAATTGAAGGCATACTGAACCGGCATGGCTACCACAGCATCTTGCAGCAGCATGCTTTTCCATCCAGTTTGCGTTTAGTTGGAGCATCATTTATTTTTCAACAGGACAATGACCGCAAAACACCTCCAGGCTGTGTAAGGGCTATTTGACCAAGAAGGAGAGTGATGGGGTGCTGCACCAGATGACCTGGCCTCCACAGTCACCGGACCTAAACCCAATCCAGATGGTTTGGGGTGAGCTGGACCAAGGAGTGAAGGCAAAAGGACCAACAAGTGCTAAGGATCTCTGGAAAACTCCTTCAAGACTGTTGGAAGACCATTTCAGGTGACTACCTCTTGAAGCTCATCAAGAGAATGCCAAGAGTCTGCAAAGCAGTAATCAAATCAAAAGGTGGCTAGTATGAAGAACCTACAATATGACATATTTTCAGTTGTTTCACACTTTTTTATTATGTATATAATTCCACATGTGTTAATTCACAGTTTTGATGCCTTCAGTGTGAATCTACAATTTCCATAGTCATGAAAATAAAGAAAACTCTCTGAATGAGATGGTGTGTCCAAACTTTTGGTGTCTGCTGTATATATTTATATATATATATATATGTACCGTAGGTATCCAAAGGGTTAGGGTAAACTCCTGGCCTCGAGGGCCGGCCTCCTGCTGGTTTTCTAGAAACCCTGCCTTATCTGCTTCTGATTACCTGGATCAGTTGTGTTTAGCCAATAAGAAACTTTGATGGCGGGTTAGTTGAAAAACATGTTGGACACTAAGCTAACATTACAGGTGCAACAGAAATGGCGAATAATATTGAAGCGGTCCAGCTGTACTGTTTTGAGCCAAATGCCAGCTCAGACGAGAAAACCGATCGGGCCATTTGTCTGCAAGTGAATGCATTGGAATGGAGTGGAGCAGGAAGCTTGTGGCCATCTGATTGTAGTTTGTAAGTAACGACTGCAAGCTTTTTCAAACAGCATTTTTTTTGCGTGCTCCTGATTCACTATGATTTGAATAAAATTAATACTCAAACACTTTTAGTCTTAATTTCTCTATATAACACCTCTATCATGACAAGAATCCAACAAGACAAACACCAAAAATACAATTTTCTTTGACGTGGGTCTTTACATAGACATGAGAAAGTCCCAATAATTTCCTACACTTCCTTTATTAATCTTGACAAATCTGGTTATGCCTCTCTTAAATGATTTTCTTCTTGTGTATATAGAAAAAAAATATATTTTAAAAGGCGTAATTTGATCTTTTAAAAATTTTATTGTTTTTTTTTTTAACTTTTGACAACTTTTGATGACCCAGTAATTTATGGTCTGATTAGTTGATGGTTTGTGCAATTTTTTATTTTAAAGATTACACAAGGCATAATAAAAGTGAATGAGAAATTCTTCACATTGATATTATAAGAAAAAAAGATCAAAATGTAAGAAAGCACCGTCTAGTTTGTCCTATGCTGATATTCCTTTTACATGACTTGGGAATAAAGGTTTTGAAGCAGGTACTGAGTTGAGCTTGATGCTCCAGAATAAGTACACCAAACTGCCAAGGACTCGAGACATTGTAGAGGTGCACAAATGATGGCACCAGTTAAACCTATTTTTTAAATACCAGATTTGTATACAATATAATCAGAGATATATGGAAAGGAAACGTGGAGTGGGTTTTTTTTTTCTTCCGCACACTGAATGCAGCTCAAAAAAGTGACTCCTCATCCTGGGAGAGAAAGAGCGTGTCAACGGAGCAGACAATCTTGGCGGGGAGGACTGAGCTCGCACAAGAGTGTAAAGATTCGTTCCAGAATCAATGTGGCCCACAAATATTTGATTTTCCAAAACGATGAAGCTTCCATTGACAGACACCACACAGACGCACACAAACTCCTCCACAAACCAGACTTGTATTATGTAGAAGGCTTTATTTAAAAAGCCTAAAATGTTTCACTGAAGATTTAGCTATTTGTTTGTAAGAATAAAGCAGTTTGTTCTAATCCATAGCTTTTTATGATGGCCAATCAATTCATTCTACCCACTATGCATTGTAGTAAGGAGCCTAGAGTTAGTGGTGCATGCGCCGTACTATTGTAGAGCATGTAAACAGTATTTTTTAAATTCTGAAATGCACATTTAAAGGGGAAAAACGGTTTCTTTGGCAAAAGTACAAAAACCTCCATTATTGTCCTCATCATTTCATTGATCGAATTTGTGCTTGGACTAATAAAATACAGCTCTAGTCCCTATAACTTAATGTTTCTATACCGCTTTCTCACTGCTTTTTTTTATGTCTTCTTAAGAAAATGTGTACAAGAAGGCAGAATATTTTCAGATAACCAGGATGTATTAGTCAGTAAGCCTGAGTAAATGATTAGATATTATTGCTTTTTCGATTCCTTGAGGCCGCCTTCATTATGTCTAATTGGATTGAACGGTGCCCACTCATTGGCCCACATTTCTACATTTACATCGCATTTAAGGCGCTTAATCTGAGTGGCACTGATATCATAAAACTGACATTTAAGCTCCCAAATCCGTAGGACGGCACGAGGGTTTTGGAGAGAGGGTGAAAAAAGACGAAGGGGGAAGAGGCGGAGAGCAAGCTGTAGAGGGTGAGGATGAAGAAGGAATAAACCAGTTAGACAGAGACAGGGAAGCAGGATGACAGAGCAGGGCTTTTGTTCAAGCGCTGACTGGTTGTCAGTTGCAGTGTAACGTTTTTATCAAAACCATCTTCACTGCAGTCTGACAGGCCGGTTCCAATGAAGCTTTCACAATCCACTTCAGAAGTTTAAGGATTTTGGAAAAAAACATTCTTTGCCAAACTTTGGTATATTATCACAGTATGTATTTTTTGTCACTCATAGGATGTTTCTATACATTGGAGAAAAGCGCAGTGTGTTAATGAACTATGCATTTTGTTGTACGTTTTTTCCTCCTTTTTCTCTTCTGGTTTCAGTTCCTTGTCTCACAGTGGTTCAACTGTTTCTTTATGAGTGGAACTTTTTTTCAATCAGAGGACGACAACAATCCTATATAACTTTGGCTCAAAATGCTGATGGAAAGAGATGATCCAACTCCAGGTTTTACAAGAACTGTGCAAAAAATATAATTTTATGGTGATGTGATCATTTGCAATGTCACAAACAGAAATTATAGAAAACAAAATATCTTTTTTACTAGCACATACATATTTATGTTACTTTACTGTTCATTTGTAACTCCTATTATATTTTTACATATTGCAAGTCCTTCCGATGTGTGCAAATGTAACTTTCACCCCTGTCAAGGGGCTAAAATCTGCAACGGTTGTTACGTGAGCAGTCAATTCTCAGTCTGTTTGAACTAAGACACATAATACACAAATAAGAACATTACCCGGGCCTCCATACTCAAAAACAACAAAGGACAAAAAATTACAAAATCGTTGGATCGTTGTTAATCATAATCTGT
The DNA here is from genome assembly GCA_023969325.1 of Oryzias curvinotus. Lineage (NCBI taxonomy): Eukaryota > Metazoa > Chordata > Actinopteri > Beloniformes > Adrianichthyidae > Oryzias > Oryzias curvinotus. Next base: position 35,492,939 of record CM043706.1, read on the forward strand.
AAACTCCAATCTTTAAAAACCCCCTCTGATCATCTTTGGATCTATTGTGAAAGCGTTTCCAGTAGTCTTTAAATATGATTATGCAGTTTTTATTAGCCAAATTTTAAATATCGGTGTTGTTTTTAGGACATAACTTCAGCATCCCTCCTCCTCACCCCGTTGCTGAGAGATTGTAACAGGACATGTACCCAGTGTATTTTCTATGTGACAAATGGACTCTTTTTCAAACTGCTATTTTTTTGTCTGCTCTCTATATTCACAATGATTTAAATAAAATAAAAAAATACTCAGGAATGCAATTTGGAACTTTTCTCTATACGTATCCTCCGTCATGAGAAAAATGCCACGATATTTTGTTAAAAACACCAAAAACGCAATTTTCATTGGAGTAAGTCTTAAAGATAGGCTACATTGGAAAAGAGGGTCCAGTTTAGTGTCCTTAAAGCGTGTGATAGATACCTTTTATTTTAGTCTTTTACTTAAATTACCAGTAAGAATTTAAGGATAAGTAAACCTGCTCATCCACACAAGATCAGAGTTATGTGATGTTTTCATTTTTAGGAATTCAGGACTCAATTTAGATTAAAGAAGTCTTGAATAATTGTCATCTGAGCACATTTTATTGAGCCAAATTAGAATGCAAAAGAATAAATAAAATAGCATAAACATGTAGAATGCACAGAGATCATCTGTGGTAGCACACAAAGGACTGCCTGCTTAAACAAACCTGTTGTTTTCAATTGATGAATGGGTTTAAATAGTTAGTTATAGATGTCATTCATTCATTTTTTATTCCGTTTTTCCCTGTCTGGGTCACAGGGCTCCCGGAGCCTATCCCAGCCACTTGTGGGCGAAGGCAGGGGACAGTCTGGACAGGTCGCCTGTCTGTCGCAGGGTAGTTATAGATGTGAATAGGTAAAATGATTCTTTTTAGCTTTGTGAACCATTTGATTTATTTATTCTATGTGTGCATAATGTACAGTATTCTCTTTTATTAAGGGCGCGTGGGAGATTTCACATTTTAGAGTTTTTTTTCAATGTATTTTTGCTATTTTGTGTTTCAAGAGATGCATATGAATAAAAACACCTGCTTTTACTTTTTATGATAAATCTTTTTAATTTAACATTTTACATCATCTAACAAATTTTCAATCTGTTTGTCTAGATTGTTTTAGCAATTTATTTATAAACCTTATTGTTAATAACTGCAGATTCATGACTCTGGAAAAACACATATTACTGGTATGATTATGTATTTGAAAAAAATCATATAATTTTTTAAAAGAATTCTTGTCATCTTTTTCACTTTGCTTTTAAAATAGAGAGTTGATGTTTGAATAAAAAACAAGAGCAGCTTTGTCTGGGTTTAAAAACTGCATGTGAAGTCCTGGCTGCTTATGTCCACACAGAGCTGCAGTGCTTTACAAAGCTCTGATGAAACTTCACAACAACATTCGCTTTATTCTATGCTGTGGCAAATCTGGAGCCGTATTAAGCCTATTTATAGCATTACCTGGCTGTGAACAGAAGTGCAACAGATTACTACACAAATGTCCATCTGGACATAAATATACAGTATGAACCAAAAGCTATTTCACAGACAACTGTGTTGTCCACTGCCCTTTTTGCATAAACTTGTCTAGATCCACCTAGCAGAGAGGAAAAGGAACTTACCACATTGAAGTTTTCCTTTTTTCCTCAGTAATTATGTATGTAGCACCTCTATTTCACTTCTCTAGAAAAGCCCTCTTGTTGTATGGAATTTTTTTAACAGCTGGGGATTTGATTGCTTCTGTCCACCTCAAATGATGCTGCGTATTGTGTCATACGTTTTTTTTTTTTTTGCAGATTACTCCCCTAATCTAATTATTGCAGTGCGGCCCTATTCTCCCTGAACCCCTGTGAAATGTAAAGAGACTTTCCTGCCTTGTGGATAAAGAGAATGAAGACCTGAGTGGATAGATAAATTAAAGAGAAGAACAGAAAGTAGAACCAAAAAGAGAAAGCTGATGTGGGAGAAAAAAAGGGGGAGAGGAAATGAGCAAAAGGGAAAGAAACCACTGAGGGATTCTGGGTCTGTGTGTGTGTTCATGTGTGAGAAAGAAAAAAGACAAAGGAGGAAAAAAAAGGGGAAGGGAAAGTCACAAACAAAGCCAAAGTTACCTTTGCAAATCCACTGACCTTGTGCGCTTCACATTAACCTTCCTCTCTTAGCAAATTACTCTGTGTCACTCACGCTCTGCTGTTTCCAGCTCTGCCAACTGATTTCAGTGGACCAGAACCAGGGAAATTGAATCTCTTGTTAGGCCAAAGGCAGAGGAAATTTATACTTATGTTGCACACACAGCACATACCTGAACTAGCTTTTGTTGATTGTTAGCCCATAGTTATCTCTCTGGACAGATTTGCTGTGACTGGAAGGGCTCTATAAAGCAGAAGTGTGGGATGTATAAACTCCTCTTGTGGTTCTTTCTCTTCTTCCCCCTGGATCAAGTTTCAAATTCACACAAGAAAAGAAGAAAGAGCATGGGACCTGTAAACAAAAAGGACATTTGGCATTTGAGTTATTTAAAACCTTGCAGCACAATATTTCTGATTCATTTAAAATATTTGCTGAAAGTCATGATTTAAAGAAATAAAAACAGATTTTTTAATCAAAATAAATTCTTTTTTTTTTAATAAGCTGCTTGTAACAGTATTTAAAGGAGAAGACACGAACTGTTCACATTCAGGGATCTTTCATCACTGTTTTTCAGCAAAATGTCTGTCTTCAACACACACTTTTAATCCACTTAAGTTTTTGGAAGTTGCTCAGTGGGAGGTAAAGATTACAAGAATATATTTTTTTTTTAGTGAAAGAAGCCATGAGGGAGTTGATAGTCTCTGACAAAACAGCTGAGGAGGCAGGATTGTTTATAGAGGAATAGCAAAAGCAATAGTCAGGGTAAAGACCTTTCAGAGACGTGCTGGCCTTAGACAGAAAAAACCCACAGTGGGCTTGAAGTTCATTTTTGGTCCATTTATAGTGAGCTAAACCTTTTTTTAACCAATCTAGGAAGATATTTCAGGCCTTCCACACATTTTCAAAAGTCAATATTGTATTTTATAAAAACATCTATGTCAATGAAGTTTTTCTTTCCTAATAAAGGGTTAAAGAAGATGTCTGAAATTGAACGATGGGTTGGAGCTCTTGGAAAATCCTGAAACAAATATTGTTATGCAATGTTGTTTAGAAAGTCTGCAGGAGAGGCTGGAAAGGCATCAGGACTTAGTAACTGTAAACACTCAGGAGCCTCTAAAAAGTAACTGATAGTGTTGACAGCTTCTTTTCATGGGAATTTTTCTGCATCTCAGAGATTTTCTAGATAGATCTGATGTCTGGTAACGACTTTCTTTGTAATTTTAACAGGCTTTTTTTAGGGTTTCACAGAAAGTGTTAGAGCAACTTTGAGGGAAAAACACATTGAAACATCTTCAAATGTCTGGGGCAGAAGACTTTAGAAGGGTGGCAAATGGGAAAGCAGAGTGGAAGCCCAGATGGGCTGGCATACACAATACAGGGGCGAAGCAAATAAATCGAGGGGCTCAAGATTACATTAAAAAATATTGGTTTTGTTATTTTTGCAATTCTTAAAGCATCTTAAATTGATGATAAGGTTTGACTGGGGAGAAAGTTAGGGGGCAAAGCTTTTAGCTGGGGAGGCAACTGCCACCCTGTTGCCCCGCCTCTGCTCTAACCCCTAAAAGACTATAAAGTGCTGGGATTTCTAGTGCCCTGGAGTTTAATTTCAATTTGTACAAATGTTTGCTCCTTTTTTAAACAACAAATATGACATCACCCATTTACCAAAGTAAAAACCTAACGAGTATGAAGATTTAACGAAGACTGTTTTTGAAACGACTGTGTTCTGATGACAAAAACGTGGATGGTTTTATAAAAATGAGTAGAAATACTTTTTTTTTTCAAATGACAATTTGTTCAAACGCATTGCATTGTGGTCTATATTCACCAATATAGTTAGCTTTGATGCACACTCGTTTTCTACAGAGACTTCTGGGAAATTTACAGGGCATTTAATTTTGGAATTGTAGATATGGACACCCCTAAAAAAGGGTTAACTCACTAAATAGTATACTAAGTATACTATTAACTCACTAAATCGTAAACTAAGTAGTGAGTAGTGAGGGAATTCATTTTTAATTTGAGTTAAAACATTGGCAGTGTGTGTGATTGCTGTTGGATCTGGATCATTTAAAAAAAAACTTTATTTAAAACTTGTTTTGCTGCATCGTTGACAGAAAGCGGAAAAAGATCCTTTCAAAATATTTGTGGTTAATTAACAAAAAAAATGAATAAAGCAAGCGACAGCAAAATGTTTTTTGACTAATTAAAAAAAAAGTCACACAAAATATATTGACAACCAAAATATTTCCTAATTGCAGCCCTAAAAACCCCTCTCATTAAAAAGCTGCATTATTACAGTTTAAAACACAATGATTTAAGCTTGTGAAATTTAAAGCATCAGTGAATGGAATAACACTTATTGTTAGTGTGCATGAGTTTTGGTCACTAACACATGTATGTATTGACTGCTTTCTTAAACAGTCAATTTCAAATGGATGAATAAATTATGTTCTATTTCTTTTTTTTAAAGGGTCTCATTAGCACGGACCATGTGACTCAGAACAGTGAATTAATAAGAAAAAATGTTGAGCTTCAAGCCGCTTCTCTGCTGCACAAATAGGAACTCCTTTGTTTGCTGTAAATCCCCACGGCCTTCTGTCAAGAGCTCAGTAGGCTGTTGGAGTCTAAACTGTTGCTCACAAAACTGCATTTTCAGTTATTTTTAGAAATCAAGGCCATGTGACTGGACAGCGTTTCTTAAAAAAAAAGCTAAATCCAATCTGAGTTTTTTGTTCAAACAAACAAACAAACAAACAAACCAACAAAAAGACGTAGATCCTCAAAGCTTTACTAAAAATAAATGTTATATTGCTTCTGTCTTTCGTTATTTGACACTTTTCTCCGGTTCTTTAAAATTTATCCAAAATCCCAGGTGTCAGTTGATTCTTGCCAATCACGAAGGATGGATTTAATGACAATTTATAAACAAAATTAATCTTAAAATAAGATTAATTGCTGTAAAATATTAATCCTAAATGGCATGAAGAAACGATCCTGATGGGCTGATTTACAGTAAACACATGAGAAAAAACCCTAAATCTGCTTTTTCAAGGTCCTCCCCATATAGTAACTGTATGTTTGTCATGAATAGCATGCATGCACGTATGTTTTCCACTATAGAACATTTTATTTCACAACTTATGATGCTTACCTTCAAATTAGGATCCTTTGCAATAAATCTACCCAAACACCCCAGGAGTTTGGAGTATCTTCCATATCAAACACATACAGTGGGTGGACCTGCATGAATGACCTACATTAAGATCAGACTTTGAAGACGTTTTTCAAGTATTAGCTCATGTGCATGCACCTGTGTTTGTTTTTATCAGGAAAATAAACCAAAGGCATTAGATCTGAATGAATCATTTAACTTTCATTCCACAGTAATGCCACTTTTTTGTGTGATTTTTGTAAAAATAAAACTCAAGATTTTCAGCACTGATAAAAGTCCTTATTTTACGGTTGAACAGACACCTTTTTCCAGGATTAGTCTATACTTTTGTCAGTATTTATGTAATAAAATAGATTTTTCAAACACAATTATGTAAGATCCACTTCCCAAACTGCTCTTCAGTGTGACTCATGTTTGTTATAATCTATCAAATTGAGAGTAAAAAGGTGATGTGTAAGTATGACCAAGTTTTTCCCTTTGTAAAGTTCCGCCACAATCATATTTTGATCTTTCGAAAAATCGCACCCAGTCGTCTTTTAGTTATGATTATGCCATTTTAGCCAAAAAAAAAAAAAAAAAAACGTGTTGCTTTTTTGGGACAATGTTTGTTCAGAGTGGTAGGTGTTCATTATAAATTGGCCTCTGAGTTGTGGGCGGGACTGTTGGTACGGGACCTCCGCTGATTTCCCATCATCCCTTTGTATACACACTCCCACTAGCTTACAGCCATTCACAGCTAACAAGCCAACATTAGCGGTACAACAAAAATGGCAAGAAACATCAGAACTACAGTATACTTGCTGTTTTTAAGATGCTCCTGATTCATCATGATTTGAATAAAGAAATAGTCTTAAATACAGTTTGAAGTTTAAATTATCCTATCAAAATGCTACAAGAACACCAAAAACATGATTTTTATTGGAGTGGGTTTTAGATGGATCTCAAAAGTTTGCTCCTAAAATGAGGTGAGGTCAGTAAGCAGTGCCCTTTTTTTTTTTTTTTGACCCTTCTTTAAGCAGAAAATTGAGCTATCATGAAATTAACGCTCCCCGGGCCTGTCACTGTTTCCAAAATATGCACGTTCCTCTCGCTGACCCACGAGATACACTTAAGAGGCATAGACATGTCGGAGCCGCTGGCAACACATGGAAGCTTCAGCACTTAAAACCTGAACATAACAAAATTCCACTAAAATGACCTTCAAAAATGTTTAGGTAAAGTCTGATCTTTATACACAGAGAACAAAGTTTAGTCTTAAAGTTGAAGATTTTAAGCTCACTGTGAAAACCATGAGACAATATAAATTAGCGCAAGCTGACAGGTTTTTCTTTTTGCACAATCTTCTCATTTTAAAGCCATTTTTTAAATGCAGGAACCTTATAGCAGCATGTTACTAAGCAGGTGTTGCATTGTTCATCTGCAGTCCACCTGGGCTCATAATCCTTTGGAGATGAAAACCAGCATTATGTGTGTGCCTCTCTTGTTTTTTTGCCCTGCGGCTCTCTTTTTCATTCAACACCACATGCGTGTTACCCTTCGGCGCTCTAAGGTTCTAAGTCAAAGTGCTCATGTCTGTTCATCAGCAAAACCAGTGCAACCTGCAGGGAGAGTTCATCTATGTGTTCAGCCACTCAGCGGACAGGTTTTTTTTTTTTTTTTGCTTCTAAACAAACATGAAGAGATGAAATCGATTTGTTTCAATTGTTTTTGCAATATCGTCAACACTGATACATTTGGATGGAATTACTTGTTCCATTATGATGTTCCACCTAACCTGCAGGATCTTAAAGTCCCACTCCGATCATCTTTACATCTTTTGTAAAAGCGTTCTTTGTAGTCTTTTAATTATGCTTATGCTGTTTTTCGCCAAAATCAAAAAACTTTTGTTGTTTTTTAGGGCATAGTTTCCTCAGAGCTGCAGTTCATTAGAAATCTATCTCTAAATTGTTAGCAGGATCATTGGCCCGAAGCAACCCCACCCCCCTTTCCCCATCCCACTGCAGAGTAGAGTGGAGCAGGAAGCTTGTGGTCCGCCCAGCGTATTTTCTACGGCACAAATAAACTTCTTTTTTCGAACTAAGTTTTATTGTCTCCTCCTGAATCACAAAGATTTAGATAAAGAAATATTCTGAAATACAAGTACAAGGTTAATTTCTTTATATGTGTCCTCCATCATCAGAAAAATGGCACAAAAATGAAAAAAATAACATGATTATCAGCTAAGTGGGTCTTGAAACCTCCCTGAGTAAGCCGTGGACCGTCTTTGGCAGCGATTTGATTCAGCAGCTAAAGTGTGGTCAGGAAGTCGAGCTGAGAACGAGGCTGCTGTCAAACACGCTTGACACTTGAAGCAGCTCCCAGGAGCTGAGGTGCAGAATTTGCACTCTGCTGCTAAACACCTGGATTTCAGCCATTCAGAGAGTCGGCTTTGGTGTTTGCACGTGGCATACTTCTTGAGGTTGTGGCTTGATATGCTGCGGTCACAAAGAACCACTTCAAATCTCTGTATGCATACCATGAACCTAATTATTCTCTATGACTCAATGTACGCCTTAAAGTATATGCTCGTGTACGTTCTCTTTGCTCATGCTCTTCTTCCATGCCGGCCCTAGCGGAATGGTAAATGACGAGTGGGTGTTGTAGAAGATCACAAATGACAGCTAATGCGTAGGGTTCCTGGCAACATGTGTTAGCGCCAGTGTACATTAACCTACATTCACAGTGAGTCCCTTTTGAATCACCGGGGAAAGTGAAAGGTCATCTTTTGAATACAATATTTTTTGACATGATTCGAAGCTCCGGTCTCTTGGTTTGAGCATTTTTAAGGGTTCAGGATTTTAAGGTGAACCTTCACCTTAAAATATATTTGGTTATTTATTTTTTTTGACAGAGCCTTTCCGATGCGGAGGGAGGTTGTCATAAAGTAGTGTCAGACCTGTGCTGATGGTTCCTAGAAAGCAGAGAACAGAAGTAAGGAGTATGAAGAGTGGAGGTGGTTCAGGTCAGGGCTGATCCTTTAAAGATAATCTTTCTGTCTAGGGATTTGTTTTTCTCATTTGTCCTAGGGCCTCTAAGCTGACTTTGGAGGTCACTTCCTGTCCATTGAGTGGATCCCAAATCTGCCTATTGGTGAATTTGTAAAGTGCCAGGTTTTGTGTGAAGATGGTGAGAGGGAGCAGAGTTGATCTGTAAATAAAGCTAAAGGATGAACAACAGTAAAGTTCAGGTCAGGAGTTTTTTCATTCAACTAGAACCACAGGGTTTGGTCTGTAATCAGAATACTTTTAGAGAGTGGGGCTTGGTCCATAAAAGGCACATACAGAAGAAGGACTTCCCTGTGTGAACTTAGCTGGATTTAAAAACAGCTTTTCTGCTGAAATCACACAAGGCTGTGCTCTTTTTTTTCATTTTTAATTTTTTGGGTGATCCTTTACATGTTAACCATTTTCTGTTCGATACTGTTCCATTGTTTGAAGTCATTCTCCTCTCCCCTTGTCTGCATTTCCCAGCATGTCAGCTGTGTTTACAGCTGTTTTGTGTTGGGCTCCGTTTCCAGCCTTGATGAACTTCAGGGCAAAAAAAGAAACTTAGCAGACAAGAAACTTCGGTCTTTGAAGAAGCAAAAGCGGCTGCTTGACTTTATCACACCAACTACAAAGCTATACAGTTGAAAATTTGACTGTTTTCTTAAAAGGACTGTATAATACTGCTTTTCATTGGTCACTTTGAAGGAAATGTCAAAAATGACCTGTGTGCATATAGGTATTTATGATTTTGAAGCTTCTAATTTCTTCCTTTTGTTTTCTTTTTTATTTTTATTTATTTTATTTTTTGAAGATATTTGATGTTTTTGTGGCAACCTTTTAAAAAGATCTAATTAAAAGTAGTTAAAACATTTTTTATAATAAAAGCGTGCTTTGTGGTGAAGAACTGGAACCTAAAAACTGACCCCCAATCGCTCAAAGGAATGCTGTGATGTTGTGCAAGAACATAAATATTTCGCCACTCAACTCTTAAACAAGCACTTTAAAGTATCATGTATTCAATTAATGTTTAAGTTCAGGTTATTGGCGCCACACAGAAATGATAAACTAAGCGTCCTGAGCCCTGATTTTGCTGTGTATGGACACGGTCAGTCCCTGTGCCCTTGACAGGCCAAACCAACAGGAGCTTCTATTCATAATAATCTGACACACCTGATAATAACACCCCACCCCAACTCCCAGAGACTCAAGTCCGTGAGCTCAGACACTTAGCCAAGAATTTCAGGTGATCATTTTCCTTTTGCTGCGTGTGACAGGAAGGGATTTTACCTAGGTTAAAATGGTAAACGCCCTAAGCTAGTTGCGCTACTGCTAGGGATCCACAGTTTCTGTCAGGTTTCTGATTGTTCAGCTGCAGCTATCGGAAAGGTCAAATAGCAGCAAAGAGTTTCAGAGGAGTCCTCACACAAGTGTAGGGAGCTACAGCTTTCAGACATCTCGTGCACAAACCGGATACTGCGGTGATGGAACTGATACTGCGGCCCTATATCCGTTTGTGGAGCGGAGCAGCAGGAGCTCCTTGAAGAGGCCTTAGTGTTTGTGTGTTTCTGGGACTTGTCTCATTTCTTTGTTTACAGTCCAAACAATTGGTGTGTATGGGGGAATCTAAGTCGTGATATGCGACTGTGAGAAAGGTCACCTATAGGCTGCAGCTTTTAGAGGAGTATCGAGTTTGCAGCTTTGAATTTGAACCAAAGAGCTTTAGCAGCCTTAAAAAAAACTAAAAAAACAGGTTTTAATGTCTTTGTGCAATGTGTTTAATTTAAAAAAGCAAAAATCACCAAAATAAAAGATGCGTTTTGGTACCTCTAGCTTCTGATAGATGAGAGGGAAAATTTAAGAACTTTTAAACTTTTAATTTTTTTTGTAACAGCTACTTCAGATTAAACTGTAACCTTAACATGAGTGTTACACAAGCCAGCCAAAGAGGAAATCTCATATTTCTGTATGCTCAGGTGCTCTGCCCAACGCCAGGGTCACCTTCACCGGGGGGGAAAAATAAATCCTGGGTGGCTTTCTAACACCACCCATAAGACCGGTCTCCCTTCAAGAGGTTGGCCGATGGGTGTCAGCCCTATGCCTGCCTTATCTCTTAATGCTTATGTAAGCCATGGCTGCCTCTCATAGTCACCACTAACATAGAGTAACCTAAAAAAAAGCCAGGTTTTGTGGATAGTCTTTTAAACATCTGAATCTGGGATGAGGTTTTTCATGTGTTACATAAAAACTGCAGGCTAGACTATGCGGAGGTACTGTACTCTGTGTGTGTCTTTTCCTGTTTTTTTTTTCAGAGTCAAGTATGCCTCTCTTTCATGAAGGGCAGGTTCATGGAGGCTGTGGCACCTAATCTGAACTATCCCTGTGATAACAGCCATACAGTGAGCCAGTTGGTGTGTCTGCTCAGGCACACACACACACAAAGACAGATTTATCTTTACATTGGGTAGGTGGCTCTGCAGTGGTGCAAACAAAGTGCCACGCACAATCCTTTTTTTGCAAGTGTGTGTACATCAGACAGCGTTACACACGTGATAAGGACATTGTCACAACAGAGCTCTCTGTAGTTCAGCTGCTTGTTTACTGACGCCGCCATGCTACTTGTACTTGCACGGGTTAGAGAGTGCATTCCCAACCAGTGACAGCTCGCTGTCGTCCATCTTTCAACCGATCATTCACCCATAATCGTATTGTGTTGATAAAGCTGGAAAAGGTGCACTTCTTTTGATGTCTTTTGTTTGTTGTGTTACTCCTAAAGTCCAGCTCCAATCATCTTTTGTAGAAGCATTCCCAGTGGTCTCTTAAATTTTATAATGCCATTTTTAGTAATAAGCATCATAAGTGTCGTTTTGTAGCACATAGTTTCTGTAGAGCGACAGGAGTTCATCACAAATTTCCCTCTGTGTTGTGGGTGGGACTGTTGGTGCTGAGTAAGCCTGCCCAAATTTCCCATCATCTCCTTTTTACACTCCCACTAGCTTACAGCCCCTCACAACCCCAACCTAATATAAGTGGTGCAACCAAAATGGCGAGCAATATCAGAGCTATGCAGCCGTACAGTATTAAGCAAGACACCAGCTCAGACGAGGAAGATAAAGAAGTACATGGATCTTTTTTCTGCAAGTGGATGCATCAGAATAGAGCAGAGTAGGGGGTTGTACCCCGCCGATTGTAGCACCTACGTCATTGCTACAAGCAGTGGCATTTTTCTGCTGCTCCTGATTTACAAAGATTTAAATAAAAAAATACTCAGAAACACAGTTTTAATCTTAATGTCCTTAACATATGTCTTCCTTTATTAGAAAATTGCTACAAGAACATGTTAAAAACACCAAAAGCACAATTTTCATTGGAGTCGGTCTTAATTGCACCACTGAATTTGATCAAAATAGTTTAATCGTAGTAAATCATTGCCTTAAATGAATTTTTTTTGGACGTCTGCGATTTAAATAAACTTCTGCAGCTGAAAGGGCAGGCAGCTATTAGAACGATTTGAAGAATGCTCCCAGTGTGACTTCTGCATGTCAAAAAAACAAAAAGCAGCTTGAGCTTAACATCTGTCCAGTGTTTTGGACCTCCGCTATAATCCGGGCCTCGCTTGTTCTCAACATCTCTTTTCCGTTTGTAACCTGATTAATGGAGTCTAATCGAATGAGCAACAAAAGTGGGGGAGCGACATGAATTAGCCGGAGATGCTAACCTCGCCTCGTGAATCTAGAATCAGTCCTTTTGTCCTTATCTGTGCCCTCATGGGAAATAAACAGTAACTAAATCAGTCGTGAGCTTTGTGTGTGTTGTGTTTAAAGATGAAAGGGCTTCAAAACAATGAAAGTGCTGCCCTGGGGTTTCTGTCGAAAAAAAAAGAAAACCCAACTGAAGCAAAGAATGAGACCTTTGATCTGTTCAGTCGGTCCCAATAAGTGAAGCTGAGGCTGTACAAAGAAACAGAAGAGAGAAGGGTCAAGAAATAAGAGGTCACAGGTGTAGCTTAAACATAACAACATTTTTATTGCGTGGTGTAAGTACAGTAGAAGTGGATCCCTTAAGAACATCACTAATTAGCCAGTGTTATTTGGGTAAATGTACTTGTTTTGATACTTTGTATTGCTTAATTAGCACGACTGAGATAAGATTTTTGCAGGAACTAACTGTTTAAAAAGTTCAAACCGCCAGAGCAGACAGAGATTTGGTTGGTTACTTGCCGTTGCTGCTGCACAGTCTCTGTAGCCCGGCCTGTCCGCTTTGATTTCATAAACGGAGCGAGTGACCTATATACTTCTCTGAGGGAGGGGAAGTCACCTTGCTAGGTTGACCAGCAGGCAAGCATGTTGGCATGCAGCAATGAGGTTTTTATGTGCGGCAGTGTTCAAAGAGGGCTGACCAGCAGCTCGATATTAGAAGCATACTTTAGGAAGACCTCTTGTTTGCTGCTCGTGTTGTTCTTGGCCGGGAAAACCTTCTGGGGCCTGTTTCTCTTGGCTGGCGTTGTCTTCTTTTTAACACCGCTTGATGATGGAGTGAAAAAAACAAGTTATGGAGGAGTATCTCTGTGCGTTAACACACTGAAAAATGCGTCTTGACGTGAACTGCATTTGCACACATGCACACACTCAGTCACTCAGCTGGAGCCATGGGGCCTAGTGCCAGAAGTATCAAGTCAGACAAACACCTCACCAGAGACTCCTCTAAGCGTCCTAACAAATTGAATGTGTGTGTAGATGGACAAGAGGGAATTAGATCAGTGGTCCTGATTGTATCTGAGTGTGCTGTTGCTGTACCCCTTTCCAGCTAGTTCCCCCAGAGGAAATGTGTGTGCAGAGGGGAGAGACGGAGAAAGGAGGAGGACAGAGAGCTTGGCAGCTGGTTTGATGAAGGATGTACCGAGAATGTTAAGCAGACAATCACCTTGCATGTTATTGATTGAGATGGAAGAGAGGTAATTAGCACAGAAAAGAAGGGGAAGCTGAGGCCACTTTTAATGTTTTGATACAAGCTGTTCCCTCTTTGTACCCATCCAAATGTTGCGATCTTTGCATGTGTTGTGCATGTGAGCATAACACAGAATGATGTATGAAAGTTTACACTGTATGTAATTGTGTGGAAACTGTACAGGTTTCAAGGATTTTAAGGAAAGGTCCAATCATATTAATCTGACAAACCTTTTTCGCAAATTGATAAAGTTGATATTGTAATTTTTTGGCTTCATTTTGAAAGTGATATAGAATTGGACTATTTCTTCCAGTCCTGTTATGTCCGCCCTATTGTCTTTACTAATGTTCTTTGACATGCCATAACTTTTTGACTGTTTATGCTATTAACATGAATAATCTGATTCTAATGCTATGTTTTCGCCGGGCATGTGATGTGGATTCAAGGCGTTCTTGAACACATGTTTAGCTTATGGTGTTCAAACTGGACTGTCACTTCCCGACACTAGCGCATGTCCGTCACCTACAGTTGAAAGAGACTTAATGCAAAATGTCGAAGTGATGCAAATCTCGTGAATTTTGGTCCAGTTTTTTTACTTTCACTGCTTGATTCCGATATATGACCGACTTTGTGTTATAGAATTCCATTTAAGAGTTAAAGCTTTGATGTTAAAGGGTAAATTTGGGCTGAACGATATGAGGAAATCTTGCGATATGCGATATTAGTGATCAATATTGTGATGACGATATAACTTGCGATACACTGCAACAATTTATTTTAAGTCAACTTACCTTTAATCAATTGAATGAAACTAGTCATGGCTGGCAAACATCCATCATAAAAGGGCTTCATTCGATTGGTCAAATGCATAAATGGATTTATTTGATTAGCTAAATACTTCAAGCTGGCATAAGATTGTTTTAGCACATTTAAAGTAACCATTTGTTGTGATTTTCGCCTTCTTTTACGATCTGCATATTGCAGCTTGATATTGCGATAACGATAAATTTGTGATTTGTTGTGCAGGCCTAGGGTTTCTGACATTTGGTTTGACACATTTGTGATTTCTTTATTCAAAAATGGCTAATTAGAGTGAAACTGTTGGGAAAAACTCTACCTGCTTCATAATACATTAACCGAAGGTAGAGCTTTGAGACTAATCTCCACGATCCACAGGTCTCATTTGCAGGAACTTTTTAACTAATTCTTCCACCTAGCTGTGCATTGCTTGGGACACTGTGTTCATCTAGAACTTTAATGGCTATATAATTATAGGAATCGGTCAGTGGTGAAATGTAAATAGTTCATTGTAAACATAGATTTGGAGCACATAGGAAAGCAGCAGACTGCTGTCCAACTAAACCTTTTTTTCAGCACTGATTCGTGCATTTAAAAACGATTGGTTTTTGGTATTTAAGTCTGCAATTTTACTCTTAGACCTGGGGTGGGCATATTCTAGACTTCGAGGACCTTTGAGTCTGCATGATTTCCAGAAATTTGTGCCTTACTCATATCTGATTACCTGGATCAGGTGTGTCCAGCCAAGTAGAGCATGAAAGAGGAAGTTATGTAAGAAACCAATGAGAAATGCGGCCCCCAGTGACCACCCCTTTCCTAGACACTCACATAGACCCTGTACAGAGGAGGATGGGCAGTTTTGATTGTGCACAGATGTAGTATCCTGCACACAACTTATTGAATTTAAATGATACGACCCATAAATCTGTCAGTACCATCTCTGGAAGCATGGTCTACTTGTAAATCGGAGGACTTCAAAGTCTTCTTTTTTTTATTGGAAGATATATTTATGGCCTGCGGTTGGGCACTGCTGCTGTCAGAGGATGGTAAAAAATTAAGTTTCAGCGAGGGCTTAATTTGTTACTGACATTTGAGGTTCTTATTTATGTTGTTGTTAATTAATGTTTGGTTGAAACCCTTGTGTGTTTGTTTCCAGCTCATCACTGAGACAACCTTCCTCAACAGCCAAAGTTTGCCTGGTTTGTGGAGACGAGGCTTCGGGGTGCCACTATGGCGTTGTGACATGTGGGAGCTGCAAAGTCTTCTTCAAAAGAGCCGTGGAAGGTAAAACCTCAACCCACAAGATGACAATGCTTTAGGGATTCATAGTATTTCGATATTTTTATTAACTGGTGAAATAGACAAAAAATAACTTTCTATATTATTTACAGAAAAAAACAAGTAAGCATCTGGGGAGCTTTTATCAAACAAAATGTGATGTTATTACTATACAATTTTTAAATAAAAAAGAGTGCATACTTTTAAGAACAACAATTTTTAGTGTTAATTTATACTGCCAATTCTTTGGCAAAAGATGGTAAAAGATCTGTTTGCTGGGAAGATGTTGCACACAGCACTGAAGCTATTTGTATTTGTCAGTTTCAAGCAAATGCTGAACATGTATACCACACATCCTCCCTTATATATGAAGCAGTGCACACACTGTAACAAATTCTATTCTTTCTATTTTTTTTTTAGCAAAATTCTGGTCAGGTAAAAGACTCCTTTATTTAAGAAAAAGCTTTACATACCAGTAGGGTTAGAAAATCTAGAAAATCACATTTTTTAAGGATTTTTTTGTAAATAATGATAGAAAAAAAGTATTTGGTCACCTACAAACAAGCATGATTTCTGGCTCTCACAGACCTGTAACTTCTTTTGTAAAAGGATCCTATGTCCTTCACTGGTTACGTTTTATTAATGGCACCTGTTTAAACGTGATATCTACATAAAAGACATCTGCCCCCAACTCAAAACACTCACACTCCAAACTCCACCATGACCAAGACCAAAGAGCTGTCTAAGGACACCAGAAACCAAATTGTTGACCTGCACCAGGCTGGGAAAACTGAATCTGCAATATTAGCAGCTTGGTGTGAAGAAATCAACTGTGGGAGCGATTATTAGGAAATGGAAGACATGCAAGACCACTGATAATCTCCCTCCATCTGGGGCTCCCAGCACAATCTCACCCCATGGAGTCAAAATGGTCACAAGAACAGTGAGCAAAAATCCCAGAGCCACACAAAGAGACCTAGTGAATGACCAGCAGAGAGCTGGGACCAAAGGAACAAAGGCTACCATCAGTAACACACTACGCCACCAGGGACTCAAGTCCTGCAGTGCCAGACGTGTCCCCCTGCTGACGTCAGTACATGTGCAGCTCTGTCAAAGGTTTGCTAGAAAGCATTTGGATGATCCTGCAGATTATTGGTAGAATGTTCTATGGTCAGATGAAACCAAAATAGGACATTTTGGTAAGAACTCTACTCGCCTTGTTTGGAGGAAAAAAAAATGCTGAGTTGCATCCAAAGAACACCATACCTACTGTAAAGCATGGGGGTGGAAACATCATGCTTTGGGGTGTTTTTCAGCAAAGGGACCAGGAAAACTGATCCGTTTAAAGAAAATAATGAATGGGGCCATGTATCGTCATATTTTGAGTGAAAATTTCGGTCCAACAGCAAGGGCATTGAAGATGAAACACACTGCCTGGGAAACGAAGGAGTGGCTTTGTAAGAAGCGTTTCAAGGTCCTGGAGTGGCCTAGCCAGTCTCCAGATCTCAGCCCCATAGAAAATCTTTGGAGGGAGTTGAAAGTCTGTGTTACGCTGTGACAGCTCAAAGAAATCATCACTCTAGAGGAGATCTACATGGAGAAAAGGGCCAAAATACCAGCAACAGTCTGTAAAGACCTTGTGAAGTCTCAGAAAACGATTGACAGCTGTAATTGCCAACAAAGGATATATAACAACATATTGAGTTGGAATTTTGTTATTAACCAAATATTTATTTTCCACCATAATTTACATATTAATTCTGTAAATTGATTTTCTGGATATTTTTGTCTTATTTTGTCTCTCATAGTTTAGGTAAACCTATGATGGATACAGGCGTCTCTCATCTTTTTAAGTGGGAGAACTTACACATTTGGTGGCTCACTAGAAACCTTTTTTCCCCACTGTAAATGTTATTTGGATATGATTCTGTTGTCCTTCACAATCAAAACTCACCTCTGGCATCCAGATAAGAAAAGTCACTGTGCTACTCATAAGCAGCACATCAGGCACACTTCATCTGTCACCAGTTGCATTTTGACTTTAAAATATGTTTAGTAAAAATATCAAAACAATCAGTTAACTAAAAACCTAGAACCCTAAAAGGTACCCATGAAATGATAAATTGAATTTGCTTTAAGACCAATATCACAAAATTTATACCACTTCTTGATGGATTAATATTTTTTTCACTCCATGTTTCTTTTTTTAGTACGACGGAGTATTAGGGCCACCAAAAAAAAAAAAAAAAAAAAAAAAGTTAAATTACGACTTTTTATCTCTTAAATTTACGAGATAAAAAGTCGTAAATTTAGGAGATAAAAACTCGTAAATGTATGAGTTTTTATCTCGTAAATTTAGGAGATAAAAAGTCGTAGATTAAGGAGAAAACACCGAAGATGTCTGTTTATCGGAGCCTAGCTTGAAGATTAAATACGTGGAGCCTTTTGTGAAGCTTTATTTCCGGATTACAGGTTTAAAAAACAGATTCTGAACCTTTAGATGACTTAAAATCAGATTTTTGTCAGTGGAACCGTCTGTCCGGGGTTCAGTGTCAGTAAAGCGGAGTTTAATGCGTAAAATAAGGAGCTCAGAGACACGTTTGGGTGCAGAGGACCGCTACAGCCTTTATTCTCCTTTTCATTCACACCCTGAAGTTCATCTGTCAACTGACGTCATGAACGTGTCATCCGAACACCAATGCGGAAGTAAACAGTTTTACATACGCCCCCTCCTGCAGATGAAATGTCCCGTTTCAGCATAAAACAATAAAGAGGAATGAAAATAGTCTTTTGTATTATCATTAGATCGTTGAAAATGACAAATAAGTGCTCCTCCTCGGACGGAAGCGTCACACAAATGTAGAGATTTGTCTTTGGTGGAGGAAGTAAGGATTGACGTGGACAGCTGCAGGAATACCGACGATGGCTTCATCGGGCTGCAGAGATCCCGCACCACCCATCAATAGCTTCCAGATATTTGGAACGTTATCAATGAACATTCATCTCGCCTGTTTAACAAAGTTTAGTGGGTCTGCTGCTGCGCGGCGTTCACCTGTTGCTCTGTATGCTCACGTCCACATTAATCATAAATTTACGACTTAAAATCTTGTAAATTTATGAGTTTTTTTCTCATAAATTTACGAGTTTTTATCTCATAAATTTACGAGTTTTTATCTCCTAAATTTACGAGTTTTTATCTCGTAAATTTACGAGATAAAAAGTCGTAATTTAACTTTTTTTTTTTTTTTTGGTGGTCCTAATACTCCGTCGTATTTTAGCTATATTCATTTATCAGAACATTTTAAACAGAAACAAATACATTTTGGTTTATTTCAGGTAAACAAAGCAACATATTTAGTTGGAATTGGAATTCCTTAGCTTTTGCAGAAGTAATATGAAAATAAATAAAATACATTCTTTAAGATTGAGTTTTAACATCATTTGTGTGTGTTAGTAAAATGGTAAAATTGTGATGGAAAATTGTGTCCATAGTGTCAGTAACGACTTGCCTCGTGACATGCATTCCACCAGTTTGCAAAAGAAACATTTTCATTAAAGGACGAGTTTTACTTGCATCATCCTTGCGCACATTTTCAGAAAACTCCCGAATATTGACAATATATTCTCCATATAACTATTTTCCCCCAAAATATGAAAAATAGGCAAAATTGTGTGTTCCACTTTGGTAGAGTGAGAAATCAGAGACAAATGTCAGTAAAGGAAAGGAAAAATCCAAAGGTACGTCTCCAGGAGCAGCACTTTATGTTATATTTAGCTTGGGGAAAATCAGCCACAGTCATAATGTGTTTTTCATGTTGTGCCTGTTGCCTGAGGCTTTTGCCTAACTCATTTAGATCAGTTTTTGAATGCAAAACACACTCTTAAAGCCCCATTGCAGGAAAAAGGAAGTGTAGGGAAATAAATCACAGTTACTGCTGGCTAGCCTTCAGGTCCTCTAGGTTTTCTTATCCACTTTGGGGATACTGGACTCTTCTCTGGTCAAATCAGCCTTTAAATTGATGATGTATGGATTTTTTTTGTTACAAAGACTCAAAATCAAAATATGTGAATTTAACTATTAAATCTAGCTTTTGTTTTTTGTCTTTATATGTCTATAAAAATCAGCAAATGCTGCTAACGTTGTGTGATCAGAAGCCCAAACCCACATCAGTGCCTGCTGTCATTCTCAAGAAAATGGCTCATTTAATTGCACTGTTGGGGTTTGACCTGTTAGTATATCCCCATACTAGTTGGGATTTTTTTTAATGGCATTTTCTCTTAAGTCAACACAGCCTCATAACTGCAACTGTGCAAACCATGAAAGAAAACCCCTGCAGGGCTTTGATGTCATCAGTGTTGCATGTGAGCCGTTGCCTTAGATGACCCCATCCCAGCTGCTGCTTAGGTGGAAAGAGAGGAAAGCAAAGCAGGAAAACAGTGCGAGACGAATTTTGCAAAGCGAAGGGATGATAGAGGGGCGGTGAAACGGATATGGTAAGGGAGGAGAGAAGGAAGGACAAATAAAAAGTCAAACCCAAAGAGAGGCAGAGAGGGAGGAGCCAAAAGGGGGAGGGGGGCAAGTAACAAGTAGAGGGACGGAAAGCGATGTCAGACCTGGGCACCAGAGAGGTGTAAATTGGGACACGAGGAGACGTTATACTCCTCCTCTCCTCTGTAATCCCTTTACTTCTCCTCCTCTTTTCTCTCAAAGTTGCAGAACTTCGACTTGGCAATGCAGATATAAAAGGAGACTGCAGAGAGAGTGGGCATCTGTACAAGGGGAATTATCCAGCCCATGCTTAATTTCTTTTGGCAAGGCCTGCCCCGGGGGACACAACTTTTCATTTGGCTGCAGCTCATTAGAAGACTATCTGGCTCATAGCTCTTTTACTATGGAGCTGTTTAGCATTTTATAGTCATCAACAAATCAGATTAAACGCTCAGATTTGTTTTTTATTTTTTTGTGACGTCAGACAATTTACATCCAAATAGGGATTTTTAAACATTTATTTATTTATTTATTTTACTGGACCTGAGTGCAGTTATTTGAAATCCACTTTGTTTTAATTTTTCTTTTTTTCTTTTTTATTTAGACCATCTGCTTGGAATAACTAATTGCCAGCTGGGCCTTTTACTGTCCAAATGTGTTCTTCTACAGTCCTACTCAAAAGGACAAATATTCACTCCCCTTAACTTTACTCCACCACCAGAAGGCACTCCCATCTGAGCACTTTATTCCCTGAAAATTTTCAAATTAATTAAAAAAAAAAACTCTAACTATGAAGGCTAACAGTTGGTAGATGAAGGAGGTTTCGTACTAAATACTTTCATTTTAATTCTTTAAGTCTTTTTGATCTGTGTCACGCTTTAGCCTTGTGGTGACCTAATCTTTGTGGGAAACATTTTTTTAAATTTAAGGAGCTTCAACTCATCTTTACTATTTTTGTTATCTCTATGAATACTTTTGAGGCTTGAAAATAAAAAAGGTCATGACTTTCACACTTTCACAACTTTTGATCACCAGAAGGTATGACCTTTTCCTGTTATTCTCAGGGTGGGGTTCACAGGAGAATTCAAACACTTATGTTTGCAAAGAGGCGTAGTTCACATTGAAATGTAGGTTGTAATAGAAGCTCAATCTGATTGTTTTTCAGCTTAACTGGTATTGTTACGTCTTTTCACTGTTTCACGTTACAAGTCTTTTAATGTTTTCATAGATCTGCGTTCTTTTTGCCCCACTAAGAAGTTATTGCTGTTTTTTAAAAACTGAATTTTGTTTACTTTTGATACCAAAAGCTGCCAAAGTTGGAAAAAGCTCAAATAATCATCTTCTTTTTGTCTTTTAAGCTCTAAATTGTACTTTTCATGTAAAGTTCCTATTAGCTGTCACACACCTGTGTGTGAAATCGGACACGTCCTTTAAAGAAACAGAGAGCTGCATTCAAAAGGCCGTTTTCATTCAGCTGGTGCACAATTAAGGTGCATCCGAAGTCCATCGTTGTTTGTCTTAGCTTCCCAGTTGTTAAATCATGCAGATCCCCCCCGAGGGGAGTAAAAGTTCCTCTTTTGTGCCCTTTCTCACGGCGTTAAACTGTTGTGGAATCAAAAGAAGAAGAACCGGTTGGACTCCTTATGGGTTAAACATGTGTAAAACAGAAAAAAGAGATCTAATTTCATAGCAACAATCACTGCTTCCAAGCTGTGCTTCAATATAATGTGGTTTATGATAACTGAACATTTTGAAACAATCCTAAGTTTGCATTACTTCTAAATAGTAAAAGCAGGTCAGCAGCAGCAGCAAAGTGCTCAGGTGGGCAGAACTTTGTGTGGAACACAGGAACCCCAGCCTGATATCTGGTCCAGACTAACCGATGACTGTGTGCGGAATTATATTGATATTGTGATGACCACCCTGATGCCTCTAATCAAAAACCACAGTGGCCACATCAGTGAAGAGATCAATTTCTTATGAATTAAAACAATACTTTAATTAGGACTGTTGTGGTGCAGAGGTAAAGTGGTCAACCTCTATTGGGAAGATTGCAGACTTGGTTCTTGCTTAACCCCATAGATTGGTGCCAGTGTTAGGCATGGAGCAGCTATCAATGGAACTGTGATTGTAAAGCACTTTGGGGCTACAAGGAAGGTAGAAAAGCGTTATATAGGTACTGTTACCATATAATTATTGAGCTTTTAAGCTGTGTTAAATAAACTCAATGTTAAATAGAAGGTTATTTTCAGTTTAAGATGTGTTTTTCCATTGTAAAAAAACCATCCTGAAGTTGTACACACACAGCATGTGACAGAAATGAATCAGAGAGTCTGGTCAATAACTGCCATGATATTTAAACGTGCAACATTTTACTGCAGAACATCTCTGTAGGGATAAACTGATGTTATGCGATTCTGTCTAAACCTTTTGTGCAGCACCTGTTCTGCTACCTGTTCTTTGATCTAGCTCAGTGACCACTATTGGAAGGAAATACCACTGTCGCTGAAGACGCCTGATAGGTGGAACTGAACGACTGCATCAAAGGTTCCATGTACAGGGCTTGTCAACCTTGGTCCTCAGGAGCCCCAACCCTGCCTGTTTTCCAGCTCTCTGTACTGCTTGATGCTGTGCCTCGCAAAAGTATTTGACCCCCTTCAACTTTCCATCCTTTTGCCACATTTCAGGCTGCAAACATAAAGATATAAAACTGAATTTTTTTGTAAGGAATCAACAAAAAGTGGGACACAATCATGAAATGGAATTTATTAAATATTTGAAACTTTTTTAACAAATAAAAACTGAAACATTGGGCGTGCAAAATTCTTCAACCCTTTTACTTTCAGTGCAGCAAACTCTCTCCAGATGTTCAGTGAGGATCTCAGAATGATCCAATGTTGACCTAAATGACTAATAATGATAAATATAATCCACCTGTATGTAATCAAGTCTCCGTATAAATACACCTGCTCTGTGATAGTCTCTGAAGTCCGTTTAAAGTGCAAAGAGCATCATAAAGAACAAGGAATACTCCAGGCCGGTCCGAAATACTGTTGTAGAGAAGTTTAAAGCTGGATTTGGATGCAAAAAGATTTCCCAAGCTTCAAACATTCCAAGAAGCACTGTGCAAGTGATAATATTGAAATTGAAGGAGTATCAGATCACCGTCTAAACTTTCAGCTCAAACAAGGAAGAGACTGATCAAAGATGCAGCCAAGAGGCCCATGATCACTGCAGAGATCTATAGCTGAGGTGGGAGAGTCTGCCCATAAGTAATAATCAGTCGTATACTGCACAAATCTATCCTTTATGGAAAGGAAGCCATTTCTTAAAGACATCCAAAAAAATGTTGTTTAAAGTTTGCCACAAGCCACCTGGGAGACACATCAAACATGTGGAAGAAGGTGCTCTAATCAGATGAAACCAAAATCGAACCTTTTGGCAACAATGCAAACGTTATGTTTAGCTTAAAAGCAACCCAGCTCAACACCCTGAACATACCATCACCACTGTCAAACATGGTGGTGGCAGCATCATGGTTTGGGTCCGATTTTCTTCAGCAGGGACAAGGAGTATGGTTAGAATTGATGGGAAGATGGATGGAGCCAAATACAGGACCATTCTGGAAGAAAACCTGATGGAGTCTGCAAAAGACCTGAACCAATGATTCAAAACGTAAAGCAAAATCTACAATGGAACGGTTCACGAATAAATATATCCAGGTGTCTGAATGACCAAGTTAAAGTCCAGACCTGAATCCAATCTGGCAAGAACTGAAAACTGTAGCTCTCCACCGAACCTCACCGAGCTTGAGCTATTTTGCAAAGAGGAATGGGCAAAAATTTCCGTCTCTTGATGTGCAAAACTGATAGAGACATACCCCAAGCAACTTACAGGTCTAATCACAGCAAAAGGTGGCGCCAAAAAGTATTAACTTTAGGGGTTGAATATTTTTACACGACCAATTTTTCAGTTTTTTCATTGTTAAAAAAGTTTTAAATATTCAATAATTTTCGTTCTATTTCATGATTGTGTCTCACTTGTTGATTCTTCACAAACAATTACAGTTTTATATCTTTATGTTTAAAGCCTGAAATGTGGCAAAAGGTTGAAAAGTTGAAGGGGGTCGAAATACTTTTGCAAGGCAGTGAAAATCAGGTGTGTTCAGTCAATGGGAATGTGGAATCATATTAGTCAGCTATTCAGCAGAAAGCAGGGAGAACTGGAAAACAGAGAGGGTTGTGGCTCTTGAGGGTCAGGGCTGGCCAGCCCAGGTCCAGGACTTCACTCAGGAACCGCTGGATGGTTTAAGCCTTCAGTCAAAGTTTGCCAACTGAGTTCATTTTTAGTCTTTGACTACTCCCTATGTATATTCAAACCAACATTCTCAAAGTATCAGGGTGGAAACTCTGCCATACAGCAACAAAAGTGGTATCCATTATTTAAACTCAACTCCATTATTATTTCAACTAAATCTTGCATTTTAGGGACGTGCAGATTTTGCAAATAGTTTGCAAAAACGAAATAACATTTTTTGGTCCCTCTGGCTGTTTTGACCTTCAAAATCTTCAGGTTTAACTTACTAACAGTTACGTTTGTATTCCAATTTTAAATGTTCTTCACTTACGTGCAAATAAGAAAGAATGGCTCCAATACAGAAAACCTATATTACTGTAGTAGATTGCAAATGTGATGAATGCAAAGCCCACTGATCAAAGTTTTTGGAGCTCATGTTTTCTTGCTTCTTGATTCTGCATTCAGAAGTGTACATTGGCAACATGATGCTATTCTAAAAAGGGGCTTTTTTTTCTTGAAATAAAAAAAGGTGAATTAGAAATGCTAGCTGCTTCAGTAAATCTTTGTTTCAAATTGTTGAATGACTTTTTGTGTCTTTTTTAAATTATAAAGCTATTTATATGAGTCTCTCTTCTGCATTGACTCTACTAAAGACACATTTGTTGATACAAGACAGCTGCACAAAATAATTGACTCCATGTGGAGCACAGTTAAGAAGTTTAGTGCCTGTTTATTATTCACTTGTCATCAGTGGCTTGGCGTATCCCCTCTTATTAAAATGCCATTGCAGAAATTAGCTGTTTCTTTGCTGTTGTCTTTTTGAGTTCATAAGTTCATATTAGAAATGAATAATCTTTCTTTTGGCCTTGATTTGGTCTACAGTCAGACTGAGTCGTGGTTTCTATGACCAAGCTGCCACCCTTTTCATTGTCGTGGAAGAGGTTATCTGGGGACACGTCTTGTACGGTTCCCAGATTGACTGGCAGTCTTGGGTTGCATCCAGTCAAATGTCTTTCAGCTAAGTCTGTGAGTGTCGCTCCGGTGTCTGAGTGCTACATGTTGTGTGTCCAAAAGGCTTATGGGATAGTTGCTGCTGATAAGCCATTTAGATCCCAGCTTCGTTAAATGACGAACAATATAAAAATTCTGTCACACAAACCACACAGAAAAGAAACTGTTTTGCCTAGAATTGGAAAAACCTGCAAAACTATTAATGCATTGTAGAATCAAAGCTTTATGGTATTTAGGAAACAGATTAATTTTATTTTTTCAAAGATGTATTCCAGAATTCAAGAAATCTATGCATTTGAAACTCTTTTGATATTTAGAGTAAAACAAGATCAGGAACTTCAAAACCACCATCCAGGATCAAACACCATAGATCCTGGAGTGGATCAGGGAAGCAGCTTCCATCGCCTAACAGCTGGGTGAATGTTTTGAGGAGCAGAAACACACTGAGGAGAAGAATTAAACCAAAAGAAATCTTTGTCATGTAACACAGAGCAGCCATGGAGCAGTAGTTGGAAAAATTGGTTTGAGTGATATGAAGGAAGCTGAGAGCATAGAGGCTTTGAGCAACCACACCAGACAAGACTCCAGGTGCTGCAAAGATCTAATTGACTTTGTGTGGCACATAAAGTTGGTACCAAAGATATAGATATTTAAGGTACTGTGTACTTCTAACTAATCTACAGAAGTCTAACGGGAGATCAATTAATTTGTGTTTAGACAATTGAAGCTAGTTTATTCAGAGATTAATCCTCCTGCTGTTCCTAAACTTTTTGTTACATTGGGGAAAACTGGAACAAATTTGCTCATGAAACAGGCCCCTTGATATTTACTGGGTGAAATGGCCTGGCACCAACTACTTTCATTTTTAAACTGGCTTGAGAAAAAAAAGCAAAACAATTTTTATTATTGTTCCTTTTTGCAAACCTCCCCGGCACCGGTTTAATAATCAGAGGTGTACACAGGGATGTGTTTGTGACAGAAATGGCACTGCAAAGGAAAATCAACTAGCTTAAAGCTAGAACCTTAAAAATATTAATGATTGAAAAAAGGAAGTAACATGTTGTGAAAAGAAATAGTCATGGATGGTACCAAACGAGGCAAATGGTGCGGGTATTTTTAAAAGAACTTACAGTATGAAATTATTTCACACTCAGGCAGCACAAAACTAAGTGATATGTTTGTGTTAACTTGAAGATTTGAAGCTTGCAGTGTTGAAAAAGAACATTTGAAAGTGTATATAAATATACATATATATACCGTATGTATATATTTTTTATTTACACACTCACACTTTCCAATATGCTAAAGAAATGTTTGTATTGTCTGTCGCAACACTACAAAAAATTGTGTTTGAAAAACAGACAAAGAAATCTCCATAGATGCGAAGCTCAAAGGGTTTGTTTCAGAAAATAAAAATAATTAAATGAAAAATGTTGCAACGCATTCAATCTGACAGCACAATGTGCTTTTATTAGCTTTAAATGTTTAATGCAGGACACTTCTTTCTCCAGACCTTCAGTTCCTCTGATCCAGCCAACATATATAATCTCCATGGTAATCTCTTTGTTCTCTGACATTGATGTGGCTGTACCTTTTGTATCTGGACCATCTGGGGCCTCATTTATAAACGTTGCGTACGCACAAAAGAAGGCGTATGCCACTCTCTACGCAATAATTGATATTTGTAAAAAGCAAACTTTACACCAACAAATACACAAACATCTGGACAGAGCATCCTTCTGGTATCTGAGTGATTCATATTCACAATAAACACATTAAATACATTACATTTCAGTTGTGTGCAACTTAAATTAATTTTGACCTTCATTAGAATATCTTGCTTTTATATGTTTTTAAATTTAAAATTGAATGACTGACATTTGCATCAAAAGCAAATAATTTATTAAAAATTAATACACTGCAATGAATCAGTTCATACTTAGGAGTAGTAATCCAACAAGTGCTGAGTTATAATTTAACTGGCTGTGTTATTCACGCCCCCTCCTTCCTGCTCACATTAGCAAACTAGTAACATCAATACACACTCATTCAGCCAAACGGCATGCAAGTTAATTCTGCTAAGAAGTACCTGGCTGATGGTTTTACACTGAAAATTCCCCACTTCCCATGACTCTTAGGGGCTGAAGGCGGGGCTAAACCCCAGGCCAGTTGTAGCCTCTCTGATCAGCTCCTTTACGTCAGTGTCGGTCAGAACGGACCAATGTATGTGCCCTAAATTATAACAGCGCCGTCTTTCACAGAGATTTCAGATCATTTATTTCCGGTTCTCTCGCTGCCTCATCAGTGACAAGCAGGGATCTCATCAGTCAGTCTCTGCATTAAATCCATGAGAAAAGTGATCTGCGGTCATTTTTGTTCAGCAGCAGCGTCACGTTCTGCGCTTTATTCATTCTGATTGCAGCTTCTGCTGTGAGCTGCGCAAAGAAGGAGAGTGGGACAGATTGTCGCTTTGAATGTGGACTTAGAAAAGCTTCAACTTGTTAATAAAGGAGACAATTTGTGGCAGATCAGGAAGTTTTTAATTTTCTCCGGGATACGTTTTGTTCTTTTCTGCCATGACCAATGTTACTGCTTCAAAAAGCTCATAATGATAAACATCATGACTTTCCACTCCGTTCAGTAAAAAAGTAAGAATCGTCCCGTTCTTCCAGAAACGTCCTGTGTTTATCATATACTCTGAATTTCACCATTTTGACCATGAGGGTAACAGTCTGCACGCACATCAAATCTTTATAGATGTGTTCCGACTTTGGGCGTAACCTGCGCAAATGATTGGCAGTCACGTATGTGTCGGGAGCAGCATCGAACACACAGACACACTGCCTAATAACGTTTATTATTTATTTTCAATACCCTCTGATGGTTTGAGTGTGGTTCAAGAGGGAAAAAAATATGAAATGAGTCAAAGTGTATAGAAAATATGATGAGACGCAAAGAGCCGCACGCTCATTGGCCAAGAGCCGCATGCGGCTTGCGAGCCTCGTGTTCGCCACCCCTGGCCTACACCAACACCCGTTTGATCGATCAGCAGTGAAACAAAAAAATAAATCAAACGAAAATTACAACAGAAATTCTAATGAACACTTATTTGCAAAAAGAAAAGTGAAATATGTTCTGCAATATTGGCATGTTGTGCAATTCATCCTCATAAATACTATAGTTAACAGAACGAAATAATGTACAAAACTGATATTCTTGTCAATGTGTCCGTCTGGCGGAGCAGATATAGGCGCAATTAGATAGATAGATAGATAGATAGATAGATAGATAGATAGATAAATAGATAGATGTATTAATTGTCCACTGGGGAAAGTTGTTTTCATAGTAAAACATTTCGTCATAAGCTACGGAATTATGGTATTCATGCATATGCCTGGGCTGATGATGGGCTGCACGGTGGCGCAGTGGTTAGCGCTCTTGCCTCACAGCAAGAAGGCCTCCAGTTCAAGTCCCGGCTGGGGGACATGAAAATCAACATCAATGGGGGACCTTTCTGTGTGGAGTTTGCATGTTCTCCCCGTGCATGCGTGGGTTTTCTCCGGGGTCTCCGGCTTCCTCCCACTGTCCAAAAACATGCTTCATAGGTTAATTGGCAATTCTAAATTGTCCCTAGGTGTGAGAGTGAGAGTGAATGGCTGTGTGATTGTTGACATTCTTCCCTGCAACAGACTAGCGACCTGTTCAGGGTGTCCCCTGCCTTCGCTCATGAGTCCCCGGTATAGGCTCCGGCAGCCCCGTGACCCCGAAAGGGAAAAAGCGGATAAGAAAATGAATGAATGAATGCATATGCCTTTAGTTTGTTTTATTTTTGATAAAACAATGTATGGCGTATGTCTTAACCATTCAGACAGCAAAAAGAAATTATATTTGCGCTGAACCATTTCCACGTCGATTATTACCGACATCTGCATCACAATGCATTACCACGTCACAATGCGTAATGACGCACAATGGCTGATCTTGCGCTCTTAGAAGATGTGGCAAATGGAAGAATTTGGAGTGAACGCATCTTTAGACAGCAAGAAGACTTGCTGGCAAACGAGGACGAGTGGCTTATGAGCCGGTTCCAACTTCCTCGAGCCGTCCTGTTGGAGCTTTGCGGGTTTTTGGGCATCTGGCGCATCGGTGTCCCCCTCCGCCTCAGTCACGACTCCGCTTAATAAGGATTCCCCAATAATTGCCGCCAGTCTCTCATCAAGAGGGGTCAGCTCCGGTGTCCCTTTTCCCCCACCCGTGGCAGACACACTCTGGCGATGCAGCGCTAGACGTTGTTTTGCCTCGACTTTGATGTCCGACCATTTCTTTTTTATTTTGGCCACGGTCCGAGGTTGTGAGGCTACAGCATTTACGGCGTCTGCTACCGTTTGCCACTCAAGTGCCTTTTCGGCATTAGTAATGCCCACACTGTGCCCTCCAAACAACATTTTTCTCCTCTTTTCCACCTCGCCAATGATAACTTCTACTTCACATTGAGTGAAGTTACGTCTTTTTGATTTCCTCTCTGTGTTTGCCATAATTTCGCAATCAATGAATATTAACTTGTGGGCGTTTCACGGACTATTTATGGGCGTGTCATGAAGCAGCAAAAGCTGCGCTACATTTAGAATTGATTGTGATTTATTAAGGGAAAAATCCGTAGGATTTGCGTGTGCACGGTTTTATAAATCTGAATATTTCTGTGGGTACGCACTTCTATGTTTCATCCGTACACCACTTCTTTTTCGTACGCAAATCCTATGCAACGTTTTATAAATGAGGCCCCTGATGATCTTTTGAAGACATTTTTTCGAGGTTTTTAAATTTAAAGTCATTAATCCAATATGGGTAAAGATATCATAAAAGCTTCAATAAACAAAACAACTTCATATAATGACTGTCATGTTTTGACTTTTTTCAATTCTTGATCCACACCACACTTTAACACAGATGTTTGTATGTCCAAGGAGAAAAGAGTTGAGGCTCTTGTGCAAAACAGTGGCATCAAAGTGACATCAATTCTTGGGAGCATCCTCTCATTTTATGCAATCTTACGTCAGCAGTGCCAGCTTGCAGCTACAGTAAGAACATTGCACCCACTGCCAAATGCCATTCAGAGTCACAGCAGAGTTATTGTTGTGGCCAGCTACTGAATTTGTGAGGCTATTTTCAGATCACGGCCAACTTCGTTAAGCAGTTTATAAACGTTAAAAGCAGCTAGATGAATTTTTTTGTAAAGTGGTGTGTATTGGAGCTGACAGATCATTGCAATTGTTGAAAGAGTGCAACTTTTTGTGTTTCTTTATCCCTGATCTCACAATGAACCAAATTCAGGTGCAACATCTTTTAAGATTTTTTGAATTTTCTTAGTTTAAATAGGTGTTTTAGGAAAAAAGCGTGCAACTAAATTCAAATAATTAAGCTTGAAACATAAAGTGGCATTAATGTGGAGCCTGCCTCTGAGTTGATAAGCAAATGTAAATATTCAGAGGTAAACATGCTGTGTGGGAGCATAGAAACAGTGCATAAATAAACAAATTCTCTCCCTCTTAGATACACGCTCTGCCACATAAATATCCACCATCACAGCAAAGTAAGACTTTGGCTATTTCATGCAATTCATTTCACTCTGTCATTTATTAACAGGAATCGTGAATATGAGCAGAACAGCTGACAGGAAAGCTTAGGAGTTTGCGGAATTGCCATTTGGCGTGGCCTATCCAAGTGTGTGTGTGTGTGCAAGGGGGGCTGGGACGGGGATGGCTGCATTGTGTTTCCTGTGTCGCAGTTTACTGCTTTTTAGAGCAAGAAAAATGGGCTTATGTAACGGTCATGTGATTTAGCCAGAAATAGTGGTGGGGCTACAGCTGCCGCCTCTCCTCCTGCAGCTCAGTTTCTTGGCTTTTGGCAGCAGCCAGACAGACACACTGCACAGTGCACACTACTCCTGCTAGCTCACAAAACAACTTCTGCTCAGTCCTACAGGCGCACACAAAGTCTGCACTGTGGATGCAAAAATGACAATGCAAAGAATGTACTCGTGGTGGAAAATCAACCCGCAAATAAACATAAACATGCAGTAAAGTGCCAAAAACATTACCAGTCAATACAGTAATCTACACTGATTTAAAAAAAAACATTCCCATGTTTGCTAAGTTATATGCTATATTGGTATTTTAGGTTTTAAACACATAGTAAAGGGTTAAATAGAGGTAACTGGGGTCACAGTGGCCCACTGGGATGCACCACCTGGGAGGTGCTATGATTGCACTTCATTTGTCAAACAATCTTTAGAACCAGAGACAACATTTTAATTCTTCTCTCCAATGTCACATTTGAGCAGCCTTCTCCAGATCTGCGCATATGTGTATCTCCCTACATGCATGTGTGTGCGCATACAAGGGTGAATAACTGTGTGTGTGTGTGAGCATGAGGCTGAGTATGAGTGGGCCCACGGTGCTCAGAAGCTGGTGGACGTGAGAAAAAAAAAAAGGATGAGAGACGTAGTCATAGAAGGAGAAGAGTGGACGAGGAGGAGGGTAGCTGTACAGTGGAGAGCTAGTGAAGCGGAAGGAAGCTCTCTGAAATGGGAGATCATTGGGTTTAGCTGAGGGCTAGGCAGGAGGCATGAGGGATTCTCGCCATGTTAGCATCACTGTCAGGAACTGTTTGAGCTGCAGCCAGTCTCCTGATTCCACCAAATCTCTAATGCTACATACTTTATGATACACTAGTACTTAAGAAGGTGAGACCTAAATAGACAGTATCTCTACCTCCATAGTCATAATACATATTGAACTGTTAGAGATTCTAATATCTCTTACTTTTTATCTCCTCTTTCCACTCTTCAAAATGTGTTCTGTTTTATCTATCCTCTTTGCCAGATAAGTGGACTGAATATACACATTATTTTACTGTATTTCTCTATAGGTCAGCACAACTACCTGTGCGCCGGGAGAAATGACTGTATCATTGACAAGATCAGAAGGAAAAACTGCCCAGCTTGCCGTGTACGGAAGTGTCTCCAGGCTGGGATGAACCTTGGAGGTGAAGTGTCACGACCTTGTTCTAAATTTGCCCTCATCACATGTCTCTGTAACTGCATTTGTCCCATCAATCCCATAAAGACAGATAGGTATAATAAAAGAAAGTACAGCTGGAGTCACAAAAGGCCAAAGCAACTGAGTCACAAGTTGCGTGTTTATAGTATGGTTAAAAACTACAGTGATGGTAGATGTATATATACTTCAATTTGGAAAAAAAATAGACCAATATGGTGTCAATGAAGACAGAAAATACAGCTGGGAATGAAAAAAAAAACACTTATTACTAATCTAAATATTGTAGGAATAGGAATAGTCTTTGTTTATTTTAAAAACCATCAATTGCATTCTTATAAAGGCATTTATTGTGTTTCCCACAGCGCGCAAGTCCAAAAAGTTAAAGCTAAAGGGAGTCAGCGAAGACCTGCCGAGCTCTAAGGATGGCCAAACTGGCGTTGGAGGCAGTTACCTGACCTCGGAGAAGGAGCTAAATTCCAGTGCTGCCAATGCCCTAGTGCCCCACGGGCCTGGGGTGGTCACACCTTTTCTGTCGCCCTCCATCTGCAGCGTGTTGGAGCTCATTGAGCCTGAAGAGGTGTACTCTGGCTATGACAACACACTGCCCGACACAACTGACCACTTGCTGTCCAGTCTCAACCGCCTGGCTGGAAAGCAGATGGTACGCATGGTGAAGTGGGCCAAAGTACTTCCAGGTTAGTGGACATACTCTACTCAACGGTAGTGTATGTCACTTTTACTCTTGAATTCAGAGGTTTTTGAGGCTGTACCATGTGTCAAAATAAACTAGAATTATGTGTAATAGAATCAATATTATGAGTGATAAAACATTTCATCCATATCTTCATATTTGATCTCTTTAAAGATTTAACTGCTAGGTTTATTAGAGTACAGTTTAATTTTTTTTTTTTTCATTTTAGGCAATGAAATTATTTTTCTAGGCTTCAACCAGATTAAGAGCTAATCCCATTTCTCCGTGAATGTTTAATCAAATTGACAATTAAAAGACAGTATTTACATTTCTGCTGTTAGATACTACGGTTGACAGTTTTGTGCATGACTTTGTATTTTCAGCTTTATATCACTTTGGGAAAATGTTTTCTAAAAATGTATAAACAAGTTTCCCTCCAAAGACAGTAGTAGAAATATTGAAAGGTGGCTCACAGGTATCTCATTGAGCCTGTTTAATTTGCTGAAATGCAAATATTTGATACCTCCATGGTGTCTGCTTGCCACATCCGGACGTATAAATAGAAGCCAGACAGAAGGGTCAAAATAAGCACCTTCGACTTTCAGATATGCCTCTGCCTGCAATTTGGGTACTTTTGGGTTTGGGATGATAAAACTCACATTAGAGACCAGAGGAGTCCCATTACCATGGTTTTGAAAAGGTTTGAGCAGCTGCATAATGACCTGTAATAAATCCAGTAGAAGGTCAACACTAAACCTATTACATTAAATAACCTTCTAAAGACTCCTGGAAGATTTTAAATAAAAAATATAAAGTTTTAATGCATATGAGTTATTTTGGGTGTATAAACATACCCACAAAAAGAATAGTCGTTAGGCTTTGATAAGACACTAGTGCCCTTTGCTTTGCATGAAGAGGATGTTCTTTCCAGAGTTTGATTGAGCGTTTGGCTTGTTTCCTGTTTGACTCTATTTTGGGAGCTTTTAAGAAAACGTGCCAATAACCGGAGGCCTACTAAGATTTACATAAAACAAGACTGGGTGAATGCTTGTCAGTGGTTATCATGTTGACACAAAATCTGGCACAGGCAGGCACACCTTAGCAGCACATACGCAAACAAAACAAAAGCCGGAAATTTAATAAATCTGAGAAGTTGGAATTTGTTCCAAATTATTACTGCTTGACTTGTTTAGTTTTGAAAAATGATTAAACCCAAAACTAATAAATCAGTGTATCAGCGGTACATGTTAAAGCATTGCTGTTGCCTGATCCCCCCATTACGTCTGATGTTTGTGTTTTGGTGTGTTAGGTTTCCGGGGCCTGCCCATAGAGGACCAAATCACCCTGATCCAGTACTCGTGGATGTGTTTGTCCTCCTTTTGCCTCAGCTGGCGCTCCTACAAACACACAAATGGACAGATGCTCTACTTTGCCCCTGACCTCGTCTTTAATGAGTAGGTCTACACTTCTAGATTTCCAATAACTCACTACCCTGTTGTTGATTCTTGGTTGAAGTGTCCCTCTGCAGAGGGTCAAGAATTGTTGAGCTTTTTTTAAATTAATTAGAGATAAATACCTAGGATCTTATGTGTTTTTTAGCATAGTTATGGAAAAATTTGTCATCTTTGCAATTTTAAAACTTTACTAATGGGTTTAGAGTTTGTCCATCAAATTAGAAATATAAGAATGCAGTGTATTTTTTAAGTGTGTCATTATAATACAAAATCTGAATTGGACAGGCTACATTGAGTTTTTGTAATACTGATGTTGCCTTCCCCCAATGTCACAATGCACTTTAAACAAGGTCAAAATCTTAAGAGCAGAGTTCTGCTGCTTCACAGGAAAACGCAGTACGTTTGTCCTTTTTTTTTGATGGTTCTATAATTGTGGGAAGAAAAAAAAAGATCAAAGCCATGTTGGTACATTGGCAGCTCATTTAATCTGTGTTAATTTGTATGAACAAGGGGATAAGTGGAAAGGTGCATGGAGGGCTTTTAATCTGGTCGGAGCCGCAGCTCACGGCCGATGATAAATGGAACGTTATGGAATAAAGGCAAGTGAAAAATATAAACCTCTGTAGGCAGCCTGTGTAGAGGCGAAGGATCAATCAGGGCCAGGTTTAAAAGCTCCAACTAATAGCTTGGATAAGTCAATGTCAATGGGTCAGTCTGTCCCAAATAAATAAACAACCGAACCCAGCAACAGTGTGAAGCACAGCAGCAAACTTCATGCATTTACGTGTCCCCAAGTTCTCATTTTACAGTGATAATTTGCCACTTTTATGTCTAATAGTACAGGAGTTCTAATTAACAATCTCCATGTTTATATGTAACATTTTTGGGGGATTATCCAAAGCCTTTGTGTACATAAAAAATACATAAAAAAACATGATATGGTGGTAGTTGGGAACATGTACTTTTTTTGCTACATTGTTAAAAAGACGATGGATAAACCTTTAGTTGGACAACAAACTCTTCAAATTGGTATCCAAAGATTCGCCCCATTATTTCACATCAACTCAACAGTCTTAACTTTATTCACGAATGTGGAATGAGAAATAGTTTACATAGACCAAACTTTTAAAGTTTTCTAAGGGTGTATTTAGGCTGGAAACTTTTGGTTTGATTAATGTGAACCAGTTTGTTTCTCCTGATAATCTGGAACAAATCTTTTGTCTGAATATACCCAAGCTGACCCTGGTCCGGGACCAGGAACCGCTCTCTGACCCATCTTTTCAGGTGGTCTCGGTTCATTCCGAAATGGACAGAGCTTCAGTTCACTCTGGGTTTCCTCAGTCCTGACCAAACGCAAGGTTCAGGACTCAATCCGGACAAAATTAAACAAACTTGGTCCGGACCAAAGGATCATTTTTTTCCCAGTCTGAATAAACCAGTCTGCTCAGACAAAAAGAAAAAAAAAAACAAGCTAAAAGACAAGTGTTAAAAACAAAATATGAATCTAAATTTCATCCATCCATCATAGTTTTCCACCTTCTAGAATCAATCATCAGAGACCATGATTCAGCATCAGTTCTGCAGAATTTCAAAGTCTGTAAGAGAAACTAGCTACAAAATTTATGAGCTCAATCTCAACTTACTCCCACATCTTTCAGCTTTTTCTAGGCATTAAAAAGGTTCATATACCATTGTGAGCACCTGGAGAGTCACCTCTAACCATGTAATCAAATTCTGGATTGTTTCATATTATTTGAAAAAGTGTAATTACCCATTCACTAAAACTTTACCTTAGAAAGAGAAAAATCAGTAAGGGAAAGAAACTAAAAAGACTAAAACACAAGTTCACAAAAAAAAGCTGAAATGTAGCTAGTAGAAAGGAAAGAGATCGCTTTCCTTTTTTTATTCCTTCCCCAAACCAGCAGCTCATTTTGAGCTGTGATTCAGCAAAATTGATTCGAGCAAGAGACAGAGAAAAGGGGGGCACGATGTGTGAAGACTTTCGAAAGTCCAGCCCAAAGTTTCATGAAATGATAAATTTATTCTACACTTTGAAAAACAGTTCTCACAGTCACAGAGAGATCTGCTCAGCAGAGAAAGCTTTCACATGTGAGGGATGTTGTACAGTTGCAGCAAGACATGTTTGAGTTTCTGTTGCTTTCAGAGAAACGTTTATCCGTTCAGAGGCTGTGGATGGTCCTAAAGTGACAACAGGGTGAACTCTTGTTAACCTAGATGGTCGTTTTATGAGACACTCTTGAATTTGCTGCCAGTGTTTCAAAGTGGTTTGATCTTTATTTCCTTCACAGAAGAAAAAAAAAGTTTCACTGATGCAAAAACAGCCCCCTTAGAAGTAAGAAGTTCCTGTTGGCAGACTTTCTTTAAATGAGCAGAAAAAGAAAAAAAATATCAACCAATCACGTTAGAAACATGGTTATACCAAGGAATTCTTATTCGAAATGAAAACAAATTGTCACTAAAACATGTTTTCTCAAACAAAGATTAGTTTGCTTTTGTGAAACTGTCTTGATAAGATTATTTTTCTTGCAAAACAGAATATTAGAAACAAGGGTCTTTTACTTTCTTCAGAATCAGTTTTTTGCAGAGAACAAATACTGTACTGAAGTTAAGAGAGCGAAAAAAAAAATAGACATTGATTTTATTTTGTAAAACCTTTTGTAAAAATTTTGTAGACATGTTTGTAAATTTCCTATGTGCATAAAGTATGTGTGTGCGGCGGCCGCCATCGTGCTTGAAATCACACAACCCTCTGTAAGAGTTTCTATGGCGACAACGGTGCAAGCTGAGGTCCTCTGTCATCTGTCACTGTCCTGAAAAAGTGCTTCATCTGTGCTGTGATACTGTACACAGCGGCCTGCGATCTGAGGGACTTTGGTATTCTGCTCTTCGTCCAGATGAACCCTTTTCTGCTGCAAGAAGAAACTCTTTCACTTGGAGCTTTAACTAACTTGATCGGAGCAGAGTGGGGAAAAAGCCCTTCAAATTGAAAAGCATTAAAAAGGAAGTAGTAACTAAACCATCCAGCTGCTTGAAAGAGCTCTAAGGATGGATCCCAACTGATGCTAACCCGACTCAATTCAATTGTTCAGGTTTTGGTATTTGCTGGATTTTAATTTACTAGTTTTTTTCATTTTGTTTTCAGGGATCGTATGAGACAGTCAGCCATGTATGACTTGTGTCTCGGCATGAGGCAAGTGAGCCAAGAGTTTGTTCGATTGCAGCTGACGTATGATGAGTTCCTCTCAATGAAAGTCCTTCTACTTCTCAGCACAGGTAGGTATCAACCAGACCTGTCTGTTCAAAAAACTGCCAAAAATTCCACTGACAAACACCTGTCCAAGAACACTGAACACCGTCGTCGTCTAAATTTACCAGCAAATGGTTTTGAAAGGGAAGTTGTGTAATTCCACAAGTAAAAAATTACACTCAGCAAACTTAATGTCATCATTTGAACAGGTCAGGAACTCTGCGAGATTACTCTATGTCAGAGGAGACTTGACTTTGCCATGAAAATGTTAGCATACTGACAGCGTCCAGGAGCAATGCGGAGCTGTCAGAGCTCAGGCTCGGCTATGATGTGCTGAGAAGAGGTGGAAAACTGTTGTGTTGTCTGACCAGTCATTTTTACCACACCATCTGAGTAGGAGAGGAGAGGGGCCATCTGGCTTTTTAACAGCTCACAGCTCAAACGTCAGCAGCCATGGGGGATGCATTATTTCACATGATGGTGACGCATGACAATCAAACCTCTTTAAAAGCACAATTAACACTGAAGAAATCATTGCAAAACGTATATGCTACCATGTCAGGGATTTAGACCAAGCTTGTTCCAAAAACACAACAGTGCACCACACCCTG
This sequence comes from Oryzias curvinotus, assembly GCA_023969325.1. Classification (NCBI taxonomy): domain Eukaryota; kingdom Metazoa; phylum Chordata; class Actinopteri; order Beloniformes; family Adrianichthyidae; genus Oryzias; species Oryzias curvinotus. The sequence goes on from CM043706.1 coordinate 35,531,220, forward strand.
CTTTCATGGGAGTGTCCCACTAAGCTGCAACATCTTGCGAATTGCAAACAGCACTCCTGTCTTAAGGTAGAGCCACTTGGCCTCATTTGGGGAGTTAATCCATCTTTAATCTGTTTTTATCAGTTTTTATGAGTAAAATAAAATCAGGAAATTAGAAAAAGGGGATTCCAGCATGACCAAGGATACAAGTTTCTGTGGTGTTAAGCTCAGTCACAGTCCTCAGCAACGCTCGTTCAAGCGGGCACCTCCAATGAAAAGTCTATGTAAACTCACATAAATGAACATTTCAGGCCTCCGTGCTGAAAACTCTTGAGTCTACACTTGGTGAGACAAGTTCCTACAACTTTTTTTGGGCTCTAGGTAGAAAATACACATTGAGAGTTAAACCAGGTTGATCTTTGATCAATCAGGGACTTGAATTTGGTAGTGACATATGGTGTCCCTTTTAATTAACGAAAGTGCCAACAATTTTAAAATTGATCATGGAGGAGTTATTAGTAATTTGTGAGATTTGCACCACTTTGACATTTTGCACTAAGCCTCTTCCGTCACATGCCTGGTGTGTTCATGGCTCAACATTTAAAATGTATGTGAACACTAGCCGAAATGAGCTGTGATTCCAGGTGAGAGTTCTGACTTTTTTTGCACACATTTTTTTAATTTGGTGTGTAACTTTGCTTAAATGTACCAGCCCAGTGAGTGAACATATTGTGGTTTTCAATCCATTTATCCTTTTAAAATTCTAAGAACCAAAAACATGAAAAGAAGTCTGCCAAACAGCTAAAGTACCCTCTCTTTAGATCAAGCATAAGTAAAAAAAAAAACATTTCAAAGCACACTAGCATCTTAAATCTAGGAAGAGACAAGGAGCATCTTCTGTAATTGATCTTCTTTGGAATATTCCCTTCTTTCTTCCAGTAGCATGCTAGCCATGCAAATTTCGATTAAACTAACTGTAAGTATAACTGGTTGTTTGACGCGAGTTTTGGCAGCTAGTTTCTTGGTTGCAGCAGGAGTAGAGTAGCTCCTTCACACTAAACAATATGGAGGCTGTGCAAAAAAATAGAAGGATGTAGGGGAGGGCTGAAAGTAAGGTCCAGTACTGCGTACCGGTTTAAGATCTGGCAAAGGTACACCATACCGGCTGGAAGATCAGCTGTGTGCCGGCTCTTTACCGCTTTATTCAGAAGCAGCTACAGGATGATGCTGCTAAAACTGTGAACCATGCAGACAGCACTTTATCTCATCATTTTAGCATCTCTGTGGTTTTTAGTATCATCACTAGAAAATATGCTCTACATCCCTCTCTCCCCTCACTTTATCCGCTAATTCTGTCGCCCCCCCTAAACAATAGTTATGTGTCGGTCATGAAAGAAACAGCTCTTTGGATAAATCAATTCATCGATTAACCATTACACTCCTAATCTTCATTTATTGCTATTAAAAAAATGCATGTAGATGAAATTTATAGTACAGGCATAAACAAAAATCTACTTTCACCCCTGATGTAAAGACATTTAAACGTTTTTAAATGTCTTTACATCTTAAAAAACAGAGCAAAATTACTTTTTAAAAAATTATTCACTCACCTGTAAAGTAAATATACCACATAATTTATTTAGACGTATGTTTATGTTGTCTCTGCTTTACCAGAAAGTTACTTCAGGTGGATATGAAGTATTTTTGCCCCAAACCTTTTTTTTTTTTTGTAATCTGCAGGCGCCGTACATGCGTGTCCTGTTTGTGTTGACGAGAATTTCTCTTTCGTGCAAAGATGGATATGGTTGTATTTCAGTGGCAAAGGCGCTCAGCGTCTTCCACCCTGCTTTACCAAAAAGACTGCCTTTCATAGAAGATTTGATGCTCCGTTCCAGCGCTCACCTTTGAGAAAGAGCTGGCAAAACCTGCTCTCCTGGCGCCTACGCTCATGCATTTATAAAGTATCAGAGATTACTCTTTAATCTTACTCCTGGTAATCCTTTAACAGAGATTTCAACTGTGAAAACACTCTTGATGTTGTGTGTGCTGTGAGATTGTGGCACACCGTAACTGCTAAAGAAAAGGCACGGTAAGCAAGATATGCATTGACTTGTTGCCAAAAATATTTTTAGTTTGTTCCTATTCTGTGTCAAAAATGATTGAATACTTCCTTTTTTCTTAGAATAAAGATTCCCCCCCCCAAAAAAAGACACAAATTTAGCTTTTTAACAGAAGAGGTGTCTGTTCTGGTTTGTTCTGCTGGAGGAACAGAACAGAACTGGGATGGGCCGGTCCAGGGTATGTTTAAACAGCACTGCTTTAATTGTAGTAATGAGTAAAGAAATCCAGAAGAGTTAGCAATAACTGCAGATGCTGTGCTGCAGAAGCAAAAGGGGCTTCCTGAGTGTAAGCGAGCTCACCATTTGTCAGTTTGCTGTCAGAATTTGAGTGAGTCTGAGTGTTTGTCTGTTCTTTATGTCAACTCTTGTAGTTTGGGAAGTTATATCTTCTATTAACTTCCATGTTTCTGCATTTTTATTGCATATCATGCTTTGATAAAAATCATTAAAAAAAACACCAAATGTTTTTCTTCTCTTTTCCTTCTGCAGTCTCTCCTAACTAAGATATTCTCATTGTTGTATTGATTAGTCATCTTTTTAAAGTGCTTGATTAACTAAGAAACAGTATAAACCTTTGGGTCTTCAAAGAGTTTTCTAGAGCTGGGGTTTCCTTGTGACTTCCAAAATGAAGCAGATTTAAAAAGGAAAGTAACTGAAGGCAAGTCTGTTCAACAATAGGTGGCTTGTTACACAACCAAGTCAGTCCCTGTGTAGTGTTTAAACCTTTTATATTTGAAATAATTTTATTATGGTTCAAGAAACATGTGTTAGAATAACAACCAATGTGGTTTAATATCTACAACAGGCAAACAAGAGTTACAATTCTTATAAATTGTACCATTTTTATTTGTAAGTTCTAAAATTAAGTTTCTGCTTAAATAGTAGCTTTATAATCTGATTGACATGATATTGAAAAGACTTGTTTTTTATTCCAACAAACAGCTGTCTTGTGTGTTTCTCCTGTTCTCCCGTTTTTGGAAGCTTTTCTGATGATATTGTTGCTGGCCAACATGGTGATGACCATGAGCTGGAAAAATGGCCATCGTATTAGGCCGCTCCATTCACTCACTTCAATGATCTGTTTTACAGTTGTCAGTTTGAGTCACGCTAACACACCACCCACATTTTTTTATCTAGAATCTTCATACGTGTGAAATAACTTTACACGGTTATGGCGTAGACATAAATATTCTCAATCAATGTCCATGACATCACCCATAAGATCCTGAACAGGAAAAATAAAGCCTGAAATGACCACAGGGACTGATGTTTACTCCGTTCAGTGTTCTGTCATTGTGGTGGAGTGTCCATCCAGTGACTGAGATGTTGTGGGTTCAAATCCATGATCAGGTCATACAAATAACTCTAAAAACGGAACCCAATGGCTCCCTAGGGTTGGATTGGGGAATTAAACCACTATATGGTTACTGTATTTACTGCACTATAAAGGGCACATAAAAAAATCAGAACTCTATTTAGGTCAACTGCTCCCTTTTGCTGCATGCCTCTGGTGGTCCTGTGAGGAACAGCAACATTTGGTACTTCAGTGTTTGGAACAGAACGCATGGGCTTGGTTTACATGACCAGCTGCGTCTCTCTGATGAAAGTGATCCTGTGTGTCAACAGCTTTTGTCTGCAAATGCTGAGAAGTCCAATAGAAACCCCGTTTGCAGCATTGAAATGCCAACGTTACCAGATTTTTCTGGCAGAAATTGAGCTTTTTGTGTTTATGACATTGAACAAACCATGTTAGTGTAGAAACTCTTTTATTACTTGATTATTTAAGCATTGTGTAACAGTTTCCCTTTTTTTAATTTTATTTTATGAAACAGCCAGTCAGCTTGGATTTTTTAGGTTTTAGTTTTTTGGTGCTGGAACCTGGCCTTCACACATTTGGCCTATTTTAATTAATCCAACTGTTGCCTGTCTATGGCAAGAGGAAGAAATATCTTCACTTTGAATCAACCAACCATACTTATAAGCATGTCCATCTCAGCATGTGTCATTGGCCAGTGTCTGTCGCTGCTCCATTTCTCCTTGAAATCCTAAAATATATATATAAAAAAAAACCTTTATGCTTCTAATGCCATTAAAAAGGTTTTGTTAGCAACGTTAGCGTGTGGGTGGTATCAGTGGCGGCTTCCGGCAGCATTTCTTCCACCAGGTTGACATTTTTCTCAAAAAAATAAAAACAACAAATATTTGTCCCTTTTCTTCAAGATGTGCAGCCTACAAAAAGAAAAAGAAAAACACGACTTTATAGGTAATGATGATGATGTTAGCTGAGTCGAAAGGCAGAGAAACAAAACAAAAAAGAGGGCTGCATAGCAGTGCTACATATCAAGGGTGAGACGGAGGAATTGAGAGCAGGGAGGTGCTGGGGAGAAAGAGACAGGTGCACAGCTATGGGGAGAAAGAAAGAGAATACAAAGTGAGTGGTGGGATGGCAGAGCTGCTCCTTCTGTTGCTGTGGCCTCCCTTTCCTTTCCTCCCTGGTCATCTGGAGGTTTTCCAGAGAGCCCTGCTGTACTTAATAAAGGCTAGTCGAGCACAAGGCAGTCCTCCAAGACCTGCTATTTTTCTGCACTTCCTTGAAACCCAGGCTAGAGTTCAAAAAGAGATGCTTTGTATTAAAAAAAAAAGAGAGGGAAGAATGCAAAATCAGGAGCAGGGATTTAAAAACATTTTTTTATTATCCCTGCTGTAGTTATCCTGTTCAGTGAAAATAGAAATGTAAAATTGCTTTTTTAGAAATTTCTATTTTATTTTATTTTCTTTGGTCAGGCTCTCGTGGTGAGTTTTCTGTGCTGTATAAAGGTCTGGCAGAGTACTTTACACTCACTAAACACTTTACTAGCTACACCTTGCTAGGACCAGCTTGAATCCCCTTTTGCCTGTAGTCATCTGTGGCATAGATTTAACAAGAAAATATCTGCCACATCATTAAACCACCACCACCAGCCTGAACCATACAAGGCAGGATGGATTCATGCTTTCATGATGTTGATGCCAAATTCTAACCCTACCATCCAAATGTTACAGCAGAAATAGTGACTCATCAGACCACACAACATTTTTCCAATCTTCTATTGTCCAATTTTTGTGAGCCTGTGTGAATTGTAGCCTCGGTTTCCTGTTCTTAGCTGACAGGAGTGGCACCAGATGTGGTCTTCTGCTGCTGTAGGTCATCTGCCTCAAGGATGGATGTGTTGTGCGTTCAGAGATGCTCTTTTGCAGGACCTTGGTTGTAACCAGAGTTTTATTAGACTAAGTATTGCCTTTCTATCATCTGGTCATTCTCCTCTGACCTCTGGAATCAACAAGACATTTCTGCCCACAGAACTGCTGCTCTCTGGATTATTTTCTCTTTTTGGACCATTCTCTGTAAACCCTAAAGATGTTTGTGGGTGAAAATCCCAGTAGATTAGCAGTTTCTGAAATACTCTGACCAGCCCATCTGGCACTAACAACCATGCCACATTCAAAATTACTTCACTCACCTTTCTATCCCATTGTGATGTTCGGGTTGAACTGCAGCAGATCGTCTTGACCCTCTCTACATGCCTAAATGCATTGAATTGCTGCCAAATTTGTGTTGACAAGCAGTTGGACAGGTGTGCCTAATAGAGTGGCCAGTGAGTGTATGTTCCAAAGAAAGCAGAATTATCTGAGGAACTGAATGGAGTTGCAGCCATTCAGATATATACATGTTTGGACCTTCCAGAAGGAGAAGCAGTAAATGTTTATAGAGGAGGTGTCAGAACTTGTCAATTGAGTAAGTACAGCCGAGTGCGTGCCTCTGGGTTGCTTTGTAAAAGTGTATTTGTACGCTACATTGCATAAACAAGCAAAACACAGAGAGGAAGAAAGCAGAGAAACAAGAAAGGAGACAAGAGCTGTTATTTCTCTCTGACCTTGGCTAAGGTTTCACTGAGCCTGCGGTGTCTCATGACCCCGTTTGGATTGGATACAAAAGCGGTCGCCTATTCAAACCAGTTACGCTTGTTGTCTCGACACAAATATGCACCACATTCATTCCGAAAATCTACGTTTTCTGTTCTTTTTTGGTTTCCTCGTAACAGCTGGTGATCTAAGTTGCAAAGGGACTATACGCTTTCTGGCAAGGCTTTCTATTTTTGTGACTTTTTTTAATGCACTTTCTGCTAAAAAAAATGTAAATACAGAGTTAAGGTAGAAAGAAAAGTAGGTCAAAAAGTTTAATTTGGAAACTTTACTTACATTAAGGCATTTACTAACAAACAGCTGACATGCTCCATACAAAAGTGCCTTAATGCACGATCTATGCACGATGCAGCTGCCTGATAACAAATATGTCATATTTTACAAGATAAAATTGATTCGATGGTAATTATAGACCACATATTGGGATACTGATGTCAGGACCCCCAACTGCCTCTGATCAGTGAGTATGTGGGTCGCTGGGATGAAAACAAACAAAGGGTCCAAATGCAGCTGAAGGTTTTAGCACCTTCTCATCATGTCAGCCATGAAACACAGGACAGAAAACACAGAGTACAGTCTGTCCATGTGTGTTAGAGCTGGACTTGTTTGTACATTTAATATAAGATTTGAAAGAAGATTTCGTCCACTTTTTTTTCCCTTTTTGAGGTAATTTTTTTTTTATTTAATATAAAGCAATATTCTTGCTGCATAAATTCTGCAGTGAATTTTTAAACACATTTTAAAAGTTTTCACATATTTTAGTGGATGTTGACTATACAACATCTACTATATCAAGTTTTTCAACTCCCACCAAAAACTCTCCTTTACTTTTAAGTAAGAGAAGCTCCATTCAAAAGTCATGAAATGTGCCTCTGCACCTCTGCTCCTCTGAGTGTCCAGAACACTGTCTCTCCATGCAACTTTCATTTATAGCTTGTTTTTTTCAGCAAAGTTTTAAGTATCATGTCTGCATTCCGAGGCAGACTGTGTTCATGATTGATTAAGAAGGATTTTTAAAGACAGTGTAGCCATATTGATCTGGACGCTGTACGTCAGTATCACATTCAGTCCAGTCTTGGTCTGTGCTTATGAGCATTAAACCCTGAATTTTTCAAAAGTCTTATGTGTAATAAAATTTAAAAGGTAGTACTCCGATTTTAGCATGGTGTTCAGTAACCCAGCCTTGTTTTGTAGTATTTAGCGTTTATTATTTACATAATTATGTGCTATTTTTAAGCTTATTTTTCCACTAGTGCCAGACAATAATGTTAAGCGAAGCAAAAAAAAAAAGTAACAATTTTTTTCACCACAGTTAAATAAAATGTAAAACAAATTACAGGTAAAAGTGGATTTGTTTAGTTCAAATAAATACTTTTCTTTGAATGAGGTAGGTACAGTGTTTTATATATCTGTCTATATAGAGGGTGAAGTTTTGGGATGTTCACAATATTCCATAAAAAATTGTGTGAGCAACAGAGGAATGTCAATTTTGTGACTTTGCAACACTAACGCGTTCAATATCCTATGGAGCCCCTAAAGAGACATTGAAGAAGAAAAAAAATATTAAAGTTAAAAAAGAAAAAAAATCAAGACAGCAGCATCTTCCAAAGGTCAAAGGTAAACAAAACTTTGGTTTTGGTTATAGATTTAACCTTTATGGCTTATGTGTGAAATTTTGTGAAGATCGGTCAAACAAAAGTTTTCATTTCTCATATTGTGGGAAAATGTGAAAACTGCCAACTATTACACTTTGCCACAAAATGACCACCCAGCCGTAGGTCCTATGGCCATCCCATAATAATTTAAGAACTTTATGTGTGTTTTGGTTTTCATTCCTGGATTCTGAACTATTTTTTTGAGTCCCAAAATAGAGTTTGGCCCCATGTTTTGATGGTTTTGGCTACTGTGACCTCCACCTTTTTATTCACCAAGCCCAAAATTTATTTTCAGTGAGTGCTAGGTCCGTTCATTCTTTGGTGAGTTTTTCAGCATGTGGCGGGGGCAAAATTAGAGTTTTTTACCTAATGGTCAAAATTATATGGCTGCTGAATCCAAAACAACAAAGTTTTGACACTTATGCCTATATTTTTGCCAATGAACTAAATTAAATTACTTCAGTCAAATTTTTATTTTTATTGTCAGATTTCTTTTTTGATACCTCTAAGCATTTCAGTAAATCCAGGTGATGACTAAAGTGATTCTCTGCTTCCCAGTTCCCAAAGAGGGTCTGAAGAACCAGGCGGCGTTCGAGGAGATGAGGGTTAATTACATTAAAGAGCTCAGACGTTTGGTGGGAAAAGCAACCAACAACTCCGGCCAAACCTGGCAGCGCTTCTTTCAGCTCACCAAGCTGCTGGACGCCATGCATGATGTAAGTATCCGTGGCCTGTCTCCCTCACTGGCATACAGTGCAGCGCAGCTTTACCTGCATGTCCAGCTTTCACACTTGTGTGAAGCTCATCAGTATTTATTTTAGCTACTTTGTCATGTTAGTTGTGGAATCATTAGTATGGGGGGATTGGTTAATTCTTTACCTATACATTTAGTTTTAAATTGGGATCCAATTTATTCTTTAAAGAGGATCTCATTTTGGAAAGAGGCAGTGAGAGGATCAATACCAGATTTCCATGTACGGAACAGGAGAACGTGGTGAAGAACATGCTAAATCTGCTTGATGGAACAACATCATGTATGAACTTTGAGGAGATGACCAACTAGAATTAGAACTGATTGATGGAATTAGTGCAGAAATGCAGAGCAAAGAGGAAAAAAAGAAAAAAATATCAGTGGTGCCCCCAAGTGGCCAGCTCAGTCCAGCAGGTGATGGGTGGCCACCTGAAAAAATCTCATGAAAAATATTTCACAAATGGGATTTTCATGTATTTAACTTAAAAATAAGCATTTCAATAGACTAATCTATGTCCTTTTTGGATGTTTTGGGCTGTACAGCTGGTGGGGAACTTGTTGGACTTCTGTTTCTACACCTTTCGAGAGTCCCAGGCCTTGAAGGTGGAGTTTCCCGAGATGTTAGTGGAGATCATCAGTGACCAGATACCAAAGGTGGAATCGGGCCTCACTCACACAATCTACTTCCACAAGAAGTGAGTCGCCACCCAAGGCGGGACAGAGCGCCATTGAGAACTGGAACAAAAGGGGAAGAGGTTTGGAGGTGGGAAAAGGCGCGAGGAAGGCCTGATCCATTGGCTCGCAACCGAACCGCCCTGATATACCAGCACGCTCGTTTGGGATGGAACATTTTAATGACGCGAAGGCAAAAACAAAAAAAACTCAGTACAGAAACTTGAAAAATAAAGGGGAGGTGGATTCTACCCTGTTGTCAGCAGAGTCACTATCGTGATGAAGCACTCTGAAATACGCATCCCTGCCCCAAAGACAATGACGGTGTTTTCTACGGAGACAAAGCCATACATTTCCTAGAATGCATTGGAAACATGGGTTACATACATAGAGTAGAGGGCAGTTAACACTGTAGTTCCCAAACACACATGCAGCACTAAAATAAACATCCTTTAAACTTTTAAACAGTTTTTTTTGTATTTTTTTTTTTTTTACAAATCTTAACTCCAGGATATGCAGTCTCTTTTAAATGCGGTTAATGCCAGAAGTTCCATGCAGTTTATAAAAAAAAAATCTTTCCTCCAAAATTGCCAATAAAATGACAGATTTTTATTATTTATTTGATTGTTTGTTATACTTTATTATTTAAAGTAGTTTTAAATTGTTAACCTTTATGTCCCTTTAAGCTAGTTACAGCTTCTACATCATGATAAAATCCCCGTGAAGCATGGAGGTGTGAGTGTTATTATGTGGGCAGGAAGGGCTCCAAATCCTTTTGATATTCTTCCACTCCTCTTATTTTGACAATATATGACAAACTGTTTACTTTGGAGGATTTTTTTTTTCTAAACTATGTGTGTAAACCTCTGGTTTAAACGCATTACTCAAAAAAAGCCAATCCTAAGATTCGCTTTGCAGTGTTTGCTAAACAACTACAGGGGAAAGGCCTTCCCGGGGATGCACAGGAGTTGTCAAATACATGGCAAAAAGGCTGTAATTGAAGATATCCAAAGGGCTATTGACATAAGCGGATTAATATCAATAAAACCCAACAAGTCTGATTCTAGGTCTGTATCAAAACGACGAAAACAAACTTTAGGACAAAAATGTGTATGGAAACAATTAAATCTTATATGCAAAAGTCCAAAGCTTCAGCTGTCTGATGACTATTTCTCACCAGTGTTGTCATGAAGGAACTTGTTGGGTTCTTAGTTGAAATACTGGTAGTAATAATGCAACATTTTACCTTTGTGCTGAAAACAGACAAACAAACAAACAAAAAAAGACGATGAAAAAAACAGATTAGTGAGAAGTGCTGCATAATAGAAATAATGCATTTATGGAAAATGATTTCAATAATAGTGTGCTGGTAATGGATTTGACTGAGGTGCATCCATAATAATAGCTGTCATTTGTGTTATCACCAGAGCAGCTGTCCAAATGTCTGTTTTTACCCACAATGAAGCAAAACTAGCCCTTTGTGAACCAACACTTATCTACTCTTCCCAGAAAGAAAAAGAAGATGGAGGAAAACCTTTTTTTTTTTTAATAAAGCTGCATCGCAAATCTTTCATTTTTGACAAAGCTCGCCATTCTACATAAAGGTGCTTCATTTCTACAAAGCCAAGCAAGACTTTAACATGTACAGCAACTTGTAGACAGCCTATACAGATCACTATAAGGACATCCCAGCTAAACACACATACTCTGTAAATTTGACATTATTGAAAAGGAACATTACTCTGCAGTGCTTATGACAAGTGTGTACAGTGGATCGCTTCTTTACACTCACTCACCCTATACAGATGTTGTACAGATGATGTTTTGAGGTACCGAATGCTAGATGAAGAACAGATATTATCATGTTGTGTCCCCGATTCCTAACTTGCTTGGTCAGTTTTTTTGTTTTGTTTGTTTTTTGGCAATGCTTTTGAGTTCAACTGGCTTAGAATTCTGGACCATTACCTTTTTCTTACACCCAACTGGTTTCTGAATGGTTGCGATAAGCTAATATGATGCTACTGAGAGGGAAATGAGTGTGCAGAGGTGTGATTAATATTTGGTTTATCGTTTTCTGTGAATGTGTATGTATTTTTTTTTTCTTTCCTGGCAAGCATGTGAACAGCTCATCTGCTCTTTCAGCGTGGAGATTCTGCATAGACGCTTTAGCTTTTAGCCATATCCTCTTCCCACTTTTAGATTTGCACAGAGGAGAAACAATGTGAAAACAAGCCATTAGCGCAGCTAGCAGAAGTTCTCTTTTCCTTTAAGCGACTGTGATCTCTTAATTTTTTTGGATGGGGGGTGGCTAATGCATGGTCACCCAGCCTAAAGTTAGACAGCGGGGTGGTCTAACATCTCCCAGTACTGCACCAGTTTGCTATAGTTTCTGTTTGGGACGGCTCACTTAAAGGGGTGCACAATTATTTAGAGGCTTTAGAAAAAGAATCACTTCTTTGTTACCAAAAAAGGGGGGTAAAAGAGCAGAGGAGGACATAGGAACCAGTCCAAATATAAAAAAATAGATTTTATAATCATTTCTTGGGCAAAACTTAGCAACCATTTAAGCCTTTTAGCAGTCAAGACCTAAATGTTGGGAATCTCTAAAACAGCATCAATACTCCGTCATTACACTCAACATTGTCATTCAAAATCACCAATTCACACCATTGCAATAATTTTCCAACAACATCCAATCAGAAAAGTCTCACTATTCAATCTACATTTTCATTTTCTCCTCCTTTTTTATTTTTATTATTGTTTTGTTTTTAAAGAAAAACTGTCATAGGATGAGTGGGAAAGTATTTTTGAGAGAATTATATTTTGCTGGAAAACAATATTTAAGTACTTTGTCTATAAATGATATCCTTTTTGTAAAATTAAATATATTGCATGCTTTTGATGAGATGTTTACATTGTATTTAAAAAAAGGGAAATTTGTGCCTTTTTATCTCACCTGATTTACAATTTTACAGTATATATATAAATATATATTGTAAATAGTACAATAAAGCAAGTCTTTATGTTGAGTATAGTATGAAAACATTTGTACTTTAACCATCTTGTTGCAACATTGGGAGGATAAAAAAAGCATTTCCCAGTTGTGTGTTTGTGTCGGCTCGTGGAGCAGAGTTTATACTGAAGCGGTTGGCGCTGGAATGGTCCAAAATGAGAAATGAATGTATCATATATTGTGAAAGACTAATGGAACTACCTGAATGTTAGAGAGAGTACATTTATGATCTTATTTCGTAAAATTCTTTAAGTTTAGATGTTTTTTTTATTTTGTTTTGTTTTGTTTGTTTTTTACTTTTTGCATTACTGTTAACTTGACTCAAAAAAACTTAGGAAAAAAAAAGTTTCTTATTTTCTAACAAGATGTATTAAGTGATGGATCCTTGTTGCTGTTCAGATGATTTTCTAACCTATCATTGTTGATAAGAACCACAATAAAGATAAAAACCAATACGTCACAGCTGGGATATTTCAAGAAAGCTAAAAACAAAGGGGAAGAGCACACCTGACATCTGCGCAGTTCAGCCTGGGACCATCTCCCTCCAGTTATGAACTAGTCATATTGCACAAACTGCCAAAACAAGATTTAAAAGAAACATGACCCAAAGATGGCTAGTAATGGGATGTTGTCAGAACAGTTTATGACCCCTCCATCCTTCACTCCTTCATGAATATAAGCAGACTCACAGCTCTGTGTTCTTCTTCTGTTTGGTTTTTCTTTTCCTTTTTTTTTCAATTTTTTTTTTTCATTTTGTTAAGATATAGTTGCATTTTGGGAAATGCGCTTATTCACTGCCTTCAAGAAAGCTGGATAAAAAGATCAATACCACATAATATAAGGGCTGCAGTCAGGGAACGCATGATTCTACAACCAGAGAATGCAGCAGATACTTAGGATCGAGATGGAAACAAAAGCCGAGAACAGCTCAAAAACTGAGAACCGCATGTATGGAAATGATAAAAATCTGGTTGTATTGTGATCATGCACCCTATGATCACAATACATCCTAACTACATATCATACACACCTCAAAGTACACTTTACTTTGTTGGTCCAGGTTTGCATCATGCATTAGGATAAAACTGTAGGTAACTAGTTATGAATAGTTTGAATTTTTCAGAAAATTTTGGGATCATATTTACCCTTTAAGATTCCCGTTCTAGTAAAAAGTTGATCCTGTTTCCAGGTAGACCAGTCAAAGTCAGACTCTTTTTAAGGCCAGCATCATTTTTCTACTACATTTTTTAGTGTTTTTCTGACCATCTATGATGCGTTCAGGTCCACAAAACTGCAGTGTGCGGACATTTGACTTCTAATGGGTTAAAGGGGATGTGGAATATTTCCTAGGAGTCACAGATTTCACCAACCTCCTGTATCTTGAAATATTTATCAGTAATTCAGATGTATTCTTTAATTTTTTTCATATAACTATAATCCCACAAGTTTCCCCAAAACTCATTCTAAGGTAAATACTTCTATGCTTTTTGATATGAGGGTTTTTCCTATATCTTAATTGTTTTATTTTTGGATGTAAAAGCCTCTAAAGCAGCCTTACTGACAGTTATTTGTCTTATCTGACTTTTTTATTTTTATCTTTACATCTGCTAAACACATTCAAGTTTTTTAAATGTATTTGAGCTAATTTCTTTTCAACTTTTTGTAAAATTATTTTTTAGTATATCGAATTTTAAGCATTGGAAATATAGAATAGAATAGGCTAACTGTCATTGTAAAAGCACATCAAATTTAGCAGCAACTCCCTTGTGCAAAAAGAAGATATTAAAAAAAAAAAGATGTAACAAGATGTCTGAAAAAGCAACAAGATATAGGATAAAGTAAAACATTTCTATTCTCTTTCTGCAAATATATATATATAAAAAAAAAAACATTTTAAGCACAGTCAGATAAATTATGCCACAGCATATTTTTGATCTGGTCAAACAGATACATTTTTTGGCTCGTTTTGGGACGCATACAAGCTAACCAGACATCATTGATTTGCGGATCAAACTATTTAATCTCATGTTGCATTGAGCTAGGCTAATGTTTGTGTTACTGCAGCACAGATAAAGAAATGGTATTGAAACTCTTATCCATCCGTCTGGAAAGCGTGAATACAACATTTTTCCCTTAAATCAGTGAAGAACTAAATCAGAACATACTGCCAGGTCCCACAGTCAGAAAAAGTCATGTGGTCTTTGAAAACGCACTTCCAACTCATCTGTTTCTGACAATAGTGCATCTCATTGTGTGTTTGTGGAGTCTCGCATCAACGCAGCTTTCCTTTCAGAGTCCTGAATCGGGTGCAGAGATACTAAAGCCATATCTCCACAGCCATGGCAGTGAATTACTGACTAATATAAACTAATGCTCTTGTTTTTTTGTTGTTTTTTTCCAGTTTCAAAACAGACTTTTTACTCAGTACAATCTAAGCAAACATACAGCTAACCTCCTTCACCGTAAACCAATAAAGCATTTTTGAAACCTGTCACTCTTGTATATCTTGATGCAGATATTGCCATAATTGTGTTTGCACAACTATTGCAAGATTCTAATAAAACTGTTAAACTGACGTCTTGACGTGATGTTTCTGTGTTGAGGAGATGGAAGCTGCAAAAGTTGCATTTGGTGGATCAGATAATGAGCACAGAGCGGCAGGTACTGGGGAGAAAAAAGGGAGACCGAAAGAAATATGTGGTACTGGTATGGTGGAGCTGTGCATGTAGAGAAAAAAAATGGTTCCGGGCCCATCAGAATGGCTGCTTTGCCAGACTGTAGAGCAGACAGTATTACTTTTTTACTCCCCCCCCCCCCCCCCTCCTCCTCCCTGAATCACAGCCCCCTCCAAATCTCCCCCAGATTTCCAATTTGCTTTCACTTGTAGTTGTGCCAGATAAACAGAATCTATTGGATCAGGCTGATTTCACGGCTGCCCCCCCCCGCACTTGGCAGCTTCTGTGGCCCACTTTCCGAGCCGAGGATCCCCCCTCCCCTCCTTGCTCCTTTATGTATGAAATTCACTTTCCTCCAAATTCCCACTGAGTTTTCAGTCTCAATAATACATCAAGTCTCACTATAAATTACATTTGTGCTCTCTGCTTGGCTGAAGAAGACCCCTGAAAGTTCAAACTTCCAGTGTCCAGATGTGTCATTTCCTCATAGTCTGAGGTGAACTGCTCTGGAGCTTTGATCAGAGCTGAGTCATGGTGTGTGTTTTCAGGCTGAAGGACACTGCGTCACAGGAGGCAGAGGACAGCTGGAACCCAGCCAGGGCTGGAAAGTGAGAAAGAGATGCATTTGTGTGGATTTGTGCAGGAAAAAAAGAAAATCACATCTATTCTAAAGCTGCAAACCTGATGGATGATAGTTCGGATGCATGCAAACATGCACAACTCTGCTCAAGGCTTCATGTGTTGGGCTTATCAGTTCAATCAAGAGATACAAATTCACTGATTTTATGTGTAAAAAAGTGCAGCTGAAAACGAATCCCTGCAAAGTGGAGCAGAGGAAAGCTTTAAATACCACAGAGAGACAGACAGTTAGGCAGAGGAAACGCAGAAACAGACACAGCAACATGGCAGGTTTTCTGACAGACACTTCACAGCAGAGTGAGAGGCAGAATGGCTGGATGGATCTATGATTCAGCACAATTCTGGCAGAGAGAAGACGACGAAGGGCCCAGGGGATGGGCGGCGGCAGAGGGTGTGAAGGAATATTTTGCCCATCTCATTAGCTCTGCCTCATTACATTATGTTATCATCTTGTCCGCAGCTTCTTTTGGGAGCCGGTGGAGTGGCGCCAAAACCACAGCCGCACCGTTTAGTGTTTGTTTGCAGGGTAAAAGGCTGCTGGTTTATAAAAGGCAGTGAGGGGTCTGTAATTAACGCTGGGGTTGACTGTGCACGGTTGCTTTAAGAAGGTCAAAGCAGCGTGTCTGGTTCGGTGTCTTAATTACACATGAGATCTAAGAATTATCATGCGTGAAGCTGAGATGTTACTAGTTGGTGGTGTGATGTGAGTGGGGATGTGTGGAGGGGGGGGGGGGTGGATTAACATGTTTTCGCTGAGAAAGATTATCATCTATTTTTAATCCTCTTATAGAAAGTTATTTTAGAAGTTGCTGTTAGTCAGATGGACAACTGCAGGTCCATAGGCATAAAGAGTGAGGCTTGAATGACACGACATCGCTCACTGTATCTGTGAATCTGCTGTTCACCAGCCTCTATTTTTAGACTTGGAAAGTGTGGGCCGAACAGGTAATTGAACAAGTCATCAAAAATCTGACGGGGGATTTTATTTCAATGCAGTTTTACCTCTATGGCATGCCTTCTTTCACATAGGTGAAAGACGGCATTTAAAATGTGTAATCAACGCGCTTTGGTTACATTTTATCAATGCCAGTTAGGCCAAATTTTCAATCCCCAAATTTTTGTGAGGCCAAACATTTGGATTGGCTAGAAAAACAAAGTAAAGTCGTCACCACTGACTGCATAAGAGAACTGGACAGAGTGTGACATCATCTAAAGAAAGTATTCTACTTCCTGTTTCAACAAAATGAACTCAGTTCAGTCGCCAGTTTTTTCCCCGATAAAAAAGCCGCCACATTGCATTGGTCCGAGTTGGTCTGAGTCACTGTTTCTATGGCAACCACTCCCACCAATCAGGAAATGTTTAAGCATTTTGCGCTTACAGTTAGTTGGTTTAAACCTGTATGGTTTGCGTAATAAAGGTTTGTGATTTTCCTCTTATATTCTCAGAAACAGAACAATCAGATATTTGTGGAACATGGTGAGCGTTAAGCTTGAACCGATATACGCACAAGCCTTTTTTACAGCTTAATGCCGTGTAAAAAAAAAACCCCACACAAGCAAAAAATAAAACATTGAAATGGTCTATTTTAGAACATTTATTTTATGGCAAGAATGCATAATAAAATAAGAGAAAATAAATCTTTATTTGACATTGATCAGGATCTCCAAAGGTTAAAAAAAAATGACCAAAGGGAGGAAAACTTGAGGCCCCGTGGGAACATCTTGAATCATCTCCTTAAGTTACTGTAACCACAACGTAAAACACAATGAGTGAAGCAAAACGCTCTGAGAAATGAAGGTTTTTGCATTGCAAACAAGGTCTGACATGCAACACTGAGCAAAATGTTAAAACCAATTGAAACCACTAAATTTAAAACTCATTGATAACCTGAAGAAAATAAACTTGGTCGTGACTCAGTTTAGGAAATGAATACAACAGGTATATGTTTGTTTAAAAAAAAAAAAAAAAAAAAAAAAAAAAAAAAAGGGGGTGTGATGTTTGTAAGTCAGCCTCACTGGAGTGTTTGCTTTTCCTTTAATATTAGGAGCAACGGTACACAAATGACTTGTTTATTAATGTTGTTTCTGCTGTTGTTGACACTGATGCTTGTGTTTCTGCATTACAAGGACAAAGAACAGAAACAGTAGAAATGTGTCTAAAATCTCATGCAAATATTGTGACAGGAAATTATATCATCAACAAAATAATCAACAAAGTTTTTTCTTTAAATAGCAAAGCAAAAAGAAAAAAAAAAAAAGATGATTGGACATTTTCACGGCATGCTTTGGGTTTTGATGCTTGAACTAAAACTGCCTCGTGGATGAGACCATGAAAAGCTACAGCGGTGACATTTTTTCCTTTGGATTTCTGAGGATCTCTCTTTGAGCTCATGGATACCATGTATAAGTGGGCAGAGGAGAAGGAGCTCAGACACCATCCTCTGTTTCACTGTGACATTACTTGGCTGTTGCAACAATACATATATAGCACACCACTCTTCAGTGAAATCCCTGTTTTGCATCACAATCGTGCATTTTTGGCTTTTTTTTTGTTTTTTTGGTTGATACAAAATAAATTCAACGTATGGTTTGCGCGTGTGACACAAACCCTACTTGTCAGTCAAAACTCATGTGTATGTGTGTTCACAACAGTTCATCAGTAATA
Source organism: Oryzias curvinotus (assembly GCA_023969325.1). Classification (NCBI taxonomy): domain Eukaryota; kingdom Metazoa; phylum Chordata; class Actinopteri; order Beloniformes; family Adrianichthyidae; genus Oryzias; species Oryzias curvinotus. Next base: position 35,549,352 of record CM043706.1, read on the forward strand.
ATGGACGGTGGTGCTGCTTTGGTGGCTTCTGAGCACTCTGAGCCCAGATGGAGCAAACGCACTTGAAACGGTCCTTGATGAACGTGAAAAAGTGTCCATAAATATCTCCATTTTTGGTTTTACAGCATCTCCACATAGTTTTCAGGGATGAGGCCCCTCTTTCCCTCTAGCTCCCCCTCCAGCCACCCCGGCTCTCTTGACTGGATCACTGCAGGAGAGAAGACGGCATCACCAGGGGTGGACCAACAGAATCAAAAGGGCGAACTACCAGTGTTCAAGCAGAGCAGCATAAAATGTAGGAAAGTTACAGCGTTTACACAAGAAAGTGCATGAATTATGTTCTAAAGTTCCAATTCTGTCTATGTCAGCACTGTTATATGAACAATGGGCTATTTTCTGTCTTACAAAATAAAATAATTGTATCAATAAAGTTTTTAAAAAACTAATTAATCTTAATTTGAGGGAACAAGTCTTAGAGAGTAGATTTTTTTCTTAAAAAAGGGTTCTTGGTCAGACCATTTTTCTTACCCCATTTGCAAATTAGAAACTTCTTTCTTTTTTTTTTTTTTGCTTATTTAAAGAAAATCTAACAATGAGGTAAAAATGTTTGACTTATTTTTAAGGGGCTTGTTTTTGACGTTAGACCACACATCTTAGCCTCCTCTCACAACGTCACCAATACAGTCTTTTATAGTTTTTTGGAGCATTTTATTTTAAAATTTGACTGAAAAATCAAAGGGTAGAAAGACATACTTAATAGCAAACTTAACTTATCAACCATAATTTAAAGTAATTAATATTTTTTATGTTAAGACAAAAATCTAAAGCTAAATTTAGTTAAGGCCTTTTCTAAGCCCACTTTTAAAGACAGACAGAAAAATAGATAAATCTACTGTTGATCATTTAAAACAGTCTTCATGGGTTAAAACATTAGAGCTTAATCGTTTTAAGGCAGAGGTCTGCAAACTTCAACACCTAAAGAGCCATATGTGTAGATTTCTTACTAACTGTAAGAGAAATTTGCAATTTTCGAAAAATGAAATGGTTTATAATAGTTTGTAACTTTCTGACAATAGTTTACATGACTTCCTTTCAAAATAAAAGAATATCACTCTAAATCCTTGAATTCTTTTCAAAAATATAAAATGGTGTGCCTCAAGTATAAATTCTGCCTGACCTAACTTAACTCCAATTGATTTTCTGTAGTACATGGAGTTCAAAAATCTGTCTTAATATTTTTTAATTATTTTTATTTTGGTAAACTCTAAAGCTGCACCGCTTGATGGGTTGCTGGAGCATCATGGACACTGTAATCTAGTACTGGCGGAGTGACACATACTGTGATTTGACTGTTTGTAAATGAATTGAATAAAGTTTGACTGTTTTGTTTTGTTTAATGTAGTCAGAAAAATATGTTACTTCTTAAAATACAAACCATTTTATTTTTCTTTAACCAGAGAACAACAATAGAGAGGTAAAATAGTCACATGAGGCTCTGAAGCCTCAGTTTGTAGACCTGTGCTATAAGGGAATAATATGATATTGCTGACTTTTTCTTTGCAGCGCACTTATATCACATATAAAAAATACTCTAATACTCACAAGCTTTAAAATTCCTTAAAGTTTAATTCAATATTGTTATTCATAATAAATCTACATCACTGTGAGAGTCCTTCTGTCTGACAAAAAAAGAAATCAAAGACACTACAGTGCTATTATTCCCTGAGGGCGACTAAAGCCCAGTTGAGCGTCTCTCCATGGACACCAGAGGACAAAGCAGCGTTCCTGGCTTTGGTTCTTTCCGGTTTTCCCTCTCCTCATCTCGTCTTTCTGTTCAACTCCAGATCAGATCAGCTGCTCAGCTTTCTCCCAAACTCAATATGTGAGTGCTGTTTTTTTTATTTTCTTCTCTCAGCGACTGGTGAGGGCGATAACACTTACCAGCGTTGAATATTGCACCGGCCTGGAAGGAGAGCTCCGAGTCGTGCTCTGCCTCACACGGGTACACCGCCTTGGCTTTCCTGCCGGTGACACTGAGAAATGAAGGCAATCAGTGAACTGGCGGAGCTCTGAAAGGGATTACGGCACAGTTCAATCTGGGCATCAGGTCTGCGTGTTCATTCTCTCACAGGCCTGAAACAGCAGAAAAGGGCCAGCTCGGAAAATGTGCAGAAGTACTTCAAAGAGGAGCTGGACCCTAAACGGGAGAGCGCCCCAACCTTTAGTGCGGACAAACCAGGGAGTCAAAGCACCCTTTCATGGACAAGTGTACATGTGCACACACATGATAAGATGCTTGGCCTTTTTTATTAACATTTTATTATTTTTTTCCAGGTGAAAAGCCAGGAACGCTAAACAGACAACACTTTCACCATGAAGTAATGGAAAAGCTGTCAAGGTGTTCTAGGCAGAATAGACATTTACCTTCACGGTGCTTCAGCTTTTGCATTTACAACTGCGAGCTTAGAAACTGCGTTTAAAGGCAGGTTAACATAATAAAAGGCTGTATTGATCATTTTTTTTAATGGTTTGTAAAAATGTGCATTTATGCCGCTAAATGGTGATACATTCTAGTGGCCTCCAGCCACCTTCCAAAATCCTCAATGGCACCTGCTTTTATTTTGAAACTGTGCCTTTCAACATTCGATGCACGATAAGCCTTTCTTTCAGCTTAAAAGCAACAAGGTGGGAGTGGAGGGGAGAGAGAAAAAGATAAAGTGAATGCGCCGAAGAGACTTTTCTGCACGCAGATTTGTCAATACAAGAATACAAAATTCTGGAAGAATGACACTCGTGGAGGTGGAGGACTCCAATGTGAACGTGTCTTTAGTGGACTGGACGCCTCTTTAGCTATTTTTCATCAACAGCTTAATTCAAAGTGAATTTAGCTTTCAGTTTTGTTCTGGAGGGGAAACGGCGACGGTGTTGTCTGCACAGTCCCATCCTGTTCACATAGATAATATTGGTGGTTTGCAAAAGAGGGGGGGGGGGGTCGTATTCAAGCCACTTCAGTGCCATTAAATCCCTGAAAGGTAACAGCATAACAGTTACCGGTAAGTTAAATGCATGAAACAGTGAGGTGAAATACCGATGGAGAAAACAGTCAAAATAGTAGTGATGCAACTGACTTGAATGTAAAGATCAGACAGAAAAATCATGCCAGAAGAAATTAAATTACAATCTCATCTCAGGATGTAAAAATTCGGCGACCGTTTCTTAAGTGAGAAAAGAAAGTTTTACTTTTCAAGGGCAAATGTTGACATTGATGCAGAGTTGCAGTCTTTATTTTTGTTCTTTTTGCAGAACACTTTACAAAATAAACTCAAAATGAATTCTTCATTTTACAGGACTGCCTTATTTATTGTGAACAAGCAACGCCTTTAAATCAGGTTGCAAAGAAACGCTTTCGGTCCCTGTTGTGTTGATGCGCCGGGGAAGAGACGCATGAACCTCAACCTTCCTGCAGGTCCACATGGTGTCAACCTCACAGCCTGGAGAAATGGTGCAGACCATGTTTGTAGGATCCTACAGAACCTCTTCAATCACAGCCTGAGGCAAAGACTCAGAGCGGAGGAACACGCTCTGCCTTTAGCTCTTTTTTTTTTATACATTATCATCTGCCCTCGAATTGCCTTACATCGAACTTTAAGTCTGGGAATAGCTGTTACTGTATGAGTTAGCAAAATCTTGTCAGGAAGTTTGCAGTCCTGGGTTGGAGATGACAGTATTTGCCTTCAGAGTCTTCTAAGCAGACACAAACATGAAAAGTTAAAAAGTAGAAATGACTAAACAAAAAAAACAGGGCCCATTTCCTGGAATTTGCAGCTGGTCCACAGATATTTGTCTTTTTGAAAAGATAAATATCCCACATTTCTTTTGCCATTTTCTCAGTCCACAATTTTCTGTAGCTTATCTTGCACATACATACATCATTGCACTTGAATAAAAGGAAAACAGATTTAAGTGAGCATAAAATGTAATATTTATTTGCTTGCTAAAAAGCTGATCTGATCATTTGTCAAGATGAGCATAAAAATGAAAACATAAACTTAGTCATAGCAGCAGAAAAAAAAATGCTGATTGCAGAAGCATTTGTTTTTTTTTACAGAAATAAGACATCCCTGTTCCCATCGTAACTCAGCTTTTTCACCTAATATTTCTTTTAAGTCTTTTAAACTAACTTTGAATTTCCCTTTAGTTGGAAAGCGACTAGAAAGTATGAAAGCACAAGTAAGGAGAACCAAGTATAAAGAAATACCTCTCCTCTGGCTTCTCCTTCTCTTTTTCTGATGCGGCTGTACTGGCAGGAGGCGGACTCTCACTTGGAGCTTCAGGAGCAGAAGCACAGGCTGCAGCTGTAGTGGATCTAAAAAAGAGAAACAAGTAAATGAATAACTACAGCTCACAACAACAATGGAATAGCTCACATTAGATGTCTCTCAGTCAAGAGGGAGTAGGCAAATCTTTTTTTCCTGATGTGACTCTTCTGTGCATCCGTTTACATACCGTAATCTCATTTTACTGACACAGCAGGATTAAAAAAACTATAGTCAAAATTACTCCTATTTTCACCAAATTCAACATTGATCAGCAAAACCTCAGGGATCGATATGCTTTTCATGTTATTTCTTGTATCTCTGCATCAGAATATCCCTACACTTTAAGCTTTTAATGCAACCATAGGCATTTTAGCACTACAAACTAACTGTTTGGTTCAAGGATTTCAACATTATGAAGGATTTTGAAGTGGAGTGTAGATGCTTGACTCAAGATTTCATGACAAGACTTCAAAACTATGTGCTAAACAAATAGTTTTTCCATGTAGTATTATTTTCTAGAAAAACAAAGGATCAAATGAATGCCTATTTTCACTGCAAAGTCATTCAAATGAGCTGAATTAGTATTTTAAAAGGTTCCTCATTGCTGAAAGTCAAGCTAACATGGACTAAAGATTAGCTAGCAAAGGAGCTAAGATAAAAAAAAAAGTTGGGTGCATGAGTTAGTAATGTTTTCACACTAAATTCTTTTTCTAGAGTAAAGTAAATAACTTTTTCTCTTTAAATACTAAAGATCAAGCGGAAGCCCTCAGAGCAAAGCTTTGTCAGGCACCAGCAGCTTATCTTTACATTGGTTGTTAGGGACAACAAGTTCACACAGAATAGAGGCAGGGGGTCCTGGTGAAAGCAAAGTGCAGCAGAGGAGAGCTGGACTCTAAGCCAAGCATCCCTCTGTGTTCCATGCCTGCCCCTGGGCCAGCGCTAATACAGCACATAATGAGCAAATTGCTTCTAGCTGCCGCTCCCATAGAGACGTTAATAAAGGCAATTAGAGGGAGCAGCTGGGGAGGGGCTGGAGGTTGTGGAGGATGTTGTGAGCAGGGGGTTCTGGCGGAGGCAAGAGAGAGGGATGGCCTTGAGGGAGAACGCACTCTGGGATCTTTTGGGACAAAGGTGTAGGTGAACACTCAGTCCTGAGCTCACGCTCTCTTTCTCTACTTTGCATTGCCCCCCCCTCCTCCTCCTCCTCACCATCCGCTGCCTCCCTCTCAGTGTGCTTGTCCATCCCCAAGTGGTAGTTGGTGCCTGGACTGACTGCGGGTGATTTATAGCTCTGCAGCAGTATGAGGCCACTGTGGTGCTCAGCTGCTCCACATCAGCATGGGGGGACAGTGCGCTGCAGTGCAGCAAATCCACTCATTAAGCTGGGTCCAGGCACAACCACTGTCTGCCTGGGACACAGCCAAAAGGAGGAGAGGAGCACCGCCACCGGCCCACCTGCAGGAGAACTGACAACGCATGCACTGAAAACCCTGAGTAAGGGTCCACTTTTAAAAAAATACACACAACGGCTTTTGACTAAAGTCAGCAAGTCTGGGCTGCATTCAAAGACTCACTCCAATAAATAATAGTTTTCTTGGTGTTCTGAACATGTTTTTGTCACATTTTTTCAGATGGTGAAGGACATAAATTAAGAAATTTAAGTTCAAAATTGCAGTTCTGAATATTTCTGTATTCGAATCATTGTGAATCAGGATCTGAAACAAAATGCAGAAGCTACATTTGGCAGCCCACAAGCTCCCTGCTCCGCTCCATTCTGATGCATCCACTTGCAGACAAATGGATCCATGTACGTGTTTGTTTTCTTCGTCCGAGCTGGTATCAAAACTGAACGGCTGGATAGCTCCAATACTGCTCGCCATTTTTGATTCACCGCTAATATTAGCTTGGGGGTGTGACTGACGGGGAAAACGGGAAAGTGTGTAAACAAATGAATGAAGGGGGCGAGCTGATTCTGTTCCCAAAGTCCAGCCCACAACACAGAGTTAAACTGATAAGAAGTCCTGACGCTCTGCAGAAACTATGTCCTACAAAACATAACAGTTTTTTATTTTTATTTTGCCTTAAAACAGCATAATACTAATAATTTAAAAACTACTTGGAAAGGTTTTACAATAGATCAAAAGATGATTTGAATGGGACGTTAAAGGATTTGTGCAAAACTTCTGAAAAACATGGAAAAATAGTAACCATCTCATAGATTTCCATGTCAAATGTGTACAATAATTCTGTTTTTTCCTCCCAAAATTGATAGTTCCTTTATTTTAAGCAAAAGGGTGAAAACTTTCCTCAAAGATTTGCAGCAACTGAAAAGTAATCTTCCAGATTTTGCTTCGATATCTTGTTTAATTTATGTGCATAAGCAGTAAAACAAAAACAAACCACGGTGCAGGTCTTCTGATTCAGCACTTTTACATGAAAGTTCTTCAGCATTTTTCCTCACATTGCCGAGTCAGTGGCAGAAGGAATTCATCACCCGAGTGAACTCCTGCTACTGGTTTCTGCTAACATTTTGCTCTGGGTCTGGTTTATCCTGGCGTGGAGCGACGTTGGGATGAGAGGGGCTATCAGCCTTCTTTCTTACTTAAAGAAGATGTGGGATTTATTGGTGTTTCTCTGAGAAGCAAGGATCAATTCTGCAGCCAAGCTGCTCACCAATTCTCCGCCTGTCTGGGTGGGCGGGAAATAAGCCCAAATCCCCCTCCACCCCTCGGTCTCATGATCCATAGCTGTCTGCCTGCGAGAGGCCTGGAGAGCTAGGGGTTAGGGCAGTCCAGAGAAAGGGGAAAAAAATATATACGGGGGTGGGCAAGTGTAAACCGAGAGGACTTGAGGCAAAAAAAAAAGAGCTGCTGTGGGAAGCTGTGACTGAATTTAAGGAGAAGAGGAGAAATGAGGCAAGTCATTGCAAATGACACACCATAAATTGCGCCAAAGTCTGGGGAAAGTTTTTGCAGGATGTCATGAGTCATTACACATTTGTGTATGGTAAGGCAGACTCAAAGTCTTCCAGGTGCACCTGAGTGCACAGCAAAACACAGATAACGCATATCTGGGACTGGCTGGAAGCAATCTACTGTAATTACTGCTGGGTTTGGGCTGAAACTGGAACCGAATCCCCGGGTTCGATGCCAGGGAGGTGCTGTGCCAACAGGTCTCCACCATCTCACATGCTAAGATTTATGAGTGAACAATGCCAGGGCGACACCCTGTGACATATGGTGCAAGTCTTCATAAAGGGACAGGGGCTGTGACTATAAGGGTAAACAAGATGAATATCTCTCCTATGTCAATACGATTTACACGGCCAACGCACGGCCACCTGTCTTCCAAACAAATAAGGGCTGAGATTTACGACCTCCTCCTGGTTGTTCCTTCCGTCCTCTAACATGATGCTGCATACGAGGGAGGAAAAAGGAGTAGTTTACCTAAGGAATACTAAGTCTTGGTCGTCTAATTCTGCACTAAAAAAAAAAAAAAAAAAATGAAAAATGCACGCACCAAAAGAGGTCAAAGAAAATGAAGGATTCTCATTGTCCTTCATCAAGGAGACAGGTGGGTTTGATTTTGTATTCCAACTCGTTTTAGGGTGTAAAGAGACGAGGGCGGCACTGACAGAAAGTGTTTTGAAGGTGAATCTGCAGACATGATACAACAGACAGTCTAACATCTGCAGCATAACCCAACAGCTCATCTCGCGCATCAACATTCGAGACGAGTCTCGAGGTGGAAACAACAAAAAAGAATCAAGGACTTAGAGAGTGGGGGGCAAGAAGACAGACCACAAAGAAGGATAGTGCTGCATCAGACAACAATGTGGCTGATTAAAGTCAAGAAAAAAAACCTTTAAACCTTTTTTCACCGCAGTTATTGGTCAAAATACCTGTTGATAGACGCTAAAGTTTCTTTGACTCTTATAGTTTCATTGCAGGTTGTGGGACAAAATGCTAAATAAGGTCGTTAAGTCCAGGCTTGTTTGATTATTTCATTTTTAGGCTGAACTAGTTAAATAATTCAAAAGCAGATTCTGATTTTCACAATAAATTCCTAAAGAATAAAACAAATAAATTAAAATATTATACAATTTGTTGAGTTATTTTAGAGGCCATAGTGGGTTTTTACTTTTGACTGAACATGAGAAGTGGACTGACTGATCCCTTCTACCATGGCGTTCAAAACAGGAAGTGCCTGCAGGCTCCAAGAAGCCAAAATCCCATAGACTTCTATAGACAAATAAACAGCTATAACTCAGTCATTCTATATGTCAGAATAACAATTCTTGATCTGATACTTTTTTTTAATGTTCTTGCTAATCTAATTTTTTCCACAATATTTTTCTTTATTGTAAGGTATTCAAGTTATAAACTGACCAATCAGATGCCTCAATAAAAGTTGGTGGTCTCACGATGAACTCTGGAGCTCGCTTTCAAGTGGTAGAGGTGTGGCCTTCCAACACGCTCTCTTTTGATTGGCGAGAGTGGTTGCCACTCAGACTGACTTGGACCAATCACTGCTTACCAACATCGTCTAGCTCCGACATGGTGGCGTCACACCATAATCACAAAAAATGGCGACTTGAATTGACTTGATGGAGCCAGACGTGAGGCATTTTCTATGTATGACGTCACACTCACTCACAACACTCACAACACTCACTGTCAACAGTTGTGTTTGCGCCTGTCCACAAAACAAAGCAAACAGTGAGCTAGGTTTGTCCAGTTGATCAGTTCAGTGGTCTTGGTCCTGGTCCTGGCCCTATATCATTTTTTTCTTAAGCCTTTCAGAGTAAATAACAGTAACTTCATATATATAACCTACACTAATATTTCCTACACTAAAGACCGATTTAAAAAAAAATGAAATAGTTGTTTTTGCAATTTCTTTTCCTACCTGGAATTAAGACGGCTCGATTTCTGAGGCACAGACTTTCGTGCCGCTCATTTCATGATGTCAACCTAGAGCCAGCCCCGCCAGCGTGTCAGCGTTTTACCCATGAAAACAAATACCATCGAAACTCTTGCAAAGATGGATGTGCATATTTTATATATATTTTATAAAATAAACGCGTTTTTGTCGATCAACAGTAGCTCTGTGGAGAAAAGGTGCGTGTGTTGGCCTGGTGGCGATTCTGGCAGCCCAGAATCACCCTGGAAGGTGCTGTTCCCCACTTTCATACCTATGAACGAAAATACCCACTCGCTTTCGTGGACTGGTACTCAGAGAGCAGGTTTTTAGAGGAATTCTCAGAAATGCGTAAATGAAAAAAATACCGCTATGAAGTTTTGTAAGAAATTAACATTAAAATACACTTACAAGCTCAAAAACGTTGATTCTGCATGATATAAGCCTTTTAAGATTTATGACCACAAACTAATTTCTCTGTAGATTAGACACGCTTGTGTACCTGTACTAGGAGTATGAATTAGTTTGTACATTTAATCAAAAATATATTCAACCATTCTAATTGTAGATTTATTTAGAATGCAGCATAAAAACTATAAATCTGATGGTCAATTTATGAAATTAGCAACTACTTTCACTCATAATAACTAGTTTAAGTAATTAAAAATGACATTAGGCGTTAGCATTTGAGTAGTAATAGGTTTCTTATTACTATGAATTTGGCAGGGAAAAGGAATTTCATGAAATATATTTCTCAAACACATAAGTTCAATGTCATACCTGAAGGTGCACTTGCATGCTAAACATTTGTGTGATGTTACAGCTCCAAGGACAAGTGTAACCTGGCTGAAGCTGCCCCTCTCAGTCTGAAGGATTCTAATGAGCATGATGCTGCAGAGTCTGATTTACAGTCTGCTGCTAAATAAACAAACAAAAAAATCAAAGAGCTGCACTGATTTGACATTGGAAATCTAATTTTTTTTAAGTTCTGCAAACAGGAAACTCATTCTCCTTGAAGTGGGAGAAGTAAGCCAAGTGTATGGATAGATGGATGGCTGGATGGAGCAGTGATAATATCTGGCAAATCATTAGTACTCTAGGGAATTACTTTTCTCAGGAAGTTCCTTACCTTTAAACTACATCATCTACTATTAGGTCTACAATGGTGTAATCTATGCGTCTCGTTTGTGACTTAACTATTTAGAAGTTGTAAGGAAATACCTGCATTTTAAGTGGTGACACAGAGGAATATTGATTTGAGACTAAGGCAAAGACAAACACTCACCGGGAGCTGCTGCCTGAGCTGAGGCTGGAACAAAGAGTTGCATGCTCGGTCTTCTCTGTAGAAACCTCTGAGGCCGAGGCCGTCGATGACTGGGACGATACTGACTCGTTGCTGCCCATTGATGTCTCATCTGTCGCCAGACTGCAATTATTCCCCACCGCTGATGCACAAAAACAAAAAAAGCAGCAACAATAAAACAACAAACATAAAAAAACCCATTGCATTTGCTTCACATTATTTACTGTATATGTTCTCTTTTCCCCTTTATTTGTGCTTTGTAGTTTAGGAAGCCTGGCACATCCACCCATTTTTTCTGAACTTTTTTAAAAATAGATACCCTGGCTAAAAATGGCAATCAAATATTCACGGTTCATGAACTTTTTTCAACTACAGTTTCAGTAAAAACTTGTCAAAATGAAAAAGGCAGTAAATATATGGATATTAAACTATTTTATTTGTGGTCTCAGAAAATCTCACAACACCTAAAAAAGAATCTTGATTGAAAATTGTCTATAGATTTTGAGAATATATATACATATATATATATATATATATATATTTGTGTTTAGAAGTTACAAATTTGAGTCATGTGAAGATTTTAGTATATCAAATTATTTTTGTGAGAAGAAATTGTAATAAATTGCAGCTCAATCCATGCAGAGTGAGTATCTTCCTTTTTAATCAGATAAGTTACAAATCTTTTAATATGTACTTCCAAAATCTGCATGAGAAACCAGTCATTTTCCACACATCACAACTCCACTCTGCTGCTTTCACATCCTTAAATTTGCTCTTGCCCTCGTGATGTGGGACCCTTACAAAAGAGACAAAGGTTAAAAAAAAGGATTATGCTTTTCATCCCCTGATATTAAACCACACTGCAGTAAAAGCTGGTGCAGAGGAGACAAAGGGAGGCAATCTGCTAAGCAGATTTAGACTTTTGGCATTCTAGAGTGGAAAGGATTTAACACTATAGATCAGAAATTGTTGTTAGTTAGATTTCAGGTCAACGTGTCAGGCGATCTGATGTTAGACCGTCTTACGGACTTTCATTTCATCAGTGCTCCTCAGAAAAAAAGGGACCGCAGGAGCTCTTAAAAAGAGGACGTGATGGAGCTCAGTGTTTCACGGGTAGAGAAGTGAGTGATCATACAGCCTAAAGAAAAGGTTAAAAAAAATGGTTGGTAGACTTTAGAAAAAAAGTTTAGATGGAATGTAAGCTTTGTGGCCTGCCTTTTTATCCCATTTTACTGCATCTTTTAGAACTGTTTTTCAATAAAAATGAATGTCAGTTAATCAGTAGAAAAGGGTGGATTTGCTCATTTATAACCGAGTATAAAATATATGTGAATTCGTTTTAAAATGTGTTTAAGATTTATATAGATCATCAAAAACCACAAAAAGATACCAGTTGCGAATCATTGTTTTTAAATGTGTTTAAATTCAAAAGTGAGAAGGCTTATCATTAATATATGAATATATATATATATATATATATATATATATATATATATATATATATATATATATATATACATATATATATATATATAGCCTGTAAAACTAGACTGTTTTAACAATTCTTGGTAAGACCATTTTTCCTACTCCATTGGCAGTTATTTTTTTTGCCTATTTCAAATAAATTGGCCACTGAGGTAGGTTATTTTGACTTATTTCTAGGGGCCTGTTTTTGCAGTGTATATGAACTGCATCGCTATAAAAACGCAATTAAAATAATTATGTGATATTCTATTGGGCTACCTTTAGCCTTACATGTTGCATGCATTTTCTTAAAAGCTTAAGCGAAAGTGTCCCAAAGTGAACAGAGCTACACTCGTTTATCACCCAGATGAACTGATAATAATAAAGGCTTCTCCGGCACTTGCACAGATTCTGAGTGTGGGGTTAAGGTCTGGAGTCTGTGCTGGGCAAGCTAGGTGTGAAAATGATGCCTCATGCATTCTGAAGCACACTTGGACAAAATGAGTCTGATGAATCTTAGAATTGTCATCTTGAAGCGTGTACTGTAAGGGAGGAGGATTAAAAAAAATCCAGTTTTTTCAGTTTATTTAAATATTCATCCAATATATTACATTAATTATTGCAGTGTGTGTCATAGATGTATTGATGAAAATTCATTTTTTTATGTTTTTCACCTGGAAGTGTATAATTAAAGGCAAATTGCTGGATTATCTTCAGGATCAGAGCAAATGCAGTAACAGAGCAACAGCAGGGATGCACTCACTAAACCTAGTTTGTACGTCTAAGCACCATCACTGCTCCCTGTTGCTGCTCACCCACTGATGACACCCCTGAAGATGTGCAATTGTGAAAGAGCGCAATTATTTTTAGGTCAAGCATGAAAGCCAAGTATGAAAACTTTATTCCCAGCACTGAAATCTGTTGAGTTGCAACACATACGTCGAGTATAAATTCTGATCCCATGGGAAAAAGGTTACACATGCCAAGTCTCTTACCATTCTGAATGTCAAGGACTTGAGGGTTGTAGACAGCCAAGGGGCGGCTCTGTCGACTCACTTTCTTGGACTGTCTTGTGGGAGCAGAGGCTATGGGTGCATTAGAGGCGGGGGAACTTAACTCGGGAGCATCTGTAAAAATCTGAAAACACATTTACGTTAAGAACACGGTAGAAAAAGGCCAGATAGTCCAAAAGTTGCAGCACATGTGCAAAAGTGTTTGCAGTATTTAGGGTGTCATGGGAGAAATTTTAGTGACTGACGTGTTAGTATCTTTTGATATCTTTTTGATAGTGTCTTTTGACATTTTTGATCACGTGTGATTCATGTCTCCATTAAAAATTATTATAAAGTCATGATGGCTTTTTTATTTTAAATCATTGATGGTGAGTACCGGTGTTCATGATTAGCTCTTATCAATGTAACCATTCATTAGTTTGAGTTGTTTTTGAGAGATAATGCATTTATTATTTTTTTTCTAGGGGCTTGCACTTTGTAGACGGTCCATTAGCAGCGCCTCACTGCTGTCTCTCTGTCAAATCTCATTAAAAAGAAAAAAAAAACTGTTCTTTTTGCTTCTGAAATGTTTTTGAAGGTCATTGTTTGAGTTACGAAAAACAAATAGAGACACATATTCTCTGTTTTAAATGTTTATTAAAACTTATTGAGCTTGGAAGTCCAAATCTGTGAACATATTGCTAACTTTACCTAACTGTTTTGTCCATTGTCTGCTTACAGGAGAGGCATATTCTGCTGCGCTTTACTGCAATAAAATGTTGTGATCTGTTCATGATATGCAGACTTCTAGTACAGTATTTAATCTCCAAAAATAAGCTTGAAATATGTAGCGCTGATCATAATAACAATTAAATTTACATCCGACCCCTGATCGGGATGCAACGTCAGATCCCGATTGAGTTGGAAATGACAGATTTCTGATCACATGATCAGGTCGGGACATCCCTAGTTCTGATACAGATGGACGCAGTCAAAACATTCAAGGAAAACTACAAAAGCACTCCAAAAAAGGGATTTTGTTTGTGCTGGTTCTGGAAAAAGGAACCAAAGAAAAGTCGAAACGCGCACAACACAACTCCATCCAGTTTAAAAATTACTGTGACATTTGCTTTTTAGAGAAGCTGACCTACTCACATGAAGATGTGTGTGTGTGTGTGTGTGAGAAGGGGGGGTAAATAAACAGGGCTTCGACTTGAAAAGGGCTGGCTAACTGGTGAAGCCTGTTTACACTGGGCCGTGTTTACACACAAACTTTAGATGTGGAGTTGAAAGGGAATAGGGATTCAGAAAGAGAGGAAGTCTCAGCAGAGCCTCGGAAAAGTATCACAGAAGAGAGGAGGATGGAGGGAGGGGAGCAGCGGAGAGAAAGTGGCAGAGAAAGTGCGAGAGCGTGAACAGGAGAAGGAGGCACAGAGGAGGGAGGCCTGTACCAGAGAAAGTTTGAAGCAGATACAAAAAGTGAGAAATCTGATATGGCTGAGAGTTTCTGCTGCCTGGCTCTGCAGATGGAGGTGAATGTAAAGCAGGGCCCACTGTTGGTGTCTGGAGGTAGCAACAGTCTGGAGTGAGAGTCAGATGTGAGGAAAGTTAAAGTCTTGTCTGTCTGCTCAGCCTTTCCTCGGCACTAACATGCTGTACTTTCCAAAATGCTTTTGCTGCATTCTGCCTCCACATCCTTCATCACCCTGCAGGTGTTGGATGCCTCTGGGTAGTCTCGGAGTCTTGCGGCAAACACGGGGCTGCTTGCTGTTGTTTTAGCGCTTTACAAATATACCGGTGAAGAATTTAATCTGCTCAGTGTATTTTCTCACAGCCCGCTTTGCAGTTATGAGCCTGGTAGCAGATATTATTCACATCACCTTTGATTTAACAAACCTGAGAGGTAAAAAGCAAAGTGACTAGTTTCTTAACCTCACATGGTTCTCCAACCGGCTTAGAAAAACCTCATTTTGGGCATTTTTCTCCTTGCTTAAAGGCTGACACAGATTAATGGCAATCTAAAGAGATTCCATGATTCCATGTTGTTAAACATCTTATACCTAATATGTGTGAATTCAGCCAGGAAGCAAACCATCCAAGTAAAGAAAACCAATCATAATTGTCTGGTAAACACTCCCAAAAAGAACATGTAGTGTCTAAGACAGTCATTAGGGCTCCCCCTACAGGCAATATTGGAAACTCCTGCAAAAGTTGTCAGATCTCTTGCTTAAACTTTAAACAAAAAGTGAAGGACTCTTCACCATTTAAAAATTCTGGCTGTTCATGATTTTTTAAACAAACAAATAAATACATGTGATGCAAAAACATACCTTCATTTATATGGGTATGATTTATGAGGAACAAATTCATAATTTAAACAAAAAAATACCTTTAAAAAGAAAAACACAAGATTTACCAAAATTTTTTTGGTGTGAGTGCATGTTTTTCATGCTTTAGAATTAAACATTTGAAGGTCACCAGTATAGGTATAGGTAAAAATTAAAGTGATGTCGAATAAACTGAGTGTACAATTTATTGTCTATTCATAGGATTTCATATTTTGACATAGGAGACTCTGTTTAGATTAAACAAGTTCTTGATGAGCAAATACATACTTATAAAGGTTGTTTTATTAAAATGCTTGTTAATAATCCTCACTAAACCAAGTGGATAAAAGAAAGTGCAAACTTTTTTTTTTGTAGAAGTTTGAGTGACAAAGCAAATTCGTTTATTTTTTATGTTCTTTTTCTAAACATGGAAAACTTTCTGGTCCACACAGCTGGACATGAATCTGAAAGCTACCTTTTCATGGTGTTCGATGAGGATTTCAACCACAATGTTTTGGAACTTTAGATCCATGATGGCAGCGACCGTCTCCTCCTGCGGCCTCATCAATGTCGGACCAAACACCACACCCAGGTTGGCCACAGTCATCAGATTCTGCTTGCTGTGCGCTGCCACACTGACACAAAAAACAACGTATTAGGATTTTTTTTAGCCAGACAGCACAACTAAAGAATCACAGGATGAATGGCTAAAGCTGCTTAATTGAACCTGTGGTGGATGAGTCTCCTCAAATCTGAAAGTGAAACACCCAGACTGCCTCTGCTCAGGTTAGCAGCACATAAATGCATATTGATACCTGGAAATATGAATTCCATAAATGTGAGAAGACAAGTTTAAATGCTTAAAACATATATTTCAGTTGCTCCTTACTGAGCAGCAGCTTGCTGCTCCGCCGCTCATTAAAATATTCATGTGAGTTACTGCTAACTGAAACTACAGAATTCTCTCTTATGCATTTTACAATTTGGAGATCTTTGGTGCATCCTATTTGATCACAGGTAGTCAAAAGAGAAGTGAAAATCATTCTTTTTAAGGTATCTGGATGCACCAACAGACTCCACGTTTAAAATGTGAGGATATACGACCCATCGCTTCAATAGCTTCAAAGGATACCTCAAAAGACAAAAAAAATATATTGGTGACAACTCTCATTTATAACCATTTCAGATAGAAGTGTGAAATTCTGGCTTCGCTTCCTTCCCCTGCAGGACATGCACACATGCCAACTTCAGAAAAATATTCCACTTCCCAGTCTGGAGAATTTCACGCCGGATAATCCAAATTCAATTTCAATAGCGCTGTCTTTTTTACCAGCGCTTGATTCTGCTGTGGTTTTCTATGATAGAAGCTCCAGCAGACTTACAGCGCCCAAGGGAGACGGGATTATTTACTTATCTTCAATTTGCTCATATTTAGTTTATAAAAGATAGCTGAGGTTAAAGCTTGTAATGTTAGCTAATATTATTTCTTCTTGCTCAAATTGTAAGTGGAGTGAGACACATGGGTGTATACAGTGCTGTAGGAACAGTTGATGTGACCCAACAGTCTGGCAGCACAAAGATCTGGTGCTTCACATGCATGGCTGCTCTCCCTAATAACTATAACAATATTAACCTGTGTTTATGTCTGCAAAATTCCAGAGAAAGTTAGAAAGAAAAAAAAAATGTTAGGCATGAGCAGCATAAATTGTCATACCCAGCAGTCAGAGTGTAGACGGAGAGGAGATGGAGTGACAGCAGGGAAGGGGGAGTGAAGAGAGTAGGAGTGAAGGAAATGGAGAGAAAAAAGCATGTGGAGTGAGAATGAGGAGACAGACACGAGGAGCAGGAAGAGAGAGCTGAGAGAGACAGGAGGTGGAGACTCTGCGAACTATGACCACTCACTTGGCCAGATGCTTCATAAGCAGCCCGAGGACTTGTCGATTTCTCTCTGGGAGCTTGTGAATCAAGCAGTGGACGGCTTGGAGGCGAGACTCAGGACTGTCCCCCTCTGTTTAGAAAGAGTCACATACAAGAGATTACAAGGAGTTCCCAACACTCCCAACACAGCAAAGATCATATTTTATTCATTAAAAGTCCAACTCTGATACTCTTCTGATCTACTGTAAAACTGTTCCCAGTGGTTTTTGATTGAGAGTCTAACCAAAAACCTGTGTCATTTTCTAGGACATAGTATTTCCAGAGGAGAAGTTCATTGGAAATTCACCTCTGAGTTGTAGGTGAGACTGCTGGCACAGCGTAAGCCCGCTCCCTTCCCCATCATCCATCTATTTACATTCTCTCCTGCTAGCTTACAGCTCCTTACAACTCCAACCTAACATTAGCGGTGCAACAAAAATGGTGAGCAGTATTGGAGCCACCCAGCCGTTCAGTTTTGATACAGAAAACGAAGACGTGCATAGATGTGTACAAACAGATGCATCAGAATGTAGCGGGGGAGGGAGCTTGTGGTTTGTCATGGTTACTTAATTTAAAAAAAATTATACTCAGAATTGCATTATATCAATGGAAAAAGGCCACTAGAAAATAATAAAAACACCATTTTAATTGGAGTGAAAGTTTAAAGTGACAACATCATAAATAATGCTTCAAAAGTTCCTTACAATCATTTCAAAGTAGGTTAAAAAAAACTAAAAACTGTGCAAAAGTCTTCTTTAAAGACACAGTCATGGAATGAATTCACCTTGAGCTAAAATGGATTTGGGAAAAAACAAAATTTCTGCTGGAATAAACGAAGAAAAGGTGCGAAGGTGATATAAGCACTGAGGACTTGGCAGGAGGGCCTACTATGCTGGCAGTTTTACGCTACTGTTTCTATGGTATAAAAGGGTTGTGTTAAAACCTCCTAAATCCACCCTTAAACGTTTCCTCACACATGGGCATCTGACCGCCCACACGCCAACAAACACAGACACACAAAATATCATTACTATGGGAACGACATGGATTTAAACGTTCAAAATGCTGCTTATGGATGTTGTCATCTATCAGAAAAAATATATCCATTGCTAATCCACCCCCCACCCCATCCTTATGAGGGGCATTGCACATGCCTGATAAAAATGTCAAACCTGATCCAATTATAGCAGTTGTTGTAATAGGATTCAAGTTCAGCTGGCTTTAAAAGCATTTCATACAATTTTTTTCCCCTGTGGGTGGAAAAAAAAAAAGAAAGAAAACACACGATGCCTTTTGTGTTGTTGAAGGTTACTGGATGGTTTTGATGCCAAATTGGTAATGACTTATTAAGCCATATATTTAGCAGACAGTTTAAACAAGAGCAGTACATTCAAAAATGGACACGAGCCAACACAGGCTTATATTTGAATGTCTAGTATCTGCAAGGCTGCTATATATATAGGGGAAGTCCGACAAAATAAAATGGAAAGCTAAAATTCACCACAGAAAAGTGACAGTCACAAGATTAAATATTTAAAAAAATATGATATGAAGTGGTAAATTCAGGAAAACTGTATTTTTACACCATCATTTTGAGTTAACAAAAATTTATTTTGAACAAAAAATTTTGAACAGTTTAATTAAAAACATAAATGTTAAAGTTTAAGCTTCTTCTACTGGTCTATACTAATAATTCTATCCAATATAAACTTTAGATGCACTGAAAAAAACTAACAGAACTGCAGTTCTGCTCAGTAAGGAAGAGCAGGCACACGAGGAAGACCAACTTACTTGCAAGGCTGATGAACTCCTTGTAAAGTCCATAGGTCATCAGAGGCTCTGGTAGGCTCCTTCAAAGAGACAATAGGAGCATAAAGAGGGGGCAAAAGGAGGTCTGGAGTGAGCTGAGGGAGCAAGAAATAGCTGGCCTGTTCAAAACAATGATTAATGTGATCAGCACGGAGTTAGGAATCAGAGCGTGCATGTGACGAGACAACCAAGTTCAAATGAAGGTACACTCAGCTGGACCGGGACCAGAAGACTCAGAGAAACACATTTGACGTTGCTTTATTTGTGCAAGCAAATTAACTGATATAATACAGATATTTTGATAACTAAAAGTAAATGCTAACAAAAGTTATTAAGCTTTAATATTAGTTTAACTCTTACAGTTGCACTAAATTGAGACAATATTTGAAACATTTTCTACCTTTCATTAAAAAAATGGATGGCGCTTTCAACATTTATCAGGAGTAAAATAATTTCTCAAAATCACTGACGGTAAAAGAGAAACTTCCCAAATGTGACAAACGGAAAAAGACCCATTATCCTTGAAATCTTTTTAACAAACATCTTGTACTCTGGTTTCAAAATAAAAGTCTTTCACTTCAAAGGCGCAAACTTCTTCTCAGTGAGGAAATCTAACCGATCAACGAAAACAATGTCAGTAAAAATACTAAAAGCAACCTAAGGGAGATAATGAGCATACAACTAATATTTTTCATATAAACTATTTACTTAATTATTTATATTTATTTATTTCAAACTGATAAAATAAAAAAAATAAACATCATAAACAGAGCAATAAAAATTACTATATGCAAAGTTCAAAAAGGGCTTTGGATCAAGTTTGACAACTTCCAAACACAGTCCAAACTTAATTTTAACTTAACTAGAGAGAAATTAGCTAAATTTGAATAGAGACCTAATACAGTACAGTCAATAAGATCAGAAAAACTGATTTTTATTTAGTTCACAAGGAGCTCAAGAGTAAAAAATAAAACCAAAACTGAACATGAAGCTATTTAAACTGTTGTCAGACAAAAACAGAGTAATCTAGACGTTGATCTTATCTTGTTCTTAAAGGAGAAATCAGTGTCTCCAGCTAGTGATCCACATGCATACCTGTGTAACTGGTTTTTATGATACAAGATATACAGAATAATAAAAACTCATTCCACTTCTGTTGAGATGAATGAGAATATATCCCATTTTACAAAACGTATTGTGCTTGAAACAACCTGGGTTTAAGTAAGCCTAAACTCATTGCAGCAGGTAATTATTTTCATATAAGCTAATAATAAATAAATTAGTAACCATTGTAGCTTGGAAAAATATTTAGATGACGTTATAAATAAATAAAAAAGTTGTTGCTTTGAAAGCTAGATTTGTTTGAATTATAAGAAAGTTTGGTGTTCTGCTTCATAAATTCAATTCAAAATGAAATTTCTTCAAGCACCATGTTACTTTAAATGTTACTTTAACTATTTTGTGTATAAAAGGTAAGATTTTCCTTCTGCAGTGCTCTTGCAAACCAATGAAAATAAAGTTAGAATTCTTCCAGAGTCCACAGTCACAAAGAATTATTGACTTTTTTGGGCTAAACCAGAAAGTTTCCCTTAGTTCTTAAAAACAAAATGCAATAAAAAAGAATATATAAACAACTATTTCAGCAAATTGACAAGTTTAGAATAACGCTGCTATGACTTTAGAGATTACTACCTTGCAAAAGGTTTATCATAGCAGAGTGAGCTTATTGACTTTAGTTTATTCTTACCTCAAATAAAGCTTCAGTGCACTTGTTATTGTCTTAATGTCCAAGTCTTCACTGGCGGAAAGATCCACTTCGTTGCTCTTCTCATCTAAAGGAGGCAATCAACAATTCACTAAAAACTAAAATATTGACCGATTGTAAGAAGACAGCAACAACTTTTTCACACCCATCTTTGCACAGCTACCAAAAGTGTGTTGCAAGATGGTATGTGAATGTATACAAATAAATATGTAACTTGGAATTACCCATACAGGGATAAAAGCATGTTACAAGCCTTGGAGCTGAGTGTAGTCCCTGCAGATGTGGAAGGAAAGCTGCCGCTTCTGTGGAGAGCTGCTGGTTCTACACTCATTAAAAGTTTAATTAATCCCCGGCTACTGAACTAACTCCACTGAGACTCCGAGGGGCTGTTATGCTGCAAATTCAGAGATCTTTAGTGATCTCTAACAACTTACAGAGAATGTGGAGTGTTCCAGGGATCACCTTGATGTTATCATTAACACTAACAAATTGTCTCTTAATAGAGTATTTTTCTTTTATTTAACCAACCAAAAGTAACTCTCAAAGAGCCAGTCAGAAAGTCTTAAAAAAAATCCACTTTTTTAGGTTTATCTGTATGACACACTCAATTCAAGTACTTTCAAAATAAAATAAAAAAGTTCTCTTTATTCTGCGAATCTGATGTACATTTATTTCTCATCATTTTTCTAATTTATTAGTTGAAAGTTGTCATAAACCTGCTTGACATGTAAAGCATGTGAACATGATAGTCTATGAGCTGATTTTGTAAAGTTTTATTTTTATGCATACACAGAATTTTTCTTTTACAAATTACGATTTACAAATTTCAAAATAAGAGGGTTGGTAAATTATCCAGCTTCCTTGATTTTAAATAAATATTAACAAGAGATGAGATAAGATTAAGCAAAAACTACAATCTAGCTGTGACTTTAGTTTTTTTCTCTCCTTTTTTTTTAAATCAAAAAAGATTGCAAATATACATAGCAACTGAAATCTT
Organism: Oryzias curvinotus; assembly: GCA_023969325.1. Lineage (NCBI taxonomy): Eukaryota > Metazoa > Chordata > Actinopteri > Beloniformes > Adrianichthyidae > Oryzias > Oryzias curvinotus. The sequence continues at coordinate 35,571,165 of CM043706.1, forward strand.
TTGTGGGATTTAGACAAAAATTCAGTTTAAATCATAAAGTAAATGTTAAAATTGCTCAGAAACCAATGTGGCTTTAAAAGCTGTCCTAGCAGCTGAATAAGACAAACATTTAGCCTTATTTTTATGACAGCATTTATAAAGTGACAATGGTGCCAAATAATCACTCTCAGTTATGTGTTTTCAAACTATAAACAGTTGCACATTTTTTCACTTCAGACCACTCTCTAGCCCAATCAGCAACCCAACCTTCCACATTCCAGCCGTGTCCTTCGTTACAGCTACCTGACGAAAGCTTAGCAAGAATTCTGGCCAAAGATAAGTCTGGCACTGGATTTATGGGGAATATTGGATTTATTTGCAATATTCTAACAATTAGCTGAAGTTTTTTTTTTCTTCCCCAGCCTGAACAGAAGGACTCCCTGAGGCTCAGCTTGGAAAGCATCAGTCCAGAGGCCACGTTAGCAGATGGCTTTCAAGATTAAAAACTTCAGTCTTTTTGGGAACACTGTGAGAAATATATACAAGTGGAAAAATGTTTTCATTTTTTTTCAAGTTGGGTGAACTCTCTAAAGTTAATAGGCCTTGCATCAAGGTGCTGTTCAAACAGATGCTACTTTACAGAGGAAGTAACCTCAATTTTGAACTCTCAGATCGTTTACTGCATTAATACAGGATAAGCCATCAGTTAAAGTTATATTAGATCGATTAGTCATAAATAAAATGATGAATCAGATTTTTTTCTCTTTTTGTCATATCCTGAAAATGATCCTTTGCTACAGTAATATCTAAAACCTTAACTTAAGCAGCTTTTATTGTCTGGAAAACAAACAGCTCTCTATTACAGACATCTTCCTGTGATGCTGTCATTTAATACTTACCTCTTTGTTTCTTTGTACTTTAATATCAAAGGAGAGTTCTTATCTCTGTGTCCTTGCTTATTGGATGCTGTTTGCCAAGTAAAACTGCACAGTGGATGCTTTCGAAGTCTGATTTTACTCCGGTTTCAAACTTTATTTAACCCACTTGCTGCAAACTACTACAAATATTTATAATTCTGAAGTTAATTTTGAAAAACTAAATCTAGAAATAAGAAAACAAGTCATGTTGTAGATATTTGCAAATATTTTTTGGGCAAAAGTCACTTTTAGTTTTCCTTCTTTATTTATAATTCTATATGAAAACTTTTGAAAGTATTTTCAAACTCTAAAAAAAGATAAACTTATTGAAGTCTTGCCACCCTGCGTTGAAGGGCTCTACAGCGTTAGTCGGCAGGTTGGGAGGTTGGAAGGTTTGAGGAGAGGGGGGGGGGGACTGAGACAGGCTGGCGGCTGCCTGAGTTCGTTGTCATTCTGAACACAGAGCTGAAAGTGAGCCGGTGTCTGCTGGAGACAGCAGGAAACCACGCAGCAGACAGAGCTGCGGAAAGGACACAGGGCAAGCTGTGTAGGAAAGGAGTTTAGTGAAAGGGAATCAAGGCAAGAGAGAGGCATAAAGGAAATTGAGAAAGGCAACTGACAGAGAGCGCCTGAAATGAGCGCAAGAGAGCCCGTCTTAGTGCTGTTATGATGAGGTAAAACTCAAAAAAAGACCAGAATGAGAATTAAACAAGTATGGTCTGGTCATCTGGAGGATGAAGATTGATGGGAATGAAATCCAGGCAGAGATTTTCACTGCCACTTGTACTTTAGAAAGGCCTGATGAAGATAGGGTGAGTCTTTTCACTCCATTTTAAAGGACACCCCAGTTCCAGCTTATTAAAGTCTCACTCCAATCATCTTTTGATCTATTTTCAAAGCATTCCCAGTAGTCTTTTAATTGTGATTATGCTGTCTTTAGCCAGAATAAAAAGTCTGAGTCGTTTCCTTGGACATAGTCTCTGCATGGCGGCAGTAGTTCATTAGAAATTAACTTATGAGTTATGAGCGGGACTGTTGGTTCGGAGTAAGCCTGCCACAATTTCCCATCATCCATTTGTTTACCCTCTCTCCTGCTAGCTTACAGCCCCTCACACCCCCCAAACTATTATTAGTGGTGCAACAAAAAATGGTGAGCAATATTGGAGCTATCCAGCTATAGTATTGAGCCAGATGTCAGCTCAGAAAAGAAAAACAAAGACGTAGATGTCTGCAGGTGGATGCATCAGAATGGAGCAAAGCATGGAGCTCGTGGCTTGCTGATTGTAGGTTCTACGTCTCAGCTACAATCTTTTACACATTGCATTTTTTGTCTGCTCCTAATTAACAACAATTTAAATAAATAAATACTCAGAAATGTAATTTTAAGTGGAATTTTCTTCACATACTGTATGTCTTCCATCATTAGAAAGATGCCACAAGAACATGTTAAAAAAAAACACACACACAGCTTTAATCAGAATGGGTATTTAAGAGCAAACAAGTCTCAACCCAGCACCCCTTTCAGTTTAATGAGGGTTTTGCCATGAATGTTCTCTACAAGCATTTATATTTAAAGAAACTTAAAAAACAAAGAACTTACCGATCATTAATGATAGAAGCTTTTGAACTTTGGAGCTCACACCCCCAACTCTGTAAAGGCCTTGGTCATTAATTCCTAATAAAGACAAATTATGTTATTAAACCAGATACGGAAAAGTGGTAAAAGCCCTTTTTTCTAAATCAATATTTTGTGTCTACAGCCAAATTCTGCATTCCTCAAAAATAGTCTGAATGAAGAAATGACAGAGAGTAAGACAACTTCTTCATAAAAAGGAATTCAGATAACTGTGAGGCCATGGAAGGAACATCATTAGAACATTAGTGTAACAGAATGAAATGCATTTGTTTGCCTACAGAGCAGGACTTCAGCTCATCCACCCTCGGTCTCAAGACTGGAAAATGTCTGCCCTCTTGTGTTCAAAAGAGGCACCTTATCATGAAGGGATGGTAAAATATCTCTGTACCTTTCACTTCAATCGCACTGATAGAATTCTTCACAAAATTCAAGCCCACATCATCCAACTGGGCGTCGACTGCACACAGAGACAGAAACAACAAGGAAGCATTCAGGAAGTTAATGCAATTTGGAATTTTGTAGAATTTATTTTAACACACTATTATCGATGACAAAAATGGATATGAGCTTGAAACGTACTTCCTCTTTCTTTTGAAAGAGTCCTCCCGAGATAGCCTCCAGTCTGATAAAAGGATAGAAAAAAAAAAGAAAGTTTAGCTGGTTCCACTCGTTTTTTACGCTTTATTTCACTTTCCTCCTTCTTGGGGTCACAGCTGTGAGAGGCAAAGTACGTCCTGGACAACAGACAAGCAACTACGGAATCGAGTTAGAATTACTAAACAAATTGGCATGTATATCTAGAGAAAATGCACAGAAAAAAAGCACCTCACAAAAAAGCAGATCATGCATCTCTAACAGAGAAGTCTTCACTCCTTATAGCGCTAACCTAAACTCTGTTTTTGAATACAGTCATTTACACGGGTAAACACGCCAGAGGACAAGGTAACCATGACACTCCAAGGTACATAAAAAAGTAGAAGTGAGTGGATATGTGTTAAAATGACGACACTGTAGAAACTGACTCACAGGTTCCTTTCCACCCATGGCCTGCATCCAAAACTTGAAGTCATCTTCAGACAGGGCCTGCACTGTAAACACCGTCCCGGGCCTGGGGGAGAGGCATACCACATCGGCATGAAGAAGAGCAATAAGAAAAATCCGCATTAGGCCAAAAACGGTCAGAAATCTTAGCATTAGTCTAAAAAAATATACATAAAATTGTCTGCTTAAGAGTATTTGCATGTTTATAACATAAACAGACGTCTTTTCAGACGAAAAAACAACAATTTAGGACCAGACATATGTACTCAAGAAAGCAGTAATGCATATGTGACCTCATGTACCGCTCTTTAATTAACACTACAAACCCAAACAGGATATAGAGTTTGAGTAAGATAGAACAATATATCTATAACGGCAGCCTGTTACAAAACACACAACCCACATTTACACTACAACTACCTTCTGTAAATCCAGCATTTACAGACCAGAACCAGCACTGACGTACCGATCTGTTATATCCAGTTCTAAGCAGAATCTCCTGTCCAAGGTGTCGGTGGTTTTACGCAGACAGGATTTCAGTGTGACAGACTCTGTCTCTCCCTAAAAAAAAATTTAAATTTCACACACTTTAAAAAAACACAAAAAATTAGAATGTCCAATGATAAGCACAGCTTTTATGATTACTTACAATCTTTCCACCTGATCTGTGGTCAAAAGTCACCATGTGTAAGATCTTCTGCTCTTTAACAAATGTGCAGTAACGTTTGACCCAGCTTGAACCGAATGGAGGCGGTCCTAAAAAAGAAATTAAGAAAAAAAAAAAAAAACTTGTTTTCACCCACATATCTGCTTCAAACTGGTGATTTTGTATATTTTTATGTCTATTACTAAAGTGTTTGAAAAGTCACTCTCTGAGAAAAACAGCCTTACGCTTTTCCTGTACATAAAGGTATCCTTCACAACTAATGGAACTAGTCTGTCTGTATTCCTGGGGCACCTGCTTGGTCCTTTTCATCAGCTCGTATACCTCTGACCGTGCGCCTTCAAATCGACTCCTTGTCTGGGAAAAAAAAAGAAAACAACTTTCAGGAAGTGACTTGCTGAAGCCAAGAGAAAACATTGCCTTTAAAAATCTGAAGGACTTCCTCAAAAAGTCCCAGCTAGGCCATGAAATGTGTTTAGAGGTTTGAATCTATTAAAATGATGGCAAAATAAAGAATAAAAAAACACCTGCTTTAACATGTAAAACGGAAACCTGCACTTTATTTTCAGAATGAACCAAAACCATTAGGTAACCAGGAAACCTGCAGCAAAGAGCAATAAAAAGGCTTTTTTTACATTATTTCTTCTCTTTTTTTCAGAAAAACACCCTTTATAAGCCTTGTTCTTTTTTTTTGTAATGGTGAGAGAACATGAACACCTCTTACATTCTGAATACTGATCTGTAGTGCTCTTTTGTAATATTCAAAGTCCTTGGCGAGTTCGTAGCCTTGATGGTAAAAAGTGAAGACTGTCTGAAAGAAGGCCAGCATCTATAAGAGATCAGAGATAGAGATGTTAAAGTCCAGCAGAGCAGCTTCACCGTCTCCAACCAGCAAACAGCGACTAGTGACATTTACAAAGGTAGATGTAAATGTCACTACCTCTACGAGCAGGAACTGTCTTTTTTTTCTTGAAACACAACAATGCTCCAAGAAAACAAAAAAGTATTTACGCTTTTGGCTTTACAATGCCCTAAAACTACAAAACGTTTAGAAAAACTTTCTACTCTAGCATAACCTTTTTTGAAAACATCTTTTTTTGTGCAAATATCCTAAATATTTCCTTAGTAGATTTCTAAGGGACATTTTAAAAGATATTATTTAGGTCAATGTTCATAAGGTTTCATTGATGATGGCCTAAGACAGACAGCAAATTTTATGGAGGACATTCATGTCACTTACAGGTTCCACACATTCAAACTTCTTTCGTTCTTGGATCTCCTGTAACTTGCACACGTAGTCTAGAGACTCTTCTTGAAAGTGCTGCCTCATAGTTTCCACCTGGATGTCTGCCTGGAGGTGGAAGAAACAAACCAAGATAATTATAGCCTCTGATGGATAAGTGGAAACAGTCTAGTATACTTCAGTATGGGAAGCTGCAGGTTTTTCTTGGTATAGCATCACTTCAACCTGGGATTATTTTTAATTCAATATTAAATCACTTTCATATTAAGCTGAAAATGATAGCACTAAAAGCTATGCAAGAAAAGTGCAATGAAGGAGTCAAGCGTTGACTTTCCAAGGTACAGGTGAAGGTCCAGGCATCAGCGAACAGCTTAGCTCTAGTTCTGACAATCATCCACCAAGATGAGGGTCGTGACTGCTCCCAGCTGCTGATGGCTGATGAGGGGATTCTTCCCGCACCACTTCTGTTTGAGTTATCCACCTCTGGCACACCCTATAATTGTCTGCAGAGTGTGGACTTGAACTTTTTTCTGTTCTTTCCAACAAACATGAGGTGTGCAGTGAGAAACACAGAGTTGAGTCCCCTGTTCTGCTTATAATCAATAATAATTGAGTTATTTCAAGAAATGGAGAAATCAAGGTTCTTTATCTATCTAGCTCAGCCTGTGAAGGTTGACTGGTAGAAACAATCAGATGATGGGAGTTGCAATTCCAAGTCTAGGAAAGAATATTCCAGTTCAGGGCCGTCCTTGAACTCTGCCAGTCTTTCACGCTTTCCCATTTGCTGCTGATGATCTGGATGACGTGATTCGAAGTTCTGACTGACTAAACACATCTGATTTAGTTTGTTATTCACCTTTTCGCTTATCCTGTTAGGGGTCAGCTTTCACTGATTCGCACAGGTGGTTTGGCAGACAGTTTTTACGCTGGAGGTCTTCAGCACTTAATACAGAAGGGATGGCTATAAAACAAGCAAGCTGGTTGATCTCCAGAACCAGGATTGAGGTATCCCGTTCTCGTGGGTCCTAAGATCTACTTAATAATGTCCCCATAAAGACAGCCTTTCTAGAAAGTTTATGATGTGAGATGTTAGAATAAAAGTTATAAAATTGTTATAAAGAGTTTTTTGATTGATTGTTTAAGATTACTCGTCAAGGTAAATGCTGTCTACATGAGTTTATTTGACAGACTTCCAGTAAGGTTTAAAAAAGGGAGGTGTGCACCAGCAAAATGACACATCCAACTTTATCAAAGCGGAACAACGAAAATAGACTACAAAAAACCTCCCTTCAAAGTTCTAGGACATAAAATCATAAAACATGCACATATATCATCAAGGACACCACCAAAGATGCAAACGTTTAAAAACTAGAAGGTCAGAAATCTGAAGTGACTCTTACTTTGCTGTAAGATGCATAGAACACTGGCTGGGTTGCAAAGTGTAAATTGACAACTTAAAGAAATTTTCCTCACGGCCATAATCATAAACAGTAGCTAAGCTTTCAAAGATTTTTGGAATAAGATTAGCCTCAGTCTCTTCTCTTAGAAAAGATGGTCTGGTGTATCATTTGATAAAAAGATAAAGAAAAACCAGACTTCCATTTGTCTTTTCATTTCCCGAATTTCACAAATCACTATATCATGTGTAGAAAAATAAAATTATTGGGGTTTTGTAATTTTTCCCCTCACATGATTTTATACGCAGCTTGATACATGGACCACAAATCGATACATAAAAGATTCAGCTAACCTTGTGGCGAAACAGTACAGTTCATTTCTTTTATTTAAAAGGATTCAATTGGCATTAAAAGTATAATGAAAATGCTTTTTAACTGAATGAACTTTATTTATTTTTTTTTGCTTACTGGCACTTTGTCTGTCCTGTCACTCTGTCCGACTCTACAATTCCAAAAGTGCCCTAGAAATTTCCCAGAAGTCTCTGCGAAAATGCAGTGTGCATCGATGCTCACTAGATTGACGAATATAGACCGCAATGCACTGCGTCCGAACAATTTTTGTCCAAAATATTTATTTCAATGTATTTGTTTAACACCACTAACGTTATTATCTTCAGAAGACAGTGGATTCATAAATGATCGTCGCAAAACACTCATATCAATTAGATTTTAACTTTGTGAAATCAATAACATCATATTCGACGTTTAAAAAAAGTAGTGAGCATGGAGGCCGGATTGCTTTTAAAATCCAGGGCACTATTTAGTCCGGCACTATACAGTTTTTTTGTAACAAGGGATTAGGGTGGGAATTCGAACACAGTAAAAGAGAGTAGGGGGAACAACAGGAAGAGAAACTGACAGTTTGCCAGAAACCGATTTTTGACTTGTGCAAAGATCAAGCATGTTTAAAGATAGTTATTCTCGGGATCAGGTACCCTTTATCATTTTGATCAAATGTTTTTCCTGTAAACAAAGTAAGATGAAAGTTCCCACACTGGCGCTCATAATATAGTCACTGTTCAGAGAGTTGATGTAACAGCAGTTCATGACTCGTGGCTGTGAATGAATCTCTCCGGGTCTATTTTTTGTGGGCGTGTGACAAAACTCAGAACAGCGGACTCCGGCGTCACAAGATTCAGAGAATAGTCAGGAGTCTGGAGAAACTGAAGTCTACACCTCAATGGAGGGGCTATGCAACACGCTTTCACAACATGCACATTAAAGACGAGGACCATTTCCTTTTAGGAAATCATCACAATTCGTAGACGTGACTGCAGACGAGACTGCAAGAATCTGCTCTGCAAGCTACAAAGCAAACCTCGACCACAAAGAGGGCCTAAGCAGTTGTGGTGAAGAACATCCTTGTTTGTCTTTCAAGCAAGATGGGCAAACCTGTGTTTGCAAGGCATGCTGGCAACATGCGCTTTTCCCCTGCCTTTTAAAGAAATCCAAAGGTATTTAGCATGTTGCATCTCAGGGACGATAAATACCTCTTGTAGCTGTGGTTCTTTCTTCTTTGCCGACATGTTCAGAAGCTTTTCCAGAGAGCTGTAGTACTTCTCCGTTTCCTTTTCATATTTCTTTCTCTCCGCCTGAAAAAACAAAACAATTTAAAGAAGGGAAAAGATAAAACAGTTGGATGTAAAAAGGGAGAAAAAAGCTTAAATAATTAATGTCTTGTGATTTAAATAGTACAATTTTAAGCACTGACATTTTTGGAAGAAAAGCGGTGCATAATAAATAGCAAAAGATCCCCAAAGAGCAAGAAAAGATTGAGAAACGTCTACAGACTGTCATACATTACCCTGACTGCTCCAAGCTGATCTTTCCTGAACTTTTCCAGGGGTTTCATTAATGTTTCTGTGATGTTTCTCATCTAAGGAGAGAATACATACCTGCATTACTTATACTGGTCCCTAAAATAGGTTATCATTATCATTGTCATCAAATGTGAAAATCTATCCTATTTAAAGGCTGATCTGAGCATAACATTATTTTGTGTAGGCAAATTCTGGTTGTGGCATACATTGGTAAACTTTGATAGGTGGGAAAAAACATTTTTACAAGTTTCAAATGTATCTATTTCTCTATGTAATTATAAAGCTGATTAAACTCTTCTGAAAAGTTATTGAATGCATTTTGGTTGAGGGAACTTTACATGTCAACCATCATTTTTTTTTTTTAAATCTCTCTTCCATTTAGTTTATAATTACAGGATAATGTAAACCATAAAATACTGTCCTGTTTTCATTAGTGTTCATGCAAAACAGAAAAAAAAACGTGAAAATGTATTTGTGGTTTAAAATAATCATTCTGAAAAATGTTGAAATGTTACACTGCTTTTTAAAGCTAGAAAGCAGTGATCAGCCATTTCCTATTGGTTGCACTTGTATCTCTTTAAACTAGGTCTGTGTGCATTTTTCTCTGGTGCTCCAGCTCTGGTCAGGTTCGAACACGCCTGTGCTTACTTTGTGCTTTGTGCATGATGTCATCACGCTATGCTGAGCAGTGGTTACTGTAGTGATCTGGGCCTGCCGCAGCATAATCTCTGCCTCAAGTGGTGAGTTTTCATTTTAACGTGCAGAAACTGCTCACAGAGGACGGCTTTTTATCCAACATCTTTAGAGGTGTGCCTTTTAGCCGTCTTGCACTGAAGTAGAAAATTTCAAATGACAAGCATTTACTGCTGTCTGAGTCAGAAAGTAGCTTTAAGATAACAGTTATATTGCTATGCTTCGACTACTTTTGGTTGCAGTTTACTATATTGATGTAATAGTCTGCACACATCCCCCTTTTTTCGTTTTGTTTTGAAGTCACCCCTAAGCATGTAATCCAACCCCTTACTTAATCGCAACATGAGGCAATATGCAAGAGAATACCAGAGAACGACTGTGTCCTGTGTACTGGCTTCTGTGTCTGCGTGGTTCCATTAGAGTTAAATATATTATGAGTGTGTGTCTGGATTTGTGGAGGATGACAGAGCCAGACAGATGCCAGCACCAAATACAGGCAGCAACAGGTGGGAGCTTTTCGGAAATACACGCACACCACAATGTTTCAACCGAGGGGGTGAATGAAACACAAAGGGAGTAATGTATTTAGGCACAGGAATATGATAGATAAACAAATTTATAGGAGATTGTTTACATTTTAAAAAGTGTGTAGAAAGGTAGAAAGCTCTAGTTTTGAGTCGAGGTTCCTACAAACTGCTTTATAATAAAAATTCCCTTGGTGAGAAACAATCTCTTGCATTAAAGCACAAGTTCTAATTAAAAGTCTTTTGTTTTGTGAACGCAATATGTGGACGCATGGGAATAAGAATGAATTATTCCTGCTCATTTTTTGTGTCCGTTCGACACACACAAGTGTTGTCTTTGCTTTGTGTGCAGATTCTGATAGGTTCTTCCTCCTACCATCAGCTCCCTTTGGTCCTCCAGGTTTTTGAGAAACGAAGAGAATTCTTGCACAGACTCATCTGAAGATTAAAAAAGAAAGACACAAAAAAGCAGAAGAACTTTTTAAATGACTCGCTTTTCCGGATGCAAACTGGTGTAAGTGTAATTATAGGTTACACACTCACGCCAATAACTGTTCTTAATAGTCTGCTAAAGCAGAAACAGTAAACATACATCTGAAGTGCATCTCTGAGTGGATTCAAACCAGTGGTTTGGTTGAAAAAAAAAAAAAACCCAGACTTACCGATGCATCTTTCATCATCTGTCTTTGCATCTCCAATGTACTCAAACTGAAACTCTCCAAGGCACTGGGCAAACTTTCGCTGTGCCATGCCGAGCTCTGAAAGGAAATTTTCAAAAGAGAAAATTGTTACGACAAATAAAAAAAAAACCCTGCAAATTCTGAAGATGATAATTACAAAAAGCAAAAAGAGGAGCTCCTGGTTCTGCTAAAAGTACACATCATCTAAACTAGACGTGGAGTAATTACTGTAAAATTTCTGAAAAAAAAATAAAAAATTAAAATAAAAAATAAAGTCGGAACAAAGACAACAAAATCCTTTTGCAAAATGCATAATTTATAAAAGCTATAAATAAGAGTCTTAAAAACTGGGTCTGACACATTTAACTGAACCTGAATACTGTTTGTTGACATTCAGCTACATCCTGGCGAGCGTCACACCCTTGTCTATCACTATGATAAATACCACAGGTTTATGTGTGCAAAATAAAGGGCATGTACATGCAGTTATAAATGTGCAAGTCAGGTGCAAAAAAGTAGTAGGCAAACTATTTTCAACATAGACATTAAACTAAAAACAAAAAATATCTACTTTTGCATAGCAAAATATTTGACCTTTTTCTCTCTAAAAGTAATAAACAAGTTGGTAAGAAATAGTACAAAGTACGTCTGAGTATATGGATTTAGTTTGACAATGACTAGTACCAATAGAGATTTGTGTATTTAAAACTCTGAATATATGCATATTATAAAATAAAGATCTTCAAACCAAGAGGATTAGAATTGGCAGAAATATTTTTTTTAAAATCTACAGGAACTGATTTTAGTTAGCTTAATATTTTTTACTTTATTGTATGGTCTGCAATAAAGTTTTTCAGCAATGACAAATTAACTCCATACATTTGTTTATATCAGCAGTTTTGCTTCTTTTATGTTATTATAAATCCAAAAGTAGCCGCCACAGCAGGATGTTTAGGCCGTGTGTTCGTACTTTTGAATCTACAGCTCAAAGTCCGAGCATGTGAGAGGTGAGGCAAAGGGCACAGCTTCTGCCTCAGTTGTTCTCTTTAAACAATGTGAAGCTGATTAATGATCACTGTTTAAGAAACTCAAATGTATATCGTCCCAAAGTTACAGGAAACTAAGAAGTTGTGCAACATCGTTTTGGGTTTCAGTATAAACACAAGGTTTTCCGGTGCTTTTTTTTTTATCATACTGACAGCCAAAGATATGAATCCCGTCATCACTGATTTTGAAACTGAAAGCTGAATGAATGAAGGTTTGCAGGGTTGTTTGCCATGTTTGCCTCTGCTAAAACCCTTTAACGAAGGGGCAACCCGTCTGGGATGCACCCAACTTTTTCTTTTCTTATATTTGGATTGAGCTCAGATCCCAAATGCTTTTTTTCATTTTCATTTTCGCCTTGGTTTCCCCAAACATCTATAACAAGAGTGTGTTTGAAAAGGTCCAAGCTATTTTGACAGCATCATTTTAAAAGTCTAACAAAGACAGTCTGTTTTCAGGCTCTACAACACATAATGAGTATGAACGTTTTAAATTAAACTTACTTCACTATCTTAGCCTGTTTTTCTTCTGACTAGAAGCAAAATATATGTATTATCTTGCCTTATTAATCCTAGAGGTGAATGTATAATGGTGTAATCATGTTTTTCCTGATTTAAACTAATACATTAGGTCTGCTAAAGACCTGCGTTATTGAAGTCCCACCCGATCATCTTTTGATCTATTTTAAAAGCGTTTCCAGTGGTCTTGTAACTATGATTATGCCATTTCTAGGCAAAATTTTAAAAAAATCTGTTATTTTTTTAGGACATATTTCTGCAAAGCCAAAGTATTTTACTAGAAATTTGCTTCTGAGTTCTGAGCGGGACTGTTGGCGCAGAGTAAGCCTTCCCTCATTACCTATCATCCCTTTGTTTACCCTCTTTCCCACTAGCTTACAGCCCATCACAACCCCAACCTAACAATACTGGTGCAACAAAAATGGTGATCAATACTGGAGCTATCCAGCTGTACAGTTTTGAGCAAGTTTCTTTTTAATCTGCTTCTGATTCACGATTTGAATAAAGAAATACTCAGAAATGCCATTTTAAGCAGAATTTTCCTTATACATATCCTCCATTGTGAGAAAAGTGCTACAAGAACATGTAAAATGATTTTCATTGCAGTGGGTCTTTAAATTGCGTAAGTAAATAATTAATTTGACCTAGTGAGAGACCAGCTGCAGTTAGTGAGCCTAAAACATCTGAAAGTATGTTGGAAAACCGAGCTGCTGATCTATAAATAAATGCATGTTTTGGCAACATTACAGTAGGTCCTCAGCAAACCTGAAAGTGTAAACACCTCATTGTTTCCTGTGTGAGATCAAGGCAATCTAGCATCGAACTACTGTAGGCAGAAAAAAAAGCAAACCATGTGGTATTCAGACTTCCTGCACGCTCCGTTTAATTTTTCTGAATATATTGTGTTATGCTGAAAAAATTATTATATTAAAACCTGTCTGACCTTTACAGACACTGTATTCATTGACATTGGAATGCACTGATCTCCTGATACTAGATAAAAGCAAGGAAACTCATAAAAAAGAAAAGAAATATGGGTCTTTTGGCATTTGAACATAACCATTATTAGTATATTAAACAGACGTGTCTTTTTATCAGACAGGCACACTAAAATGAATATGTACTGTAAGAACACGCTTTCCTCTCCAGCCATCAATCCACATGCCTTTGTGCAGCTTTTACTGACTGCTGATAAGAGACTTCATGAACTCCACTGCATTTCTACCATTCATGTTTTGCTGTGCAAATCAACATAAAGCCCCCAAACAAAAAGAAGGAAGAAAGTAGTGATGGTGTCTTGTCAGACGAGAGATTTACATAACTGATTGCAGCGATAGCTGCCCTCTGCTATCACAAGATTAAAAATACCGCACACACTAGGACACACAAGATTCCAAGGCAAAAGAAAAAAAAATGGCTTCGCTTTTATTTTTGCCTTTTAAAGCAAGGCATTTCAGAGCAAACCTGGGAAATGTCAATCTTGGCTAGTTTCTTTGCAGAACGGGAGAGGCCCCCTGTGTGCAGGCTTCTTAGCATGAGTCATGTAGACCCCAACCTTTATTAGGCTAATATTAAAAGGCAAGATTGCTTTACAGGAGAACACACAGAAAATTGGTGATCTTTGCTTTAGCTGTGTTTTACAAATTTACAGACCCACTCTGAGGATAATTATGTTTTTGGTGTTTTTAACATGTTCTTGTAGCCTTTTTCTGAAGCTGTATTTTTGAATATTTCTTTATTCATGGCATCTAGCTCAAAATTGTCCACCTGAATAGCTCCAATAATGATAGCCATATTTTGTTACACCAGTAATGTTAGGTTGGGGGGTTGTGAGGGGCTGTAAGCTTTAGCAGAAGAGCTAATAAATAGACGGACAGGAAATGGGGGAGCGCCAACAGTCCCGCCCACAACCTAGAGGTAAATTTCAAATGAACTACTGTATTTCTGCAGAAAGAAAACGACACAGGTTTTATGATTTTGGCTAAAAAGGACATAATTATAATTAAAAGACAACTGGAATTTTTTTTAAATAGATCAAAAAATGATTGCCGTGGATTTTTAAATAAATGCATCACCAGTCAAGCTAATTGTAAGATAGAAACCTAGATATTACAGTCAATCTACTTATGACTCTTAAATTATTCAAATAGAAACCCGCGATTTAAATTGAACACAATCAACAAAAGAGGAATTGAAATGAAAGACAAAAACACATGACTCTATGATAGTGACCCTAAGTTCCATGCACTTTTTCTTCCTGACTCTGCACTGAAAGGCACACAACAAACCACGCCATGTTCTGGATGCTCCAACAAAGGGCTTCCAAAGCAAAACAATAACTGTACGTTAGTGCCAAAGGGCACTGCAAAAGAGCTCCACTGTGTATATGCTGGCTCATATATATGAGGGGGGTTGTTTGTTATGATTTGTCCAGTCTCATCAGATCAGAGCTTCCCTGATTCCAGGTCTTCTATGTTTCCACGCCGTGTCCTTCCACAGAACTTCCTGTTTCACTCTCCCATCTTTTCCAGGCTGAATTTCTGCTCCACTTGCCTCCAACCTTTGCCCCTGACAAAGCCAGCTCACCCAGTTCTTCCCACCACACTCCCCCCTCTAACCTCTGTGTTCCCTACCCACAATACACGCATTACTTCACCCATGACTTCCTGATCTTCAAAACAAGCGTGCAGGGTGAGGCTATGCGG